>JARHVA010002322.1:1587500-2232500 GCA_037957365.1 Torreya grandis
AGAAATCCAAATTTAAAGATTTTAAACCAGGAAGTAATTCATGTTTTTAGTACCTTTAACCCTTTCTCACTCATGTGGCCCAAATGTAAATGTCATAGATGAGTAGGATCTTCTATTTTTTAGATACCACAACTGCTTGACTAATATTTGCACTCCCTTGCAATATGTAAAGGTTCCCAACTTTTAAAGCCTTCATTACAACTAAAGAACCCTTATTAACCTTAAGAGCTCCACCTAGACCTATGAACTTATAACCGTAGGAATCTAATTCATTCAAAGAAATCAAATTTGTTTTAAGTTCTGGTATATGTCTTACTTTTTTTAGTTGTTACTATACCATCAAACATTTTTATCTTAATGCTACCAATCCCTTTAGTCTTACAAGCAACATTATTTATCAAAAGAATATAACTTTTGTTAAGGGTTTGGTAAGAATAAAACCAACTCCTATGTGGACACATGTGATGTGTAACACCCAAATCCAATAATCATTCATCAGGATAAGAGGAAACATTATAAATAGATAAAACTTCATCACTGATACCTTCACTTGTTTCTATTTGATTTGCTTCCTTGGTGGATTCTTACTTTTTTCACCTTCTTTCCTCTTCTAGAAATCCTTATTAAGATGTCCATATCTACCACAATGCCAAAATTTTGTCTTAATCTTCTTGGATTCTAACTTATATCTAGATATGCCTCTAGAGCTTTCCCCTCTTTCTCTAGATCTTCCCCTAGCAACCATAGCTTCAGGCATAGAAGTCTCTAGACTATATGTTCTCCTCATCTCCTCAGTCAATAATGCTCCCACTACAAAATTGTAGTCAAGCTCATTACAAGGAATGAAACTAGTTTAAGTTATTATATTATCCCAATGATCCATCAAAGTACATAACAATGTGACTACCTTGTCTTCATAATCCACATTCACACATTTGTTAGCCAACTAGTATAACAGAGTATTGAAAATATTTAAAAGATCAACAATGATCATACCTTATTTCATTCATAATGTATACAGCTACCTCTTCAAGTAAATATGATTTGTTATAGATTTCATCATGTACAGGATTTCTAATCTAGTCCATAAGCCTACAACAGCCTTTTCTCCAACTATATTGAAAATAACCTCATCTGCTAAACACAAACATATTGTACTAAGAGCTTTTGTATCTAGCTCTTCCTAGTCATCATCATTCATCATCATAGGTTACTTTTCCTTTCCATCAAAGGATTTTTGAATCCCCTATTGTACCAACACATCATGTTTTTTGAGTTTCACAAGTTAAAGTTATTCTTTTCATTAAAATTCTCCACCTCAAACTTTGCATTTGTAACTTTCACCATTTGATGCTACATAAAACAACACCAAATCTAGAACATAGATATTGTAAAATAAGAGTAACCTCACTCTAATACCACTTGTTAGGAAACCACACACTTTATAGCAATAAAAGAATAACAAATATAATTAAATAGATAAAACATATGATTTACATGGTAAAACCTTAGCAAAGATAAGGCAACATCCACGGTGAAAGATATCAATCTTTATTAATTCCAAGATGATCAAATTACATGTGAACTCATTTTGAATATTACATGCAAAATCCACAAAGATAAATAAGCCTAATTGGTAAATCACTGTTAAGATTCCTCTCCTAAAAATAGAGTGGAAAATACCATTAGGACTTTCCTTCTAAAAATAGAATCCGGTGGAATTCATCTTCCTAGAAATAGGGGTTTAACTCCTTGATTTTTTACTCTACATAAATAGTGTGGGGTGGTATTTTGACACCCCCACAGCCCTATAGAAGAGTGGGATATAAATTGCATCATAAGAGGATACAAAATTTAACTTTATTATCACATATCTAACATATGTTATATATAAAATGAAGTGTATACCTTATGTACTTTTATACAACTACTACAAAATTACATATTATTTTTTAAAATTTAATAATTAAAATTCATTCCATAATTTAAAAATAACAAGGGCCATGTAGAGGCTAGTTCCTACCTTTATATTGAAAATTAGTTTTGGTTAAATAATTATTTATGTCAATAAATTTTTTATATTAAATTACACAGCATAATGTCAAGTCAAAGAAATCCTTCACAATATAAATAATGTCTAAAAATGATAAGGGGATGATCATTATGATGCTACAAAGGATCTACAAGGCACATGCATTAAACTGCATCTATTGTCAATATAGCTATATGAGTAACATTTATGGCTAGTATAATGAGATCGTATCAAAAGAATAGAATAAGTATTAATAACTATGAAACATGATTTTAGTAGAATGAATGAAATGGGTGATAAATCGGTCTATCTTTCCATTATATTTTAAATCCTTTATCATAAAACATAATACCAATTTAGCAGCTAGCTTCTCATAGTGCCCTAAGATCACAAATTCATTGAAAGCCAAATTCCCAACCATCTTTGCATTGTGCCTTGTATCAAGGTTTCATTGAAAGCCAGATCCAACTCTTGTTATACCCACCAAGTTGCATCAACTTAGAGGCCACTTATAATGGGGCATACCTATTGGGTTTTGAACCTTAGTCATTATGTCAATAAGTAACTCATCTTACTGTAGTACCACAACCTAGTTGGTTATTTTGTATTTTTTAATTATAATGTTTGTAAAGAGTTTAATGATGTTGCATGGAATCCCAAGACAGAGTGGAATTAGTTCCCATCATAGTTTTAGGTTGAATTATTATTACTATGCATAGATGATTCTAGTGGACAGTGGAAGATTTTATGGGAAGAGAACCACTTGTTTGTATGATGCAAAGGTATTTTCTATTTCCACTCTCCTCAACTCTCACCTAGTTTACAACACTGTAAGGACTCTTGGTAAGAAGCTTCCTTTGTTTTATCTATTCAAAGACCAAAAGGAAACAATGTTTATTTTTTTTAACTCATGGTGGCACATGGCAAGACTGTTTGAAGCATGTTGCTTCTTGGATTTTATTCTAGAATCAGAAATTTTTGTTTCATCAGATATTTATTTTGAAAAAATAATTTTGATTAATGTTTCACAAAGGATTTTTTTTCCTTCAGCTTCCTTCAAAATGTTTCATCAAATGCTTAATTGTTATAATATGCTTCAACTCCAGATTTAGGCTTCCCTAGACACATGGAAAGAGTTTATGTGAAAGATTGGCAGTTCAAGTCTAAGGATTTATGATACCATTAGAAAACCTATTAGAGATCATGGATAAGGTATTGACATAAAACACATAAGTTATATTTAAAACTATATTTTTATGTGTAAATCTGACTAATGTTAGCCAAGGATTATCTCACAATGATTGTATTTTTTCCTCAATAACTCATTCCTTAACATTATCTTTCATCACAATATTCTCATCACTCTACCACATGGATGAATACAATATACAGCTAGCAACCATAACACAAGGATCATTATTCCATTACATAAGTAAATTCAAGCCTATTCCATTACCAGTCTTCCCAACTAAGGTTTCAAAAGAAGGTATAGTCATAAAGATCCTTTTTTACAAATAATGTATGATCAATCATCAATTGGGCCTAAGTCTAACATTTATTTTTTATAAATAATATAAGACCAGAATGCTATGAGACTTATTTATTTCTTTTTCATAGTCATTCCTTCTCTAAATGTTACTCCTGAAATAAGGCAAGAAAATTAGGAACCTTATGGCTGGAACAAAACATATAAATTTATGTTCTATAAATTTTCATTTAAACCATATTGAATTGCTTATTATAATCATTGTTCATATTTAGGAACACTAATAAGGGAGTTTAGAACAAATTTAATATGATAAGGAGAAATTGTAATGATTGAATTTAAAATCAATCCAACTCATTAAGTAGGATTTCTTATATATGAAAATGCTAACATGGAGTTCAAAATTATTCTAAGTATAGATGTAGTTGGTGTTTGCATGGACCATCTTTGAGTTTTTTAATTGGTTTTGATAGTAT
Source organism: Torreya grandis (assembly GCA_037957365.1). Lineage (NCBI taxonomy): Eukaryota > Viridiplantae > Streptophyta > Pinopsida > Cupressales > Taxaceae > Torreya > Torreya grandis. The sequence continues at coordinate 1,591,495 of JARHVA010002322.1, forward strand.
TTTATTTTTTGGCTTCTAAATGTGTTATAGAGAGTGCAACATATTTTAAAAATTTAGTGACAGTCAAAGAAGGGCTTAGTTAAATCATGTTAAGGTGAATTGACTATTGGTTCATTTGTAGTTGTTTGTAAACCAAATTGTACTTAAACATGCAAAGTGGGACATAAAAATATCATTAAATTGGTTTAATTTATTGGTTTTAAGGGATGTTATATGAATTCCAGCTGAATATGCACAATAATCTCTTGAAATATGATTTAATTGGTTGAAAACTTCAATCATTTGGTCTCAGGGGATGTCATATGCATTCCAATTGAGAGTAAGATGTAAAATAATGTAGTTTGAGTGAGTTGAAAAGTAGAGTAAGCAAGGATAAGCATTGTATAGGTGTTGATGCAATGCATAATGTTTCTGATGGATCTTCAGAAGAGCACTAAGTCATAATCATCCACAATTATTTTTGTTTTAGAATTTATTTTGTAGATCATTATTTTTAATATGCACTCTATTCATAGATTTGGTGAGTGATTATATGTTGGTGCTTGTGTGGGTAGGAAACAAACACAAATAGACATATTTTGAGATGAAACAAAGTAAGTAAATTTTTCAATAATTTCATTTTGCCTAGGTGTACAACCTTCTATTATCTACATGATTGGACTAAATCTGAGTAATAGATCTAGATATTTTTACTTCCATAGCAATAGATATGGATGTTTCTCCTGAGTAAAACTAAAATTTAAAGGAAAAGTGCATTTTTATTTGATACAGTAGTCACCAATTTTGTTATAATTTAACACTAGCATGGATGTTTGCAATGTAATAATGTAATGCAATAAACATTAGTTTTTACTAGATTATGCAGTGATATAATCTGTACGCAATGGTAAATATAGTAGATCTATAAATCAATCCTAGATAAGAGAAGATAGATCCTAATTACAGTTCTAACTGGGGATACATTAGATAATAGGGGTCATGACCAATATAGATCTGCCAAAACTAGCTAAGGGATATCTTACCACAATAATATCACTAGAGAAGGTTCCAATGTCTCTAGTCAAGTAAAACTACGCAATAACCCTAACTAGGTCCTATGTTTTCATATTCACTAACCTAATAATAAGTAAATTAAAATCTAATCTAGTGATCATCAAAACTTGTGTCACAACATGGGGGTTAGTAAATAATAAGAATAAACATGCATAAGATTATCCTAATTAATCTATGTATAGGTAAGACACTAATTCATAAAGAGCAATATTATTCAAAAGCCATTACTTATGTTACTTCTATCTACTAAAGAGAGGAGCAAAGTTAGAGATGCTTACCTAGAAGATGAAGCTATTGAGACTCAATCTCTCCCTTAGCCAAAGGCGCTTCACAAGAGATTGTTGTGGTTTTTAAAAATCACTAAAAAAGGCCAAAGCATCTAAGACTTCTCCATAAGACAAGATTCTTCTCCAAGTAGAAACCCTGAGCTAAAACTCCCCAAGTACAATGGTAGAAGAGGAGATTGTAAAGAAGCACAAATAAATAATTAACTCTTGTTGTCTCCATAAGAATGGTGAAATGGATGTGTTTATATAAGTGGATCTAACCCTAAAACCTTCTAAAAATTTAGGGTAACAAGGTCACCCTGGTCGACCTAGTATTAAAATTGGCAAAAACTAACTAGGTTATGAACTGTGTTGGCCATAGCCGACCTAGTTATTATTAAGCTTTTTTAAATAAGAATACAAGGTCGATGTGGCTGACATAGTCATATAAATTGCCAAAAAGGGTTTATTTTAGGGAAAGGGCTAACAAAGATGGTAAATGACTAGAGGAGGGTGTAAAATGGGAGGTAAAGCTTAGGGGAATGTTTCTAAAAGCTGGTTAGATTGATATCAAGTGGTAAAAAGGGACAACAATACTATGAAGCACCAATGGTCTTCCCACCCCTTTCTTGGTGTACCCCTTAGGGCATTCACTTAGATAGATTAAGACTCAATGGGTTCCTACAAGATAAAAATCATTAGTAATTGATAGAGGTTGAAAATATTATGTGTATACACAATCATCTCAAAATTTATACTAAACATAATGATGAAGTACATGATACTAAGAATAAAAATACCTATTCGGGGATAACACTCTACTAATGCTTTATTTTCTTGGATAATTCATTTATTTCAGGAGTCTAAACAAACTAATATTTCCATTATATGATAACACAAAACATATTCAATAAATAGTTAATAATGTGAAAAAAGGTCTATTGATCTCCACATAAGACAAATAAAATCATATGATAATTGAATAAATTATATATATCAAGAGTGAAATTAAAATTAAAGTACACAATTTAATCATTATCAATCAACATCACAAGATATTCAGTCAGCAAAAAGGTTAACCGATCTGATGCAATGGAACAAAAAATTTATAACAAATTTCCAATATAAACCTAGAAGGTAGACCAATATTTTGAATGGCACTCTCGAGAGCGAGTATTTTATTTATTATGATTCCAATAGAAGTAAACTTGTTAACTACACACATCTTGTCTACAAATACTAGAATTCATATCTCTACTCGATCTACCTGTCCTTGACCTCTACTCTAACCATAAATTATTGGTAATACAGTCCATTAGTTCAACAACATTCATGAAATAACACAAGATTATTAATTTAAATTTAATTTTTTTATTTCTGTTAGATAGCCAACCATGGATATTAGATAATAGGCTATTACTTCTACTATCCAATAATAAAAATAGTGATTGCTATAGATTTAATATATTGAAATCTATTTCAGATCATTAGGAATATGCCCAATCATATACAATTATGACTTCAAAGCAAAAATAGAGAAAATCAATCTTTAAAACAACAAAATGGTTTATGTAAAAAGAATTTAAATGTATAGAAGAAGAGTACTCTAACATCAATTTATATAAGAAATTATGCAACAATTAAATATATTTTTAGAAAAAAATGTAATATATATATCAGTTTGGTACATAGAATTTACAAATTTGTTCGTGAGTATATTTGTGTAAAAAAACTCTTAAAACAAGATAGGGTAATGAGTGTGAATATGTGTTTGTTAAGTTATGATGTTACATGAATTCAATTTTGCACTTGTTGGTAGATTATTTATGAATAAAAATCGACATGGAAAAAGCCTAACAAATGGAAATGTACATTATATGTTTAAACACTATAAAATCATATGAAGCATTTAGAAGCATCTTGTAAAATGAAACAAATTCTAAGTATTAGTGTAGTGCAGATATATGAATGTGTGTGTGTGTGTGTGTGTGTGTGTGTGTGTGTGTGTGTGTGTGTGTGTGTGTGTGTGTGCGCGCGCGCGCGTGCGTGTGCGTCTGTGTGTGTGTGTGTAATTTGGAATATTAAATAAATAGAATAGTGGGTTTTCCAATATTAAGTGATGTTTTAACATACCTTTAATAGTTTGTGATGTCAATGTCTATAATGTCTTTGTGTTGATTGAGTATAAATTTGGCTTGAATAGAGAGTTATCGAATGATGAAGATGATACCATATTTTTCCTTTATGTAATCTTCATGTGAAATCTCTATTAATCGAGGTAGTAGTATTTAGTAGTGGTCCTGAAAGGAAGCATTGTACATTATTATTTTTCATAGTTTTTATATTGTAAATCAGACAATAGATATAGGCATATGAACATTCTTCTTGACAGGACCTGCAATATAGAGTTGTAAAATGTGGTAGTTGAAGGGTTTCAATTGGGATGCTACATTTATCATAAATGAGTTGAAAAGGCATGGAATATACATTTACAATTGATAGTGTTCCTTCTACCTATAAGAATACATATACAATTTAGATAGAGAGATTAATGTGACATAACCATAACAGCTATTAAGTTTCAATGATAGGACAATTATATTCTTTTTCAATTGGAATATAAATTGTCAAGAGTTCACTAATAATAGGTTTGTATTTTACTTGTAAAAAATTGCTTGGTTGGAAGGTAAAGAACATAATTAATATTTTTTTGAAAATTGTAGTGCTATAAATCAAAGAGAGTAGGTGCATTAACATACAATTTTTTTTGCATTTAAGAATGCATTTAAGTCTTCTAATGTTTTATTGTTATGTAATGGAGTGATAAATGTTGCTTGACTGGTTTTGAATGCTTTTTTAGGGCCATTTAATTTCACCAAAGTTTTGAAGAAATAGAATGGGAATTATTTGTTTTGTAATTTTTTATAAATGGTGGCAAACAAAGGCTTGAATGTTCCAAACAGATAGAGCTACACAATTAAAAATGTAATTTTTTTGGTGTATAAAGTATTATTGAAATTATAGATTATATGAGATGATGGTAACTTACCTATGATGTATCATCTTTTGAATTTTCATCCTTAATTTCCAATATGAGCTACATGCCTATTTTATTTGCATAGGTTATAATTGTAGCAATTATACTATTTGCATATGCATTAGTAATGGTTAACAAATATTTGATTTTAGATTCTAGTATGAATTTTTAATCTATACAAACATGAGGTATAGTTGTAATTATGTTGGATTCAGTGAACAATAATATGAAGTCATAATTTCCACAATCGTAACTAGTTTTTGGTGCAATTTGAAAGTGTGTTATTCATATTGCTTTCTCTACAATAATTTTGTGTTCATGTATTTCAATCGGGTTGCTAGGTACATTGAAAACAATTGTCATTTCTCCTTTTACATCTATCAAGTCATCACATGGCAATTGTTTGTTTTGTTCTTTTTGTAACATTGCTTTGTAAACAATGAGGACTTCTGATTCAAATATATGACCAACTTTATGATTGAAAAGGTCATCAATCATTTTCAAGCCAAATCAAGGTGTTTTTTTACTACAAAAAATTAAGAGAAAAATTTTAATAGGTGTGAAGTAATTACAAGTATAATAAACTATGAGATTGTTTGTGCATACCATTTTGATTCAGTCTCTAATGGTTTGTTATCTTGTACACTTTATATTGATCTTTTCATGTTGACTGTGATGATGTAATAAAATTAGGAGGAGAATGAATATAATACAATGTGTAGATATATGTAAAAATATTTTAATAAAAAAAATAAGTAAATAATTCTTAGAAAAAAATTGTCATATTTATACTTATATACCTTTTAGTTGGCATTTCTATTGGGAAATGTTGTTGTATTCGATTATTTTAGATGATTGATTTTGAAATGTAATAATGTTACAAATGATGTTGTTTTATTATTCAGGTGCATATTTATTGTATATAGCTAGGTAAATAGTGTTGTGGTCACTCCAATAATAATCAATTTTGTAAATATAATATTCTTTGCCTTGTATGTTTGACCATACGTGGTTGATAATAGGTGTTGATGTTGTTTTTGGTTTTTGATTAAGTGATGCATACTTTGGGTTTCCATATAGAATTTTAGTATTTGTGCATTGTTATGTTGTTTGTTGATGTCAATGTTGAAGTCTCCTAGTATATATGTGTTTGATTTTTTATTTATATCAGCCAATGCATTGTCAATTATGGATACAATGTATGAGATATTAGAATTTGGTGTTGTGTATAAATTGAAATTTGACATTTCTTGGCTATTTTTTGTTATGATTGCTAGTATGGCCTCCACATGTTTTGTCTTGTATTGCATTGTTTTGCAAACAAAAATATTTTTGTCAATGCAAATTGTAATTCCATGAATATGAGCCATTACTATGCAATTGAAATTTTTCAATATATTATTTTTTTCAATGCATAATATATGCATCACTTGGAAAAACAATACATTATAATGCATTATATCATAGTCATTGATTATACATTCAATGTGTGCTTATAGGATTATTGTATTTAATGATGAGATAAGAGTATAGTATTTTTTGTCAATGTTAATTATAGTGTGTCCTAGTTTCCGTTTGACATTTATTCATAAGTGCAACATTTATATTGAAATCTTGTTTTTCCCATTCATATTCTTCATTGATAATGGAGCAAGTAAGTAAAGTGACTCTATATTTCATATACATGGGAGTTTTATATATTCTAAGCCATGGCATGTTATCCTAAAAGGGTCAAATACAACACCATCCATTATGAGGCCTTGCAATCTATGTATTGTTCTTGCATATGCAATTTGTATTGGAAATTTTAGGCTTAACAACATGTAATATAGGTATCCAATCATGTTCAATTGATTTATTGTATAAATGAGATAGTTTTTTTGATTGGTTGTGTCCAATGCATGAATCATTAAATTTGATTCAGACTATGTTTATATCACTTGCAATTATGGGTGTTTTGAATATTCCATCTGAGCCATTAACTAATCCATCTTGTACGTCATAACTTCTAGCATAGATTTTTATTAAAATTTTAGGCTTTAACTCAAATATGTATGGTAGGGGTGATGAATGATGACCAATATGTGTTATGTTATGTAGATCTTGTTATTCATCAATTGCATATATGATAATTTTATTTCCAAGAACCAATGACAACATCTTAGCATTGTGTTTGTCAACATCATCATTTTTGTAAAAAAGATATGGAAATGTTAGATTTTTAGGTGTAGGTCATAAATAATTTTCATTGATATAAATTATATCAGGATCTGTTTGAGATCATGTACATAAGCAGTTAATAATTGCTATAAATTTTGCATTTTGTTGATGCATTATTGTTTGTAATTCATAGACTTTTACATTATTTTCCAAAAACAATATAGAATCAATTCATCATTTATTTTAGGATGTTTAAAAATTAGACAATCATTCATAGGTTGGGCTTGGTAAAATTTTCCACATAGAAGAATATCTACATTGTCAAAGTATTTTGTATGAAAATGTATTACATCTCATTGTCTCTTGTCTATTGAATACAAGAAACGAGCACCTACTAGTGATATTTAGTCTGTGAGAAGTACTCATAGTTGTTCATAGTGCTTTGAAATTGCATTAATATTTTTATAACTAAGTGGAACAAGTTTAGACTTGTTAAAAGGTAGGAGGAATGCAGACTGTAGTGTGTTTTAAGCTTTTAGGGTTTTACACAAGTAATTCTTATGTTTGGTTAAGGGGTTGAGATGCCTATATTAGTCAAATAAATATGCAATAATTAAGTGTTGATTTGTTATGACCTTTCACTTTTTTTGACTTTCTAATAATAGTAATGAATAGGGATAAATAGAGATTTATCTAAAAATTGACTATCGTAAATGATCTAAGTTCTAAAATTTGAGATCTGGGTAGTAGTATGTATTGTCAATAAGATTATATTATTTGTCTGTTCACTAGACAGTAGCACCTAGTTTGGATAGTAGTACCATTTATGTGTAGTGTCCTCAATGTGTCACTAATATCCCCTTTATGGGACTATTCCTATTTTCAAGGAGCACTTGTGCCTATATTTGTGTGTTTATTCTTGTGTGATCGAAACTTGGAGCACTATGTTACACCTAGAAAACTTGATTTGATATGTAAACCATAATCTCCTTGAAAGTATGGAATGATCAATAATTTTGAGTATGTTAATAGGATGGACTAGACATCCTCAACACCTTGTTGTGTAGAGAGTTGCCTACATACCAATACTCTAAGGAGGGATCAAGTTCGATGTAGTTATCCCACCTAGTGTTTCATGTATGTGCAACTGAATGATAGAATGAAAGTGTCCTTGGATGCCTTGAATGTGCCTGAGCTTTAAAATGATTAAAAACTAGACTTAGGAATGTTGTAGATAGTATTATGTACAAAGTAGGGTAGAATAAGGATCAAATATCTTGATTTTTCACAACTTTGTCTTTGGTTTGAATATCTTTTGCATTTATTTTTTATCTAGTGTATAGAGGTGGATTAGACTTGTATTTATAGGGTTTTATTACTTGTGCAAATAATAAAATGAGCTTAGACCAACCTTAGGAGGGGCACACATTTGAAAAAGTATTCATTGGGATTAGTTTGCACTAAGAACAGTAGTGCCTAGTTGGGGACACTAGTGTCATGTGGTTGGAGTGTCCCAAATGTGGTGCTAATATACACTTGACAAAGTGCCAAGCAAGTTGGATTGTGATCTAAGATGACAATTCAAGGGCTATATTTTGACTGGTTGTAGGTGACTTTGGTCTATTGAATGACTGAAAAAGTAAGTCTAATGCTCAAAGATGGGTTTATGGCTATCCTAGGGATAGGTTAACTCAAGTGACACTCTTAGCATCCAATTACCACTTTTAGGTGATTACATTTCCCCCCTTTATGCTAGTAATGTTGCAAAGTGAAATGACTAGTATAAAGGAAAAATAATCATACTTAGACTTGCCTTGGAAGTGAAGCTTGTGTAACTAAGTTTGAGTATGCAAATCTAGGTTTGTGTATGTGGAACATGATCCAAAACAATGTCCTATAATGAAACATGCAAAAATAAGTCCTTACTTAAGAGATGATCAAAAACAAAAGACAATGCTGAAATGAAATAACTGAGTAAAGTTGAGTAAAGAGAGAGGAAAAGAATAGATACACCTCTTTGGGTATGGAAACCAATGCATGAACCTAATAACAACATGTGTGTGTGAATGTGCATAGTGACCATATCATTGAATAACTTGAATTGAGTTGATGGCTTGCTCAATCCTCATATGGGTGGCTCAATAAATTAATTCGATTTTGACTCCATCATTACCCACCCTTGTTTGATGGATCTTGATCTCTATCAATAGCTTGGATAATACTGTAAATATGTCTAACCCTCTCATGAAGGTGGCTTAAGAACTCAAGTAGGTCGTGGCTCCATCGTTAACCCCTATGTGAAGTAGATGCATCTATAACTGTTATGCACAAAGTGCTCAAAGTATCTAACTGAGTATAGTCTAACTATGTATTTAGTTCTGCAACCACTTAGGTATATTAAGTGGCTCTTGGCCACTCAAGAATGCCAACCATTGTAGATGGAATAAGGCATGAATATGGTTATAACCTAGAATGTGATAGAAATTATATCCACTATAGAGAATGGCATGGAGTTTGCCATTCCATCTAATCAACCTATCTAAAGTTGAGTATATGGAAACTATGTATTGTGCACATGCCTCCAATCTGGTATCTAAGTATATTGAATTTGAATCAAGTATGTAATAGTAAAACCTATGTAATTTATCTAAATGTATGAGTTATATTTTCATGCATGATGCCTCTAAATCTATGGAAATGATATGAATCTGAGCTAAAATGAATTAATATGAGATAAATTTGAACATAACTGCCAAACCTGTGACTATATCTATGCAAATATATATTGCATTTGGTGTACTGGTTTTAATGATCTAGACTATCTTGAAGTTAGGGCTACAAGATAGTAGTGCCTTGTAGTGGATAGTAGCTCCCTATGGCACTAGTGTCCTAATCTAGGCACTAAATATTGATTGGTCTGATTTATGTGTGATCTAAATTGACTATTGAGTCTTAGTTTTGTTGTGTGTCTACCCTAAGTTTGATATCTAAAATTTAGCCTGTATACTGAAAAGTATCTATGAAAGGTAATGTTGGAGCCTGATCTTTCTAACAAACCCCTATGAATACCCCCTCTTTTTAGGGTAGTTGTGAAACCTATGTAGGAACTGCCCTCTAAAGAAGTAGATCTACAAAATGTGTTAGTTGGAGTATGTGCATGATATTTCAATATAATGTAAAACATAACATTAGAATGTAAATGTATCTAAGCATAAGTAGGAAATGTAAGATGTATGTTATAATCTAGAATTACACAAGGGTGTCAAGATAGATGTAATCAATGTATAATAGCAGTAAATCTAAGTACTACTTAGGTCGATGGGGCATGATGCCCATCAAGGCTCCCAAATAGGAAGGGGGAGATGCATGAGATCCCTCATGACATGAAAAATGATGTGTATGTAAAAATTAAATACAAGTGTCATGGTGTAGAAGCATACAAGGAAGCAAACATATAAACACATGAGGCACACAAAAGGTAGGGTAAGGGGCCATAATACAAGGGACATGGCCACATGTCACTAAATCTAATAATGAAAACATACAAGGAAATATTCAAATGTCCACATACATAAAAAACAAGCAATTTGTCATAGAGACACATTGAAGGACATGTTCAAATGGTTTCATATAAAATCATGAAAATTCACTCATAAGGGACATGGGCACATGTCCTTCTATGTGGCTCTATGCCAAATCACTTGCTTCTTTAGTATGTGGACATTTGAATATGTCATTGTATGTTTTCATTTAATGCATGAAAAGGTAAAAAAAGGGGACATGGGCACATGTCTAAGGCATAAAAATAGATAAGTGGCATAAAATCCAAAGAAAAAATGTCCTCAAAGATGGAAGAAGCATAGGAAACATAATAAAATCTAATCTAGGAACTAGAAATGAAATCATGTATAACTGTGTAATACAAATCTATGTAGATGCTAAGATGCATATATATTGAGTCTAACTAGTGATAGTCAGTAAAACTTTGAGAAATGAGGAGAAATTATTAATATCAAGATAAATTAATGCATAACTAGAATGTATAGTATGTAAAATAGAACCTATTTATATCAATTGTGTATGAGATGCCCCCAAGTGGGCAGATGTATCAATGTATAAACTTATATCATTTTAAATGCTCCCAATGGGAAGATGATATATGGTTTAGATCAATGTAAGGGATTGGATTCATATCTAGAATCTACAAGCACTCGACAAGAACAAGTGAAGCATATGTATACGATAAAACTAACTATACTAGGATAGCTAACAATATGCAATATTTGGAAAGTAATATAAATGTAAACATAGTAATACATACAATTTATGAAAATTTTATATTTTTGAAATATTTGAATGTTTTTTGTATTTTGACATATTATATCATTTTTGTGTTTTTTGAGTATAAGCTATGTACAAAAAAATTAAAATAAACCTGTAAAAGGAGCGAGAGAGAGAAGGAAGTATGTACAAGAGTAGAAACCATATTAATCAATGAGTCTCATAGGAGGCTCACCATCACCATGACTTGTGTCAAAGAGGGGAATTATGATTGTGCATGTGATGTGAAAGGGAAACTATGATCCCATGATCTAATGTGTTATATAATCTGAATCTGAAGTTTCTTGAATAGTGATGCTATGATGTTGTAACACTAACTGTGATGCCCTGTGAACTATAGGGGTCTTAGAGACCCATCTGGTAGAAGTATAAGTTATAGGTGAGGTAGGTGCCCTATGTTGAGAACCCATAGACCCCAATATAACTGATCTTAGAGTAAATTGAGTAGAGGAATGTCCTCTATAATTTGTGACGTATCTTTGATACAATAATTTCTCTAGTAATGGTCTTTGAGGGATAGTATGTGTGCATGTATATATTTGATAAGTAGACATGGCCTAGTCTAAAGACTCTACTAAACATTGTGATGTATGCATAAGAGTTTTACTCTCTACTATAACTAATAACCATGCAATAACTAGCAATGTTATAATTTCAATTGGTGTCGATGCTAGAACCATAGCTAGAAATTGTGTTGGAACTACATGTGGGATGGGAAGAGGATACTCATATGGGATATCCTTGGTCTTTACCACCTAGTTAGCATGTATATACTTGATGCATTGATGTACTATAGATGGGATGGCTTGAATTTTTTGTAACCATAGCCTACACAATTTTATATTGAATACACCTGCACGAGGTACTACTAGGAACCGAGTGGTTGTGTGTTAGTCTAACCTATAATGGAAGCATAATCTCCCTAATGGATCTCTGAACATGGCCACTAAAACCACTAATGATTCTATCTATGGGGAATATATCCCACTTTATGTAGCCTAAGTATTTTAAAATTATCATAGTACACATGTTTATGCTTGACCCATTATCAACCAGAACACTGTGAATATGATGGTGGTCTATATATGCTCATATGAAGAGTACATGTAAATTTGTGTCATCACCCATAATCTCCTACTCTTAAAATGTGATAAGTGGTCTAGGTATCACTGTAATGTGATACATTCTAATGATGTTATGTCAAGGATGTGTCTCCTTTATAACTATGGGATAGGAAGCTAGTGGTGGATGATCCTAGTATGGATAGTGAACACCTAATGTTCCCCCTACCTCATTAGTTGTATGCTTTGGGAAAGGATATAAAAATATATTAAGTGACTTTTCCTCTATTTACTATTTTGGTTATTTTATGGGTGTGTCCACATTAATAATATTAGCCTCGATGAGATCTTGTATCTTGTGCTTTAGGCTAATGCATCTATTTGTTGTGTGTCTTGGTGCCCTATAATACTCACAAAATGCATTTGGATAATAACTCTTTAGAAGAGGCTATGTCATATCAACCTCTTTAATGGGAGGGATAGATATGACATTGCATTCCAATAGTTGTTCTAGCACTCGTGTTGGTGACTCTGGTAGAGTATTGAAGACTCTGTGCTAAGGATATAATAAAATTAATATGGGAGAAGGCTCTGAAGTTGCATTGACTATGGCCTTTTGATCACTTTTATTTTCTATGGACTTGATCTTGTATGGAGGTTTGTTTTTACTTTTAATAGTTGAATCTGATCCATTTTTGTATTTGAGTTTACCCATTTCTAAGAGCTTAGCCTCTCTTTACTTGATTGTGTGGCATATATCGATAAATGTGAGAAATTTTTTGAATAAGAAAGCTTAATAAAGTGTTAGTAATAGACTCTATTTAAATATATATTAAAGCTCTTTATCTGTTATGGGGCTAGTAAACTTTGATAATATTATTTTATATCATAAGACATAATCATTTATGGGCTCATTTGACTTTTAATTTATTTGTGCCACTTGTGCATATGATATCTTATCATTGATGTTGATAGAGAAGTGTGCTAGGAATATATTTTATAAAGTATTTAATGTTGTGATATATTGGTTTGGCAAATCATTAAACCATTTTTAGGGCATAATCTTTAGGACTACATGGTTATAGCTTCCTAAGAATCTAATCATTGGACACATAGTCCAAGCATGTTACGTGAAAGGCTCTGAGGTGATGCTCTAGGTCACCCTTGTCGTTATACAATGTGAGCTTAGGTGCCACAAAATCGAATGGCAAATGAGTTATCATTATGTGATGTGTAAAAGGTGTATGTAAGAGAATGTTGTAATCTAAAGCATGTAATGGTTTAGTTATTCCCTACTCAAGATGTAACACCTTAGATTATAGAGAAAGAACATATTGCATAATGGATTATAAATCTAGAGGAGAAAAACTAGCCACAAGTGATGTGGATTACATTGATGGTCAAATAACAAGCTTGGATTGTGTTATCTAAGTTATTTGAGTGGGTCCCACTTGTAGACACTTAAATCTGGCCACCAATGACCTCCAACTAGGATTTTGGCTAATTTCTACCTAAAACACATAATTTGGCCTAAAAACACTAAAACATGCTAAATGATGTGAAACTGACATATTCAAGTGCCAATTTTGGCCAGGGTATCATTAAATGGGGCAATGCAATTTGTGGTCCAGCTAACTTTGATTAGATCATTTCGAGTCAAAATGCCAATTTTGCACTTGGGTGCTCTAGATTGCTCTTTCCTATCAAATCTCTTACACAAGATACATGCCTTTGTTATTTATTGTCAGTAACATCATAAATGGGATAATAGATCTAGTGCATCTGACATTGCCTTCTAATTCTAATCAAGTCAAAATTTGGACCAATAACAAGGAATTCTAACAATTTGAGTAATTTGTGCATAAAGTGCTTAAACATTCTTAAGAGCTAATTAACCCAAATCAAAGCATAATTAAGAATTCCATGGAAACTTGTTGAAAACTTATTTTTGGAAATGAATATTGAATATCTGCAACATTAGGTGACCTCATTTCTTAGGAAGACATCCCTAGGCCATAAATGACACAAATATAAAGATCCATGCCTCATCAATGCCTTCCATGATGCCCTCCATGCCTCTTAATTGTACATTCTTCTAATGTCATGATGAGGATAATTATAAACTGAATTCCAAAAATATAATTAATCCTCAACCACACATCTTAATCTCAGGATGGATGGTTCAGGTTGATTATATACATTCTCAAAAATCTATAAATAAAGAGGTCATGAACATCATTTCCAAGCTATTTTGGTGCAAAGTTATAATGTACAAATATCTTCAAGAAGCCATCGCAATTATTGTTACCATGCCAAATTGATTCCAAGCCAAGCCATAAGCCAAAACTGCCAAGGAGAGATGGAGGTAGCCAAGCTTCCATTGCCAAGGACTTCATGAGCACAAAACTAAGCAAGCCACTACTACAAAGGCATTTGGAGCATCTAAGAAAGCTGAAGAAATTCTTGTGTTTTATTTCTTACTTTTTAATTGTATTTGCCATTTGTTTTTATTAACTAAGCTCTCCCTAGTGTCTAGGCCTAAAGATGTTATACTATTGGTGTGTTTCTTTCATTTTGTTTTCATTTTAGACCTAACCTCATACTAACCATCCTCTCTTGAGTCAAATTCCTAGTTCAAATATGGCATGCTCGATGGGACTAGATGTATCCCACACATGAAGAATATCATTTTACAGCTTTAAAATATTTATTTGGACCATTAAAACTCTTACAAATTGATTTTTTAATTTTATTTTTCCATTTTTTGCTATGGGTTTACACAGTAATCGAAGTTGGCTAGTAAGATTGACATCAGTTAGATAGCTTAATCTACGTCAGTTGGTAAAATTGACATCAATTAGATACCTACCATCAGTCACATTGGTATAACCGATGTCGATTGGATAATTGACATCGGTTAGAAAATGTAACCATCATGGTTATATAAAATGAAGTCGATCACTATGTTTTTTTAAAAACACGGACCCAAGAGCTCTCTTTCTAAAGTTCATTGTTTCAAACCCAAAAGAGCTTCAAGGCCAAAGGACATGCTAACATTTTGGATGCAGAACCAAGCTTGACATTTGCTAAAAACATGTTTTAGATTACCTTTTGCATGTTTAAAAATTAATTGGGAACCTTGTTTTAGTGTTTAACAGAAGAATTTAGATGTTTATGGTGAATGTTTTTGAAGTTACAACTAAGACCAAGGGGTCAAATGAACACCACCTCACTTTCCCTTTGGGTTTAAAAATGAACTCACCTTTTCAAAGATTTTTGTTTTTACTTGGTTGTTTAGATTAATTTTTTGTTTGGCAAAAAGAGAGATGTTACATGTATGCTCTTCCATTTGTCCCCTTTAAGTAACCCTTGGAATCAAAAGTGCCATTCCCATTTCAAGTAGCCTAGTCCAAGGCTTAGAAATAAAGTCATCTAAAGCACTACCCAAAAACTCATCAAAGTTTGGGTGACCTTGAAAATGACCCTAAAATCTTTCTACTTTCATTTTTTCTTTATTTTTATGAAAACTTGGCTTACGAGGGGGAATTCATCACCTCCCATGAGTTCTTTAGGGAAGCTTTGCCCTAGGATATAACCTCCCACTATTGACTTCATTTAGCTCCTAATTGGAGTTGCACATAGGACATAGTGGCACTTTGGACATCGCACTACACCGAGTGAATAGTAAAATATAGTGGTTGCAAAAAGGACTAGACCTTTTTGCAATAAGCCAAGTGATATTGACCCAAAATCCTTGCTTTTATTTTGCATTGTTTGGCATGAAAGTCATTGTGTAATTTATTCCCATAGAATGTTTGAAAACTTTTTAGATCTTAGATAAATCCCCACTTGCCATGGAAGTATTGTTGGTGCAAGGTGTGCCTCAAGGTCCATGTCATAGTACTATCATTTGAGAGCAGGGGGTGTAAAAACCCTACTATTTAATGCACATTTACTTTTGGATGAACACTTAAAATATTCTCAAATGATGTATATGATGGATTCTAACAATACCAAGAAAACTTGTCAGTTTAAGATCTAAGAGAGATTAATTAGTTGGTCTTGTCCTAGATTAGAGTCTTGTTTAAAGTCAAAACTTGGTGTAAACAAATAATTCAAACCAAACACATAGTCCTAATTTTCCTTTCAATAAAGAGGCATTATGCTACCTACATGACATCATCAATTTGCCTTGTTTAAACTTCATCAAAAGCTTGAGAGTCATATCATCCACTTTGGCACAATTATGCTACCCAATTGAGTCTAGACCTTTACCAAAGTTGTTTAAGTCCTTCACTTATAATCTAAATTCAAAATTGCACCTTTATAATTTCATAGGGTTGATGTGTTAAGTGGGTTTGCCATTTTCACTAAACTTGAGGGAACTTAGGTTTAATTTCCAATTTGGGTTGAAGGTTGTTTAAGACTCATAATCATTATCATCACTTGATAGACTTAAGCCATTTTGTGCTAAAACACTTTCACTTTGAGTCTATGCACCATAACATTTTGAGTCAATAAAAGTAGTATTATGTTGTCAAAACTGTAGGAAAATAACTTTGCCTTAGAGAGTTTTTGAAAAAAACTTTTTTGTCACACCTTTTGGGTAGTGCAATGCTGCCCAAAAACATTTCAAATATTGTTTCATAAACCCTCTTGCATAGAATTCAAATTTGTTCCTACATTTTTAGACCAATCTAAGTGTACTTTTATGATCTTTTGTCTAACATAGTTATATCATTCACTTTTGTCTAGCTTATTTGTCAAAAGAACTAAATTTTATACCATTATTTATGAGAAAATAAACTATCTCTAAAAGTGCCTTTTGTTTCATACCTTATACCTAGTTGATCAAGTTCATGTCCAAGAATCAAATGCCTAGTGTTTGTTACAAGTGTTTCAAATCTGTTAGATTAAAACTTTCATCTATTTCAAAGTCTAACTTTTGATGCCATTTGGCCAAGAGTCCTAGTGCATGCCTTGTTTGAGCTTAGCATTTGACACCACATTTAGCCAAAAGACCTAAAAACTTTTAAATTCCTAGTTAGATTGATTTGAAACACTTCAACCTTAGAGTTTGGCATTTTTATTTTTGGTCCATTTATATGCTTATCTTTATGTGAATAGTAAAACATTAGCTACTTCACGCTAGTTTGTTTCCTCATAAATCTTTGCATAAACCTTTTGATCCTTTTGACGAATCTAGACCAAGTTGGAACATCATCTATTTTAGACATTGTATTTTTTAGAGTTTGTATAACTCTTTGACCTTTTATCGCAAAACATTGACTATGAATCCCAACATGTATTCCTACACTCATAGTGGACTCATGTACAATCCAAGGATTAGTAATGTAGTTGCATAGGAAGAAATGGTGCAAGTCCCCTATGTGGATAATATTATTTATGAGATGGATTCTTATCCCTCTTATAATACTTAATCAAGGGCACAAAGCCAAGATCTGTTGGCTAACTATCTAGTTAACACACCACCTTATTCAGAACAAGACCAAAACAAACCACATAATACCTAGCTACAATACCCACAGTGGATGAGCCAGTTCTTTAACAGTCATATTCTACTAATACGACTTCCACGTATGATCCATTTTTGTTTGAGTGACATTTTTTAGAGAATAAATACAAGATTTTGGATAGATCCATAGAGGTAGGGACCATGTTTCTAGTAGACTTTCCCCATGAAAATTTACCAAGTCTAGTAAGAGTGCCCCACAATATCATTTATGATCAATAGGCTTCTTCTAGCAATCCTATGACTCTAGTCCAAATAACATAACAAGATCCTAATATATCTAATCAAGGAAAAAACATCATGAAAGATCACTTTAACCAAATATAGATAGCATATCAAACCTACTTGAATCTAGCACGTGAATTCAATCAGATGAACAGGGTGAGTAAGCCTCTCATTGACCCAGTTCCTTCAACAGGAGTGTTGATAGAGTTAACTGGACAAGAGAATTCAAATTCTGACCCATTCATACAAACCACTTTGATAGATAACTTGAAGCATATACACATTATTAAACAAGTGTCTTCAACCTCTACATAGAATAGTGAGCCAAACATAGTAGACAATGTGTAAACAACATCCGATCCTGATCAAAGTGGTACTAACACACAAACAACTAGCGAACAACATGTGCTCGTAGTTAATCCCATGGGTAGATCATCATACTATGGAATATGAGTTTCTACACCCCAACCTCAACTGACTGATTCCTCAAGTGTACAACCTATGGGATTAGGTAATCAAATAATGGCCAATGTCATGTCTCAATGATAGAATGTGATGAATCTTACTCCTCCTCAACAAGTAATGAGTATTACTCCACAACAATAAGCACAATCTAGTGTATCAATGTAATAAAGGACAAATACATTGCCACCTCAATCAGGGGCAACAAATGTTCCACCTCGCCAGGTAACAACAAACATACCTCTTCAGTCACAGACTAATATGCCAATTCAAAACCAAGCAGTGACTAGTCAATAATGTGAAAATATTGGTCAATGATAGATGTTGAATTTACAACTTATTTTCACTTCCCCATAGGGATTCATGCAACAAGGAGGCCCCCATATTTCTCAAGTACCTACTAGACAACTATTGGTTCAAAATGTGCCATAAATTCAGAGATAGGGTCTCAGTCCATAAGTTCCCACTCAACAGCAAGGTTTGATTGGTCAACAACATGTCCCTTTTCAACCACAGCAAGCATAGCATAGTTATATCCCTCCATCCTAACCAAAAAATCCTCTAATTCAAACCTTTATCACCAACCCAAACTAGAATATCATGCAACTAATTATGTAATTTTAAGTACATCCTAATCCACGTATGCGTATTCCTGGTCCATTCCCCAACAAAACCAATATACCCTAAAAAGTATCTCCATCATACCCTGGTCAAAGTGTCCCACTTGTGACGTCCCAACCACCTACCCAAACCAATATTCTCCCTCAAACCAATGTTCCTTCCAGTTTCTTATCCCAAGAATTGTAATAGATGAAGGATGTAATTGCTACCATTCAAGCTAGTAAATAGATTAAAATTTTCAAATTGGATGATGTGTGTTCCTACCCATTTAACATGGAGTATTTATAGATACCATTTTCTCTAGGATACGAACCACCAAAATTCGATAAATACAAAGGGAAAGGTGACCGTAAGGCTCATTTGACCAAATTATTTGTCGCATGTCAACTAGTGACATATATCTTTTATTTTTGTTTCCAAGGAGTTTGGCTAGACAAGCCTTGGAGTGGTTTTTAAAGTTTCCCAAAAATTTAGTAACAGATTTTGATGATCTTTTTGATAAGTTTGTGCAGCACTTTTCCTATAATCTCGAGCATGAGATTTCATTAGTAGACTTAACGCAAGAAAAGCAAAAATTTGGTGAGATTTTTGTAAGTTATCTACAGTGATGGAGAGCCCTTGCAAGTTATTTCACCCATAGTTTATTAGATAGACAATTGGTCATTATGTTTACCAAAAATTTGCACAATGAGATAGCTTATCATTTAGAACTACAATGTGCACATACTTTCAAGGATATCATCGAAAAAGGCTTATTGATTGAGTGAGTGTTAATCAATGAAGGAGTTATCAAGATTAATTCAACTAATCAAAATCAAGGTACCAATCAGGAAAATGACCAACATCTCATTCAAGCGCTAACATCATAGACAGCACAGGGTAATAACCAAAAAACACTAAAGCAATTCAAGCGCAACAAGAATGTTGTGGGAAATGGAGTAACCGAATCCCATCATGTCCAAATGGTGTAAAAATAATCTAAACTACCTTTTCAACTTATTCCTACCCATCAACCTCTCCAACTAATGTTTCAAGCACAACAACCAAGACCTACACAATAAATACAGTAGTTTTTACCATTACAAACCCCTCCTCCTAGGATAATTGTGCCTACACATCATGTCTTTAGCGACCTAGGAGAACCTATTGAGTCTATATTTTGAAAGCTTGTTGTCACTAATCTAATTATTTGGCCTATACCAAAGCATTATTTGTAAGGCATTCCTTATCCTGATTGGTACCACGAAAATAAATTATGTGACTATCATCGGGTCAATGGGCATAATCTACGTAGATGTGTCCAAATCAAGCATTTAATTGAGAAAATGTTGGATAATGGGGAGATAACATTGGATAATGGTGCTTCCACTTCCAATAAAACTCTCAAGATTTATCAAAACCCCTTTCCTTGACATAATAATTAGTAGAACCAAAATAATCAACAATAGCAACAACAACGGCCAATACAACAGCAAAATAAACAATATCAAAATCAAAGGTTGAACTAGCAGAATCAACAAAATTAGTAGAAAAACCCATAACGATAGAATAATGGAAAAAACTAAGGTCAGAACGGTAACAACCAACAAACGTACCATGTAGTTGCACATGACTACAATATGGTTATAGGTCATATTGCAGGGGGTAGCATTAATAACATCTCCATTAATCCTAGACCAAGCACTAATCAGCCTAGACCATTGCTAAACAACAACATTCAATGAAATTACATAGATAATCCTTCTTTGACCTAGGAATGTATATAGGCAAACCAGCAAACTAGGACTTCCCCTTTTGGACTTTATATCGACAACTCATCCTTGCCATGTGGTCACATGTGAGTTCACCAGTAACCGAGACTTGTCCTATATGTTTCCACACCATTCCCAACATTGATTAGCAATAATGGTCTAGTATTTAATCATGATTTTTCAATCACATCTTGGAGCTCAAATATTACTATCCCAGGGCCACAACCATTTATCACTTTGTCTGTCATCCAACCAACCATTCAGCCTCAGAATAAACTATTCACTACTGACCAAGATAAGAAGTTTGATATTGTGGAACAATTGTACAAGACACCAGCACAAATTTCTATTTTAGATTTGCTGTGAACATCAATAATCTACAAGAACATCTTGAATGAGTTATTGACCCAATCCACTGTTGTTAGTGACATATCCCCTGATAAATTTCAAGCTTTGGTTGGACACCTAGCTCCAGTCCAACAAGTCATATTCAACAAAATTGAATTATCTTCCCTTGGCCCACTCCATAATAATCCATTATACATAGAAGTTTATATAAGATGGCATAAAGTGAAACATGTCTTTATAGACAATGGATCCAACCTCAACATAGTGTCTCTAAAGCTCATCAAGATTCTTAGGTACATAATGGCAGATCTCCAGTAAGAAAAAATAACCATCAAATCCTATGATAATTAGGAGAGGGAATCATAAGGCACCATGAGTTTGCCAGTTATCATTGGGCCTTTGCCCCATGATACACTTTGACATGTGCTTGATCTTAAGTTATCATATAATATGCTTCTAGGTAGACCTTGGTTACATGAGATTCATGTAGTTCCATCAACACTGCACCAATGTATCAAGTTTTTCCACTCATGGATGGAAGTGAATATTCTAGGAGATTTACACCCATATGAACACTGAAAGCATCTTGAGGCTTAATTTCAAAGCTATAATTATCATTAAGGCATGAATCCAAGTTCCAAGAAAGATAAAGGAAAGGCTATACTTATTGATCCTTTACCAGATAATTACATAGATCTTAATACCTTGGATTTCCTTTCCTACGTGCCACCTCCTAAAGCTTCTGATCATTTCACCATTTTAGATAATGGACCAGGAGAGTATATGACCCATAATGCATTTCATATTTCCAATCTTCCTCAAAATCCAAAAAGCTTTGGGTGACCTAAAGCCACCCCACATATGCATTGGCAATAAAAGAACAAAGATAAGGTACCTGTCACATTTGTATCAGCATCTAGCCTAGAACCTGACCCTCTTAAAGGGGATGAATCATGGTTATACAATGACAACCAATTTTATTGTTCTAAAAATGCAAAGTATCCTATTCCCAATAGGATCATGAAGCATCACAATTATGAAGGAAGAGGCCTTGAACTGAATCAGCAAGGAACCATTGAGCCAGTTTCCATGACTAAGTATGAAAGACCTTATGGATTTGGATTTAAACCACTTGGGGGTGACCCCACATATCTTATTCAAACTCCATCACTAGCGACTAGTGATGATGATGTCGATAGTGAAATAGAGTCATATCATAGTCTCACCTTTGATGACCTAGCTAAAACCAACCTATTTGATAACAATGTCATTTGTACCCTTACCTTGGCCATTCATCATAACCCTTCACCATTATATTATCCCCAACTGATAGATTGGGACCAACAAGAATCCAGTATGTCGATTGATAAGTTCAAGAATGATGAGGCATTCTATGAATTTTTAGATCTTAGAGACAAGGTTTCATTGCGAGATCACAAATCAAGATTCTTGATCACATTGGATCTTGCAGTGTATTTTAGAGAGCAAGTGAACACTGTTAGACAAAAACAAATAAGTAAAACATTGAGGTCCTAAAGTGAAGACCTCTTTAAGGCACTTTTTGACTAGGGAAAAAGTAAAGATAAAGGTTAGTATAGTGGTGAAAACCTATTTCAAGGGCCATTAGATGAGGGTGTTCATTTTTCTTCAAATTAAGACCAGGATACCACCAACGATGAACTTGCTTGTGGATATTAGTTCAAATTTGAGCAATAACAAGTATTTGATCAAATTCTTCAAGAATTTCCAATTATTTTTGTCACATGGCCAGATCTCCCATTAGGGGACTTAGATTCATCATGCCTAGGAGAATTTAAAGAGTAAGTCCAAACAGAGGACCCTAACATAATTCGATAGTTTAAGTCGTTGCCTACTATCCTAGAAGATGGTTCAACCCTTCTAGTCAAAGATACTATAGAGGTAAATATCAAAACTCCATCAGACCTAAAATGGATAAAATTAGGTGCATCCCTCATGGAGGAGGAACATGACGTCGTTTAGCTCTATTGAGAGAATTTGTAGATATCTTTGAATGGGCCTATTCTAACATGTCAGGTTTAGACCCCACCTTGGTTATGCACCACTGTGTGGTTAATCTTGATGCCAAACTGGTAAAATAAAAGTTACGTAAGATGCATCCTTACATTATTGTATTGGTAAAGAAAGAGTTGTAAAAACTCTTAGAAACAGGATGTATCTTATCACATCCATTCTATTTGTTTTTCTCCGTTATCACATTCTTCTCATTCCCTAGGAGAACTACATTTGGCCTAAAGCTTTTTATTGGATATTACATCCATGGAACTATGTAGGCAGCATCCACTTGCCTAGTGCATATG
The DNA here is from genome assembly GCA_037957365.1 of Torreya grandis. Taxonomy (NCBI): domain Eukaryota; kingdom Viridiplantae; phylum Streptophyta; class Pinopsida; order Cupressales; family Taxaceae; genus Torreya; species Torreya grandis. The sequence continues at coordinate 1,614,692 of JARHVA010002322.1, forward strand.
GAGACAACTTAGCCACCCCCTTCCTTTTCTTTTATTCCCCTATTTTGTTCATTTGTTAAGTTTTCATCTATTTTCTAGGGCCAATGTTCATATGGTTTCTATTGCATTATTTGTTTATTTGTTTCTACTTATTTTATTTGTTTTTCTACCTGTTTGTTTGCTTTCAACATTTTTGCCTTGATTCAACTTATGTGTGTTCATTGGGTGATTCCTTGCCCACACTTACACTTGAATCCATCCATATTCATATGTTTACATTATCATCATGGTTTCTATCATTGGTGCATTGTTTTCTATTGAGTATTGGATTATGGGAGTCAGTTCTCGTGCATATTTTGGCCAAGTCCTCATGATGTTATACCATAATGCCTACCGACATGTGCTATAACAAACCTTAGCTTCAAGAAGTCTATTCAGCAATGGAAACATCTTTTCGACACCAACATCTTGATTCAATCCCAATCATATCTCAAATAGAGTAATTAACCATGAAAGAATTTCAACCTTTATTAGTTTAGATAAGCATCTCCCTATGAGTAGGCTGTTCTATTTCATCATTACCCTATGTGTTAATTTATCATCATCTTTGACCCATTTTATCATGTTTACCATAATCAGGGTCTAATGATTATAACCACCTATGGGCAAATCATTACACACCGTCCCACTTGTATTTCTCAATGATTATAACCGCCTTTGGGAAAATCATTGTGTTATCATCACTTTAATTTTTCTGCCTATACAGGGGCATATTATTATCTTGTTTCTCTATCCTAACTGGGGTAGCTCCATCTTCTTAATGATTATAACTCCCTTTTGGGCAAATCATTGTGTTATCATATCATGTTGCCACTATCTAGGTATAATGCTTATAATTGCCTTTGGGCAAACCATTATGCACTGTCCCACTTGCATTCTCAATGATTTTGACTACTTTTTTAGTATCATTATGTTTTCACCCCATCATCCTTCCTTTCTTTGGTCCCCTTATTTCGCTTCTTTCTTTTCGAGGGACCATTTATCAACTTACTTGTGCTAACCGTTCCCTCAAGGGGGCATCATACATTTAGTTTACCATCATCTTCTATTTGGCATACGGGCTATCTCTCATTATTTGAGAAGACATTGCTTTTCCTATAGTTTGTAACATCTAAATTTGGCCACCAATGACCTCCAACCAAGCTTTTGGCCAATTTCTACCTAAAACACACAATTTGGCCTAAAAACACTAAAATATGTTAAATGATGTGAAACTAACATATTCAAGTGCCAATTTTGGTCAAGGTATCATTAAATTGGGCAATGCAATTTGTGAGCTAGCTAACTTTGATCAGATCAATTCAAGTCAAAATGCCAATTTTGCACTTGGGTGCTTTGGATTGCTCTTTCCTATCAAATCTCTTACACAAGATGCCTGCCTTTGTTATTTGTTTTCAATAACATCCTAAATGGGATAATGGATTCATTGTATCTAACATCACCTTCCAATTCCAATTTAGTCAAATTTTAGACCAATAACAAGGAATTCTGATCAATTTGAGTAATTTGTGCATAAAGTGCTTAAACATGCTTAAGAGCTATTAACCCAAATCAAAGCATAATTAAGAATTCCATGGAAACTTGTTGAAAAATTATTTTTTCAAGTGAATATTTAATATCTACATCATTAGGTGACCTTATTTCTTGGGAAGACATCCCTAGGCCATAAATGCGATATATATCAGGATTCGTACCCTCCATACCTCATCAATGCCTTCCATGATGCCCTCTATACCTCTTAATTGAACCTTCTTTCAATGTCGTGATGAGGATAATTATAAACTTAATTCCAAAAATTGAATTAATCTTCAACCACACATCTCAATCTCAGGATGGATGGTTCAGGTTGATTCTAGACATTCTCAAAAATCTATAAATAGAGAGGTCATGAACATCATTTCTAAGCTATTTTGGTGCAAAGTTATAATTCACAAATATCTTCAAGAAGCCATTGTAATTAGTGTTACCATGCCAAATTGATTCCAATCCAAGTCAAGCAATAAGCCAAAGGTGCTAAGGATATATGGAGGTAGACAAGCTTCCATTGCCAAGGACTTCATGAGTAAAAAACTGAGCAAGCCACTACTACAAAGGCATTTAGAGCATCCAAGAAAGGTGAAGTAATTCTTGTGTTTTATTCCTTACTTTTTAGTTGTGTTTGTTATTTTTTTTTGTTAACTAAGCTCTTCCTAGTGTCTAGGCCTAAATATGTTATGATATTAGTGTGTTTCTTTCATTTTGTTTTCATTTTGGAACTAACCCCATACTAACCATCCTCTTTTGAGTCAAATTCTTAGTTCACACCACTAAAGGTGTAACAACATCATTATCTAGAGGGGTTGAATATTAAACATTATTATTCTTATTCTTGATTTATAATATGGCCTATAAAATCTATACATGACCATGGGGTTATTCCAAAATTCTATTTTAGAAACCTTGTAATACCTCATCCTTGTTCATAACTATATCATTATCATTCAATGTAGGTAGTGTGTCTCAATCCTCAATATGGGCTTGATCTTGCTCTTGGTTATATTTTTCATCCTCAAATGCATTGTCATTGAATTCCACATAATCAAGGTGTGAAATATTCATATCTAGAGTTATAATAGGTTCCTTGTCCTTGTTATAGGTTCAGATAGCCTGATTCTAAATATGCTCTATAGGATTACCACCTAGTCTAGCACTTCTTAGGGGAAGAGAGAGAGATTTTTTAGATGGCATATAATAAATAAATTGAAATAGAGATACTATAATATAATATATGAATTTTGAATAATTAATATTAGCTAATGAAAATATGATATAAACCCTAAGAGAATCTAGCGTTGGTGTCTTAGAATCTAGGGTTTCTTTTGCAACAATTGAAATTAGATGTAGAACACATTGAAACCCTAATGTAAAATTGATTTTAATTAGCTAGGTTATCTAAATAAAATTAAGAAATTAGAAGTATTCATCCCTAAATAATTGCACAAAAATTTAGATTAATGCAAGCTAAAGTTTGATGCAATATTCAAAGTAAGATGGGTTCACCAAATGATTTAAACTTTTAAGGTTTTACACAAGTCCTATGCTTGGTTAAGGGGTTGAGATGCCTAAATTAGTCAAATAAATATGTAATAATTAAGTACTGATTTATTATGAACTTTGAATTTGTTTGACTTTCTAATAATAGCAATGAATAGGGATAAATAGAGACTTATCTAAAAACTGACTATCATGGATGATCTGGGTTTTGAAAATTGAGATTTGGGTAGTATTCTATGTCATCAATAGGAATATGTTATTCATCTACTCACTAGACAGTAGCACTTAGTTTGGACAGTAGTGCCATATGTGTGTAGTGTCCTCAATGCAGCACTAATGTCCCCTTTGTGGGATTGTTCTTATTTTTGGGGAACACCTACACTTGTGTTTGTATGTTATGTTCCTATGTGACCAAAATATGGAGCTCTGTGTTTCACTTGCAAAGCCTGATTTGATATGGAAACCCTAATATCCATGAAAGTATGGCATGAGCAATATTTTTTAGTGTGTTAGTAGGATGGACTGGGCATCTTCAACACCCTGTTATGTAGAGAGTTGCTTACATACCAATATTCTAAGGAGGGATCAAGTTCGATGTAGTGCTATCACCTATTGTTTGATGTATGTGCAAGTGAATGCTAGAATGAGAGTGGCATTGGATGCCTTGAATGTGCTTGAGCTTTAATATGCTTGAAAACTAGACTTAGGGTGGTTGTAGATGGTAGTATGCAGAAAGTAAGTCAGAATAGGGATCACATACCTTGATTTTGCACAAATTTCTCTTTAGTTTGAATAGCTTTTGCATCTATTTTCCATCTAGTGAATAGAGGTACATTAGACTTGTATTTATAGCATTATATTGCTTGTGCATATAAGAAAATGAGTTTAGGATGACTTTAGGAGGGGCACATGTTTGAAAAAGTATCTCCTGAGAAGAGTTGGGGATGAGGACAGTAGTGTCTAGTTGGGGAAACTAGTGCCATGTGGCTATATTGTCCCAAATGTGGCACTAATGTCCACTTGGCAGATTGCTAAGCAAGTTGGATTGGGGTTTGAGATGAAAATTGAGGGACAATGTTTTGACTGGCTATAGGTGATTGTGGTCTACTAAATGACTAGAAAAGTAAGTATAATACTCAAGGATAGTTCTTTGGCTATCCTAGGGATAAGTTAACTCAAGCAATACTCTTAGCATTCAATTACCACTTTTAGGTGATTACACAATGTTACTCCATCAACATTGTATGCATTTTTCACTGTGTAAGCTAGTATTAGTCCTTTTGGCTTAATAGGATCATTATCAATTAAGTTTTTATACTAATGAACTAGTATCTCATATATGACTTTAGAAGTAAATGTTTTGCACGTGTCAGCATTCCCTGTTAAGAATATGTGTATTGGTTTGGATGGATTAACTCATTTTTTCATTCATATATCTTTAATAATTATTTATTGTTCTTTGTTCAATGCTCTTATTAATTTGTAGTAGTTTAAATTATCATATATAAATGGGTGCTTTCCTATTTCAAAATGTTGAACATTAGTTTTATTTATTTTTAATTATTTTGAGAATTGTAAATCAGATTTGAGATCATAATGTTCATCTACAATGCTATTGTTTTCTACATTTGAGTTCATTTTTTCAATTGTGTCATTGTCCAATTCATCTTTGTCAACAATTTCATGTCTGTCACCCCAAGTAGATTTAATTTCATATGTGAATTTAGCTTATTTTTATTGTACTATTTTTTCATAGAAAGTATATGCATGGGACCAAGTTGGGAAACCATATTTTAAGGTATTTTCATCTTCCATAAAATGAATGTATAATATTAGCCTTTCTCTGCAATAGTTTTCAATGTCAATATGTTTATTGAATTTGATAAATCAAATAACATAGGGCTTTGTTTTATTTGCAATTTTTTTTCCATTTTTTTGGTATTTTGAAACAAATTTTTCAAGGCAAATGTCTCTTAGTTTTTTAGGGCCTTGCAAATAATAGTCTATTATAGATTTACACATGACATCTTATTATTCATCATTTTCATGGCTCAAGAGTGATTGAGGCTTTATAATAAATATGTGTTCTTTTGAAAGGCTTGTGTTTATGAATACGCATTTCCTTGAGCAACTATTAAATTTTAATGAAAGGACTATATGGACAGCGTGTTGAACAGACATTTATTATCTATTGAGGAATGTGTTTTCTAAGCCATATATCATTTTAATAGCATATATGTTTGTTGCTTGATGTTCTTTATGTATTGTTTTGAATTATCTTGGCATTGTCCTATCAAATTTTGTCATGTATGAAGTGCAATAAGAAGTTGCAGAATAAACATTTAATATGAATTAGGCATCTGTATTTGCTTGCCATAGTTGGGGCATCTTTTTTGAAAAGCCATTTATCTATGCTTGTGATGCCTTTCATTTCAAAAAAATTGTTGGTTGTATAAGTGTGCATGTAATTTATTCTATGCATTCACTTTCAGTGATATTTAATTCCATCAAAAACATGTCAAATGTAATAGAGGATTCAAAGCATTTACGTTGTAAATTAGTAAAAATATGTTTTGAATTCGTTAGTACTTGCTCATCATTTTTTTCATATGGTTTGAAAATAATTATCCTTTTCATTGGAAGGGAAGGGAAATTGTGCTTACAATGTTTTTTCTACAACTCTTTGTATGGTGATGTTCGTGTAGTTTACCTATATTTGAATTCAGTATGTCTACATCACAAGTTATATATTTATCTACAAAATTTACAATGTCAGCATTTGTATTTTTTCCATATATTGGTGTTGATTGTATCCATAACATGAAATGTGTATGTTGGTTTCCTCGACTTTGGAATTTAGTAGTCGAAAAGTGATCTTGAATTGGTCTAAAAAAGATTCATCTTTGTATATCATATTTAAAATTGCAATCACCTTATGTTTATAGTATCATGTACATATAACTGAGTCTTTCCTCACCAAGTAACTATTGGTAATTATATGAATATGATTAGTTTCCTTTGATTATTTTTTTGTTTGGTGTTTATTGTACAATTTTATAATGCAATTATCAGTGCCTCCCAATTGTGTTCAACACTTGAGAATGTAACAAAGAATGTTGGTGGCCCCAATTGACAAATCATTGCAAATGTGTTTTTTCATAATTATTGCAAATAATCTTGGGATATTTGTATTTTGTTAAAATCAACATGTCTAATGTCATATTTAAGCAATTTATCTAAATTTGATTTGTATTGGACATTTTTTTCTATTAAGTTTCTACCTTTTAATTATCTTTTTCTAATTCATACCCAGAATTTTGTAGCTACTTGTTCTATAATAGTTTTCATAGATTTGAAGACTAGATTTGTAATATGATATGCAAATACATGATTTGTATGTTGTAATTCCCATTGTGTAATTTTCATATATGAAAATTATTTTTATATCATCATTGTGAGGATTGCCATAGAAAAGTTTTACGAAATCCATCTCTTCAGCAAACTTATCTTTGAATATTTCAAGTGTTTGTTGTCCTTCAGCTAGTGCAACTTGGATTATTTTATCTTGAAAGTCATGAATACATGTAGACTCTTTGAATCCATGTATCATGGTCTTATGTGGAATTTGGTTTTCATTTTCACTAGTTGATTCACTATTGTCAAACATTCAAGAGTATTGTGTGGATTTAATTTATCATTAACATTAAGGAATTGTTTCCAATGTTTTTTTATTCTAACATTTTATAATTGGTATAATTTCCTCTTACATAATTATTTTAGAGCATTCATGATAATGTTTCCCCACACTCTCCCTTCTTGATATGCATTTTTGTATTCTAATTTTCTCTTTAGTTCAATAATTATTGTTGACTTTTAATCTAATGATCATGGTAGTACATTTTGTATTATGTCAATGTTGGATAGTGCATTGACAATTATACTGGTTAAGTCCATTTATGGCATTTTATGTTCCAATTCTCTTATTTGTGCAAATACAATTTGTAGTGACACAAGACGCTCTTCTATGTCTATGAGCATTTGTACATATGTCAAAAGTGTGTTTAGCTTAATGCAATCAGGTGTTGTAAATTTTATAAGCAATCAATTTTGTAATGCTTTATTACATTTGATGCATATCTGTTTTTGAAAAATTGAATTGTTTATTTTCAACTTTAGATATGTGGCTTTTTCTAATTGCTTCAAAGTTGACATGTTATGCTTAAAGTGTAATTGCCCACAAAATATACATGAATGACTTGGAGTGTCTTCAATGTCTTTTAAATATTTTTTTACTATTGTAGAATGCATGCATTCATTGTCATTTTTGTCATTGTTTACATGAGTTTGTGCAATATGTTTGTAAGTGTGAAGATATGTTTTTGGTCTTCCATTAAAGATAAGGTTTGTTTCATCATATCTAATTATAGGAGTTTGGTGTTCATCTTTGGTTGTCAATGGCTCATAGTGTATGTGAAATGTGTTTGTTTCAAAAAACATTGTGTTAAAATTCATTGTTGGTCGTAAGCAACTATAATAAATCTTTTGTACAGATTTTGTAGTTGTTGATGATAATTGGAATTTTACATTTAGTAATATGGATATCCATTCTAAGCAAAATTCACCTCCTTTAATTTCACCTTGTTTGAATGGCATGCCAAAGTTGACAATTTATGCTTGCCAATTTGTAAATTTACTTGTATTTTGTATTAAATTGTCACCAAGCTTTGTTTGTACATCATGAAGTGCCTTGTTTTTTTGGAATAGTATTGCATTGAAAATTTATTATGCAAGATAATGACGTATAAATTGTATGTCGAACTCTAAATTTGTTAATTGACAAATGAAATTGAATAAGCTTTCACCACATTCAGATGTGTTTATGTTTAGCCTAGAGAGCCCATACATTTCTATTTCTTGTGAAATATTTTTCCAATGTGATTTAATATCAATGCATGTAGTTTATAGTTGAATATGTGTTAGTGGGGTAGTATACTCATTATTTTTCTTGCGTTATAACGGTTCATAATGACCAAAAATAGAATTTGTGTCATAGAACAAGATTGAATACATAAGTTTTTGACATTCTTTATTGAATTGAAGATAGTTATTTTTTATTGTGAATGACCATATACATATATGTATATTTAGCCATCTAGAAAGACAATGTATATAAAATTTATCACCCAATAGTCTAGTTTCATTTTTCTCTAAGGTATGTAAGGGAGATAATCTCATCCTATAGAAATATGTTTTGGTATCATTTATTTCATGTAGTTTGTGTATCTCATTAGGGTCTAATCTAATTCATATGACTTGAGTGCATTGGGATCTCTTATATGCAAACAGTTTAAGAAGTGGTCAATAATATAATTTCTTAGTTCTAAAGATGTGTATTGAAAATGTAACAGCACGTGAAATGTGTCAAAGAGGCAATCTTCAACATTGTAGTCAAATGATTGACCTCGAAAAAGATGGTGTTTGGCTAAAGTATCATCAACGTTATTGTAATTTGGTTGTGTTATTTGTTCATATTCTTATATAGTTATCAGTTCAGTCAATTTTTCATTGTTGTTTCTTATACGTTTTTTGATATTCAAATGTATTGCCATTATTAATGCAAAAAAATAAAGATTTGTATTAATATAGATACCTTTTATGTCTTAATGTAGCAATTTGATATCCAATACAATGTACCCTTGTAAATCCCTGCAATACAAAAAAATAAAAAGTTTTTTAACAATAATTGAATGTAATATTTCCTTTATGTATGACTAATGACATTAATAACACCTATTGCATTTAAGTGCATTTGGATGTCATATATGTAAACAATTTAAGAAAATGTGAATAATACGATTTATGAATTCTAAACATGAGTACTAAAAATATAACAAGACATGAAATATGTATTGTCTTTATATTAGGTATAGTAAACTTACTATATGACACACTCAATACTTTTACACCTTCTATCCCACCCAATGCCACTAAAAGAACATCTATTTATCAAAGTAATTTTAAAATATGAAATAAATGTTATTTAAAACCCCATACAAATAAATTTTTAACAAAAAAGGTAATTTAATAATTCAATTTTGAGTCCAAAAAATATTTTAATCCCTAAAATCATTTTAAAATTCTATTTTAACTTCAAATTTAAATATATAATTAACAATTTCAAATTCTCATTTTCAAATTTATAATTTAATTTTTTTAAATAAAATCTAAAGATTATAAGCTCCAATATTATCCCTATTTTACATTTTTAATTCCCTGATTTAAATTTGAGGCATCAAATTTTAAAGAGAAATTACAACTTTCAAATTTAAAAATATTAGATAAAATAATATGACCTCTAATAATTATAAAGTCAATACCAATGACTAAATTAACATAATAAAAATTGTGGATCATATTATTTAATTACTTGTAATTTAATATTTTAAACTAAATACAATAAATTGAAACCTATATTTTGTAAGTTAATATTATCTACTTGTAATTTTAAACCCCAAACCATCCACTTAGAAATATAAATACTAGAATTTTTGATATCATATGTTTACCCAAAGAAAAAGAAAAAACTAATCCCCTACACCTCACCTTGGTTTTTTTAAATGACTTATAAAAAATTTGCAAACTTAGTTCTACAAAATTAATAATTTTGTTTCCAACCACATAATGGTAGAACTAGTTTATTGCATAATATAGATGCACCATGCTTAAATATTACTAATTCCAAAAGTAAATTAACCAAGTTAAGGTTTGAGTAATCATTTATCTACTTATCTTTTACCTAATTATAGATATTAGGTTACAAGGTCAATACAAAAATAAGTGTTGTGGATGGCTTTAATACCTACCCTTGCGAAGAATATGGAGACTATTTTGTGAGGAAAGCTAATGAACATGGGGGGTGAATATCAGCTTTGCATAAATGCTTTGCCAAGAAAACTCATAAAAAGTTAATCACAAATAGTTTGCATATAAAAATAGAGAATTTTTGACAAATAATTTGCATGTAAACTAGTAGAAACATTTTGACAAACGATTAGAAAATTATAATGATTGTTATACTTTATTACATGTCATTTTCTAGCACGATGTACATGGATGAATGTGCACCACGAGAACATTTTCCCCTTGGGAATCCTAACAAATTATATTATGGCTGAATATATAATGCTATAACAATTTATCATAGTCATAGAAATGGAGGGATTGCTTGGTCGTTCTTTCATACACGGCAATGAAAGAGGGTAGATAATCACACCAAAAAATCTTGGGTATAATTTAAATAAGAGAATAGGTAGATTTTTTCAATCCCACCACATAATTGTTTCCAGAGCCCCCTCGGGCTATGCCCAAAACAAAGAATAAGAGCCTAAGACAATTTTGAACATTCATCAAACAAAATTAAATGTCTACACTATTATTTTCTTTTATACTAAAAAAACTTCTTGGTCAGTTAATAAGCTGCATCAAATTTAAATTAAAAATAATAGAGACTGCATATCATGAGAATACATTTAATATTGACAGTTCTACAGAGATGGATGATGATTGAATAAGAGGACCCACAAAATAATATTTATATAGTATGAAGCATTTTGATACCAAAAAAACCTTAAAAAATGGACTGGGATTGGACATACCATCCATTATAAGGCATCAAAATAAATAGATAGTAAGAGTTGCCAAGATTATGACCACAACTACATGTCTAACGAAATACACCATGAACCTCCAGCTCTTCTTCAACCAACAATGCTTAGGAATGGTTATTCTGATGTCTCTTATTGTAAAAGGTGGCATTGTAGAAGGACCAAACTTTTTTCCATTCCTTTAATTCATGCCCATATCATGATCTGTATTATTGGACACCAGCCTAGATGGTCTTAAGGGTGCAACAATAGAGGCTAAAAACCTCCTTATAGGGCCATAGGGATTCAGCCCCAATAGAGAAAATGATGGAGGAGTATTTACTACATTGACAACCATGGTAGAGTTTTCTATTGCATATGGTTGCCAACCAACAATAGTCTTTGATTCAATGAGACCAGTGATAGTCTTCCTGCACATGGGATTTTGGATAGAGTCAAAAGCCTTATGGAAAATTGTAGGCACTGTGATCTTCAATCATCTTGAAACTTTTGGGTTAAATGTCATAACACAGGCAAACTATTTGATAGATCATTAAATCAATTTATTATAGCCATTCCTTCATCATAAGATGCATCTATTCAAGGGAGATGAGGCTAAAATATCAGGAATATGTTGGAGCTCGCATTGAAGAGAAAATGTAAGAGGGAACATGCATTTTAATCATAGTTAGACTCCACATGCACCTACAGTCACATCTTCCTATAGCATGCAGTTATAGTCATGTAAAATGCAAAATTGTACAACTTCAGTATGGCTAAATACACCTAATCCATTGGTCCTCCTATTGGCTTGCATAACCCTTATAGGCTATTTCTTTCATTGATTCCCAGTCATCCATAGCCTTTCAAACTTATCTCTTTCAGACTAAGGTAGCCATTTTAGGCCCAAATCCATCCCCCAAGGTCTCATTCCCTCTAGACAATAGCACCCAACTCAGATAGGAGTGCTGAAACCCAAGGTGTCTTATTTCTGGCATTGTTGTCCAAGTTCACTTTTGCTCCTAACGGTCAGATTATTTTGGTTCCTTATATTTTTCCTTATCTACCTAATATAAATTCATTTAACCCACGATCATCTAATCCTCTATAAAAGGCCATTAAAAGTCCATTTAGAAGGGTTGACACTCATTTATAATAAAGATGCAAGATTACAAGCAAGTACACTCAAGCACTTTTCCTTATCCTTTGCATATAGCCTTCCAGTACTATTTCAAACTTATTCAAACCCTTGCACCAATCCTTAATCATCTGAAGTACATCCAATTTCGTATCTAGTTGTATATATCATACACAATTGTACTAAACACTTCAATAGGAGAACTACATTAGCTTGATCCCTCTTCAAAGTATTGGTATGTAGATAGAGTGCCCACACACGAGGTGTGAAGTGCGTCCAATGTATCCTTTACACACTAACCCCTTCTCTTCCTTTCCCAAGTTTCTATTCAAGTTCAAGCATAAAGAACTCCTAGGGATTTGAAGATTAAAAATAGATGTACAACAAGCTCCATAGGCTTTCAAGCCTCAAAATTTCACTAATAGGGTAACACAGGCCTGTCAGATAGAAACCAAAAATCTTAGACCACTAGGACAACAGTGTCAAAAAAGGACTACAACACTGGACAGTAGGGTGTGCCACTTTTGAAGCTCCTACCCAATCTAAAAACAAACTTTAGGATCTTATTTTTGATAGTTTTCTAGTCCTTCTCCTCTAATATCAGACCCTATCTCAATTTGGATCATTCAAAATAAGCTAAGTTAGATTTTCTCTCACTTCTTACTATATTTGGAAAAAGCAAAATACAAATATGTTTATACAAATTAGTAGCTTAATTCCTGCATGTTATTTACTAGTTTACCTTTCTCAGACCTATTTATTTAACTAGGAATATAACTCCAATATTTTAAAAATAATAAAACATTTGGTGAACCCAACTTACTTCAAATTTTTGCACAAAAACCCTAGAAACCCTAGGGTAAATTATTTATGATTTTTCACCATAATTTTCTAAATTTTCCTAAATTTAAAAATAAAAAAACTACAAATTAATTGAAAAAAATTCAATAAATTCACTCAAACCCTAGTTTACACATACTAGGTCCTCTTTGCATACAAACACTTTCAAAACACTAGGAAAAATATATTGCTAATTTTAGAAATATTTTATAATTTTTCCTAAATTTTTCAAGCAAAATTCTACAAATTTTCTCTAAATTTTTAAAATTATAACACTAATTTTAAAAATTCATTCAAAATCCCTAGTTGCATGTACTAGCTCCTATTTTGCTTCTTGAGGTATCACTTTACACTCATACTCTAAATTGTCAAAATGATGTTCATTTATTTACAAACTCTTCTTACATTACTTGCGAGTAATAAGGACACCATAATAGGTCCTATCATGTACATGAATGATGAAGTTTATCATATGTTAGTACAAAGTTTCATCATTTGCATTTCATGCTTAATTTTCATAATAAGGGATGATATTACAATATTTATTGCTAAAATTACACAAGATTTCAATATGCCTTTTGCATACTCTCTATCTCTCATATGGAACACATTTCAAGTTTATCATGCTAAACATGTTCACAATATTATGTTACAATTCAAAGCTCTGTATGCATCTAGGCACAAAATCATGTTCTTTATCCTTTACTCTCTCTTTGTCATATGGAAAAAACCCCAGATTTATTATGTTAAACACATACAACATGTTATGTTACACATTAAAATTTTCTATGCATTCATGCACAATGTCACATTTTATATCTCTTACTTGATATCTTGCCTATGGAATATTCTTTATAAGTATATCTTTGCATAAATAATCACTCAAATTACATGCATTTCACTCCACATTCATGCCTTCTACCTAAATACATATAACTCATTGGCTACTTTTGAGTATCTCCCAATCATTAATAGACACTAACAAACACTAACGGTTATATCCATCCCTCCTTCCTTCAAACTTGGTACATCTATCTCTTATCCCGCACCTACTAGACCATACATGCATTCAAGCAAACTAGATTTAGCACAATCTAGCATCACAACAGATTTTGTATTGGTTCATGTACTTAATGATGTGTATTCATTCATTTCTCTTTCTCTTTATCTTACTTAGCTTTTGTACTTTCTTATTTTAGATATAGCGTATATAGTAAGAACTAATCTACTTTATGTTTTCATTGCAGATTCACACTTCACAACATGCTCTCTCTATGCACATCCAGCATCACATAACTTCATGATCTTCTCCCTTACAGGGAAGTTCAAGTATGCTTTTTTATTTTCCTTTATCCTAGTATTTCACTTTGTTGCATCACTAGAATAAAGGGGGGAGAAAATGTAGTCATGTAAAATGCAAAATTGTACAACTTCAGTATGGCTAAAGACACCTAATCCATTGGTCCTCCTATTGGTTTGCACAACCCTTCTAGGCTATTTCTTTCATTAATTCCCAGTCATCCACAACCTTCCAGACTTAGCTCTTTCAGACCCAGATAGCCCTTTTAGGCCCAGATCCATCCCCCCAAGTCTCATTCCCTCTGGACAATAGTGTCCAACTCAGACAAGAGCATTGAAACCTAGGGTGTCTTATTTTTATCACTGTTTTCCAAGTTGACTTCTGCTTCTAACAGTCAATTTTTTTTTATTCCTTATCTTTTTCTTTGTCGGGCTAATATGAATTCATTTAACCCACGATCATATAATCCTCTATAAAAGGCCATTAAAAGTCCATTTAGAAGGGTTGGCACTCATTTATAAGAGAGACACAAGAATACAAGCAAGTACACTCAAGCACTTTTCCCTATTCTTTGCATACAACCTTCCAATACTATTTCAAGCTTATTCAAACCCTTGCACTAGTCCCTAGTCATTTAAATTACATCCAGTTTCACATCTAGTTGCACCTATCATACATAATTGCACCAAGCACTTCAATGGAAGAACTACATTAGCTTGATCCCTCTTCGAAGTATTGGCATGTAGGTAACATGCCCACACACGGAGTGTGAAGTGCATCCAACGTATCCTTTACACACTAACCCCTTCTCTTCATTTTCCAAGTTTCTATTCAATTTCAATCACAAAGAGCTCCTAGGGCTTTGAATTTTAAAAAAAGATGCACAACGAGCTCCATAGCGTTTTAGTTCTCAAAATTTCACTGACAGGGTAACACAGCCCTGCCAGACAGAACCTAGAAAGCTCAAACCACCAGGACAACAGCGTCGGAAAAGGACTACAGCACTAGACAATAGGGTGTCCAACCGATGCTCTTGTGCAATCCAAAAATGAACTTCAAGATCTTGTTTCTGAGAATTTCTCAGTGTTGCTCCTCCAATATCAGACCCTGTCTCAGTCTGGATCATTCAGAATAAGCTAAGTTAGATTTTCTCTCACTTCTTATATTTAAAAAAAGCAAAATACAAATCAGTAACTTAATACCTACATATTATTTTAATGATTTACCTTACTCATACCTATTTATTTAACTAAGAATATAAAACCAATACTCTGAAAATAATAAAACAACGATAAAGATCAATAATGTTTACGTTGTCGGTAGAGGTCTTGGTGTAAAAATAAACGAAATCAAACCCTTTCATTGGCACCGTGTGAGACACCCTATTCTCTCGTTAGCAGCAATTAACAAAACAGTAAAATATTAATATATTTCCACAAAGATTACAACATCATGTGATTTTTTGTCGAAAAGTATAATTTTATTGGCTATCGGTAGTAAAAGATCTTTTTTCCAAATAATGCATAATAAATCATGAAATTGGCCTGAGTCTAACATTTATTTTTTATAAACAATAAAAAACCAGAATGTTCTGACACTGATTTATTTCCTGCTGCTCACAGTTATTCCTTCTCTAAATGTTACTCCTGAATTAAGGCAATAAAATTATGAACGTTACGGCTGGAACAAAACATATAAATTTATGTTCTAGAAATTTTCATCTAAACCATATTGAAATGAAATGAAATGAAATGAGTTTTAATGACGTTCACGAGACCAAATAGTCTATGGGATCAAGTGTCAAGATCATTAGAGATTCTTCATATTCATATTGAATTGCTTATTATAATCATTATTCATATTTTGGTGCACACGTATCATGAGAATAATTTCTGTTTTCTCTGCATTGGCGAAGACCACTGAGATAGATTAACAGAAGTTTTTCCCTGCTACATAATTTTGTTTAGTGAGAAAAAGTTGTACTCTTTTTTACAGGGATTTTTTGTACATAATTCTGTGGGATTGAGATTGAAATTGAGATTATAGATAGATGATATTTTTTTTTGACATTGATATTGTATTATATTGAGTGGAAATAAGGATGAATATCAAGTTGTAAATGTTTTTATTATTAAAATGATTAATATGTAATGTTAAATCTTATTAAATATTGTTGTTGAAACATTTAATAAAAATTATAAAATTTGAAATATTTATTATTTTTGTTAAATAAATGATATATTCAAACATTTCAATAATAAAAATAATAAGTACATATTTATATTACATAGAATATTTTATTAATGAAAGATGGTTTGCTTAATTTTGTTGGATGAGTGATCTCTTCTATGTACAAATTGAAAATTAAAATATTTTATAAATATACAAATTTTTATATATATTTTAATATATCAATATATAAAATGCATTTACCATTAATCATTATCAGAATTATTGCTGCCAATCAACCTAAGTAGTGAGTCATATTCCCTATTTTTTTTAGATTATCTTATAGTTTTAAAACAATAACTCAACTTTTATAAAATAATATTTATTTGAATAATATATTAAAGATGTAAGAATTCACATTTTAAGTCTTTAATTAATTTTTAATTTTAAAAATAAAAAAACATACAAATTAAAGATAGTGTTGGGGTTTTAAAATTAGTATTTATATTTATTTATATATTATTACTTTAATAAAATATTTCATAATTATATATTTATAGAAATAAACTTTGTTATATATCAATATTAAGTATATATAATGTATTTATTTAATCAATGATTAATGATACCATAATTTTTTAATTTTTTTTCTTTTTCTTTTTTCAAAATTATTAGTTTGTTAAAAAAAATTATAATTTATAAATGTAATAGTTTTCAAATATGGTGTTCAAATAGTTTAAACTTTGTATTTATATTTTCATTATCTTAGCACATTCACTTCCAAATTGAATAATTGATAATTTAAAATATAGGCAATTTTTCTTTTTCATTGCAACATGATGATGTATAGTGGGTGCCATACATAGTAATGTTTACAGAGGATTTATAATTATTTGTTAGGATCAGGATCCACATAAATCATTATTCTCTCTCCCAAAAAATAAGCTTTCTATCCAACACATGGTTATCTCCCACTTTTCCATAAAAAGAACTTTTCTATAAAAAGAATGGGCTATGTCATTATTAAAGAAGCTACATTGGAGGGAACTATGTCTTAACCATTATGTATTAGAAATGGTTATCTATCACTACAAGGGAGTAGATTTCAAACCCTGATGGTTAGGATACTCTCCTCAATATGCATTTATACTATTACATGATCAAATATTATAAAAGTAAAAAAATAATAAAATAATATATTTGTCATATATAATATATTTTTATCAAAATATAAAAAGAGTTTAATCGTATAAATAGTTTATACAAGAATAAATTCTTTTTTCTTTATTGACCCCACTAAAAGTGGCATCTACTAATAGTAGCACAAATGAGATAGGTTTCTTAGAAGCGGCATTGATACGAGATGTAATTTAAACTAAGCCACAATTGAACTTTTTATTTGTAAGCATTTTATTTATTCATGTTGGAAATAAAAATAAAAATAAAATTGTATCAATGAGTGATCATAAATTTCATGAGATAGGCATGAGATACAACTATTAATTTACACTCTTTGATTTTTCAAAATTTCGCCTTAGCAAAACAAAAAATTACATCCCTTCCGACATAACTTATATCCTTAAAATAATTGCTAATTAATCTTGTTTTATGGGCACACCTTTTGTGTGGTTCCAAATTAAGTCTTCAGGAGAACATAATTGAAATAATGCATAATATGAATTTCATTGCTCTGCAAGTTGATCAACAACACTGAGAGAAAGAAACTATTAGAATATTACTCCCCCTTTTAAATATTGCTCTCCTCTGAAATGCATTCTCCATGTCCAAGTCTGCATAATCTAGCATGCCAAAAATCAAAGTGAGAACAAGAAGACAAAATATGCATGAAAATGTTTTTTCATTATCGTAGACACACCTTAATGTGCCATTTATTGCTTATGTGCCAGTAAATGGGAAGGCGTGTCAAAAGTGGTATATGTGGTGATGAATGGAAAGCCCTGTCAAAAGCAGTTTGTACATCATCCTGAAGGTAAATAATTAAAAAAAAAATGTTTTGTTAACGTATTTAGAATAAATGTATAATAATTAAAAAATTTAGATGAGTGGTTATTCATTACTAAATATGATATAACATTTTTTTATTTGTTTTATTGAAATCAAGCGAGTAAAAATAAGAAATAAAAGGCAATCAAAAGGTTGCTAAAAAATAGACAGTCATAAAGTTACAGCAGTACAAAACAATTCAGTGTTGTTGTGAGGATAATAGCCTCTTACAAAATCAGAACAATACAAAACAATAACGTTACATTCTGAATGTCAACATACTTTGTAATTATTTGGAACATAATGTATCGTTTTCATGTAATTGTAGCATTTGATACTTAATCTTATCAAGATGATTGCTGATCTTCATTTAATCTTCAGGCATGCCTTGCAATTGAGAACATAAAACAACAATTTAGAAAATGATATCAGAATAAAACTTTAATATTTCAGCGTTCTGATGGACATTATGTTTAGCAAAGATTGACAAACATCTACTCTTCCAGATATTAAGTAAAATTATATATCTCATAGAATCTACAATAACATTATTTTGAATGCCAAGTCCCAATAAAGTTGTTTCCCAACTTAATCTATATTCGAAAATTGCAATAAAGAATTTAGTAATAACATTCCATTTCCTTTTAGCCCATGAGTAGTCCCAAAAAATGTGTTTCAGACTTTCATTATGTTGACAGAAAGGGCATTTAACTCCCTGAACCAACATGCATTTCAACATGTCACCAACTGATAACTTGAAATGTAAATTAAAAGATTGAAGATTAAAATTCATGCAGGAGCATTTGAGTTTATAAGTAATTTTAAAGTTGATATAAGAGTATTCGTATTCAGAAAATAATTTTACATCAAAATTTAATACAAAAATAAACATTTTGTAATTTTATACAAATTTTTTTTTTTCATAAATAATTTTAAATCAAAATTTAATGTAAAAATAAATAGTATGAGATTACATACAACTTTTTTTGGTTTTGTATGCAAGTCTTTGGAGATATTGTGTAGAAAATAAAGTTTCAACGTACAGATATTGGTCATTTTAAGAATGTATAGCTTACCTGCATTAGCGTCAAAACAATTACATGAATATTAAATGTATATTTTAAACTTTTCTTCTTCATTATTATCATCGGATGGGATTTCAAATCATTGTTAAAGGAGTGTATATATTTATATAAGAAAAGTGTATAAATTTTTAACATGTAAGAAATATTTTTTATTTCATTTTAGGGAGAGTCCAAAAAATAATTGTAAAGCATGTTTATTCTAAAACAAATAATTTTTTATTTATTTTATTTATTTATAAAAATTTATCCATATATCTATCATTCATAAAGAAAATAATAAATTATACAAATTTGGTTATAATAAAATAGTAATTGGTTGATAATCACATCTTAAAATCTATGTTAGAAAAACTCATGGTTCCCATCAACTTAGAGAAAATACATGCTAAATACGGATATACAAAAACACTATCAAAATATCATATTAGAAAATAAGGCAAGCGTGAAAATTATGCATAAGTAATAATACTACAAAATAGTATTGTCAAATCATCATTTATAGGAAGATTAACTTAAGAAGAGGGCTCCCTTGAAAGTAAAGATGACACAACTCATCCATCCTAAGTGTTTTCTAAGGAGTTAAAGAAACTACGATGACCCATCTTGGATGCGGTAATGAACTCGAAAACTATCAAGAACAAGAAAATTACCAATAGGTCAAGATCTTGAAACAATACTCAAAATTGCTTCGTATTGATTGCTTAAAATAATTACAAATCTAAACCATGCTTAAATAATCCTCAACTCCGAAATTAGAGTTGACATGCAAAAATTCAAAAAAATCTAAAATCTAAAAAAAACCGTTTATTTTTAGTAGCAGCTATTATTGTAAGTTTCGCATGCAAGCACGCATGGCTCTAAAAAAATTTCAAAATAATCTAAATACTAAAATTAGTCTATGGAATGAAATTCAATTGAAGTTGACTTCCAGTTCTAAAAATATGCAATTTTTAAAAATAGAAATTTTTTGAAAAAATCATTAAATGTTAATTTCAGACCCTCAGATGATCATGTTTAACCTTTGAAAAATATCAAAATCAAATCTAAGTTGATAGAGCAGCTTAGGGAAGAATCAAACTTTTCGAGACGGTCATTTTAGCATGTGGAAGAGCTCAAACGGAGCTATGGGTCAAAATTTATGGCCTCCGAAAGGTTGGCATATTTTTTCTGCACCATTCTCCTCTAGTTGAAAACAACTCAGCGCCTGGGAGTTTCCCTGATTATACTGATGTCATTTTTCCTTGTTAATATTCTTCAGCTCCCATTTTGTAATCCAAGTGTTGTCTTCTTTTTGCAATCCTTTCCACTGCACAAAATCTCTATTATAATTCCCTTGCCTTGTGCTTACTATCTTCATATCCAAAACCTGCACTATCTTTTCTTTTTTTTTCTTTGAACCCTGTTGCTCCTAATTTACCTCTTTATCTTTGTCACCTTCATCATTTTCTCTATGTAATTCATATAAATCTAAACATTAAATACTAGAGATATATCAAAATTCTATAGTAAACTTACCTCGTAAACATTATCCTTAGTTTTCTTCACAATTCTGCATTGTCCAATTTTCTTGTACTTCAACTTATTATGTCTTTTGAAAATCGCTCTTTCCTCAAGTAAACCATTACCAACTCTCTTTTAAATACCTTGGATCTTCTTTTGACATCCATTGTTGCTTTATATTTCTTATTATTTTCTCGCAATTTTCTTCTTCTTGCAACTGCTATATATGCTCTAGAAACGCTTTTGCATCATCACTAATTCGATCAACAATTGACAATTATGCCAAATCTAAAATATCTATAATATTTCTCCCATAAACAATTTAAAAAGGTGATTTTCATGTTGATATATTCACTAAACTGTTATATGCAAACTAAACGAGTGGTAAAGCCAAGTCCCATTGCTTTGGCTTCTCTCCCACTATGCATCTCAATAATTTTTTCAAGCTTCTATTCACAACTTCTATCTGTCCATTTATTTGTGGGTGATATGCACTACCGAATAATAGTTTAGTACCCATCTTCTTCCACAAAGTCTTCCAAAAATAACTTATAAATTTTGTGTCCCTGTCTAAAGTAATAGCTTTTGGAACACCATGCAATCTCACAATATCCATAAAAAAAAATTCTCCAACTATAGTGGCATCATTGGTTTTCTTACATGAAATAAAATGAACTATTTTATAAAATTTGTCTACAAAAATAAAAATTGAATTGTTACCTCTCTGTGTGTTTGACAATCCCAACACAAAATCCATACTCAAATTTGTCCATGGTCATCTTGGAACCGATAATGTCATGTATAGTCTAGTATTTTGTGTATGTCCTTTAGCCACCTGACATATTCTGCACCTTAAAACATATCTTGTCACATCTCTCTTCATCTTTGGCTAAAAATAATTTTCCTCCATCAAAGCTAATTGTCTTTGTCTTATCAAAATGTCCAGCCAAACCACCACTACGTAATTCTCTAATTATATTGTCTTGTAGAGACCCAATTGGAATGCATAATTATTTATCTTTGAAGAGATAACCTTATTGTATAAGATACTCATCGTAAATAGCATCTATCCCATCTGTTAATATATTTTTGCAATGCTCAGCTATTAGGTTGTGGAGCTAAAAGCTCCACAGGTATGCAAATATGGAGGAGGTTGCTGAGTGTCACAGTAACCGACGTCGGTCAGGCCAACCGACGTCGATCAGGAGTAGACAGGAAGTTGCCGACATCAGTCATGGATCGACCGACGTCGGTCATCTCCAGACAAACAGTGACTGACGTCGGTCGTCTATGCGTTCCAAAACTGGTCTAATTTTAGACGGACAATCAGTTTGCATGTAAAAGACTAATGTTAGTCTTGAGTCTGCATTTCTAATTATTGTAATTGGAAAGTCTAATTATTGTTTGTATGTGATCTATTTAAGAGACCCATGGGACTGTATTATAAAGTTTATAATCATAAGGACTTGTAAAGGCAAGGACAAGGGTTCTTTCAGGTGTGTAAGATCTAGGTTTGTAGGTGTGCAAGACCAAGTTGATCTGCAGGTTGTGCAAGATTAGGTAGAAGATCTACATTGTAAGTAAGATCAGTTGATCTGCAAGTGTGTGTGTGTGTGTGCAAGGTGAAAGGAGATCTGTGGGGTAGTAAGGTCAAAGGAGATCTGCAACACAACAAGGAGCAAGATCAGGGAGATCTACTTGGAGTACGTGGTGTACTCGGTGGTGGTACTGACAGTATTGTTACTGACTGGTTGAAACAACAACTCTGTGTTTGAGTTGATTTTATTTGTAATTGAGAGAGAGAACTCTTGAGGGAGAATTATTGGTACACCCAAGAGGTGTGGGAAGAGTGTGATTTCTTCATTGTATTTCCTTTTGGAAGAGTGTTAATACAAGATTGTATTGTCTCTCATATTCTGTGTTGTTTCTGATTTTTAGTTACATTTTACTTCTGGTTAAATTTTGTGTTTTGTTGCTTATACAAAGGTAATCAAGTGTACTCTTAAGGAGTAGGGATCCTGACATCAGCTACCTTGCTAAAATATGGATCAGTATCATATAATTCTTTAATAGCATCAAATCCAACTACTTCACTCACCATAGTAGTTAATAATTTTATCCTTCTGCTCAATGCATCAGCTACGTGATTCTATTTTCCTAATTTATGTTTCAACACAAAAGTATATCCCTGTAAGAAAGAAACTCACTTTACATACCTACAATTCAACTTATTTTGTGTATTCACATACTTCAAAGCCTTATGATCTGTAAATAATATAAACTCTTTAGGCACCAAGTAATGCCTCCAATGTCTTAATGTTTGTACAATTACATAAAGTTCAACATCATAAGTAGAATACTTTGTTCTTACCTTATTTAATTTCTCACTAAAATATGCTATTGACTTTCCTTCTTGACTCAACACAGCATCAATTCTCACAAATGAAGCATCACAATCAACCTCAAACACTTTTTTTAAATCTAGTAATGCTAAAATTGATCTTTCTATAATCTTTTTCTTCAAAATTTCAAAACTTTCTCTCACTACTCTAGTCCATGTAAATTCCTTCCTTCTTATGCAATATGTTATTAATGCCACAATACTACTAAATTTTTTAATAAATTTTCTATAAATAGTTGTTAAACCATGGAAACTTCTTACCTCTATAATGCTTTTTAGAATAGGCCACTCAACAATCATTTTTATCTTTTTTTAATCCATTTTCACACCATCTGTTGAAACTATAAATCTCAAAAATATCAAATTATTTTGCATAAACTTGTACTTCAAATTTGCATACAACTTCTCTGTTTTTAACAAATCCATTACCATTCTCAAATGTTGTAAGTGTTCTTCTTTAGTTTTATTGAATATCAAAATAAATAACCATAAACTTACCAATATATTATCGTAGTACTATATTCATCACCCTCATAAATGTGCTAGGTGCATTAGATAATCCCAATGGCATCACCATCCACTCATTTAAGCCATCCCTAGTCTTGAAGGCAGTTTTCCACTCATCTCCTCCATGAATTTGAATCTAATAATAACCACTCTTTAGATCAATCTTGGTAAAATATTTTGCTCTTGCAAGCATATCCATCATATCATCTAAACGAAGTATAGAAAACCTATACTTTATTGTAATTGAATTGTCCTACTATCCACACACATTATCCATCCCCATCTTTCTTTGGAGTTAGCAACGTTGGCGTTGCACACGGACTCATAGTCTCCC
Source organism: Torreya grandis (assembly GCA_037957365.1). NCBI lineage: Eukaryota > Viridiplantae > Streptophyta > Pinopsida > Cupressales > Taxaceae > Torreya > Torreya grandis. Next base: position 1,638,685 of record JARHVA010002322.1, read on the forward strand.
TTATCACTTTATTCCTTACCAATTCAATAACCTATTTATTTAATTTTGCATGTTCTATTGGACTCATCTTATAAGCTACTTGATTGGTAGAGGTGATCTTAGAATCAAATCAATGTGATGTTGAATATCTCTCTTCGATGATAAACCATCTAGTAACTCCTCAGACATAACATTTGCATTTTCTTTTAACACTCTTGTTGTTTTTGTTGGTATTGACACTATTTTTGTTTCTTCATTCTTTGCTACTAATGCATAACAACTTGTTACCTTCATATCTTGGATAACTTATTTAATAAATAGCATGTTTTTTGTCTTCTTTTCCTCTTTAAGAGATAACAAAACTACCTTTGTACCACCATTCTAAAAGTGTATGTGTTCATTGCTCCATCATGAATTACTTTCATGTTAAACTATCACGATCTCCCCAATAACACATGACATGCATCCATCAGAATAACATCACACCATATTTCAGCATTATAAATTTTTCTTATAGAAAACTTGATTAAACACCTTTTATCTACTGTAACCTCATTCTCTTTCTTAAATCATGAAATCAGATAAGGGTTAGAATGCTTTTCACATTGTAGATTTAGTTTATCTATCTTTTTTTAGAAGCCATATTTTCACAACTACCATTATCTATAATTACTTTGCATACCTTTCCACCCAAAGTACATCTTGTTCAAAAAATATTTGATCACAAACATGCATCACCACCTTCTCTATTATGCACTTGATTCTTTCTTGGAGTGGTCATGGTTCTTCTCATGAGATCTTCTTCAACATCAACTGGTGCAACTTCAATATTATGCTCTTCTATTTCAGCCTCAACTAGATTTAATCTTGGATGATCTTTTTGCCTCCTTTCTTGATCTTGATACTGTGGACACTCAAATTCTCTATGCCCTTCTTCTCCACATCTATAACAAACATAAGATCTACATTAATTTCAAAACCATCCTCTAACACCACCATAACATCATCTTCTCTGAAACCCTTTTTCTATTTCTTGGTATTAAAACCCTTGCCTATTATCATCTTGCCTTTTTGCATCACATGATGACTCACTTTTATTGAAATTAAAGCCACCTCTAGTGGTATTAAACCCACCTCATCCCCTTATTGGATGGAATCCACCTCTTCTTGGATCAGGAGATGTCTTTCTAAAATTATGTTTATTTTATTTTTCTTATACCTTCAAAGCTAATTGATAAGCTTTCTCCATGTTAAGTATTCTATGCATGCTTAATTCATCTTGAATAGAAAATTGCAAACCATTTACATACCTTGCAGCTATTTGTTCTTTTGTTTCATCATGATTCACTCATATGAAAAACTTATTAAATTCCTCCGTATACTCTTGTATACTATGATCTTTTTGCCTCAAATTCTAGAATCTTCTATATAAAGTTTGTGCATAATCCATAGGAAGAAATTTCTCTTTCAGCTTTTTCTCCATCTTTTTCCATGAATTAATATTCTCTTTAGCTTTTCTCTATCTCTCTTTTTGCAGGTGATCCTACCAAATCATTGCATGACCTTTCAATTCCATGCATGCAAACTTTACCTTCTTGTTTTCTCTTATAAGCTTCTACTCAAAGAATTTTTCCATGCTATTCATCCAATCTATCAAATCATCTAGTTTTAAACTGCCTCCATAATCTGGAACATCAACCTTGATTCCTTTATTCTTTCCTTCTAAACCCAAACCATCCTCTCTTCCATCGATGGTGGCTGCTCTTGTTGTTATGCTTGTTGAACTTCTTCATCACGATCTGTGTCTTCCTCATCACCACCTTATCTTCTCTGTTGATTAGTGATAACCTATGTTGATTATTGAACTTGCCTCTGCAGTTCTTATATATTTTAGTTCATCTATGCAACACCTCCTCATCCTCTCACCATTCTTTACTCCTCCAATATTCGAACGTGCTCTGATACTAAATAAAAAATCCAAAAACTATCAAAAATAAAAAAAAGTACCAGTAGGCCAAGATTTTGAAACAATACTCAGGATTGATTCGTATTGATTTTTTGAAATAATTACAAACCCAAACCATGCTTAAATAAGCCTCAATTCCAAAATTAGAGTTGACATGTAAAAATTTGAAAAAATCTAAAATCTAAAAAAAATTCTATTTTAGCAACCATTATTTATAGTAAGTTTTGCATACAAGCGCGCATGGCTCTAAAAAAAATTGAAATGACCTAAATACTAAAATTAGCCTATGAAATGAAATTCATCTGAAGTTGACTTCTGGTTCTAAAAATATACAATTTGTAAAAATAGAAAATTTTCAAAAAAAATCATTAAACGTTAATTTTAGACCCTCATATGATCACATTTGGCCTTTGAAAAATAATGAAATCAAATCTAAGTGGCTAGAGTGGTTTAAGGAAGAATCAAACTTTTTGAGATGATTGTTTTGGCATATGGAAGAGCTCAAATAGAGCTACGGGTCAAAAGTTATGGCTTTCAAAAAGTTGGCCTATTTTTTCTGCATCAAGGGGAGGCATGATAACCCTTGTTTACTCATCACCCTCTGCATTGGTGAAGACCATTGAAATAGACCAACATAAGTTTTTACTTGTAGTAGTGGACTCTCAACCCCCTCATTGAGGAGGAAGAAAGAAGTCGTTGCCATAGTGGCTTCGGTGTTATATTTGCACTAGTGGAAGAGAACTGCGCAACATATTTATTTTTCCAATCTCATATTTATTCTTAAATTTATTTGTCTTTTGAAATAATTTATAGAGTTAAATATGTGAGAGTTGGGATATATAAATATATGAGAAGACATTAAAGTGTCATTAGTTATAATACATTTTTTATTAGATAATTAGTTTATTTGTTATTAGTCCTTGTCAAGGTAGGGTATGGAAACAAATAATTTTTTCCCTCTAGTTAATAAAAACATTCAAATTAAGATATTATTATAACAATATTAAAGTCTTATATCTAAAATTGTTAGAATGTTCCCTGAGGTGATATTAGGGAATATTCTATTTACTTAATAATGATTATATAAAATTTCTATATATAATTAAAAATATATGTGATTTCTAAATTGCACTCATAGTTTATTGTCACCACTTATTGTTATTACTAATAGTGCAAATCAACTTTCTATTTATTCACTAGTTAATCAAATTTAGAAATGCAATCACCGATTAAAAATCCAAACTCAACTTTCTATTTATTCAATAGTTGATCATATTTAGAAATGCAACCAGTGATTAAAAAGCTAAATTAGAAAATTCACTCAAAGTTGATCACATGATCATCTATGGAATGTATCACAATATGTGGAGCTCGGTGCTTTGTTGCCCATTTGTTCATGTTGCTCAACCCTTACAAGCTTTCACCTTTGATCCCTATCTCGAGACATTTTTTTGATAATTCTTATTGTTATGTCTTGCTTTCTTATTATGCTAGCCACATGTTTCTACCCTTTGTCAATGAATTAAATTTTACAGTCCGAGTAAGGATTGTCTTCAATTTTCTGTAACTAGTTATTAATCTTTATTCCATCGACCAATCAAGATACATTGATTTGTTTATTAGAAATATATGAGTATTTTACATAAGTAAGTTGCGAGGAGTTTAATTCATAGCATAAAATAATATTATTTTTTATTTCTTGATTGGCCAAAAAATTACATGTTATTTTTGGTTTCGAGTAAATCAAGGTTGTGGCATGATTTATGATTTGTAATTACATCAGAGTGGTCATGATTAATGCAAGGGAACTGATAGTTATAGGTTGGCTGAGAATAAAAATTAAGATTAATAAAAAACTATTGAATGTTACATTATGTGATCAGTGTTGGGCCCCCTTTTTTACTATTACATGGACCACACCACCCTGTCAAACCTTGGTGTGATGCAACCCTAGGGTTAGTTGCACCCCCTTCTGAATATTTTGGAACCAACTAGAAGAGTCCTCATGGAATCCATGCTAGCTAACAAGTAGTTGGAAAATGTTGAACTTGTTAGAAGGCATCCCTGTCAGGACTTGTACGAGGCAACTCAAAGTGAACAAAGGTTGAAAGAGTGGAACAGGTAGGAAAGCAACCCCAAGCAACAACTATGTATATGGTGTGCACATGATCGACCTGGATAGTGTAGTGGAGCCAGTAGACTCAGGATAGCTCATCACTTGGCACATGCTCCTCTAATCTGGCAAAAGATGACTCTCACCTATAAAAGAAGAGCATTGAAAGGATGAAGTATTAGCTCTCATTTATGACTTATAAGATGTCTTGTTGATGAGATGACTTTACCTAAGTTTTTCTTAAGTATTTTTGCAATATATTGAAATGAAGATTCAACTTGGCTGATAATGGCATCCTTGCACTATTAGCAACCTCGACCAACCTACAAGTACACCAGGTGTTGAGCCAGAACACCCCAAGGCTCTGAGACATGCACCTAGAGTGCTACCTAAGGATGAAACACTTACACCTTAAGACTTCCACCAATAAGGAGGTTTGCACTTGTTGAAATCCCCCCTTGAAGGACTTAGCACTAGAGGCCAACTAACCCCTCTAGCGATGGACTAAGTCCTTTGAAACCCAAGTTGCACCATGTTATGACTAGCCCAACGTGGGCCCAATACCTTCGTTGTTATACTTTGATTAAGCACACAAGGTTTATGCCTTTTGTGACACTGATGCCAGTGCCATAACATGAATATATCATGTGCACTAAACCTTTCTACCCTCATGCCTAGCTTCCGCAAGTCTATAATTGACTTGGCTCGACAACTAAGTGCATGACCAAGCATGAAAACTAATAAGGTGAACATTTTTACAAAATTTTGGTTCCATTATCGAGACGCATTAAATTTTATTAATTCAATAGTGAAATAGAGTGATGCTTTGACTATCACTCAAGAATATCGAGCACTAGCTAGAGTAACTAGAAGACAGTTTTCCATAGAACCATCATACATGTGAAGGACAAAAGCTATAGACATGGGTGTATACTAACTTGTATAAATCTCTTTATGAAGTATTATTCTATGAGTTGTATGAGCACATGTATTGATGGTTAGTTTCCTACACTACCACTAGAAGGCATAGCTATGGTTAGTGCCTCGAGTGGATCGTAGAGCATATAGAAAGGCTGAAAAGTCTAGATGAAGTCTAGATGTGCATTATAGACAAGTGGTAGAGCAATGCATTGAACATCTATGTGTTGGAATTCATAATGTTGACCTTCTCATGCCCTCAAAAGTAGAGTATGATTTTCTCCATGAACCAAGGGGCACGTTCATCAGAGGGTTCAACACCAAACTCAAGAAGCTCCTTATGGATTATGATATAGAAACTATGAAAATGGAAGGCTAAGGTCCTTACATGTATGAGAAAGTGTGCAAGCTGAGAAGGGGATGTATATGTAGGGTGTGATGGAAGAATAATAATAACCGAACACTTGAGAGCTCTAGAGGTTGAATTATGGTAAACACAAGCATAAATTGATGGAGGATATGGAACCTAAAAGTGCCGAGAGGACCCATAGCAAATGGGAATGGCATGGGGAAGGATCCCTTGAACTACAGTAGTGCAAAGAGATAGAAAAAGAATCGAGAGACCGAAATCAATAGTTGGGTACAGATTGTAAAAAAATCTTTCAAGAAGTGGTGCTTGACAATGCACCTAAAACACCTACCCCCTTGACCCTAAATCATAAGCTCATGCATTGGATCCAAAACCAAAAGTTAGAAGAACAACAACTAACCCTAGTATCAACCTAGACTTTGATAGAATTCAAGATTTGACCCAATATTTTTTACTTGAGCAAGTGATCCCTTATGAGGAATTGAGTAACGAAATGATGAACCTAGCAAGCACAAACCTAGGAGCCTTGAACCTAGGTGCAAGCATTCTCATGCAAATAATGTTAGTTGTGCTAACTAGGAAGCAACCTGCAAGAAGTGGTATAGTGCCACAAGGGAGCAAGGATGCATTGTCAAGTTCCACAGCACAACTTACCCCATTAGGGTCAATTTTCAACCCTACTAGTGGAGGAATCAGAGGGCCACCCCTAATAAATACAAAGAAAGGTAGGTGCATCAAAACCCCATGCCACTTCCTTAACAAATCTACTACAAGATGGCCATGTGCTTACCTGAGTATCATGGAGTTTAAAATACCATGAAGCATGTGCTAAAATGTTAATTACAATGACACACCCAAGGTATCACTTAGCTTGAGTGAAAGGCAACACAATTCATGACCACTTTATTAGATCATGCCCACACATGGTATCATAAGTTTGATTTGAATCAAGCTATGGTTGACTATGATATGTTAAAGGAGGCCTTCTTGAAAGAGTTTGACATTCCTGAGTTTGAGCAGTAAAGCATCATGGTGCTTAAAGAGATCATTCAGCGGTTATCTGAGAGTATGCACCTATATGATGCATGATTTAAAACTATACTCTCTAAGCTTCTATATGGAATTCATCCCTTCCAACATGCACAATGGTTTGTTGACAACTTGTTGGTACCCTTCAAACATGCATTTTCCATTAAGACTTTAATAAAACCCTATGAAGCACTTGAAGTTGCACTCTAGGTCGAGGTGGTAGATAGCATTGATACTAGATTTAGTTTATTTATGGAGGTGTAGATTATGTCAATGGCCTCTCAGTTGCAAAAATTGACTGCTAGATAGATGCATGACACTCACAGTGGATTATGGTGCATCAACTATGAGATAGAGGGGCATAATAAAAATAACTACCCATGTAGAAATGTCTATGTGGTACTTCTCAATTGTGAAGTGTGTCATGGAGTGCATGACTCTTGAAATTGCCCTCTCTACAACATGTTAGCCAAGTGAAAACCATGGTTTACTACAAGATGTGTGATGCTTATACACACTCAACAACAGACTATAGGGTCATTGATGAGATGTGCTAGAATATGGAAAGAGGTGTGAGGTAGGCAATGACATTAGGTGGCAGCCATACAAGTCAAGGAAATAAAGGTTATATCTAGAACAACATGGGTTATGGGAATCAAAGAGGCATGTACAACTAACGAAGAGGACATGGTGGAGGAAGATTCCCACCATGATCATGTTATAAGTTTGGATCGATCGAGCATTATCAGCATGACTGCCCCATGTACCCAACATGTGAGTATTATCGAGGGCCACATGCAGTCAAAAACAACCCTGACCTATAAAAGAAATTGACTCAAATATAGCTTGGCATAGACATAGGTGCCACAATTATTAGACATGAGTTCGAGGGGGAAAGTGGGCCCCTAAGCCCTAGTAAACTCACAAGGAACCACCCAAGGTACAGGTTACGATAAGAAGTGGATTCACCACTCAATCACCCACTATGCCATACCAAGATCTGTGCTTGGAATATAATGAATCAAGCCACACTAAGTATGTGACTCATTTAGAGCTAAAATTTATGCTATACCATGATCCTACACAATAAAAAGATGTCTTGCAATAAGCCACGAGCATGATACAAGACTTGTAGGGAAAACTTCAGTTGGCTAGAGATTTAAAGGCAAGGGCTAATGCTTCACATAGGAAGCAAGATCACCAAAAAGCTAAAGTACAAAAGTTGACCGAGATCCTACACCTCCTACAAATTGAAGGGATGTTTCAACAATTAAAGGACTTGATTTGAAATCATGCAGGAGAAGAACCAGTAGAAGAGGTCGCATCTCAAGTGATAGAAGTTTCAACCCTGCATATGGATCAAGCACATAAGGTTAGGCATACTCAAAATGCCAAGTATGACCAAGAATTGTTGATAGATGCCACCATCAATGGATGGGCAGTCTATGAAGTATTGGTGGATAAAAGTGTAGAGGTCAATATCCTAACCAAAAATGCTTGGGAAAAGATGGGGTGGCCACCCTTGAGGCCTTCACCTCACATTTTGTTCATGGCTAACAAAACCCATGCACAACCTATTGAGATCTTGAAAGTCACCATTGTAGATATCATGGGCATTGAGTTCCATGTAGAATTCAAGGTCATCAAGTTGGTTAAAAATGATAACTACCCAGCACTCTTGGGAAGGCCATGGTGTTATGTGAACAATGCAAACATGCACTTCAAAAAGCATTATATGACTTTCAAGAACAAAAATGAGAGGGTGGTGATCCCCTTTTCAAATGATCAAGGCCCCCCTTATGTAGAGAGTGTTGATTTTGAGGATGAGATCAACCACATCTATAACATCACAGTGCAGGGCATCGAGAAACTCAACCTTACTGACCAAGGTGTGCTCGCATGGGAAGACAAACAATCAGATTCTAAAAACAATTGATGTAGCATGTAAATTTTGGGTTGAAGAGGCCTATAAGGCCACTGGGTGAAGGTGTCACCTAGTGCATATATCCACACCAAGACCATTTAGGATAGGGGTGGTAAGGATCGAGTGACTCCAGAAGAAGTGGGTACCCTACACCAAAAGAATGGGGAAGAGAGTACTCTAGCTCAATAAAGGAAAGATCATAGCACTCCCAAAGTATGAGGGGATCCATCCCATTGATAAGTACATCCAATACATTAAATCCTATGCCCCAAAGGAAACTGATCGAATGGGCACACTAGTGTATACTCTAGAAGAGTATTGTTGCCTGTAGCTGGGCAATGTAGAGACCTGGCTTGCCAACTTGATGAGATGTGAAGGAATTAATATGTACCAGGTTTGATAAAAGTAACAAAGCTCTAGACATGCATGTTTACACTGATGATTCTGACACAATCATGCAAGTGCATCTATGTGAGGAAAAGTGGACTATTTGTGGTGAGAATACGCCCAGAGGCCTGTGAGTGCATGCCTTTTATAGGACCTTGAGGACATGGGCACAAGTATGGTACATTGTAAAAGAGAAGCACCGTGAGATAGGAATTAGGAAATTCTCAAGGAGAGGTTTGTGTACACTTTCTCCTTCTCTTCAAATAACTTTGAACTACTATAGCCATTATAACTCATTCATTGGGCAGTGTTTGATGACACTGTAATCTTATAAGAGTGCTTGATGGAGATGTTTAGGGAGAAAGGACTATCACTCCACACATTCTTTAAAGACAAGGCACTCAATAGTGACTCTAATGGATAAGATGATGAGACCTAAAAGGACCACAATTGGAAGGTTCTAACAGGTAGACAAACTCATGCACCTCATGGATGACAGCTTGCTAGATGAGGGAGATCCAATGCATCTTCAGGTTGAGACAACAAAGGGTAAAAGGTAGGTTGAAGATTCCTATCAAGAGAAAAATGAACCCTCCTGCACACCATTCAATACCACCAAAGTAGACATCAGTGCAGAGGGTGAGCCAAAGATTTCCACTATAGGCACTTACTAGTCTGAGTCAGAACTGGCATGCATTGTTAACCTCCTAAGGGAATTCCAGGACCTCTTCCCACACAGCTATAAGGACATGAAGGTAACCCACCCTTCACTTAGAAAAATGAGCATCAAGCTAGGGGATGGTGCAAGGCCAATAAATAAGCACCCATATCGGATGAACCCCAATCTCCATGCCAAGTTAAAGGTAGAGATCGATAGAATGTTGGCTATCAATGTCATCTACCTGGTATAATAATCTAAATAGGTAAGTTTAATGGTCATCAATATCAACAAATATGGGTGCTTATACATTTGCGTCAATTATAGGATGTTGAATGTTACCTATGTCAATGATCCATTCTTGAACTCATTCACTAACGAGGTCTTAGATGGAGTCACAAGTTGTGAAATTTACACTTTCATTGATTGGTTCTCAAGCTACCATCAGGGGAAAATTGAGGAGGATAAGCCCAAAACAACCTTTGTGATTGAATGGGGTTGTTTCACGTATAACGTGATGCCCTTTAGACTTAAGGATATATTGGCCATGTTCTCTAAGATAGTCATCACTACTTTTAAGGACATTATCCATAAGATCCTACAAGTTACCTTAATGATTGGACTATATATGGTCTTGTAAGAGACCACTATGACAATCTGCACCTCATGTTTAAAAGGTACAGACAACTCTAGATCTCTTTAAATCTAAAAAAGTGCATCTTCACAACTCTATTTGGAACATTACTTGGGTACATCATTTGCAAGGATGGTTTGTTTATTGACCCAACGAAGATAGCCATCATAATCCAGCTCCAAACCCCTTCAACATAAAAAGATGTATGTGTCTTTCTAGCTATTGTGGCTACTACAGGAAGTTCATTCAGAGCTATGTTAAAATCATAGTGCCCCTAGAAGAGATCTTGCACAAGGATGGCCCATTTCACTAGAGTGAGGTGCAAGAGGAGGCCTTTGATACACTAAAATTGAAGTTATCTAGTGTACCAGTTTTTTAATTCCCTGACTAGATGACTCCTTTCCACATCCATGTTGATGCTTCAAGCTCCAACATTGGCACCATATTGGCACAACCAAGAGAGGGAAAAATGGACCACCCCATCTCCTTCACAAGTAGGAAATTGATGCAGGCTGAGCAGAACTACACCACCACTAAGCACAAGGCACTGGAAATGGTCTATGCCTTGCAAAAATTTAGGAAATATCTACTAGTAACCCCATTCATATTCTTCACATATCATGAGGCACTTAAGTACCTCGTGAACAAGTCTATCTTGCATTGGTGTATATGTAGATGGGTTGTTCTCTTTTAGGAATTCCAATTTTCAATTATGGTTAAACCTAAGAAGCAAAACTTAGGGCCAAACCATTTATCCTACATCAACTCTAATGATGCAACGGTGTCAATTGAGGATGACATGTTAGATGTGAAACTATATAGGGTTCAGCACATTCCTGAGGATTTAGCAAAGATTTTTTCCTTCCTAACATTAGGGTTTTTGCCACAAGCCATATCCACAAAGGAAAAGAAACAACTTGTTGTCTATGTCACCCCCTTCTAGCTCGTCAAAAGGGAGCTCTATGAACTAAGTAGGGATGAAGTCCTACACCGTTGTGTTTTAGAACATGAAAGGGACTCCATCCTCTAAGAGGCACATGAAGGAACCATAAGAGGCCATTGTGTGGGTGGCATAATGGCATGCAAGATATTACAGTCAAGTCTATGGTGGCCAAGCCTATTATAAAACACCAAGGAGTATGCTAAGGCATGTGATGTACACTAGCACACTGGGAAGCCTAATTATCGATATGAGATGCCTCTCATCCCCATCCTTTCCCAGGTTCCATTTGAAAAATAGGCCATTGGTTTTATTGGGCCAATCACTCCCACAGCATGGCACACTAGTGCCAGGTACATTTTAGTGACCACTGACTATTTCACCAAGTGGGTTGAATCTGTGTTGACCAAAGACTATATAGCTACAACAATTACATGCTTCATTTGGGAGAACATCATCAGTAGGTATGGGTGCCCATTGAGTTTAACTAGAGATAGGGGCACTCATTTTATCAATGAGATGATGCGTATCCTTCTGATTCAATACATGGTGGTGCACCACAAGACCACCCCATATCATCCTCAAGCTAATGGCATAACTGAAGCCTTTAACAAAATTTTAGGAATGTACTTAATGAAGATATGTGATGTTGGTCATAAGGATTAGGATGATCATGTCTCTAAAGTACTCTGGGCATACCACACGACCTATAAACACCTAAACAAGGCTACACCATTCCAACTGGTGTTTGGTATTGAAGCAATATTGCCCATGGGATTCATAGTGCCCTCCTTGTATATTGCATGAATTGGCTACCTAGACAACTAGGAGTTTCTAAGTGCAAGGTTGGATCCAAGATTTGGAGTGCTTAGATGAGAAACATGCCCAGACTAAGTGGAGCTAAAAATTAAAAAGGCACACCAAAAGCAGTGGCATGACAAGCACATCAAGCATAAGGATTTGGTTGAAGGAGCATTGGTGCTACTCTATGACTCCAAGTACTTCAAGCACCTTGACAAATCATAAATTTAGTGGATGGGTCCATACATCATACACCACATTTTGGAAATAGGCACATGTAAGTTTTGCATGTTATCTGACAAAATGTTCCTTGGGCATTTCAATGACAATCATTTGAAGCCTTATAGGCAGTAGGTTGGTGTTCATGCCAAAGAAACTCTAACTACATGGTCAATATTTAGTTGGGTTTAGGATGACCATAATAAAGTTTCGCACATGCCAAACCATTCTTATACAATGTATAGCCATAGTGAGTGGTGCATGATGGCCATAAGAAGTTTTGGATCCACATTTCATGCATAATTCCAATCCGGTGAGTCAAGCATTTGCACCAACAAGTGTATGAGGTGAGACATCTAAGTTGTGGGCATGTGAATCTTACCTGGCACAAGCATGTATGTGAAAGAGAAAAATTGTAAGAAGGTGCATCTTTCAATCCAACACCAAAATCTTGAGGCAAGAGAAGATGTTCAACATAATTGGGTGTAAGACCAAAACATGAAGATGCTCAATTTAGTTAAGTGCAAGGTAGATAGTGAACATGTGCTTTCCAAAAGCATACAAAAGAATCAAAAAAGACAAAGTATTGGAGGACCAGTACAAATAATTTGTATGGGGTAGGATAGGCCAAGGCAAGATGATGTGCAAATAAATCAACCAAGATAAAGAAGCACACCAAAAGAGGATCGTAGCTAGAAGAAGTAGAACCAAGGAGGTTTAATCACGTGTATGTGAGGTGTTATGCCCAAGTTGCCACAAGAAAGGTGAAGTTCATGCCATAGATATATGCATAAAAGAAAAGTCATCCAAAATAGCTAGTGTCCACCCAGAAAGGAGTAGGAAGTGACTGATTGAACCATACATTACTTCATTGAAAAAGCCATTAGGAATATTCAATGAGGCAATGGTGACACAAAGATATGAACTTAAGGCATATTGGATAGTAGATTTTTAAATATTTCAAATATTTTCACGCTCCCTAATAAATCAAGGAGTCAACACCATCACACCTGCATTAATAATGGTAGTTACTAAGAGACATATAAATTGATCAGTGATAAACTTGATTGAGTTATAAAGTTTACTAGACTAAAGAGCAAGTAGAGCAAGATACCAGAGAATTGAGGTAAGAAATAACTCACCACAAGTAGAAATTCAACCTACTCAAAACACATAGAGTGAAATGATGCACATTAAGGAGTGCGCTCACAGTGAAACCAGTGTGTGAAGAGTAGGGACAAGAGAAATTAGTGTAGAGAGTTGATTAAAGAATAACATTGTCACTAGGTCACCATTAATAGCTAGTGAATCATAGAGCTAGATGCATAGATAGAGATCCTATGATTGAAAAAACATCGATAACCATTAGAGGCTTCGGTAAGCCACACCTTCTAAGGTTCAATACTAGTAGGTTCAGGATGGTTAAAAAATGAAAGGTATCATGCTCTATAGAGGCACAACTAGAACCCAAATGGGTCAAAATGTGGAAGAAGTAGTTGTCACCAAGATAAGGGAATAGGTAGTAGAGGTAGTCAACATCATGATGACAGAAATAGAGGTGTTGGCAAACATGTCTTACTATCATATGTAATTCCCACTAGAGGCATCAATGGGAGAACCATGATGCTCTTTCACACATGTTTGCTAGCTGAAGGAATACAACCACTAGACATCAAGCCATTTTTAGGACTTGACATAAGATTAAATGGTCGATATAGGGTACAAGACCCCTAAAGGTGATGCCCTCTTCGATGTCTCAATCAAAGATAAGTTAAAAGCCTCAGGTGTAACTCATCTCTATGAGTTGCCTTGCTTCAAAAAATTGAAGGAACTTGTTTATTTCCTTCACTCATGTATCCATGAGGACCATTTGTATTTTACAGGCTGATTCATGAAGATCTCAGTGTGAATGATAAGAAAAATCATTAGATTTCCAAACACTAGTAGAGACATCCACCAAAATATGGGTGATGATGAAGAGGTGGAACACGTCACCAAGCTCTTGAATTACTTCAAAGGGGGGTATACTTTCCCCATCAATAGATGTGAGGACCCAAGTATGAGGGTGACATCACACCTTATAAGCTCAAAGTTATGTCCCAGTAGATGATGGACAGATGTGTCCAAAGTGTATCTCTACCTAGCCTGCCATATGGTGTAGGGAGTCTAATTCAACATGATGTAGTTCATTACCACAAAACTAACTAGGAACTTCCTTGAATACCATAGTGAGAAAGGGACATTCAGATGGGGCTCTATCCTAATCTTGATCATTATGGAGGAGATCAAGATCCTAGATGGGAGTGATGATAACTTGTGATTGTTTATAAAGCATCATGAGTACCCCATGCAAAAGTACAATGACTATACCTACCTGACTACCTTCAGCCAAAAATATAAAACTCACATGATGTGTTGGTGTGAGCATTACATTTGTCAGGATACATGAAACACCGGAAGCATACAGTTGATTACCAAACCAAGCAACTTAATATGCGGAAATAACCAGAATCAACAAGTAACTAGAATTCAGAAATAACACATGATATGAGAGACAATACACAACTTGTATTAAAACTTTTGAAGAAAAGAATACAATAAAGAAGATGCCACTTCTTCTCCACCACCTCTTCAGAGGCTTCCCACACCTCAAGTGAATAGTACTTCTCTCCTCAAAGCTCTCTCTTAGGTCCCAACACACAACTCAAACTCTGAGTCGGTGTTCACCACAAGTGCTCCACGCACACCACAAGTGCTCCACGCACTCCACAAGTGCTCCACACACTCCACAAGTACTCAACGTACTTTAAGTAGATCTCCCATGAACCTGTAATAACCTGCACCTCAACAGACCTTACTTATGGAAGGAACTCCTTTGCCTTCCTCTTTGCTCTATCTGAGTACACACCTGTACTCTAAGTAGATCCTGCCTAATTCTACTACCTGTTGTGTTGTTGTCCTATCTGATCTTGCACTCCTGCAAATCAACTTGGTTCTGCACACCTGTGAACCTTGACCTTACACACACATACGCCTGCAGATCAATGATCTTACTTACCATGCAGATCTCCTATAAAGGCCATGCTGACCAAGATCATACATACATGAAGAACCCTGCTGATTCTCCAATCCAGCACCTACACACCTGGTACTGTGGCACTAGGAGGAACACACCATAGCTCACCTCACACACAGAAGGAGCTTATAATATTGCTCTCTTACTCTCTAGCACAAGTTTACAATACAACCATGAGTCTATTATATAGATCTCATCTAAACAATAATTAGACATCTAATTACAATAATTAGATCCGCAGCTCTCAGTCTAAAATTAGCTCTCATCATGCAAACACTTGGTTCGTCAACTGACTACCCATAATATACTCGTAGTTGAACCACACAGGTGACCAACGTCGGTCCTTGTCCACCTGGGGGTCGCCGACGCCGGCCAATATCTGACCGACGTTAGTTGCCTTCTTGTCTAATCCTGCCGACGTCGGTTGGCCAGACCAACGCCAGTCTCTGTGACACTCCGTAACCCATCTGCAACCTCCTCCATGTCTGCATCAGTGAAGCTTTTAGCTCCACAACCTAATAATCTCCCACTTGGAGATAAACAGTTGCACTGTACCTGTACCTATACTCTGTCTAATCTATTTCCTGGTTTGTATCCCTCTTCAAGCTCAATCCTGAAGACAACCCACCACACATCCCGTGGTGTACCTCCTGTCATCCGAGTACCCTGCCACATCTGAACCTACAAACCCATGTAGTGAAGTCCTGACCCTGCATAGCATGAATCCCTACTGCTGGTCCCTCTCAAATACCTGAGAACCCACTTCCCCGAATTGGCTCCTAACTCTCTGACAGCTTCCACTGCATGGGAATACTCAGGTCTATACCAGACCTCATGTGATTTCGGACACTGTACCTATCCAGCCCTTAGTGTGCTCCGGCTCTGCATCCTGAACCTCACCAACACCTGATTCACATCAGCTCCCACTGGAGACAAAATCAACCTGTGATCTCTATGTCTCCCATGTCAAAGAATTTCGTTGCTCCAAACTCCTCATGACATGCCACTGAACTAACCTTACCCTTAGCTCAGCAAAACCCTGTATGTCTGAACTTGTACCAAGTTCATCCTCCACATACATCAACAGGATAATGTTGCGACCATCATCCACCTGGTAAGACAAACACAATGGTTATACTGACATTGACTAAAGCCCTGCTTTGTCATCCACCTGGTACCACCTGTCAGTCCTGTCCCACTGTCCTGCAGCTCCCTCAAGACCATATGCCTGGTCTTCTGTCTCACGTGTCCATTCACTCTATTCTTCAACTAAGGAATCCATTCATCTTTGTGCTTTCGCACCGGCTGGCAACCCTACCAAAACTCCCGTTTGGTTCTGCATCATATCCCTGCCATGTTCCCACCTGTTTCCTGGATCCTTCCTGCTCTACAATCAACAACAAGTATGAAGAAGAGGAACAATGAATTTGAGGGCCTACTTATGTCTTCAGTCCTCCGTATGGGTGTTTGAGACTCCTTGACAGCGTGTTGTCCACCCAAAATCTGTTATAGTGACCGACCTCGGTCACTCCACAGTCTGCATCCGATCGACGTCGGTTCCCATGCGTCTGTCCCTGACTATCGACCCTGCCGACGTCGGTGTCCATTCTGCCGATGTCGATCCTCGTGACTGACATCGGTCTTACCTACTACTGACATCAGTTTTCCTGCCGATGCCGGTACCTGTGTTTCCTATGAGTGATGAATTTTTACCCGCGAGCTCCTTTGAATCAATCCCCATGTCCAAACTGCCCTGCTCAGAAGTATCCAGCCCCATCCACTGGTCTCTGTCTGCCATCTCCTCCAAGTACACCAAGGCTTTCCAGTTCTTAAGCCTGTCAAATATATATGTCTTCTGCTTAAGAACATGCATCTCCTTCCTGCTCATGTGACCAAGCCTACGAAGCCACGTCTCCGCAACAAAAGAAGAATCAGTAATATAAACAAGTAGATAAAGAGTACCTATTTTCTTACCACCAGCTAATTCAAGTGCATCCGCTATGAGAGCTCTCATACATCTCTCATCACCCAACCTTTCTAAATAAATTAGCCATATCTCCAAACCTGGGACCTGCATGACCTCCTTCAACACCCATGTGTTGGCCTCCGCCTGCAATTTCAGCTTCACTTCCCCTTTGCCAAATCTTTGGCAAGGCTCACCAGCTCCTCTACCTAGGGCTGCATGGAAAGAGGCAACCGAATCTATTAACCAAGATTCAACTTTATCCAAGAAACCTCCCAAAGCATCCTGTGCAACAACACCTGCAACATCTGCATCTTCAATTCCTTCATGCTGATCTGCTACCAACCAACAATATTCTTTTACCTGCTCTTTCTTTCCATGGGACCGTAAGTGACCATCTGTGCTTTTCAACTCCTCCATTCTTAGCTTACTTTCATCTGCCATTGCTCTACTCCCACTCAATCAGAAACCCCTGAGAGTGACCTGTAACCAAACACAAAACCTGCTTCCTGCAACCTTGGCTATGATACCACTTGTCAGGATACATGAAACACCAAAAGCATACAGTTGATTACCAAACCAAGCAACTTAATATGCGGAAATAACCAGAATCAATAAGTAACTAGAATTCAGAAATAACACATGATGTGAGAGACAATACACAACTTGTATTAAAACTCTTGAAGAAAAGAATACAATAAAGAAGATGCCACTTCTTCTCCACCACCTCTTCAGAGGCTTCCCACACCTCAAGTGAATAGTACTTCTCTCCTCAAAGCTCTCTCTCAGGTCCCAACACACAACTCAAAGTCTGAGTTGGTGTTCACCTCCCGTGCTCCACGCACACCACAAGTGCTCCACACACTCCACAAGTACTCAATGTACTTCAAGTAGATCTCCTATGAACCTGCAATAACCTGCACCTCAACAGAACTTACTTATGGAAGGAACTCCCTTGCCTTCCTCTTTGCTCTATCTGAGTACACACCTGTACTCTAAGTAGATCCTGCCTGATTCTGCTACCTGTTGTGTTGCTATCCTATCTGATCTTGCACACCTACAAATCAACCTGGTTCTGCACACCTGTGAACCTTGACCTTGCACACACATACACCTGCAAATCAATGATCTTACTTACCATGCAGATCTCCTATAAAGGCCATGCTGACCAAGATCATACATACATGAAGAACCCTGTTGATTCTCCAATCCAGCACCTACACACCTGGTACTGTGGCACTAGGAGGAACACACCATAGCTCACCTCACACATAGAAGGAGCTTATAATATTGCTCTCTTACTCTCTAGCACAAGTTTACAATACAATCATGAGTCTATTATATAGATCTCATCCAAACAATAATTAGACATCTAATTACAATAATTAGATCCGCAGCTCTCAGTCTAAAATTAGCTCTCATCATGCAAACACTTGGTTCGTCAACTGACTACCCGTAATATACTCGCA
This sequence comes from Torreya grandis, assembly GCA_037957365.1. Lineage (NCBI taxonomy): Eukaryota > Viridiplantae > Streptophyta > Pinopsida > Cupressales > Taxaceae > Torreya > Torreya grandis. The sequence continues at coordinate 1,657,131 of JARHVA010002322.1, forward strand.
GTCAAACCACACAGGCGATCGACGTCGGTCCCTGTCCGCCTGGGGGTCGCCGATGCCGGCCGATATCTGACCGACGTCGGTTGCCTTCTTGTCTAATCCTGCCGACGTCGGTTGGCCAGACCAACGCCAGTCTCTGTGACACTTCGCAACCCATCTACAACCTCCTCCATGTCTGCATCAGTGAAGCTTTTAGCTCCATAACCTAACAACATTGAGGCCTTTAGATAGGAATGGTACATTCCCAAAGGGCTCCTCAAGAGCATGTTTGGGATAACTAATTTTGTCATAATACGACACTACTATATTGTCTGACTAGTGTTGAAGGACAAAAATAAGTTAGGATGGTTGAAGCTTCCCTTTTCCTTCTTAATCAAGTACTTCTAAGATGCACTCCTTCGAATACCAAATTCACAAAGCATAGACATCCCAATCAGGGAGTTGGATGTAGAGAGTAGAAGGATGTGACATAGGTTCCCATACACAAATGAGCAATTGACTAAAGATGAGGAGGATGCCTTATATCAAATAGACATCGATCCAATCTAAGAGGTTACCATCTTAGGATTCATCCATAGGCTTTACTATGCAATGAATCCTAGAAAGAAGGATTTCAGCATAAGGACTAGCACCAAGAGTAGAAGAGACCCCCCATTCCCAATCAGAGATGAAGGAACCCTCATGCCCCTTGAGAAGAAGTTCCCAATGAAGAAGAGGGGAGAAATCTTAGAAGAGATCGAGGAATGTCTAAAGCTGAAAATTACTTCAAAAGGTGAAGCATCTATGTTAGATTCATACCATAAGCATATTCATTTTACCCCAAAGACCACCTCTACCCCAAGGGGTAAAAAGAGAGGAAAGACCCCCTCTCCTACACCTGAAGTAGTTGCTTTTAAAGAAGAGGAAAAAAAGGAACATGAGGAAGAATGGGGGAAGTGTACTACCATTATGCAAGAGGATGTGGAGTAATTCTCAAGCAAGCAGACCCCTTCTCCACCACCTCAAACAGAGCTAGAAAATCCCAAACACAAGCTAAGAAGACTCAGCTCTTATGAGGCTGATGCCCAAAAGGCACATGAGCTGAAGGAATAAAAGGAATAAATGGCCAAGGTAGGGGTGGCTATAGAGGTAATCAAAATGGTAGAGGTAGAGGAACAAAGGTGAGTAGAAGAGAGCAAGGTGTAATAAAAGAAAGAAGAGAAGGTCAAGGAACTTAAAGAGGCAACCTATTCTAACTTAAATACATAAGGAGAGATGCAGCAAAAATAAGGGGGTATGGGCCTTGACCAAGGTAATATCAATGTAGTGCTAACATTACACCAGAGGTGCAAATAAATGAAGGCCAAAGGCATGAACTAGGTCAAAATTGACTAACTAAAGGATAAAGAGGAAAGAGAAAGATAAAATAAATGCACCACGTAAGCCATGAGAAGAAAGACCAAAAATGAATGGGCCAAGAAGGAAGAAGAGGCAAAAAAACCAAGAAGAAAGAAAAAAAGGAGAAAATGGCCCAAGATGAAAGGGCGTGAATTCTCAAAGAAAGGGAAAAGAAGAAGGGTTCTGCTAGCATAGAACCCAGGAAAGAAAGATCATCAAAAACCACAAAAAGGTGCACCTGAGGAAAAGGAAGGTGATATTGGTGCCACAAATAAATGAAAAGAGGAGGTAGGACTACAATAGGAGAAGATGGACAGAGGGGAAATGTCCATGGAAGAACCCCTACAAGAATAATAGGATAGTGGATCTAGCATCGGAGAAGAAGAGAGAGAACAAGATAAAGAGGAAAGGGCTGAAGACATGAGGTCGGGCACTAGCACAAGTGAAGAAGAATATTTGGGTGAAGATGAAGAATATGAGCCCATAAATAGAGAAAGGGCACAATAAGGGTTCAAAAAGGATGATGAATTCTACTTGATAGAGTGCATGCCTCTGAGATCTGCTATAACCCTCACGCACCACTAGGTCTCATGAGTGTTGGATTGCTACATGGATGAACCTGAGTTTGAGGTTCCTTCAAAGGCATTCTGATATGCCAAGAATCCTAAGGAAGGGCACAATTATCACTATTAAACCCCTATGATATGAACCCCATGCACTCAATTAATGTGGTTATTAAGATGGTGGCCTTGATGGCACACAAGAACATCATTAATTATGTTTACACCAATAGTTGGAGGAAGATTTCAAAGGACATAAAAAAGGAGTTGGAGGCAACCAAACTCAAGCTTAGATAATTGATAGAGCACATAGAGGAGGTAGAGCCATCCCTCGTAGATAATATGGATACCTTAGATATGAAGGAGGTTGATTGCATCTACATGCTCATAGAGCAAATAATATCGAGGATGAAGCTAGTGCTGGAAGAAAAACTAGACCCCTATGAAACAGTGTGAGGAGAGATAACCAAGACGATGGAGGTGATCGAAGATCTCTTTGCTAAGCTTGAACAAGGCACCAAAAAAGCAAATAAAATATTTTGTAATTTCACCAATCAAGAAAAAATCATCAACACACACCTAAAAGGGATAAAGGAGGAAAAGGACACTTTGCTCCAACATTCCTTCATGGTGTCCAGGGCTGAGTACATGTAGGTGATGACAAAGGTTAACTCCCTCAACACTCAAAGACTCAAGAGCAATATTTGGAGGTAGTCTTTTGTACCTGCAAAACAAAAGCCAATAATTAGGGTGAACTCTTGGAAGGGTAAAGAGGGTAAAGGTAAGGCTATAAGCCTTTCAAAAGGAATTAGAGAACATGAACATGCTTGCCTTAGAAGTTTTGTCCACTAAAGCAGATGGTGCCATCAATGAAATAAAGGGTGCCATCTAGGGTTTTGATAATTTCAAGGAAGATTTGAGGTAGGGTACACATGAGTTCTATGCACCTAAGGTGCTTAAAAACTAGTGCAGGGTAGACTAGCATTTTTGTATGGGGTAATGTTAGGCCCCCTTTTGTACTATTATGTAGATCATGTCACCTTGTCAAACGTCAATGTGATGTAACCCTAGGGTCAGTTGCACCCCCTTCTAAATATTTTGGAGCTAGCTAGAGGAGTCCTCATGGAATCCACACTAGATGGTGCGCAGTTAAAAAGCACTAAACTTATTAGAATACATTCCTATCAAGACTTGTACAAGGTGACTCAAGGTGAATGGATGTTGTAAGAGTAGAGCAGGTAAGAAAGTGATCCCAAGCAACAGCTCTACATATGGCATGTACACGATCGACCTGGATAGTGTATTAGAGATGGTATACTCATGATAACTCATCACTCAGCACATGCCCCTTTGATTTGGCAGAAGATGACTCTCACCTATAAATGAAGAGCCTTGAAAGGATGAAGTATTAGCTCTCGTTTATGACTTGTAATATGTCTTGATGATGAGATAGCTTTACCTAAGTTTTGCTTAAGTGTTTTTTTAATATAGTGAAATAGGTATTCAACTTGGTTGATAATGTCATTCTTGTGCCATTAGTGACCTTGAACAACCTACAAGTACACCAAGTTTTGAGCCAGAACACCCCAAGGCTTGAAGACATGTACCTAGAGTGCCACCTAAGGATGAACCACTTACACCTTAGTACTTGTGCCAATAATGAGGTTTGTGCCTATTGAACTCCCCCTTGAAGGACTTAACACTAGAAGTCCAACTAACCCCTCTGGAAATGGACTAAGTCCCTTAAAACCCAAGTTGCACCATGTTATGACTATCCCAACACAGGCATGACCCCTTCGTTGTTGTACTTTGATTGATCACACAAGGTTTACGCCTTATGTGAAACTAATGCCAGCACCATAAAGTGAATAAATTTTGTGTGCCATACCTTTCTACCCTTGCACCTAGCTTCCTCAAGTCTAGAACTGACTTGGCTTGATAGCTAAGCACATGAACAAGCACGAAAACTAGTAAGGTAAACTGTTCTACAATAATCAATGGTAACCAGAGAGTTGTCAGAGCCCACCTTCAATGTGTAAATAATCATTGTACTTTAATAATAAACCAATCCTTAGATGATGTTCATATGGTCTTTACACATCAATAGCCATAATTGAGAGAGAAGGGTAATTGGGGGTATATGGGCCACCCATCCCTTGAAAATCCATGACTAAAATTTTTATGGCTTCAATATAAATCCTTGTGCTTGAGATTATTCATCCCCTCATCATAATGAATCTTTAGACTAGTACCAATAATTTAGGTGGATTGGATTTGCATTCTTATTTAATCATCAAAATTAATTACCATTCTCTGTATCAATCATTCACCATCTGATTAGAGGTTATCTTCAATTCAATGAAGATGGTAAGGGGTAGTTATTCTCACTAGGAGAAGGGGAAATGAAAACTAAGAGTAGAAAATAAGGAACCAACCTATCAAGGTATTAGAGGGATCTAAAAGTAAATCAATCCTTTAATCTGCTTAATTGTAATATCTTTATTAAGATCATCAATTCTTCAGTTCTATCTACTTGTTATTATATGCTTACATAGAAAGGAAAGATGTTTATGCCTTTGTAAAGGAGTACATGATTGAAGATTTTTATTTAGAACAAGGCTTCTTAAGATGGAAGAGATTTTTTGATTCAGGGACTTTTGAAGTCAAAAGCAAATACACTCTTTTCTTTTTAGGTCTACTTTACTCTCTACTTTTGTGGGTATGCAGAATGTGGAACCCCTCCTTCAACCTGACCTTTTCTAATTTGATCAACTATTAAACTTATGTACTTGTCATGAATGTGTTTGAGTTTCTTTTGTAAAAGTTTTTGGGAATGGATTGTAACAGTTAAGGATATGTGGAAGATTTTGCATAGGAGTTATGTTTAATGAGAAAAAAATGTACTCTCTTTTTGTAATAATACTTTGTGCATAATTTTGTCATATTAAGATTGAAATGGAGATTATAGATAGATGATATTGTCATTGATATTAATATTATATCATATTGAGTGGAAACAAGGATGAATATTAAGTTATAAATGTTTTCATTGTTAATAATTAAAATGATTAATATGTGATGTTAAATCTTATTAAATACTATTGTTGGAACATTTAATAAAAGCTATAAAATTTAAAATATTTATTATTTTTGTTAAATAAAAGATATATTGAAACATTTCAATAATAAAATTATAAAAAAAAATCACATACTTATATCAGATATGATATCTTGTTAATGAAAGATGGTTTGCTTAATTTTGTTAGAGAAGTGAACTCTTTTATGTACAAATTGAAAGTTAAAACATTTTATAAATACATTTATATATATATTTTTTAATATATCAATATATAAACTGCATTTATCATTAATCATCATCGGAACTATTGCTACCAACCTAATTAATGAGTCATCTCCCCTACTTTTTAAAACTATCTTATAATTTTAAAATAATAACTCAATTTTTTATAAAATAATACTTATTTGAATAATATAATAAAAATGTAAGAATCTCGCTTACCACATTTTAAGTGTTTAATTAATTTTTTATTTTAAAATTTAAAAAACATACAAATTAAAAATGATGAAGGGGTTTTAAAATTAATATTTATATCTATTTATATATTATTAATTTCATAAAATATTTCATAATTATTTATTTATAAAAATAAAATTTAAATTAAAAAATTTAATAATTCTTTAAACTTTATTATATATTAATATTGAATATATATAATATATTTATTTAATTAATGATCAATGACAATATCCAGAACCTCTTTCTCTTCTTTTTTTTTTTCAAAAGTATTAGTTTGCTCAAAATTTAATATAACTTCATTATAGGTATAATAGTTTTTAAACATGGTGTTCAAATAGTTTTAAACTTTGTATTTGTTTTTTTATTATCTTAGCGCATTCACTTCCAAATTGTGTAATTGGTAATTTAAAACATAGGTAATTTTCTTTTTATTAAAGCTTTCTTCATTGCAACATGATGCTTCCCTAGTGATGCATAGTGGGTGCCATAGATATTTACAGCTGGGTAGTTGTAATTTGAATTGATCTTCTCTAACCTACTAAATAAGAAGTATGATAGGCCCAAATCAAATGTTTGTTACCTTCTTCATTGGACCCTTGAATCTCTCCTTGATCTAATACAACCAAACCAGGTCTTTGACCTAAAAGTGTTGTTTTCATCTATTATGCTAATGATACAATCTTTAGTTTTTTTTGGAAGCTTAGATGAATGAAACTCTTTAAAGAATGGACTAACTAAAATAATTATTTCTTTTCCTCAAATTCACTGCTTATCATTGTCAAACTTCCATTTTTTTAATGATCAACCTCAACCTGGTATTCCTTAATTTGGACATATCTGCTAAGGATTTTCCAAACCATGTTACAAGGATTTTAAGCATAAAATCTATACATAAGGATTTTTAAATTTATTTGTGATTCTACAGTCTAAGACAACATATGCCTCTATGAATAGTTACCAAGGAACTACAAATGGCTTCTTATTCTCAAGCTAAATTAGATTTTTTCCATAAAAAAACACGTGTGTATTGCAACGCTAGCAACACTATTTGACAGGAGCAACAACAATGGTAGTATTTCTATTGGTGGGTTTGCCAAATTTGGCCATGGAAGAGGTGTTTTGGTTGTGAAAGTAGTTGCAACAGCTCAGAAGTTGAAGAAGCCTTACGTAAGAGAAGAAAAGGGATTTTTTTGGGAAATGAGGTTTAAGGCTATGAGTCTACACAACAGAGATGTTGCCAAAGAGGGGGGAAAGGAACCAGATACTGAGGCCATTGGAAGGTGGGAACCCACAATTGAAGGTTATCTTAAGTTCCTAGTGGATAGTAAATTGTTATATCATACCTTGGAGAATATAGTATAGAAGGCATCTTATCCTACCTGTGAGTAAGCAAAAACCAAATTTCATATTTTTGTATACTTTTTATCCTCTTTATGCATGTTAATTACTTTTATTGGGAGTTATTTTACAAAATAACATTATTTATGTTAATTGTTGGTAGTCTTGTGCACATTGAAAGTTGAGGTGGAGGCTCATGAAACTACTTGCTTGCCAACTTTTGTTTATTTTAACTTTTGGAGGTGCAAGAGAAATAATTAGAGATAATGAAACTTATAATAAAAAAATGTCATTTGTGTAGATGGTGAATTTAAAAATATGGGATTGGAAAGGTCAGATCACCTAGCAAAAGATTTGGAATGGTTCACACAACAAGGGCATGCAATTCTAAAACCATTTTCTCCTGGAACTTCTTATGTAAATTATTTACAAGAACTATCATAGCAAGACCCACCAGCATTTATCTGTCACTTTTATAATGTATATTTTGGACACGTTGTTAGAGGTTTGATGATTAGAAAAGTAGTATCTCTCTCTGTCATAATTAAATTATCAGGTTCAGCATGTATGATAATTGAATTTAGAAACCTACCTAGACTCATCATCAAGGAAAAAGATAATTATGCAAAACCCATTTCTTATTGCAAATTCATGCTAGAGTGTGTTGATCAAATATACTAAAAAGTTTCCCCTAGTGTCTCCAAAGCATATGAATGTGTTCACCCTTTTATTATGCACAATAAAGTGCTTTGTCTCTTGTAAGAAGAATTAGCACAAACTTTGAGATTTCTTATTTTTTCCTTTGCTTTTGCTTTGGAGAATTTCTAAGCTTATCCAAGTTTCTTTTCATTTCCTTGTTCTACAAAATTTTCACCCTATAACAAGTCTATCTTGTTCATTATTTTTCCAGATAATTAGGTAATACTATCCTTCTCCCTTTGTTAACATTTTAACCTTTGACATGAGGCTTTTGATATCCTTCTCTCTCTGTTTATTATGGTGTTTCTTGCTATAATGTTTCTTTGGGTTTCCAACTTCTATTGCTTTGGCTAAATGAGAAAAACCATTTTTTACCTCCTTGTCCTCTTTTAGCTTGGCTTGGTCAATTATTGTAATCTTCAATTTTTATCCTATAGTTCTTCTAGTTACTCTTTTTAACCTCTCTCCTTCACACCTTGTTCATCATTTTCTTCTATTTTATTGCATGTTCCTCCTCTTCAATATTTTATATTGATTTGGCTAGTTATACTTACTATTTTCAATGGTACAAGCTGCTGGAAAGATTCTTGGTGGAAAGGAACTAGAGTTATATAAGTGGGAGGGAAATCTAAAAGATTTGTTAGATCATGTGAAGAAGAAGATCAACAAGGTTGCAGAGGTGAGAATTAAGAAATGGGGCTGTGAACCCTTGAACTTTTATTTTATTTTCCCCTCAAGTACTTTTTAGCATCAAAAGTATTCCATTCTCATAGGTTTGCTTTATGTAGGGCTAGTCTCAAGAAGAGGAAAACCATTATTTGGAAGATGTTAGGTTGTGGAGCTAAAAGCTTCACAGGTATGCAAATGGAGGAGGTTGTTGAGTGTCACAGTAATCGATGTCGGTCAGGCCAACCAACGTCGATTAGGGGTAGACCAGAAGCTGCCGACATCGGTCATAGATCAGCCAATGTCAGTCATCTCTAGACAGATAGAGACTGACATCGGTTGTCTATGCGTACTGGTCTAATTTTAGATGGACAGTCAGTTTGCATGTAAAGACTAATTTTAGTCTTGAGTCTGCATTTCTAATTATTGTAATTGGGAAGTCTAATTATTGTTTATATGGGATCTATTTAAGAGACCCATGGGGTTATATTGTAATTAAGGATCAAAAGGACTTATCAAGGACAAGAACAAGGGTTCTTCCAGATGTGTAAGATCAGTTGATCTACAGGTAACAAGATCAGGGGAGATCTACATGGTAAGTAAGATCAGTTGATTTGCAGGTGTGCAAGATCAAAAGGAGATCTACTTGGAGTACTTGGTGGACTGGAAGTAGGCAACAACGGTTGAGTTGATTGTCACTTACTGGTGGAGGGAACAACTCTGTGTTTGAGTTGGTTTGTAATTGAGAGAGAGAACTCTTGAGGGAGAATTATTGTACGCCCAAGAGGTGTGGGAAGAGTGTGATTTCTTCATTGTATTTCCTTCTGGAAGAGTGTTAATACAAGATTGTATTGTCTCTCATATTCTATGTTGTTTCTGAATTCTAGTTACATATTACTTCTGGTTAAATTCCGTGTTTAGTTGCTTATACAAAGGTAATCAAGTGTACTCTTAAGGAGTAGGATCCTAACAGAAGAAACTTACAAGTCCTTTGAATACTCTTGAAATCTCCTCCGCTTGATTATCTCATGATCAAGCTCCCCACCAAATTCATTCTATAATATTGATATATTATGAGAATCTTCAAGGTTTCTTTGTTCCAACCTTCCAGGTTTCTTTTTTCTTGCATAAATAAATTCCATTAGTTATGTCTTGTCAATAGCTGAAATTTCAGTTTAACCACACTTGCCCTGACAACATGCTTGATATAACTCCACATCACTTGCATCAAAGTGGATGATAGTCTATGTTGCTAAGGTAGGATGGAAGGATATTTTTACTTTATGATGTAACTACTAAATTAGTCAATATCAAGTCTTGATCTCATGGAATTATGAGTTTCAAGTAAGCAAAGGATCTACGCCACCAACATTCAACCTACAATACCAAGATAGATGCATGGTAAGTCTCTCCAAGTTTAAAGGTAAACCAATAGTACTCTACTTTTATTCGATAGATGATAGCCCTGGCTGTGTTAAAGAGGTAAAATGTCTAGTTATTTCTCTTAGCTTGTCTAGATTTTCATTTTAAGAAAAAAAATTAATGTATTCATTATTTCTAGTTTTGGCTCAGGCATGTGATTTTAGAGACTTGTATGAGAAGTTCAAAAAGGCCAGAGTAGAATTTGTTGGTATCAATGTAAATGGATCTGAATCTCACAAGGTGTGTATACTTCCTCTTCAAATTCATGCATGGGGAAATTTTTTACTAAAGCATGGCAATTGTTGTGATATATGCGTTTAGGCCTTTGCACAAAATTCCTGGTAGGGAAACATATGTCATTAATAAGAAGGGAGTAGTCTAACTTGTTTGTAATAGCGATTCTAGCTAGAAAAACACATTGAGGAGACCCTCAAAATGTTGGAGAGTTTGTAACCACCTACAAATTTTTAATTATTCTAGAGTGTGGACAATATTAAAGTCACCTGATTCTTTAATTATTCATCAGGAGCAAGCTAGATGGCACTAACACCTATAATTTTAGAATGCTCCCAGCTTATCTATTTGTTAGTATTTTTAAATTATTTTAAGAAGCCCAAAAATGCTAGTATGGGGCTAATATATTCAGGGTTTTTGACCCCTCTTGACTATCTTAGCTATGTTCTCAAGCCACACCTTATTATCACTAGCATCTTAATAGCTATCATGGTAGTTATAATAACTTATTAGATTAGAGTTCTCTAGATCTATCATGTTATTTGAAATCACTTCCGACATTTCAAATATTGTATAGCATACATGTATACCCATCTTCATGGAGAAAGAGAGCTATGAGTAAATTGTAGTAGGCTTAATGTGCATTCATAATATTCATTAACTTTAATGGAACATAATAACTTGATCAGTCATTCCCAACTTGTAAAAACTATTTCCTTTTTCTTTTTTTATTTCTCCTTTCTTCGTAGTAAATTAAATAATTAATATATTTAGCTAGTTAATCATACAACTAGTTAATTGCGCATATTTAATGACTTAATCATTAGGAAGAATTAGAAGCTTAGTAACAAAAATATTTTAATCACCCATATTCAACCTTGTAGTATTTGTTTCTCTTCTGGGATTTGGTATCGGTCTTTGAGAGTTTCTTATGTTGAGTCCATATCCCTACTCAAATTAACCCTTTTTTTAATTTCAATAGTCTCCCTTACTCTCTTGCACCAGTAATTAGTAATTAACTTCATTAGCAATCAAACTATCCTTATTGATACAAATTTTGTGCTTTGTAGAATGAGAATGATCTATTAGAGCCTATTCCTCATGTCAAGAGCAATTTATGTTCCTAGTGTGCTCTTTAAGTCTATTTTGGAGAGGTCTACCTATGTCAAAAACATATGGGTTACCATAGGATCAAGGGTCTAAGCAATCCCTTTTTTGTAATTTTGGATTGAATGGATCCTTTGCAGAGTCTAGAATAGAATAATGGGTATTGTGAAGTTTAAAAGTGGTTTGCATCCCCACCTTTCTCAAAATTCTAGCTAGATTTTTTGACACCCCTTTCACATAGGGAATGGTGATCCTTGTTCCTTTCTCATCCTCATGCCTATTCCTCTATCTTCTTTTACTTGCTATATGGATTTCTATTTCAAATTTTCTCTTGTACACATTTTCACTTGGCTATTTTTGATGGAGATATATCTTGTTTCATTGCTTTAACACACATTTCACGCATTTTGATTATGCTACCAAAGGTTTTTGAATTTGGATTTACACATTTTGTGATCACAATTCAAGTTACCACACCTAATGTTGTCCAAAATAAAATATGGTTTTTGAATTTGGATTTACACATTTTTGTGATCACAATTCAAGTTACCACACCTAAGGTACACTTCCACATTGTTCAGACTAGGCTTATGATCCTCACACTAAAAGGTTCTTGATAGCTCTAATAGTTCTTTCAGTGGATACATACCCTTATTGTCTTCTTACTATGGTGGTTTCTCCATTTCATCACTCAATAGAGATATTTTATCTAGAATGTATTGTTTCCTTCATCTCCCAAGTTGGTTTCTCCACTTTTGTGTAGATCATCTATGTTTTGTGGGAGAGTTTTATATTCATTTGAATATCATCTCACATGCCCATCTATGAATAAAATTTTTAATAGAAGAGTAAAGGTTCCAACTCGAACTGATTGGTACCATGAATTCCTTAGCCTAATTTTCTAATACGATCCACTATGCACTAAATCAACACTGCCACAATCACAATTATTTTTGATGAAGTAATGGAGGTTGTCTAAATTATTGTTTTGGTGACTTGAATTTATCTGGGCCAAGATAATTTCTACATATAAGTATGTATAATACATCTATCCTCAGCCTGAAAGCTAAGGCATTAGAAATACATAACTAAGGAAATGCTTTGATAAAATAGCACACCTCAATAGAGGAGATTGAAAGCAAAGGAAAATTGCAATCAAGCACTAGCATTACTGGATAGTCAAACTATACTTGGCATTAAGGGGGGACCCATATTCCAAGATCTTGTTCAAATGAGGAGTAACAATAGTATATAACCCAAAGAACTACATGAGCAACATCTATAGAAATATTAGCTGAGTATACGGTAGTTGAAGCACAAATTAAGACCTGTATCCATCATTGCAGGTCAAAATTTGGGAAAGATCTATTTATTGATTTTTTTAGCCATCTTTGGGGTTTCATTTTCATTCTTAATTTTTCTTATTTCATCCATCTACGTGTGTATAGATTTCATATTTATGATAGCCAGTAATAGTGTTTTCTGGTTAATCGATGATTGTTGAGATGTTATTGTAGAAGTATTCAAGAAATTAGTTATATTTCATTCCTTTGATTTTGACTTTTATTGTTCTATACTTTTTCATTTGCTTTGAAATTTTGTTGTCATAGAAGTCATATTGGTGGGAGCAGTTCAAAACATATTGGTATGATTAAATTATTAGATTGGAAGAATTACTAAAACCTTTTTCAGGATGCAATCAAATTTATCTAATTTATAAGATGTAGAATTAGAAGATTTGTTTCTGTATAGACTATAATATGTCATGGAAACATGTATTTCTGAGAATTAGGCTATGTGAGTGATGCATTGATAATTTTTCCTTAACATCATAACACCTTTCAAAATAAATATGGTCCTAGGCTTGAGGATTTGGAACAATGAGCTATAGTTTTAGGGTTCACACAATAGTTCAAAAGAAAACAATTACACCGTAAACCATTTTTTATGGGCACCTACCTTATCATGTGCATCTAAACAATAGTTACTAATAATTTCAATAAAGTGAACTTATCAAATAAGTAACCCATTTTAAAAAAAGGGAAACTACTAAAGTATAAAAGATCCATTTTTGTGGCTTTATTATAGGAAATAGACATGCTAGAAAAGTTTCTTAAACTAAACATAATTTTCTTATTGTTCAGCTAATTTTTTGTGTGATTAAGGTTTTAATATTTTACTGACTTAAAGAGTGAGGTCATTGTCATGGTTCACATAGTCAAGTATCATATTGAGTATCTTAGGAAACCCATAAGTAAGCATGAACATAAGCCTTTACTGCATCATACATTATTGCATGGTATCTAGGATCTTGTAGGATACATGCCCAAATAGCATTGAGTTGCAACGAAATAGGTTGTGATGATTACTCAAAAAAGGATTTGATGGACATTAGTTTTGATTGGTTTAGAGGCTAAAATTTGAAATATCTTAATTATCATTGGTTTGTACTCTACAAACCATACGGTGCAAATCATAACTCAAGCCTATCATCTCCATTTGCAAGACCTTGGGACATCATTTATCAAGGCTTTGTTGTTGATGAAAATGAAAATATCTTTATACTTGAATAAAATTATGGTTTATAGTTTAGTTGGTTGGCTTCTTGAAGAGGTTGATAGAATATATTGCCCAAAGTCATTTTCTCAATAATCATTCAATATGCAATAGAGTCGATGGTGTCTTAGTTAAATTAATTTATTGACTGCCAGTTCATATATACAACCAAACCATCACAACCATATAATTAGATTATAGTCAAGTTTCTAAAATATGGTAGAGGATTTTGAAATCTTGTACAAGGCAATGCTTCAATGTTTAGTTGTAAAAGTATTCTTCAACTAAATTGTTTTAGATATAGATGCTCTATACTATGTCATTTATTTTACAAAATACTTGAAACAAATTTCAATTCTATTCTACCCCGCAGGGACTTGGTGTATGGCGCCTTTGTTTATTCATGTTATAAAAAAATAAAAATAAAATTGTATTAGTTATGAAAAATATGTTTTGGAAAGATTTTTAAAAGGAATATCACAATATTTTTTCGTAGCATTTCATACAAAAAAAAGTGACACAGGATGAGCGATCATAAATTTTGAGTGAGATATGAATGAAATACAACTACTAACCTTCACGATGTTATTGTCTAGAACCATCATTACAAAACCACTCAATTGACCTCTATACATTAGAAATTTCAATCGAATCAGTGAAAACAAAGAGAATGTAGGTACCACTATCTCAATATCAGTGATATACACTAAGACCCTACAAACAAATTATATGTAGTTTTACCATTAAACCAAAGAATTAATGTACGCATTAAATGGTGCCAATGCTACTAAAATTAGATAAGGAATTGAAAAATTTTAAGACTTGTACTTGTATCAAATAATGATACTAAATAAACATCAGCTACAATTATCTTGACAATATTACAAAGCAACAAAAGGAAACTAAACTTTTAAAGTTGATATAGGAGTATTCGTGTTCAGAAGTAATTTTACATCAAAATTTAAAATAAAAATAAACATTTTGTAATTGTATATAATTTTTTTGTTTTCACAAATAATTTTACATCGCAATTTAATGTAAAAATAAATAGTATGAGATTACATACAATTTTTTTTGTTTTGTACATAAGTCTTTGGATATATTATGTGCAACCTTTGTGTGTGCACAAATTTACTTTCACACTACCTATTGTGTGTGCAACTTGGAATAATTTGTGAAGTTTTGTGCAAGTTAGTTTCAATGGAGAGGGGAGGGGCATTGAGTGGGGGATGGGAAGGGAGATTTTATGCAACTTTTTATGAGGGCTAATTGATTGTGAACCTTGGGAAGTTCATAGTGATTGCACAAAATATTTAAGTGTGATGGATTATCATAGGGGTTATAACCAATGGAGGATAATAATGACCTACCAATTAAATGATTGAAACCATTACAACTATCTAACTAGTTATTGTGAAGAATTTCGAGAGGCTAAGTAATTTTCTCAGTTTTAACAAGTTTGTGATGCATGATGGCAGGACCCACGAGATCCACAACTCTAGTGAGGACTCTTTCCAAAAGGACATTGGGGAGGAGGATGCCTAGATTGTTGAGGATATCATAAAAGAATAACCTTGTGTGAACCTCAAAAGGAAGATGCTAGAAAATGAGGAGGAGCAATTCATCAACAGCCACACTAGAGAAAAATGTCATAAGAAAGCTAATACAATGACCAAGCAACTGGTCACCTACTTTGAGTTGGAATAACTCTAGTTATTCCTGTTTGTTAGGGTTGGGTCCTTTTTATGCTCTTGATTAGTTTTTGGTTGATGTTTAGCGGAAGTTAGACTAGTTGTTAGGGTGTTTACCCTTATCCCATTTGGTTTTTTGGTTGTTGTCTCTCACTTTTCATTTTGCTCTCTTTTTTACTATGTCTAGGTCCCTTCAACCCATTTTAACCTATTAAATAAAAGATCTAACTAGTTATTATTTTACATGGTTATAGATTTCATCTAATATCTCAATGTAGTGTAATGATGCATTGAGATTATATTGTACATTTAATGATTGTGGTATACATAATGATGTATTTTGAACATTTAATTATTATAGTGTGTTGATTAGTTAGTTGAGATCATTAATGTAAGTAGGTGGTTCTATATCTATATAAACACATCCCTACACTTATAAGTATCATCTTAGAAAATTTATAACAATCAAACTAGAGAAATCATAGTAGGGAGGTTATAAAACATCTATTCTGAATTTGTTGTAACACTGCATATGTTTGTAATGTCTATAATAAAATTGTAAAGGGGCATTGTTGTAATTTCAATATTGAGATCAATAAAAGAAATTGTTGTATTTGTTCACATATTGTGGGCTTCGTAATCTAAGGCCATCCTTAATTAAATTCCTTAACTATGAAGTTACATTAAACATAAATAAAATATTTCAAAATACATAGATTAAACAAATTATAATAAATAAACTAAAATACCATATGTAAATAGTCAATGAGTTGTGGGTGATTTGATTAAGTAACTTGGTTGTTTCAAGCTCCACCTAGGTTCAAATCTTTGGAAAGACATATGAGGTCAGTCTTTATAGGGAGATAAGCAACTGCGCTAGATTTTCAGAGATTTTGGATTGTGATGCTAAAACAATGATGTTGTTGGAAAGAAATGCCCCTCCTTGAATATGTGAAAATGCCTCTCCCTGAATATATCATATGTTGCATGAATTATTTTGTAGTTACAATAGTTTCTTCTTGTTCTATTTCACATTTGTTTCAGCACAAACTTGTGTTGGGTGTTTGTATTTCTTTGGAAGAACCCCTTATATAATTTATTTAAGTATTACAATCAATGTTGGGAGAAAATCTATTATTTACTTTTAAAAGTAATGGTTTATTTATATATTCATTTTTTAATTACACTTGAATTTATTAATCTGAAAAACTTTATTCATAATATTTTTTAATAATGATGAAAACGGTAAGAAACCTTTTAACCCTCATCTATAAATTAAAAAAGAGTTGTTTTTAAAATGAATATGTAGACTTGTCTAGTGCTTTGTAATCCATCTCCCATATAAAAATATGGTTAATTCCTAAAAATGCAAGAGGATTTTGTACATTTCATAATCTACTTTGGGATGCCTAATTATGGTTTGTAAAGAGGTGAAGAGTAATAATTGAGCAAATGAAAATTAAAAATAGATGAAAAACTGTGTAAAAAACAAGTCCGTGATGAATTACTTCTCACATGAACAAAAATAAATACTTGATGACAATTGGAATCTTGTTGCTACTCAACTTTGCTCCACCATAATTTTGTAATAATGTATTTTATTTTAGCTAAGAGAATATCAATCAAATCTGAGGTAGAAAATAAAGATTCTACCATACAAACATATTCTAAAGTATGTTTACTCTAAAACAAACAATTTTTTATTTTTTATTTTTATTTATTGAAACTCATCGATATATCTATCATTCACCAAAAAAATAATAAACTACATAGGACTTGTAACAATAAAATAGTCTTACCTTAAAATCTATGTTAGAAAAACTCATGGATCTCATCAACTTAAGAAAAATACATGTTAAATATGGTTATACAAAAACACTATCAAACTATCATATTATAATATGAGGCAAGAATGAAAATTATACATAAGTACTAATATTAGAGGGCAATGTTGGCATATTGTCATTGGTAAGAAGATTAGTTTCAGAAGAGGGCTCTTCTAAAAATATAGATATCACAACTCATCCATCTTAAGTGTTCTCTGAGGAGTTAAAGAAACTATGATGCCCCATCTTAGAGGCGGAGGCATAATAACTCATGTTTGCTCACCACCCTCTACATTGGTGAGGACCATTGAGCAGACCAACATAAGTTTTTGCATGTAGTATCAGACTCCAAATCCCTTCATTGGGGAGGAAGAAAGAAGTGGCTGCCATAATGGCTTCAGTGTTGTCTTTGCCCCAGTGGAAGAGAACCATGCAACTTATTTATTTTTCCAAACTCATATTTATTTTTAAATTTATTTGTCTTTTGAAATAATTTATAAGGTTAAAGATGTGAGATTTGGGATATATTAATATATGAGAAGACGTTAATATTAGTGTAGGTTTTTATTTTTCCCTATTTTTTAATTAGGTAAATTGTTTTTTTTGTGCATACATGGAGTTTTCCTACATTTGTGGGATAGGCTAGCTTATGTGGAGGTGTGTGTCATAGATGTGTCATAGGTGTCATAAGAATGTCATAAGTAAATCCCTTGATGGAAGTTACTTCTCTATTCTTAGCACCTTGTCACCACCTTTCATGGAGGAGTTACTGTCTATTCTTGGGGTGCCTTGTCCACCTTTTGTGGAGGAGTTACTTACATACTCTCCTATATGTATTCCTCACTTTGGCCATCTCATGTTAATCAGATTTTGGTTTTCTCCATTTTGTCTTGTGTAATTTATCTTCTTGTGTAATTTTCAAATTGCTTTAGCATCTATGTGGTGTGCACTTGTTTCATATTTTGTGATCACGTCTCCATTGCACTCGTCTTATCCGGATTCTGGCAACAACTCTGATATGGTATCAGAGCAAGAACGGTAATCGTGTGTCTGTTTATGCTTTTAGTTCATTTTGAAATCAAGAGGAGTGGAGTTCTCTTTGTTTTTTTAATTTCTAGATTTGATCTAAAATTAAAAAAAAACTTTCAATATCATTTATGGAATCATTTCTTGCATCTTGGAATCCTTGGCCTTTGGGTGTCTTGGCTGTCTTCACTTCAGGCGTTAGTTCAGCAGTTTGCTTGGGCGTCATTTTTGACTCAGCAATAGAGAAAGGAGTAGTACAGGGAGCAGAGGGAGGAGCAGCAACTCCAAATAGCAAGGCACCTTCAGCACGCCAACTTCTGCAATGCCCAACATCCTTCTACAGCCACGCCATCAGTTGTACGGCGTCCAAAATAGGTCTGTCTTTTTTTGAATATGGCGCATTTTTCTTGTCTTCTTCTACCCAAACCTATTGTGCATTGAAGTTAGTAGCTTTCATCATCTTTTCTTGCCCAGCAAGGCGCTAAGCAGGCCGTATGGCGTCCAGCACAAGTCTGCAGTTATTCTTTTGTCTTTTCTGCAAGTTAAATTTTGGATTGTGTTTTTTGGCGCACCTTTCTTGCTTGGCGTCCCATGTGGTGCCCCTTGGACACGTGGCATCCTTCATTCTATCTTCAACCTTAATTTTTCTAGTTAAAATTGACTTGTTAAAACAAAAATCAGTGAATTTGATTGAATATTCAGTTTTATAGACAGTTCGATAATTTGGGGGTTTTAATTTTAAAACTTGTATCTTCGACCTACGAAGATGAAGGGTGAGGCCCGAGTTGGCAGGAGGCCAATTCCCCCTCACACAAACCTCCTTTAGATTCCTTGTTATGTGCCGAATCCAACGAGTGGTTGGAAGGCCACTTTCTCTCTCAAAATAGGCATTTTTTAATGTTTTAGTGTTTTTTTTTGCAAAAACACTAGTTTACGAAAAAATTGAACCTTTAATATCTTGCAAATAGTAGCTCAAATTGGGTGCCATTTTATGAAAAAGTGTTTTTAATTCAATTCTCCACATCGTAGGCTTGTTATTTGTTAAAAACACATTATTTTATAAAGTGCCTAAAATTTGGGTCTCCTGAGACGCATTTTCAACTGAGTCTGACGTCCTGTTTGCTTTAGTCTTGCACTGATTACTCTAAGATGCATTCTCAGTTGAGTCCGACATATTTTGAGCGTGCACTTTCATATTTGTGGGGGAATCAACATTTCAGGGGGGGATGTGATTGCTTTTCACAACTTACATATCTTGCTTTCATTCTCCTTTCTGCATAATTTTACAACTTGCAATCAACACAACTTCACCTAAATTCAGCTAAAAATGGATTCTTTTGAACTTAAACCCCTAACACCCTTCAACTATCATGAATGGAAGGCTAAAATGTCAATCATTCTTAAAAGCAAAGGGTTGTATAGGATCACCATGGGTACTGAAGTAAAACCCAACACTAATGCTGAAAAGGTCAAGTGGTACAACCGTAGTGATGAAGCCTATGGATTACTAAGCTTGTATGTGTCTCTAGAAATTCTCTTCCATTTAGAATCCTCCAATACTCCCAATGCCATATGGGACACCTTAGAAAACTTATTTGGGAAGCTTGATGAGATGAGAGGTCATGAGCTTGAAAATGAACTCATAAGTCTAAGTCCTAGCAACTTTGACACCCTACAAGACTTATTCACTAAGTTTAAGGCCCTTAGATTTCAATTGAAAGAATGTGGGATAGAGAAGAAAGATGATCAACTCATAATTTCTATTCTCGCAAAGTTAGGTCCAAGCTATTCAGTCTTTGTCTCCACTTTCCATGCCACAAAAAGTGCCCTTAGCACTACATGGAAAATGCCTTCTTTGGATTCATTCATTGCCAACTTGACTAGGGAGCAAGATAATCTAATTCAAATGGGCACAATAAAGTCTACTCAACCCCAAGCTTTGATAGCTAGAAAAGGTAAGGACAAGACTTCAACAAAGGAGAAGAAGAAAAAGAACAAGGACCAGGAGAAGAAGAAAGAAAACAATGATCTTGCCAAAAACAACACTGAGTCTTCCTCTTCCAATGCTAAACCTAAGAAGGAGAAGGTTAAGTGTGCCTATTGTAAAAATATAGGGCATGATGAACACAAATGCATGAAGAAACAAATAGATCACCTAACTCATCTTCTAGAGAAGAACAACATAGGTGTTCCTAAGTCCATCAAGTAGAATTCATCTACCCAAGATTTTACCAAGGTAAAAGGCAAGGGTAAGGAGAAATAAAAGGGCAAGGCCCTTGTAGCTACTACATCTTCTACATCATCATGGGTTATTGATTCGGGTGCTTCTCACCACACGGGCTCTTCACTAGTTGAGTTTTCATCTTTAGAGCCTTGTAGCATGACTTCTATTAGTTTGGGTGATGACACATCAGTTTTCATTGCAGGGAGAGGATCAATTGAAATGGAAGGAGGAACATTCAATAATGTTCTAAGTGTTCCTTCTCTTTCAACCAATCTCTTATCAGTGTACCAAATCACTCACATTGGTCGGGGCATGAGAGTTGAGTTTTCACTAGATTCAGTGGCTATCAGGGCGTTGCATAGTGATACTACAGTGGCAGTGGGTAGGGAAGATCACCAAGCAAGGTTATACAAGTTCTCACATTTTGCATTAGATTCTTCTCCAACAACATTGTTGACTCATTCAGATGGAGTTAACAAATTCTGGCATGAGCGGTTTGGCCACCTTAACTACTGCTACCTTTAGCAACTTTGCAAACATGACATGGTCATTGGCTTGCCTCGTGTCCAATTCTCAAAAAGACTTTCCCAAACCATCTTTCACAACCTTTGGAGTTAGTCCATAGTGATGTATCGGGACCCTTTCCCAAACCATCTTTCACAAGGGCCAAGTACATCCTCATTTTCATTGATGATTTCTCTAGGTAGACTTGGATATATTTTCTCAAACAAAAGTCTAAAGTGTTTGAAAAAAATTTAGACTTCAAGGCTCTTGTTGAGAAACAGATTGAGAAATCCATCAAGGTTCTTCGAACTGATAATGGAGGGGAGTATGTCAACATTAGGTTTGAGCAGTTTTGCACCACAGAGGGGATTGATTTGCAGTGCACAATCACTTACAGTCCTTCACAGAATGGGGTTGCAGAACGCAAGAATAGGTTCTTGAAAGAGATGGGTAGCTGTATGATTCACTCCAAATCTTTAACACCACAGTACTAGGCCAAAGCCATCAATTGTGCTTGCTACATTTAAAATAGGGTTCCTCACAAAGCTTTGAAAGGGATAACACCCTTTGAAGCTTGCCATAAAAGGAAACCTGATGTTGAGCACCTTAGAGTTTTCAGATCCCCAGCCATGGCCCACATTCTGAAGAAGAAATTCAAAGCTATGGAATGTCATTCCAAGCCTTGCATCTTTGTAGGATATCCAGTTGGTATTAAGGGATATCACCTTCTAGATCCAATCACTCATGAGTTGTTCATCGAGAGAAGTGTCCATTTTCAAGAGAGTCCTAAAGACTCAACACTTGACACTTCTTCTCCCTCATCGGATCTACCTCTTCATGATGATTCCTCATCAGATTCAGATCAGCCATAGTAGGTTCTTGAGCCAGAGACATCTTCTTCTTCTTTGAGTTCAGACAGTGAGGACAGTGATTCAAAGTCATCCACCTCTAGTCAGTCAGAGGATGAGGAGTTAGCACCTGACTCGCCCACTTCTGGGCCACTTTAGGCTAGACAGACACTTGAGAGTGCTGACACTTGGGTAGGAGATCCCGCAGATGACAGATGTACTAGGGGGATTTTTAGAGAGATCCACATGCCTTCTTTGCTTCAGTTTTAGATCCACAGACTTTTCGAAAGGCATCAGGGGTACCTGAGTGGGATAATGCTATGGAGGAAGAATATTCTTCCTTAATCAAAAATCACACTTGGGATTTGACTTCACTTCCTAAGGGAATAAAGATGGTTCAATGTAGGTGGATATATCAGACCAAGTTTACAACAGATGGGTCGGTTGATAAGTACAAGGCATGATTGGTCACCAAGGGTTTCTCATAGGTGGCAGACATTGACTACTCAGAGACCTTTGCACCTGTTGCAAAGATGACTTCTATCTGACTCACCTTAGTTATTGCCATAACACATGGTTGGGATGTACATCAGATGGATGTGAAGAGTGCCTTTCTTCACGGAGACCTAGAAGAGGAGATCTACATGGAGCAGCCGCCATGATTTGTTCAGGATTCTTCCTTAGTATGCTGACTTAGGAATTCTATCTATGGCCTCAAACAGGCCCCTTGGGCTTGGTATGCCAAGATGGATTCCTTCCTTCTCACAGTGGGTTTCACTAGGTGCCATTCTGATCCTAATGTCTACTTCTTGCGGTAGGATGATTCGCTCTTGATTTTGGTTCTATATATTGATGACCTTTTTATCACCGAGATTTCTTCATCGGCTATTGCAGTGGTGAAGTCATCTCTTCAGGATAGATTTGACATGATAGACTTGGGTTTGTTGCACTACTTCCTTGGCATCGAGATCTCACAGTCAGATTCAGGGATTTCTCTTGCACAGCCTAAGTATGCTCTTTACTTATTGGCTCAGTTTCACATGGCTAATTGCAAGCCATCTCTGACTCCCTTTCTATCAAGAGTCAAGCTCAAGGCTGAC
Source organism: Torreya grandis (assembly GCA_037957365.1). NCBI lineage: Eukaryota > Viridiplantae > Streptophyta > Pinopsida > Cupressales > Taxaceae > Torreya > Torreya grandis. The sequence continues at coordinate 1,679,844 of JARHVA010002322.1, forward strand.
TATTCTTCACCATTGGTTGATGCCACCTGGTATCGACAACTTGTTGGTAGTCTCATCTACTTGACTCACACTAGGCTTGACATATCATATACAATGGGACTTGTCTCCAGATTCATGCAGGAACCTCATGAGCTACATTAGAAAGCAGCTAAGAGGATCTTGCATTACATATAGGGTTCACATAGATATGGTATTCATTACAGATTTGGCATAGAGGTTGACTTGGTTGAATATACAGATTCAGACTGGGCTGGCGATTCATAGACTCGCAAGTCCACTTCTGGTTATAATTTCTCTCAAGGTTCTAGTCCTATCAATTGGTCTAGCAAGAAGCAGAATGCTATTGCTATATCATCCACAGAGGCAGAGTACAAGGGAGCTGTTAATGTAGCTACTGAGGCTATTTGGCTTCAGGGGATAATTTCTAAGTTTGGCATTCCTATCAGGCAACCCACCATCATTTATTGTGACAAATAGAGTACCATTCAGATTTGCAGGAATCCAGTCCAGCACCAGCAGACCAAGCACATAGAGATTCACATGCATTTCATTCGGGAGCTTATTCATAGTCAGGTCATTGACTTGATATTTTTCCAGTCTTCAAAGTAGGTTGTAGACATCTTCACCAAACCTTTCACTGAGAGCAAGTTCATTCATCTACGAGCTCTTCTTGGGGTGCGGTCTACATTTGCAGTAGCATCATCTTCAGGGGGGCCTTCTAGCCTCTTCTTTCTTTTATGTCTCTCTTTTGGGGGGGAGTTTTTTCCTACGGGTTTTCTCTTTTTCTCTATCTTATGGGAGATTGCATTTGTACATGGGTACCTCATCAAGCCTAGTTGTTAGGACCCATTTTTTATTTCCACACTGCCCACCTAAGTTGCGCTTATGGGGGGGTATTAGTGTAGGTTTTTATTTTTCCCTATTTATTAATTAGGGAAATTGTATTTTTTGTGCATACATGGAGTTTTCCTACATTTATGGGATAGGCTAGCTTATGTGGAGGTGAGTGTCATAGGTGTCATAAGAATGTCATAAGCAACTCCCTTGATGGGAGTTACTTCTCTATTCTTAGCACCTTGTCACCACCTTTCATGGAGGAGTTATTGTCTATTCTTGGGGTGCCTTGTCCACCTTTTGTGGAGGAGTTACTTACGTACTCTCCTATATGTATTCCTCACTTTGGCCATCTCATGTTAATCAGATTTTGGTTTTCTCCATTTTGTCTTGTGCAATTTATCTTCTTGTGTAATTTTCAAATTGCTTTAGCATCTATGTGGTGTGCACTTGTTACATCTTGTGTGATCACATCTCCATTACACTCGTGTTATTCGGATTCTGGCAACAACTCCAATAGTTAAAATGTCATTAGTTATAATACATTTTTTATTAGATGATTAGTTTAATTTTTAGTCCCTTGCCAAGGTATGGTATTATAGGTTTCATTGAAAGCAAATAATTTTCTCCTTCTAGCCAATCAAAACACTCAAATTAACATATTATTATAGTAATACTAAATTTTTATATCCAAAATTGTTGGAATAATCCCTAAAGTGATATTATGAAATATTTCATTTACTTAATAATGATTGGATAAAATTTCTATATATAATTTAAAAAATTTATGTTTTCTAAATTGCATTCATAGTTTATTGTCACCTCTATTGTTATTACTACTCACAACTCAACTTCCTATTTATTTACTACTCAATCAAATTTAGAAATGTAATCAATGATAAAAAATCCAAACTCAACTTTCCATTTATTTAATAGTTGATCATATTTAGAAATGCAACCAATGATTAAAAAACTAAATTATAAATTTCACTCAAATTTACTCACATGATCATCTATGGCATGTATCACACAATGATTAAAAATATAAATTATAAATTTCACTCAAATTTGCTCACATGGCATCTATGGCATGTATCACACGTTTTGGAGTTGAATGCCTCGTTGCCCATTTGTTCATGTTTCTCAACCCTCGCAAGATTTTGCCTTTGATCCCTACCTCGAGACATTTGTTTGCTAATTCTTATTATTATGTCTTACTTTCTTATTTTACCAATCACATGTTTCTACCTTCTATTAATGAATCAAAGTTTACAGTCTGGGTAACTATTGTCTTTAGTTTTATTGAACTAGTTATTAATCTTTGTATTGTCGGCCAATCAAGATACATTGATTTATGTGTTGGAAATATGTGAGTAATTTATCTAAGTAAGTTGCAAAGGAGTTTAATTCATGGCATAAAATAATATTGTTTTTTGTTTTCTAATTGGCTAAAAAAAATACATGTTATTTATGGGTTCAAGTAAATCGAGGTAGTGGCATGATTTTTGGTTTTCAGTTACATCAAAATGATCATGATAAATGTAAGGGAACTAACAGTTATAGGTTGGCCAAGAATAAAAATTGAGATTAAAAAAATAGCTATTGAATGTTGGATTCCCTGATCAGTGATAGCTAGAGAGCAATCAACTCCCACCTTTAATGTCAAAATAATCATTATGCTTTAATAATAGATCAATCCTTAAATAAGGAATATGGTACTTGTACGCTAATTGTAGTAGGTATAAGGGAGAGAGAAGATAAACAAGGGGTACGTGGGCCACCCATCCCCTACAAATCCATGATTAAATTTTTTGTTGCTTCAATACAAATCCTTGTGCATGAGATTATTCATCCCTTCAATATGATGAGTTCTCATACTGGTACCAAGAATTTAGGTGGATTGGATTTGCGTCCTTATTTATTCATCAAATTAATTACCATTCTCTGTATCAATAATTCACCATCTGATTAGAGGTTGTCTTCAGTTTGATGGAAATAACAAGGGGTAGTTATTCTCACTAGGAGAAGGGAGAACAAAAACTCAAAATAAAGAAGGAAGAACCAACCTATCAAGGTATGAGAGGGATCCAAAAATGGATCGATCCTTGAGTTTGGTTAACTGCAATATGTTTATTCATATCATTAATTTTTATTTCTATCTACTCAATATTATATAAAAAAAGGTGTTAAGATATGCAATATTGATTGCCAAGGATAGGAGATGAAATGATGTACACTAAATAACCTACCTTCAGTTGAATATTGTTTCCAAAGCCATTCTACATGGGGTAATATTCTTATCCCTGAATGTATATATAATAATATTTCTCCTCATCTATAGTTTCTCATCACATGTTTGGCAATCATAGTTGGTTTTTCAATGGCTTATATGAGTAAATTAGTTATTTTTTTAAGACTACTTTCACCTCCAAAGTAAGATAAAGGGGGTTTGACTGATGGGGTTGATCATGAGGAATTTTAATTACAAATTATAACAATTAAAGGAGTTGGTAAAAAGAAGGGGGGATTCTAGATCATGGATACTTACATTAAGTGATTTAATTTTTTTTATTCTCATGCTTCCAGCCTAATGTGTTGATATGGTAAAGAGCCGCATATGGAGTCAATAGTGGCAGTAGTAAATATGGCCATGTCACTCTTGAAATTTATATTTGATGGAAATTATCTCAATGTATCATGCACAATCATGCTCATTTGGCGAGGAGTTGTGGAATAGCTCCTTTAAATTGGTGTTAATGTGGTAAATTGATAAAAGTAGCCTAAAATTTGGGAGTATGAATTTGGATCTTTAGAAGTAAAATGACCTTTTCCCTCAATAGTGTTAGATACAAATTGATGTTAAACGTTATTTTATTAGATAAAGAGGAAAAATATAATAAATGATAAAAATTGATTTTATAATTTTTGCTATTATGATATTGCTATCAAGATTTTTGTAGTTTTTTGAGTCAAACTCATTAACCCATGTTTCATGAGTAGTGGTTCACACAAACCCATCTCTCATGAGAATGAATGGTCCACTTAGCACTCATTGCATCTAGGTGATGCTCATAGGGGTGAAACATTCAGCTTTCCCAGGAGGTCACCCATCCCAGTACTACTCCAAATCAAGCATGCTTAATCACAGAGTTTTTTCCAAGGTTAAGCCCACTTATCTTGCTACCCCATTATCCTAGTACTACTCCAAATCAAGTGTGCTTAACCATGGAGTTTCCTCCAAAGTTAAACCCACTTAGCTTGCTACCCCATTTGGGCTTAACCTTGGAGGAAACTCCATGGTTAAGTGTGCTTGATTGGAGTAGTACTAGGATACTGGGCTTAATCTTGGAGGAAACTCCATGGTTAAGCGTGATTGATTTGGAGTAGTACTATGATAATGGGGTAGAAAGCTAAGTGGGCTTAACCTTGGAGGAAACTCCATGGTTAAGCGTACTTGATTTGGAGTACAATTGGGATGGATGACCTCCTAGGAAAGCCCAATGCTTCACCCCTGTGAGCATCAACTAGATGCAATGAGTGTTAAGTGGACCATTCATTCTCATGAGAGATGGGTTCATGCGAACCACTACTCATGAAACATGGGTCAATGAGTTTGAATCAAAAAACTAAACAGTTGAATCATAATAGCAATATCATAATTTGAGTTGCTATGGAAAATACCTCATACTTATCAATTTTGGTTATATTTTTATTAAACATAGTTGTGACGGTAAATCGATTTTACAATTTTGATCATGTTTTTATTAAACATAGTTGTGATGGTAGATCTTTAATTTTTTATGAATGCATTGGTCTTCTTCTTGGTAAAATACATTAGTGATCTTTCAATTTTGGTGCTTTTTATTTTCAATTATATAGATTTTACAAATAGGGCAATACCAACATGTATGTTGACTTCACTTTACATGCCGGTAAAGGATATTTATCTTTATGTCAAGTGTTGCTTTCACTAATGAATTAAAATCTTTAAGAATTAAAGATCTCATATCGACACTTGGAGCATGTTTTGGACTATCCAATTCTATTTTATAAACTTCTAAATTTGACGTCCAATTTAAAACTTATAAATTAAGCTTGATTCTTGAATAGGAAGTTTCCCATTGGACAAACTAGTCATTATGTTTTTAGAATTTTCTTGAATTTATGTATTATTATCATTAGGTAATGGTTGTATAATTCCTAAAGATAAGAGAGTTAGAAATTTTACCTGTAATAGATATGTATTCTATAGGGTGACTTGAGAACTTTTGATGGACCTGAACTTGAAAATATAGATCAATTTTCCCTTGTAAATGAATCCAAATTGTTGCTTGACTATTATTTTTATAAAATTTTAACTCTAGTTTGTGGATGTTAATTATATATCCATTTAAGATGGTTTTTAAATATAAGAATTGATATATGAACCATTTAATTTCAAAATAGAACTACTTGTGCTATCTAATAATCCTTCGAGACACAATTAAGGATTGGTTACTTATCACTTTTTTTACTAAAGTAATTATTATTTACATGGACATTTTAATTAGTATGACACTCTGTGGTTGCAACTACTTAATTGAGGATACTATTTCCCATTCCATATCTGAAACCACTAGCAAATTTTAATAGAGGGATGAATTTCACATTAGGAGGTAACAATTTGATTGGCTCAATTGATGCCGAAATGGTCTCTTCTTTTTGCCTTTTATTTCTTTATAATAACTTCCCCTACTCATTGATTTTAAAGTGTCACCTATTTTGCTATGTTGTGGACCTACCATAAGATCAAGACATCACCAAATTATGAACTATCTTATTTTCCATTCAAAATTAGAATACATAATTTATTTTACTTATCCATAAACAACAACTAACAATATCAATCTCTAGCGTATCTATGTCTTACAAATGTTTGCACACAAAATTTATATCAATGATATTTCATTTGCACAAACTAAATTACGCACAATAAAATAAAAAACTCAATTATTTATTAAAGTTCTCTTTATATAATAATGTGCATTCTCATACTTTTTGGACTTGTACTTCAATAAAATGTTCGCTGAAATGACATTATTTAACTTATTCTTAATTTATCTATTTATGCACGGTTTTCTTTGTTATTAACTAATCTTCTAACTATATATGTCAATGACTAGATATTGTTGGATGCAATCATAGATTTTTTTTAACATTATATTGCATGAAATGATATTATACAAATGAATTTCATTACATGCCAAATGGTAAGTGAGTAAATTATTTCTATAAGCAATTGATCAAATGATCAACACCTAATGTATGAAAGGTATTATTGTGGAAGAATGTTATATTAAGTAACAAAGGAAAAAAAAAAGAAAAATATATATATATATATATATATAAGAGTGCAATGTGACAAGGGGAAAAAAAAGACACCAAATTCAAAAGTAATTATAAAGTTATATATAAGATCTAATAGGTTAGATGTGTGATGTCTACATTAAAAATCTCTAAATGACAATTTAAATGTGTAATATGTGTATGTAGAAAATTGTGAGGATCATTTTGCATAGATTTATGAACTACATAAAGTAAATGAGCAATAAAATTAAATTTGGAAAATAACCCAAAATAACCTTTAGATCATAGGCCACTTTGAGGGGGCAAGCTCAATACAATAATATTCATGGATGCCTTCATTGGGCTTGAAAACTTATTTAAATAATAAATCTATTCTAATAACTACTACTTTCCATATATGTGGGATAATTCAAATACGCTCAAGGGATGACTTAAAAAGCATATACATCCATAGTGACTAATATACTAATAATGCAAAGAGAAGGGTAGGACACGAGTTCTTAACATCCCCTCCCTCTTAGAAAAAGATTTGTCCTCAAAGCTTCAGATGTGGCATTCATTATTGAATTTAGAATAGTGGTTTCCATGTTACATCTTTTATTTACATGTCGTGCCACTGAATTAAGACTTATGTGATTAAGTAGGAGCGAAGTTGGCGGGTATGCCTATCAAGGATTGCTTCCAATTGAGAAGCATGGAGCCTTCATTATCAAGTTCTGGTAAAATTGTTTGCACTCTAATGGTGGTTCCAAGAACTTTCTTCAAACATGAGACATGAAAGATTGGGTGAACTCAGGAGGAAGGTGGAAGCTCTAACTTATAAGCAACAGACTCAATCTACCGGAGAACCTTATATGACCCATAAAACTTCAGAACAAGCTTATTATGCCCATATAGTTTCAGGGATGATTACTTTTATGGTTGTAGACAAAGAAAAACCATATCACCAAGTTGAAAGGTGCACTCTAAGTGGTGTTGATCAACTTGTTGCTTCATTTAATTTTGTGTCAGATGGAGATTTCCCCATAGGGTGCTAAGAATCTAGTCCTGATGTCAGAGAGTAGTGTCGATCACCTGAACTGGTGAACTATCAAGGGTATATAGGAGAAGTATTGGGGGTACTTGACCATAAATCACTTCATAAAGAGTCATTTTAGTATAAGTGTGGTAGGAGGTATTATACCACCATTCTGCAAGGGGAAGCCACTTTGCCCACTGTTGTTGTTCCGAAGCAAAGCAAAGAAGGAATGTTTTTAAGTATTTTTTGACAATTTTTATATGTCCATCTATTTAGAGGTGATACCCAAAGCTCATCTTCAATTGTGTGTCTATGCATTAGAATAGATCCTTCCAAAAATGGTTGGTGAAATTTGCATCATGATCAAAGATGATTGAAGAAGGGATCCCATGAAGATGGAAGATCTGATCCAAAAAAACTTGTGCAATTGTGGAGGTTGTATAGGGATGGTTGAGGGCATAAAAATGACTATATTTAGAGAGGTAATCTACCATGACCAGGATCACTATTTTTACTCCATATTTAGGGAGCCCCTTAATGAAATCCATAAAAATATCTATCTAGATCCTCATAGGAATGGGCAAGGGTTTGAGCAAACTAGGAATCATTGTTGTTTCACCTTTGTTGCATTGGCATGTAACACATTCTGCCACTATCTATTTAAATTCCCCTTTCATCCCCTTCTAAAATAAGTTTCGACATGCCCACTCATATGTTTTGAGAAATCCTAAGTGCCCTATTGATGGAGAAACATGGATTTTATAGAATATGGTTTGATGAAGGTTTGTTGCTATGGGGAAGCACTAGACGACCCTTGTATCACAAAGAAGCACCATCCCATGAATAATGTGGTACTATAGAGGGGTTAGTGGCCAATTGTTGAATGAGTTGGTGTAAGGAGAGATCATTTGCATACCCTTGATGTAAAAATTCCAATTAGTTCGAAATGGGATTGGAGATGGTAAAAAGGAAAGTATGGTCCTTAAATGTGCATGAGTGAGGATCCACCACATCTTTATCATTCTTGTAAGTGATCTCATAATCATATCCCATGAGTTTGTTGATCTATTTTTGTTGTGTTGGTGATGTGACCTATTGTTCAAGGATATATTTTAAACTCTAGTGATAAATCTTGATGAAAAAATGATTCCCAAGTAAGTATGGCCGCCATTTTTGTAGTGCATGTAAAATTGCCATCATTTCCTTTTCGTATGTAGACAAAGCCAATTTCATCTATAAAGGGATTTTCTAGTGAATGTAATGGGACAAACCTCTTGGATAAGAACAACATTGAGGCCATTACCACAAGCATCACTTTTGATGATGAAATTTTTGGTGAAGTCTAACATGACTAAAACTAGTGTGCCACACAACCTGTTTGAGTGCCATAAATGCATGGTCAGTTGTGGCATCCCATGTGAATACACCCTTCTTCAATAAGGAAGTCAAGGGAGTTGTGATTTTTCCATAATCTTGGATGAACTTGTAGTAGTATCTTGTAAGGCCTAGGAAGCCATGAAGGCTCTTGAGGGTTTTTGGCTGAGGTTAATGTTGCATGGCACTAATTTTATTTGGATCCACATGGACCCCATCGGGTGGAATAATGTGCCCTAGATATTCAACTTCCTCTTAACCAAAGGAACACTTGGAATACTTGGCACATGATTGATTATCTTCTAAAAGTTGTAATGCCTTATCAATATGTTGGAGATGCTCAGCCTATGTGCGGTTGTAGATCAAAATATCATCAAAGAAAACCAAAATAAATTGGCAAAGGAAATGTCAAAAGATTTTATTCATTAGTGCCTGAAATGTTGAAAGGGCATTTGTAAGTCCAAATGGCATGACTAAGAATTAATGTGACCATCATGAGTGTAGAATGATATCTTTGGAATGTCATCATCAGGTACACGGATCTGATGATAGCCTAAACAAAGATTCAATTTAGAGAAAAAAAATTCCCTATGGAACTCATCAAAAAGCTCATCGATTACCAGAATTGGGAATTTATATTTGATAATGAGGTGGTTAAGGGCATGTAAATCAATGCAGAGGTAACATGATCCATCCTTTTTATGGATAAGAAGCACTGAGGAGGAGTATGGGCTGGTGCTGGGGTGAATAAGTCTAGACTTGAGGAGTTCTTGTGCTAGCTGCTCAATCTCAGTATTTTATAGATGGGGATAGTGACATGATAGGATGTTGGGTGAGATGTTTTTTGGAAGGAGCAGAATGCGATGATCTTCAGAGTGTGAAGGGGAAAACTCGTCATCTCTATAAAAATGGTTACATGCTTGTTGAGGACATCATGTAAATCAATAGGGTAGTTAGTAGCAGTGGGGAGTTGGAGTTGGATAGAGTACACTTAGGCAATGAGCCCATGTGAGCCTTTCTTCATAAGTTTTTCCATGCCATGGGAACTGATGATCTTAGCAAATCTAGGCAATAACCCCTTTAAGGTGTGCTTTTAGCCACTATATGTGAACTGCATTCAAATATCATAGAAGTCCCATATAATAAGTCCTAATGTGTAGAGCCACTACACCCCTAAGACCACATCACATCCTCTTAAGGGTAGGGAAAACATATATGAACAAAGAGTGCAATCTCCTATCATGATATGCACATTCTAACACTTCCCTTTACATGGCAATGTTTCCCTATTAGCAATGATGACTTCAAAATTAGAATAAGGGTATACAAAGCAGTTTGCTTATTTAGCAATGTAGGGATTGATGAAATTATGAGTTTTGCCTGAGTCAATGAGAATTATGAGAGAGATATTTTTTAAGAACTCATTGAACTTCATGGTTTGAGGGGCGGTAACACATGATAGTGCATGTAGAGACATCTCGGGTTGAGTCTCTTGATCCATTAAGTCCTTTGAGGGGATTTGTTCTGCTTAAGCAACCTAAAATTCTTGGATATCAAGCTTATTGTTCTGCTCTAGCAATGATTCCACATCTAGCAAGTAGAGATTTTATGTGATGCACCTATGACCCTTAAGCCATTTGTCATCATAATTATAACATAATCCTTTCTCTTTATGATCCCACATCTCTTCCTCAGTAAGGTGCTTGACTGATGTGGTTATGGTTGGTCGCTAGTTCAATGTGTTCTTTATGGGTGGGAAAGTGGGGGGTCAACGTTGTGATGAGAGTTTATCTTTAGCTAACTTAGCCAAACCCAAGGTGTCCATCATGTTGTTGGGCCAACACTTTTTCACCTCCAAATGGATTGGCTCTTTGAGGCCACTAATAAAACAACTCTTTAAGAAGTCATTTGATAACCCTTCAATGTGATTAACCAGTTTCTCAAATTTAATTTGATTATCATGAATGGTGCCTATTTGGTGGAGTTTGGTGAGAGCCCCTGTAAATTCCTTAAATGCAGAAGGGCCAAACCTGCCCAAAAGTAAGGATGCAAAGGTTTTCCAATCGAGTTCATCATTCAACTTGAGATACCAAAGGTACCATTGAAGTGCTTCTTACTCCAAGTGGAAGGAAGCAATTGGGACTTTGTTGGCAGAATAACTATTTTGAAGGTTGAAGAATTACTCAACTCGATATATCCATCCTATAAGATTTGTACTATTGAATTATGGAAAGTCTAGTTTGGGCCCATGTAATGTGTGGGGAGAAGAGAAATTATCTCTAAAGAAGACTCCTTATATAATTTATCAAGAAAAAGGATATTATGTTGATTTAGTCCATGCATCACATCGGTTAACTCAGTGACCTAGGATTTCAATGTTGCGATTTCTTTCTCCATGATCTTTGTGCCTGCATGTGTGGCTACCATTACTAGTATTTATTTGGCTAGGGATAGAAAAACATGTTCTAAGACATGGTCACTAAGGAATTTTTTTTAATTTGGGCTCAATCAGAAGGGGTAAACATATGTTTACTATTTTTTTAGCACCTCTTGGTTAGGATTGATGAAGGCAAGGGAAATTTCATAATTGTAATGGAAAAACTAGAAAATTTGTCTAAGAGAGGTAGAGGATTAGAAAAAGAAAAGGAACACAGTGGGAAAGTTTCGAAGCAAGAGGGAAAAAAAGTAAATAAGTTATATGGCAAAACTTGGAAAAAAAACAAAAACTAAAATTTTTGGTTGATAGAAGTAGAATTTGGTTATGGACCCTCAAGGAAAAAAATGTGCACAATGGAATTTTAGGTGTTTCAAAAAAAATTGAGTCAAAAAAATTCTAGTTGCTTAGTTGCTCACAATGGAATAGATTTTTTTACTCTTTTTTTTGAAAAAATGATTGTTGCTTAGTTGCTCCTATCAAAAGCCTATCTACAAGTCCATAATGACCAACTATTCTCAACTATGATCACTTTGTTGTTAGTATTCTAAAATTATTATGTTGGGTATGGGACCCAAGTCTGTTCAGTTGCCTAAGGGTTTTAAGGAGTCTCTCTAGCCACTAATGTTGTCTAAACAAGTATCGCTCTCCAAAAAAAATTTGGGTATGGATTTACCCTTAAATGATAGCCCTTAGTTTACTTCACAGATGGAAACTAGTCAATCAGGATGGGTTCATTGCCCTTTTCATTGGCAGGTCCTCTCAATGAGATAGTTAATTTGAGGTTCCTGTGGTACTCCTTATAATGAGTTTTAGGACTTATGCTCAAGTAATTTTCACAATTATGTAGAGAAGTATTTGCCCTTATCTGAACCTGTAATAAAAATGTAGAAAATAAAGGCAAATAAAAATATTTCCCTATATGGCACAACTCTTGGAAAGCCACTACTAAAAAAAAATCTTCAAAATCTACCTCCAGGGCGAGAAGTGCTTTGATACTAGATGTGAGGATCCTTCTACATAGATTCATGAACTACATAAAATAAATGAACAATGAAATTAACTTTAGAAAATAATCCAAAATAACCTTTAGATTGTAGGCCACTTCGAGGGAACAACCTCCTTTGAGCAAGCTCAATATAATAATATTCATGGATGCTTTCATTGGGCCTCAACACTCAAATACTAAATCTATTCTAACAACTTCTACTTCCCATGTATATGGAATAATTCAAATATGTTCAAGGGATAACTTACAAAACATATGCATCCATAGCGACTAATACACTAATAATGCAAAGAGAATGGTAAGACAAGTTCTTAACAAAAATAGAATACCAATTGTTATTAATGCTACACACCATTGAATATAAGGGCATGTAAACCATAGTTGAAGAAATTGATCCAAATATCAAAGTTATAGATGTTATAATATATAGACGTCGGTAGTTGTAACTATGAATTAAACCCTAAAATATCTTTCCAAAATAGAGTTCATTCTTAACCCATATAAATTTGTCTACCTAATACAATGGTGACATTTAAAAAAAGCTTATCCCCTATATAGCAAAATAATGGATAAGTAGATAATATTATCTTTTAAAGTGCATATAAATATATGGAAACATGTTAGAGGACCTAAAAAATGAGTAAAATCCGCTCATTCACATTTGACTGAAAACTTGATTGACACAAAAAAAACATAATTTATTCCCAAGTTATGGAAAATTATAGGTGTTGGATTATAAAAAAATTTCTTCCTTTTCTATGTGTGTGTATGTGTGTGTGTCTATTTGCTTAACAAATGCTACCAAAAAATCTTTATACGATGTCACAATTAAAATGATTCATGTGGTTATACTCAAGGAAAATATTGGACTAATACCTAATTGATGTCATTTTATTCATCTTGTACAATGTTATTAAGGGAGGAGGAAGGTGTAACCAATCGATGTAAAACTACTATTGTGTTAATGCATGTATTATACTTGTTTCATGTTAATGCATGCATTATATTTATTTCATGTTAAAGCCACTCTGTTAGTATATAGTTTGATATAACTATAACACTTCCTCTCCATATTCACAACTGATAACTATCCCTTCCTGATATGCAACCTTTCTCCTACTAACTTATAACTTTGCCTCCTAAATGTCCAAAGTTAACTCAACACAATCTACATTACAATTTTTAATACAATTGCATTATACGCAAGGACTAGCAACTACGTGGTCCTTGTTTATTATGTTGGAACTACTTTACATTAAATGTTGAGTAAGATCTACAGGTTCAATAATTTTTTAAATAGCTTTCTTCTTCACTCTTGTAGACTTCGTCTATAGCAGACACCTTGCATGTTCACACACACCTGACATAATTTGGAGGAAATGATTATTTATCACACACTCTTAGCAAAATTCAAAGCAAACGCATTATAAACAGCTGAATTAATCAAGATTTCCCCTATTGATTATTTGGGAATTGGCCAATGTTTATATAAAACATATGCAAGTTCAAGGAATTTCAAAAACATTTAAGATCTTTGCTAGAATGGGGAATTTTATCACTCTGGGAGGTAAGTCAACAATGCCCATTTTCTATTGGCAACAACCTGGTTACTCATTTATTCTTTTTGAAATTCTTGCTTGATAAATTCTAACAGTTTTTTAGAGCTAATTTGATCTAAGGAACAATTATTATATTTTAAACTAGAGTCAATCTTGTAGATTATTTCCTAGAAATGAAAATGCCTTTGTAAATGGGTACATGATTGAAGAGTGTTAAGAATCTCTATACTAAAATACACAAAATACACATAAATATTTAATATATTAATATAACATTCCTTTTGAGGAAGGAATAACTCCACAATCATTTTCCACTTTGAGGGGGCTACCTCCTTATCAGAGCAACATTCTAATTGATTTGTATTTTGCTTAGATGCATTACAATGGTCTATGCCCTCTTATTTATACTATTCTAATCTATCTAACTCTTCAATCTAATGCATGTGGTACTAAACTAATATTCACTACTATTCACTATTCTATTATTTATGCTATTATTCTACCTTTCTCTAGGTATATTACATTTCATCCCCCTTAAAAATGTTTTGCCCTCAAAACATGATAAGAAATAGGAGGAGGACCAAATGAAGGCTCGATCATACATATTAAAATAGGTTGACGACCAGATGGAGGCACGTCCATGCATTCTTTTTTACTTCCACTTCTTCTTCTTATGTTTTGATAGGAGTAGGTACAATAGCAGTGGGAATGGAAACACTGGAACATGAGATGAATATTCATAGAGATAGATGTATGGACTAACCTCAACTAGAAACATTTCAATCATGAGGTTAGATTTGAGCACTGGAAGTTGAAGTGTGATGATTATCACCTTAAAACTAGAAGAAGGGTGCTCAAAATAGGTTATTGGGTTAGCCAACTAAGGATACATGCTATCCCCCTTATCATTGTTCTTGACACACATTGGTTATGGAGTGGGTACTATGACCAAGGTATACATAGTGATTATTGCAGGTGAATTTAAGGGCTTGGAAGTTTTGGTTTCCAGCTCAAATGCTTTTATTTCTATCTTGGGCTCTTCAAGTTTTGTTGTTGCTTGTTTGGGCACTGTTGTGGCTTGTTGGGATGCATCTGGTGCCAGTTTGGGATCGAGAGTTATATGATGATGACATTGCCAAGTGGTGTGATCTTATGCAAGCATAGCTAATCCCATCACTTTTGTCATTGTTTAAGGTCTCCACATGTTTACCTCTGCTCGAATCTCATCATGAAGTCCAGTGATGAAGCATCATCGGTGGAAATCATTATATAGGGCTTCGAGTGAATTAATGAGTTTATTAAACTTTATCTGATATGCTCTAACTGTGTCAATTTGATGAAGTTGAATCAAGGTCCCAATGAGATTACCTTTATATTAAATAAGAAGCCCCATGATTATAATTTAGTGGACGTCGATTTCAATGGAAAATATGTCCTTACATTTTTTTAATTTAACACATAGTAGCAGTTAGTAAATCTATGATAACTTTTAATTTACTAAATGAAATAAAAAAACTACAAATTATTATAGAAAGATGAAAAAGAGGCGCAAAAAAGTCAGAAAAAAATTGATGAAATTATTTTATGGTTGAGAACAGCATGCAAAAGTCCTATCCCACTTCTTCATTAATTTCTCAAATCATAGTTAATTTTAGTGTGCACATTAAGAACAAGAACCATTTCCAAAGGAATAGATGATACCAAAATCAAAATAAAATAAAATGGTTGATCTTCATTTATTGGTTAATATCGAGCAATAATATGGCCATATTTCATATTATTATGACATTGATGTTGATGTAGCTCATGATATGATAGATGAAACATTGCAAAAAATAATTTTTGATGAGTCTTGACAATGGTCATACTAGAACCGAGAAGGTCTTATATGTAGAAGGTATGAAACATAATTCTTTCAAGTGTGAGTCAAATGTGTGAGCAAATAAATATTCTAACCTTTCATGACAAGGAATGTGAAGTTAAAAGGGTAAAGTTTGGAAAAATAATTGTAGTCGGGTTGTTTTACGACAAAAAACATAAATATGTACTTTTACAATTATAATATTATATTGTATCCACTTTCTATCCTCTTATACACAAACCCAAACCATAAAATAAAACTAAATCTCTCTTCAAAAATAAATAAACATAACTTATATCCACTTTTTGATCACCAAGATCCCGTTAAGGTAAGGTGAAAGCATACAGTGTATAGAATCACAAAAACTAACTTTTTTAACTTCTTCCTAAAATAGAAAAAATACACAAATATAGCCCTAGAAAGAGCTTTGATACCAAATGTTAATAACCTCTACATTCATATAACTGAAATACTAAATATATTGATATAAATACAATATTCTTTTTTAGTGAGAATGGATAAATCCACAATTGTTCACCACTTTGAAGGGGCTACCTCTTTATCAGAGCATTTTTCTCTACTTGATGTATTTTACTTGGATGTATTACAATAGTCTATACCCCTTTATTTATACTAATTCTAATCTATCCAACACCTGATTCTTATGCATGTGGTACTAAACTACTATTCCTTACTATTCACTATTCTAATATTTATGCTACTATTCTACCCCTCCCTAGGTATATTACATTCCATTCCCCTTAACAATGTTTCACCCTCGAAACATAATAAGAAATAAGAGGAATACCAAATGAAGGTCAGATCATACATATTAAAAAAGGTTGAAGCCCAGATAGAGACATGTCTATGCATCTTTTTCCACTTCTATTTTTTTTATCTGTGCTTAGATATGAACATGTACATCAACAGAGTGAACATGAACACTATAACCAAACGCTGAAGTGTAATTTGAAGCATGATGATCAACATATCAAAACAAGAATGAGGGTGCTCAAAATAATCATCCTGGTGAGCCAATAGAGAATACATGCCATCCCCCTTAGCATTATTCTCTGAGGTATTTACAACTGCAGTTCCTTGCATGGGTTTTATAGCAAAAGGCTTAGGTATGTCAGTTGCTTGATTGGGCTTATTGGTGGCCTATTGGGGCACTATTATCATTTATGTGGGCTTTGTAAGTGCCAACTTAAGTGCTTCTATTGCTTGATTAGGCACGTCAGGTGCTTGCTCTAGTGCTTTGTGTGCCAGTTCAGGGATTGGTGTTGCCGATTCGAGTTCTTTGGGAGTCTAAAGGGGTGCTTCCAAGCCCTGTTTGGGTTTGTCAAGTGTCTGGACATGACAGTGCCAAGTGAGGTGATCTTCTGTGAGTATAGCTAAGCCTCAAGGCTCCATCAGGGATTGAGGTTGAAACATTATAACCTCTGCTTGATTCTCATCATGAAGTCCGTTGATGAAACATCTTTGGTAGAAATCATCAGATAGGCCATCAAGTAGATTGACAAGATTATTAAACTCTAATAATATTCTCTAATTGTGCTAGTTTGATGAAGTTGAATCAATGCTCCAGATAAAATGTGAAGTCCCATGATTATAATTGATTGGATGTCGGCTTCAACTGAAAATGCATCCTTACACAAAGACTTCTATAGAGATTGATTTTTTTTTACATAACAGCAGTCACTAAAACTATGATAACTTTTATAATATTTTATGAAATTCAAAACTTCAAATTGTTTTAGAAAGTTGGAAATGAGGCGCACTAGACCCATAAATTATTTATCTCAATTCACTATCATTTGAGATCAGTTTGAAGAAGAACAGTCAAAAATTTTTATGACAAAAAACGTAAATTTATACTTGAAACTGTAATGAAATAACAAATCCAACTGACTTCACAATACCACAAAAATTAAACTTTTACACTCTATTCAAACCAAATAATACAACTAATACACAAATATTAAGAACTCTTACAACCAATACATAAAACACTAATTAAATTAATATAATATTTCTTTTGAGGAAGGAATAACTCTGATCGCTTGCCGCTTCGAGGGGGTTACCTTCTTATTAGATCAACGTTCTAATTGATTTATATTTTATTTGGATGTATTATAATAACATATGCCCTCTTATTTATACTCTTCCAATATATCTAACTCTTTATTTTAATGCAGGTAGTACTAAATTACTATTTCTTATTATTCACTGCTTTTCACTATTCTACTATATATGCTATTATTCTACCCCTCGCTAGGTATATTACAAAGAGTCTTATTTAGACCAAGACATCTTAAGTTGAAAGAGATTTTTTGATTCAAAGACTTTTGAAGTCAAAAGGAAATACATTTTTTTAAGGTCTACTTTACTCTCTACTTTTGTGGGTATGCAGACTATGGAACCCCTCCTTCACCCTGACCCTTTGTGACTTGACCATCCATTAAACTTATGCACTAGTCATGAATGTGTTTGAGCTTTTTTTGTGAAAGTTTTTGGGAGTGGATTTGCTTACCTTTTAATAGGGCCTTTTTTAAAATATAGGGTTGCAAGAGTTAAGGATATGTACTAAGAGTTTGTATGGGAGTTATGTTTGTAGCATTTTTTGTATATAATTTTGTGAGATTGAGATTGAGATTCGTGGTGAATAGCATTGTTATTGGTATTGATATTATATGATACTAGATGTAAACAAGGAAGAATGTTTGATTATAAATGTTCTTGTTGTTGATACCTAAACTTTATTAAATATCATTAATAAAATATTTAATAAATGTCATAATTTTTTTAATTAAATATTTATATCACATATGATGCCTCCGTAATAAAAAATAGTTTGTTCACTTTATTGGATAAATAAACTATTTTATATACAAACTAAAGATTAAAACAATTTAAAAATATATAAATTTTTATATATATTTTAATATATCAATAAATATATAATATGATATTTATTATCCACTATAATCATTGGGTCAATTATTGGGCCCTCTCCCCTATCTATTTTAAACAATTTTAAGATTTTAATTTTTTTATAAAATAATATGTATTTAAATAATATTTTAAAGGTGCATGAATCCTTAAGAATGGTGAAGGAGTTTTTGAATTAATAAATATTTTTACTTATATGGTATCAATTTAATAAAATATTTCATAATTATATATTTATCGAAATAAAATAAAAACAATATTGTTTAATTGTAAATTTAACCTACAAAATAGCAAGGCTCTTATAATTAAAGGCAATGTGATTCGTCACCGACAATAAAATCCAGTGAAACCAATTTAAATTGACTGTGTGGGTCCTACACATGCCATTTATATCTGACACCGATAAAGACTGCCCAAAATAGACAACCAATCCACTTAACATACAAACGCCGCCGAAATAGACAAAGCAAAAGGGCCATAGGTCCAGAGTTCGAACGTAGGGGGTCCCAAGTCCCAACGAAACCCTAGAACCCAAACAAAAAAATTCAAACCCTAATTCCATTAATCAGACGTCAAAGCTTTCAGCAGGTATGATGAAGTTAAATTTTACGTTGCCAATTGATGATGCTAATTATTTTAGGCTTTGTCATTGACCGAGAACACTGGTAGGACTGCTGGGGTTTCGCGGGGTCCCAGACCCCAGATTTTTATATAAGCAAGTAAACAAAATACGCGGAGAAAAAATCGACAGAGACACGAAAAAAAAAGAAAAACAAACATTAAGACATTTTTTTTTGTCAATCCCCAGGAAGATCTCACATCAAAATCACAACAAATTGCTTTAAAATTTGCACTACAAAAAGGGCAAAAATGATGCAGCAGCGGAAGGGCGGCGCCTCTTCCTCGTCCTCCGCCTCTCCGCCGCCTCCACATCAGCAGTTCCCGCGCAATCCTACTGGTCCGTCATCCTGTGACGCGGGATTCATGTTGCCACGCTGGCACAGTACACATCAACAGCAGGAGGAGCTAGAGCAGAATCAGCAGGAGGAGGAACAGGAGGATTTCCGCCAGGTGAAGATTGTCGTCAAATGATGGCATTTCTGTCTTCTCTATAGCAGACATTCTTTCTGTTTATTTTTTCTGTGTCTCGGTACTTTTTTAGTTTTCTCTCCTGATGGGGACTTTAATCCCTTTTGGACCCCACACCAGCAGCAGGTCCACTTTACACTGTTAAATTCTGTTCAAATTTGCGGTTTCTTCACACTGTTTAACGCAAATGGTCTCGACTGTGTATTAATTTAGTATGTCATATGATGTGTATACATTGAATATCTGTTGTACGATGTATATACGTTTAGTATGCTATATGGTCTATATGCATTTAGCCCGAAACGCTGGTCTTTGTCAAGTTTATTGTAGTTTAAATATCGACGAGATTATGTATACACCTTGAGTATATGTCATGCGATGTATATACGTTTAGTATGTCATGTGCCGTATAGGCCTTTTACGCCAAAGACTGGTCTTTGCCATCTTTATTTGTGCGCTAATTGAGCCTGTCATGTGATCTATATGCATTTTGCCCCAAACGCCGTCTCTGTCAAGTTTATTTGTGCGCAAGTGGTGTCGGAATATATTTATACATGGAGCATTGGTTGTGCGATGCATATGCATTATATATATATATATATATATATATATGCCGCCATTATCTATCTCTGTCCTTCGTGGGGCGTGTCCCCCCTCCATTTTAGTGCGAGGAATTTTCTGTTTTAACATTTTGTTGGGGTTTGATCAGATATATTTAGCATGTGATATGATATTTTTAAGTTAATATTTGCCAATGCCGCCAGCTTGGTATTTCCTGTACATTTTTCCTTTTGTTGGGGTTTGATCATTTATATATTAATTTAGTATCAGTCATATGACGTGTTTATATTTAGTATCTGTTATATACATTATTTGTTGGTGGTTTTGAGATGTGCATTCATTTCGTACGCGAGATTAGTATTCGTCGTATAATATATGTTAATTTAGTATCCTTCATATAATGTTTTAAAATTTTGTCTGTGTCTATTCCTTAGGAGGGCCGTGTTCCTCCTGCATATAAATATCGTGACATTTTCTGTTTTGATTCAAGTTGATTTTCATCTCAGAAATATATTAAGTCGGTAAATGCCATATGTTGTATATATATTTAGCATCTTCCTGTCTGGCATGAGCGTGGGCTGTGTTCCTCTTGAATTTAGTAACTGTCATATGATGGGTAATTAATTTAATGTGTGTCTGTTCCCTACGTGGACAGTTCCGCCACCATTTTTGTGCGTGGTATTTTATGTTGGCGTTTGGTCAGATAGATGTTTATGTTAATGCAGTATCTTTCGCTGCTGTATATTAATATAGTATCTGTCTATTCCCAATGCGGGCCATATTCCTTCTGCATTTCAGTGTGTAGAAATTTCTGTTTCCTTATTTTCATTTTGGGGTTTTGTTATTGGATATATATTAAATTAGTATGATGCATATTCATATACTATCTGTCTCTGCCGTGTTCCTTACAATTATTTAATTTATTTAGGGGGGTTGATCTTGCATGTTCATGTTAACTTGATTAACCCTGATAAAAAAAAGCGGACGGTCAGGCTGAGGGAAGGTCGTAAATTCATCAGTCCTGAGAATTTCTTTTGAACTTCGTCCAAATTGTTCCTAAAATTGAAAGGCAAAAATTACCTCATTGGCAAAATTTCACATGGATTGATAGTTAAGCATTTGATTTTGATGTAAATTATTGTGATTTCTGTGAGATCAGGCAGAGGGAAAGTCATAAATTCCCCAATTAGCGGAATTTTATCTGAACTTTGACAAGATCGTTTCTGGAATTAACATGAAAAATCAACAGTGGCCGGTTTTTATATAAATTAGTATTAAAAATTTAATTGTTACTAGGTCAAGCTGTTGTGTAGTGGTAAATCTATAAATTGGCAGGTGTTTACTATTGCAGGCCCAGGTTTGATTCTCAGTGCAGTCTGTGAATCCCTGGAGCGACAACTTCCCTTGTTCAAGAAAAAGGAGTGACAGTGAGAAAAGAACATTTAATATTCATAAGATTCACTACAGAAATATATCAAGATACAGAAAAAGGAGTTCACCAAAAACAACATTTAATTTTCTTTAACTGATCTTTAATCCATTTGCTTTAAAAAATTGTCGTGAACAAATTACCATGGCAGCTAAATTCGGGATAAACTACTAGTCAAAACCTTTATTTTTCTGTAATCACCACAGGATTATATGAAGTTTTGTGCAGCCTATAGGATCTTCCATGTTCCAAAGACGATTAATGTTAAGATGTGCCTTAGATGGCCAAATTCTGCATAAATTAGTAAAACATTTAACTTTGTCTAAGATTCACTACAGGAAGGAATATATGAAGATTCATGCAAGCATTGGGAGATTCACTAAAATTTCATCTGAGCTTTGATCAAATTTCTTTAATTTTTTTCATGAAAAAATAACCACATGGGCAAAAGTTGGCATCAATATTTATTAAAGCATTATGTTCTTTCAAAGATTCACTTCAGGAATTAGTGAAGATTTGTGCAGTTGCTGGGGTGTTCACTATCTGGAACAAGGTTTCATGCTTCAAGGTGCTTTTAACAATCTGCCATGCGCCTAGGTTATCTTGCTAACAATCTCCTCCTCTCTACTACCATTACTACTAGCAGTGCCTGTTGTGCCATTGAAGTACCCCTGCCTTTTGGTTGTTTGCCCTAGTAAAGACAGACACAAGGAGAGTAAATTCTTAAAATGACTGATAAGTTACTAAAACATTATAGCGAATGGCATGTGACCAGGCTGAAGGGAAGCCCACGCATAGCTAATTGGCCATTTCACAATGTTTAAATTCACCAATAACCTAAGTTTCGTCTGGACTTTGACTGAATTTCTTAAAAATTTGAAACAATGCAATGACCACTTTTGCCAAATTTGACATTAGTTTAGTTAGTAGTAAAACATTTAATTTTCTCTAAGATTCACCGCAGGAATATGCAAAGAATTATGTGCAGTCGCAGGAGGTTCCCTGTGCAAAAGAAGATTTCATGTTCAGAGGTACCTTTGACAAGTTATGGAGGAAGAAATTGGAACATCAATTTCGTAAATCTATTGAATCCTCCTGTATTTTTTTTTCCATCAAATTTTTCAATTGCAGCAATTAGAAGAATATTCATTACGAATAAAAGTAGAATTATCAACCCAATTACCAAAGAAAACCTAAAGTTAAAAAAGAAATCATCCGCTCCGTATTCGTACAAAACTCTATTTAAAAGTGATTTCAATCTCCTACACTTTTTGAAAGGCCAGGATGAATAGATTTTGTTTGTGAGGTAAGGATCGAAATTGAGATAAATTGTCTGACATGCCCCTAGCCTCCTAGTTTGTGTAATGACCTTCTCTTATCCGGCACCGACTTCATCAGCAGCATCCGTTGTGCTTCTTTGTGGATACCCATGCCTTATGTTGTAGTTGTTGTAATTGTGATGCTTTTGATCCTTGCGTAACATATCTTAGTTAGGAACATATCAAGACAATGTGGACTGCGAGTAACAGAACTTTGGCCAAATTGCTTTACAATTTGACATGAAAGAATAACAATATTGGCCGAATATGACATGAATTAGTAGTAAAATATTTAAGTATCACTAAGATTCACTGCAGGAATATGTGAAGATTTGTGAAGTTGTTGGGAATGAGGATCTTTCTTGCCCAAACAAGATTTTCATGTTCAGAGGTGCTTTTGACAATCTGACATGCCCCTATTTTGTTGTAGTACGACGTCCTTTTCTCCAGTACTAACATCTCTAATGGTTCATGTTGTGTTTTGTGGTCCCCCTGCCTTGCGGTTTTATCATTGTGATGCTTTTTTAATTACAAGCTATTCATCTGTGTGGTAGATCCTTCTGGGGGAACATCATTCCACTTTAAAACCTTTTTCGCCAGGTCCTGACACCATTGCTTGGAAAGCTTTGAAAGACACATCTGATCTCCTAAACTATCATCACAGCATGATTCTAAATTTTGTCTGTTGGAACAAATGTATGGCATGGAACTATATAATTTTCAACAATCAAAGCGAGACTCCGGATTAGGTTTGCAAACATATACAAAGACTTTTCAATCTTTCAGTTCTGATCCAACATGGAAAGGCTATTTCAACTGGTCTCAAGGCCTCAACCATGGAAAACTTAGATCTTTTTAGGGCCTGGAGAATCCCTTTTCATTATAGACCTCCAATGTTATAGGGATTGGCATATGGGAACTGAAAAATCTTCCTTTTCACAAGCTGAATTGTGATGGGGCCTCTAAAGGAAACCTGGACCCATGGGGATAGGTGGGGTAATCTGCAGTCATAAAGAAGTGTTGAATTGGATAGAAAACCAATAACTATGTAGAGGTGTGGGCTTTATATAAAGGAGTATTTACAGCTTGCCAACCCAATATCACTAATCTCCCTATGTTATCGGATATGTCCTATGCCCCTGGGTATAGGTACGGGTCGTCTGGGTATGGGCACGCGGGGTGGCATGCCCAACAAATGGCCAGGGTAGGCCCCAGCCCCTACGGGTATACCTGGGTATGTCTGAGGACGTAACCGGGCGTACCTTGGCCGTTTGCTGGGCGTACTGCCTAAAAAAACATTTTAAAAATTCCCCTGCCCCTTATTTTGCCGGTCAAATTCAAATATCGACCTCAAAAAACATTTTAAAGTGCATTTGCAACCCTAAAAGCATGAATCACACTCATTTTATCAAAAGATAACAACACATTTACCTTCCATTGCATATTTGTTCACTCTTGCTCATTTTTTCAGTTGCATAAGCTTGAAACTCCTTTCTTGTGCTAAATCTTTGCCATTACCTCTACTTATTTGGCACCAAAGACCTTGAGGAGCTTGCAACAAGGAGGATTCGCCATTACCTCTACCTATTTGGCACCAACTTGGATGCCTCTGTTGCCTACTTTTCATTTCTTGATACGGATTTGGAGGGTGCTTCACAGGACTTGCATAGTGGATCTAGTTGGAGTGGCACTGTTGCTGCGTGTGGTTCTAATGAACCATATCATGATAAAGACATTGCAGTCGAAGATGATTTAAAAAAAAATTAGTATAGACTATAACGAATGTTTTCCATACATTGTAATTTGTATTATTTGCACTATGTACCTATTATAAATTTATAAAACTATTCAAAGTTCGACCTTTTAATATTATGATATTAACATATTTGCCTTTGGCATTGAAATTATGAGTATGTTTTGTGGTTATTTAACTTATTTTGTTTCCTCTATGCATATTAAGTGGTTAGTTTTGCTTATATGGCTATGTTTTTATATTTTTAATTTTTTATATATATTTTTGTACGGCTGTACCCAACCATACCCAAACCCCCCAAAACAATATCCTGTCATGTTCTCTTTTTCAAATAAAAAAAAGATAAATTTAATAATAATGTTTTAAGTGGTTCCCCAATGTCACTTTATAATTACAATTTAAACGAAGATATTTAGTCATTATTATTAATTGAGTGGGGTCAAAGTTAATTAATTAAAAGGCCAAGAGGGAAATAGTTTTAATTATTTGGCATCTTCATTAAGGCAAATCTATGTCCACATAAATGGGGGATTTACAATCAGCTGATTTTAGGAAGAACATATCTATTATGGAAACACTGACAAAATCTATGATGGTCGTAAGAAGTGGAAGTGGCAAATCGTTAAGGGCAATATTAGCAATGTGTAAAAAGGAAACTATGACAAATCTTTGGTGGGCTGATTTTTGGAAGGCGAATATAGGAAACATTCTATTAGCTACGTTGGAGATAGAAAATGGAAACATTCCATTGCCTATGTTGGATATGGAATATGGAAATATTCTATTAATTGTTGGTGTTTTGGGACGTTGGGATTTGTGCCCCAACCCTTATTAAGTCAAGCAGTTTCACTAGTTTGGGATATGCTGCCAATCTATCAATTTCTTTCATGGCATGAGCACTTGTGTTGAACTACAACTTTTGAGGATGAAACTCCTTTGGTTTCTTGAGGGCAAATCCATTCAAAGGTTGTATTTGCACTCCAAGTTTTGTTTCAGCTTTTAGCTTATGTTTTGGTATGTTGTAGTTACATAATTGTGAAGACGAGAGGTCCGGTATATAGAATAGGTTTTCAAATTTCATAGTGAGATGTATTTTTGTAGTTTTAGATTTATTCCAGCATATTTATGTACATTTCATAAATATAAA
This sequence comes from Torreya grandis, assembly GCA_037957365.1. Classification (NCBI taxonomy): domain Eukaryota; kingdom Viridiplantae; phylum Streptophyta; class Pinopsida; order Cupressales; family Taxaceae; genus Torreya; species Torreya grandis. The sequence goes on from JARHVA010002322.1 coordinate 1,705,529, forward strand.
TTAGCTCTAGCATCTTGGTGAAGTTCCATTTCATGTGTTCAAACATTGAAGTGGTGTCAAGACATATTTATTAAAACCCAGCATTATATGTATTTGGATAGTTTGATATAAAAGTGTGTGGAGTTTATTACAGTTGCAAAATATTTTTTATATTAAACTTTGGGGGTAATATTTCAAATCTAAATATATTTGCATAAATATTTGGTTGACATCATTACAGTGGTATTAGAGCCACTGATTATGCTAGTCCAGGTAGGAAAAATTGAATCTTGATCACAAATGCAAGAGGAACAAAATGATCTGAAGTATTATCAGAAGAGGAAGGGTCAAACACCTGAGGAGGACAACAGTAATAAAATGGGTGAGATAGAGGAGAAAGCATCCCCTACAGATGAGATGAGTTAGCTACGTGAAATAATCAGCCATGGGCAAAAGGACACGGAAAGAACAATCTAGATGACCCTCAAAGAATTCGTGGTAGACATAGCACAAGCCATACAACAAACCGTGTGTAAAAGAAAGGAAAAATTAGAAGCAACAAGCACTTCAAATGATGTTAGGGTTTCGGTAGCCCCACCTCCAAAAAACTTCTATGCCAAATTCCTATAGGAGGAAGAACCACCTGAAGAAATAGATCTTTTACAGCGGCATGCAGGTAATGAATATTCAATATATCTTGCAGAATATGAGGGGCTCAGCTATGGAGTGCAACAAGCTCTCTCTTTCAAGGAATTTGGTGAAATAGAAATGAAAAATAGAAATAAGAGGGGTAGAAAAAATCAGTCAAATCAGCCATGGAAGGAAGTTTCACTAGTTGCACATACACTAGTTAAAAATGTTGTTGATCAAGGTGTGGAAGTTGAATCCGTATGCTACAATTGAGGGACTTACCTCTAGTAATCAACAAAAAAGGAGTTTTTCTATTGTGATGAGGGAAGAGGAAACATTAGCATCTGAAAGGGTTGAGGAAGTAGAAATTGATGAGAATTCAACAACATCAAAGTTAGCTGAATCACAACAGTTTAGCGAAGAGCAAACAAAGATTGAAGAGCTACAATTGTTGGTAACAAAAGAGAAAGAGGTGCAAGTCTTAAGGGAGTTGGATAGTATGAAAAGGTTCATTGAAGATTTAAATTTGTAGAGTGCTCAAATTGCGGTAGAGATCAACACTATGGGTGAGGTAGATGTTGCTAGCACTAAGCATACAATCACTTTAGCAGATTTGCAAAGAGTAAAGAGTACATTGGAAACAGTGAAATCAGAATACTTGTGTGTGATTAAAGGTAGGGATATGGTCATTGGAATTGCAGAAGAGGCCTTAACTACATTTGAGGAAATGCAGGAAAGGGTTGATGCCCTCACTATGAAGTTTAGCTTAGTCTCTCTTTCACTTCATAAGATAGGAGAACCACAAATTGTTAGAACAGTTTTCAGTGAAATGAAAGGTGAGCAATTGCCCTATACGGTCGAAATTCAGAACAATCATGTTGATAAGCATGAAATGGAGGGTGTCACATTTGGTAGTACTCTTTTTAGATCCCAGTTGATTCATGATTCAACTATCATGGATTCACTTAGTAGGGTTATTGGAGAAGCATTACTTGGCATAGGGCTTTCAATTCTTCATCATATCAGAGAAACACAACAGCAACTAACTACCTCACAAAGAGGACTGGAAGAGACAAAAAGATTGGTTTGGGATCTTGGTATTTACTGGGATGGTTTAGGTATTTCTTGAGGGCAAGCAATCTTTGGGAAGGATGGATTGTCATGTCCCCTTTTTCAAATAAAGAAAATATAAAATTAATAATAATGCTTTAAGTGGTTTCCCAATGCCACTTTATAATTACAACTTAAATGAAGGCATTTAGTCATTATTATTAATTGAGTGGGGCCAAAGTTAATTAATTAAAAGGCGAAGAGGGAAATAGTTTTAATTATTTGGCATCTTCATTAAGGCAAATCTATGACTGCATAAATGGGGAAGTTACAATTAGTTGATTTTAGGAAGAACATATCTATTATGGAAACTCTATGACAAAATCTATGATGGTCGTAAGAAGTGGAAGTGGCAAATATTTAGGGGCAAAATTAGCAATGTGTTAAAATGAAACTAAGACAAATCTTTGGTGGGTCGATTTTTGAAAGGTGAATATAGGAAACATTCTAGTACCTGTGTTGGAGATAGAATATGGAAACTTTCTATTACCTACGTTGGAGATAGAATATGGAAACATTCCATTGTCTATGTTGGAGAGAGAATATGAAAATATTCTATTAATTGTTGGCATTATGGGATGTTGGGATCTGTGCCCCAACCCTTATTAAGTCAGGCAGCTTCACTAATTTGGGATATTTTGCCAATTTATCAATTTCGTCTATGGCATGAGCACTTGTGTTCAACTATAGGATTTGAGGATGAAACCCCTTGGATTCTTAGAGATCAAAGGACGAAACCTCTTTGGTTTCTTGAGGGCAATCTCATTCAGAGGTTGTATTTGCACTCCAAGCTTTTTTTCAGTTTTCAGCATATATTTTGGTATGTTGTAGTTACATAATTGTGAAGACGGGAGTTCTGGTATATAGAATGGGCTTTCAGATTTCATAGTGAGATGTATTTCTGTAGTTTAAGATTTATTCCAGCATATTTATGTACATTTCATAAATATAAATCAGCTCCAGCATCTTGGTGAAGTTCTATTTCATGTGTTCAAACATTGAAGCGGTGTTAAGACATATGTATGAAAAACCAACATTATATGTATTTTGAGAGTTTGATATAAAAGTGTGCGGAGTTTATTATGGTTGCAAAATATATTTTATATTAAAATTTGAGGGTAATATTTCAGATCTAAATATATTTGTGTAAATATTTGGTTGAGGTCATTACAAATCCCTGTATTCATGTACCCAATACTTGTACCCGTACCCGTACCTGTATCACCTACTTAGTTATCTCCACATTGAAATAGACTCCCAACTGATCAACATCATCATCAAGCATGCTAGTCATGAAGTCCCCCAACACCACTGGAAATTTAAATCTATCGTTGCCAGCACTCTCTTTGAGATGACAAACTTCATTCAAATTCAACTGTTATGAGAGGAGAACAACCACTGTTGCTAATGAGCTTGCCTTGCTGGCAGCAGGAGCTGAGATTTGTTTTTGTGATGGCATGTCATCAACGAATATGCCCAGACAAGCTTGGGACCATGCTTGAAGAAGCCTACAGCTTCATCATGCATAAAACCAACAAAGTGCTCACCAGTCATCGAAGTCAAAGCTGCCCATCTCTTGCCTTCATCATATAAGGAAAGGTGCAATGCTTTGTTGCTTCAAAAGTAAATTTGCTAAATTCCCACAATCCTTCTGTTGCTCCATATAGAGGTGTTTATAATGAAATTTTTATATGGCCACTATGTTTATGGCTCTTAGCTTTACAGCTCATTAGGAGTCATCTTTGCTGTTTTATATGTTTTTGGTTAGGTGTTTGATTGTGCAATGTACAAGTTTGCTGGAGTTCTCTGTACTCTGTTTCTTTCTGCATAATCAAACTCTTTAGCATAGCACTCACTTGGGTCTTTCGGTGAAGGAGTTTAATTGTATTACTTTTTCAATTAATACAGCACTAAATTTGAGGCATACTTGGAACGGTAGCAGTAGATGATTGAATTATGAAGGTTTGATGTCTTATGTTCTTCTGAGATTCACTGTTTTTTATACTGTGTAGTCCACTTGAATTAAACTGATTCACAATGGCCAAGATGGAAGTTGCCTAAAAAAAACTATCTCATGTCAAGTTTTCCTTTAATTTGTAGTCTAAATATTAAAGTGTCAGTGCTGAGATTATGGTGTCTTTTAGCAGCTAAAGTTAACGAATACAATGATGCTTTCATTGAGATAATACTGGTTTTATACTTGTGGTGCAGTCACGACAACATATAAAGCGATTACAAGACATTGAAGAACAACCTGCTTATCAGGCACATGAATACCAATGCAATGTCGGGGGTGTTCCAATGCAGCGACCAATAATATTTGCTGAGGTTGTACCCCAAGAATATTCCCATGAAGGCAGAATTCCGAGCTTGCAGGCCCAAGCCTACCTGCAATGTGCTTTCCTGGCTGCTCAAAAAAAGGCCTCTCAGAACATACTCCCCAACAATTTGACTCTACAAGATGCGAATCAACTTTTTCCACAGTTGTCCATGTTCAGCAAATCACCAGGCCAGTTTTTGCAGGTTGAAATGCAAATGAATCGAGCACAAGATGGCAGTAGGAGTGATTGTAACAAGTCTCGGCAGAAACAAATGGCACAGTTACCGGGCAACAACATTGAAAAATTATTCGGGGTGCAAAACAAATATTATATGAAAAACAATATGCATTCCCAATTTATGGATATCACCCATTCACAAGCTCTTCAGACACAAGCTGCCTTGGAACAGAATACAAACATCTATGCTGTGTCGCAGACAAAGTTGACTCCTCAATTTGTTTCTGATAATCCAGCCGATCTAGCAGCAACGCGTAGAGTTTCTGACAGAAATCTTACAGAAGAACAGGGTTGCATGTTGCGAATTGGACAAAATATTGCATCTTCATCAACTGTCCAGAATTATGCAAATGTGACAACGAGAGATTATACGGCCGGTGGCTTTGAAGATAATGATGCCTTGTACTCAAATTGTATGCTGGGTGGCATGTCTGAATCCTCTCCAAAGGTAGGGAACCTTGCATTGGTTAATCGTCGCTTTATGTCTGAATCTGGGGATTATTGTGTTAAAAACACAGGGCTTGGTTCCAACCGCCCCTCTGTCGCATATGATAATACAATAACATCTTTGGATCGCCGTTCGCTTCCTTCCTCTGCTTTTACTCAGAAGGACGATTGTGCTTTTGGAAATAATCTGCCTCCAGTCACTTTACAAATGCGAAATTTGGGTCAATCAGAACACTTGGATCAAACTCCTTTGAGCTTGGTTAGTAGCAATGGAACGTTGCAGGTCAATCACCCTGTTCAAATGCAGCATCAGGGCTATGGTTTCACAGAGCAGCAGCTCATTGTTCTTAGGGCTCAAATATTGGCTTTCAAACAATTAAAAGTAAGTATCATAATTTAGTTTTTAAAGAATCAATAAATTTCCCTTTTAAGTTTTTGTATTACAGACCATTGTTTTGTGATTTATAATGTGGCAAAAATAACCATATGTGGAAGATGGAAAATTTGGCTATTATTTTTTCTGAATGTTTAAAATTGTTCTATAGCGTGGACGAACCATACCGCCAGATATATTCCGATGCATTGGGCCATCACCATTTACCCAACATCAAGATCAAGTTGTTTCAGAAATAGTAGCCACTGATAAGTTTACCCATCATAGCAAAAGAACAAATGGTATAAAAAATGGAATTAGAGGCCAAACTTTGGTTGCAGCAGAAAGGGACCCAGACAATCTATTTTTGAATGGAGAGACAAGGAATGTAACTGCTAACAAAAATGGAACTACACAACTATCCATGCATTCAAATAGAAGCCAAATCATGCTTCATAGAAAATATGCAGAAAAACTCTCTGTGAATGATGGTGATAAGAAGCAAATATCAAATTTGCTCTTGGGAATGGCATTAAGTGGAAAGCCCTGTGAAAAAGAAGAGACCAGAAGTGTTCAATCAAGAATGAAGGAAGGTGTTGTGGATTTCATGAAGCTAGACGTGTCAACGAGGAACGAGTCTGCTACTGGTGGAGACACGTTCATCATGTTGAAGTCTTCATCTGCAGCTGCTCTGGATCATATTGATAATCATACTGGGGCTACATTTGGACAACATGCAAAGAATTTAAATACTGTAAGAAAATATAGTGGTCCACTTTTCGACTTTCCACAATGTGAGAAGAAGGCGGATGATTTTGTTCCAATGTCCAGTAATTTATGCAGTCCTTTTACTTTGGGATATGATATAAAGGAATTGTTGTCTGAAGAAGGATTGCGTGTTCTTGAAAAAAGGAGGATAGATAACCTGGGGAAAATAAATTGTTTGCTGGCAATGAAGCGGGATGGAAAGCGGATTAAATTTGAACTTGTTCGAAAGCTCCAAATTGAAGAACGCAAGCTCCGTCTATTAGATGTTCAGAAGCGGTTAAGGGATGAAATTGAGCAACAACAACAGCAAATTATGTTGATGTCTGACAGGGCATATCGTAGATTTGTGCGTCTTTGTGAACGCCAAAGGACTGAACTTGCCAGGCATGTCACAGTCTCTCAAAAGGCAATTCGTGAAAAACAATTGAAGGAGGTATTTCAAGGTCGTAAAAAGTTTTTAGAAGCTAGTTGGACAAATAGGGATGCTAGGGCCATTCGTAACAGAGGAGTTGCCAAATACCACGAGAGAATGCTGAAGGAATATTCAAAAACGAAGGACAAAGACCGGAATGAGAGAATGGAGGCTTTGAAAAACAATGATGTTGACCGTTACTGTGAAATCTTGGAAAAGAAAACTCAATTGTCTGGTAATGCTGGAGAGCGCTATAAAATCCTGTCTTCCTTCTTATCACAGACAGAAAATTATCTGCAGAAGCTTGGAGCAAAAATCATAGCTGTGAAGAATAATCAAGAGGTGGAAGAAGCAGTAATGGTTGCCAATTCAGCTGCACGATCACAGGTATACGGTATACTTAGTGTACTATAGGGGGAGAATATTTTGCTTCCTATGGTAGCTGGCTCTTTTCTGGTTTTGTTGCTGACCAAGGTCCAAAAACATTGGTCTGTTGATATAGGGTGTATCTGAAGAGGAGGTTGATAGGGTAGCAACATTTGCACAGGAGGCAGTGAGTAGAAATCATCTATTAGCATGTATCCCATCGAGAGATAATCTATCTATAAACAAGTGCGTATTCTGATCTTAACACAATAAGTAGTTTGTTTGGCTTTACTACTCATAACTTATTAAGTTAATGCAGATATTCACACCATCCATTTATTTAGGTATTACAATTTGGCACATGTAGTAAAAGAAAAAATTATGCGACAACCTTCTATGCTTCAAGCTGGGATATTGCGTGACTACCAATTGGTATGTTACTTTTGATTTCAGATAGACTAATTTTATAATCACAAATATCTCAATATTTCGGTGCTACTTGATTTTTTATATTTTAATGTCCATGCTGTACTTTGCTGCAGGTTGGGTTGCAATGGATGCTTTCTTTGTACAATAATAATCTGAATGGGATTTTGGCAGATGAGATGGGTCTTGGCAAGACTGTACAGGTATATATATTTATGTTTTTTCTCTAATGTAATCTAGTCATCATTCTTACTGTCTGGAGAATTGTATGGAAATTCCTCCAATTTGTTGGATGCACTGAAATTTGTATATGGTAGGTTTCTTGAAAATACAAAACCTAACAATTTTTAGCAATGGATATCAATGTAATTCCGAATTTTATCAAAGCAGATCCATTGCTTATTCCCTGGAGCATCTTCCTCTCTAATATTCTAGTATTGGCGAAAGATGATTTATGATGATGAGGATGACTTTTAATGTTCTTTAGACCAAATTAATCTGTAGGACCCAACAAAGTGTATAGAAAATGCATTTTCTCTTTGAATTCTCTCTACAAAGTGTGATTTGTAGTTGTCTTTGTTGATGCTAACCTTCGCAATCTTTAGACACTTCTCAAATGAAGTGCCTTAGCCAATCCTTGACTCTTCCCACTTGAAGTGCCCTGAAAAGGAGGCAATGTATTAGAAACATGTCAAGATAATAAACATTTAAATCCATTATTAGACAAAGTTGAGAGTGAAATGATTTATTAACACTCCATTTGTTGAAAGAAAATGTGGACAGTTAAACAACTGTGTTTATTTGTGCAGACAGTTGATTTGATAGGCGTTTAGAATCAAAATAAAATCACCGAGCTTTGTTTATTGCCCTGATTTAGGAGTTCATGAACCAAGTTATGATTGCAGATATCAGAGTAAGATGTCTTATATCATTATATAGTGGGCATGTTAGGATAAAATAAGCTTCATCTTTGGTTTCATTTAAGTTACACAGCTTACAGATTTGTTTTTCCCAAGGTGTTTGGGGGAGTGTCCTATCTACCAATTTCACTATATAGTTCATGTGAGTTAGTTCTTAGTTTTGCAATCATAATTATCTTCTTGAAGCTGACAATCTAGATGGATATGATGGATGTTCAAGTTTGAGATTGATGATATTTTAGTAATCAGATGGCTTTATTTTATCTTTCATATTTTCATCCTTCCAACGGTTTTCAATGTACTTTCGTCACTTGTTAATTTTGTAAATATTGTAATTTTGGATATGCACAAGATAGTAGTATTAAATCCAATTCAATGGCCAAACATTTCAAATCAAAGCAGAGTCTTTTATAGGCATTTGTATCATGTGTATGATGAATGTGTCTTGATTGTCTAATGAAGAGCATGAATTTCATAACCTATGCTTGCAGTTGCCTATGAATATGTACTAATTTGGTAAATGAAGGGTTTCCTTTTGTCCATGCTAACTTTATATATGGGAAGATACTTCCGTTTGAATTGACACTCTACTTTCATGCGTTAACGACGTAACGTTTGTAATTAATCAGTAAATTGTTTCTTGTGAACTTTACAGTAGCTACAAACATCATATCAGTGTGTTTGGGTTTGATTTTTTTTTTTTTTTTGCATGTTTCCTTGAGAATTCTTGCTATGTTGGTAAAACTGCTGTTTCTTGTCTCAGCTAACTATTGAAGATAGAAGAAGATCCCCTCTGAATTTGTATCTCTTTTGAAATATTAACATCTCTGAATTTGCCTGAACCAATGGGCTGGTGTGTCTTGGAGGTATTCCCTGTTGCAAAACCACTTGTTAACTGTTTTTAGAGAGAAGGCTGGCAAGATAGATTTAAATCCATCTGATTGCCTCCAAAGTTCGAATGGTTATAGTTGTTCATCTTAGGCATCATGCCAATAATTTATACTGGCATTCTTTGTGAAGGGAAATTTCCTGCCTTGGGCATTTGGGCGGGCCTAACAATTTCTCTGAATCAAGAGGTAGAATGAGGAGCCTGTCTTGTCCTGCTTGCTTCCAATAATATGGATAATCTGTTGACCATTGTCTCTGAAGCCATGCCCCACAGCCTGCTTGGTACAAGGATTTATGCATGGTATAACTGTATATGTGTGCCACAGTGTAACATTGGTTAAATGGAGTATTCATTAATTTTCAGGGAGGTTGTATCCAGATAATTGATTAAGAACATTTTCTTTAGTTTAAGTTTTTAATCTCATTGTAAATGGAAGCTTACAACATCCTAGTACATGATATTTGGGATACAGGTAATGGCTCTGATTGCGTATCTTATGGAGTTCAAGGGAAATTATGGGCCCCATCTCATTATTGTGCCAAATGCCGTTGTTGTGAACTGGAAGGTAATTTCCAATTCGTTACATGCTGAACATCTTATACTTTTATATATACTGGCACTGACTCATCTCTGATATTGTAAGTGATCACAGAGTGAGCTTTATCGTTGGCTGCCAGCATTGTCTTGTATTTTTTATGTTGGTACCAAAGATCAACGTTCAAAACTATACACTCGAGTATGTTTTCTCTACTCTGGAGCATCAGTGAATTTTCTTTCACAGGGTACACTGACATGTATATGCAAACAGTACATCAGTTGTGAAAATCTACAAAATTATACTTTTTTTGACATCAACTGCTTATTTGTGTTTTTATAAGTTCACGATCCATTTCTATTTTACAGTTTGTTTAGGCAGATTATTATGTTTATTTTTTGTTCTTCTACCCACCAAAAATTTCATACACCCAAGCATAGTTATAGCATCTGGGCTATATTATATCAATTCTCTACTCTGTTCTCATATGGCTTGGTTAAATATTCGATAATTGGAAATTCCTAATGGTTGAGTTTCTCGAGAATTTTTTATTCTCCTTTTGACATCAACTGGATATTTCTTTCCTATTATCTCAGGCTTCCTTTTATTTTCTACTCGTTATGATCTTCCAAATACTTGTGACTAATTATATAGATTTTTTTAACCTCACAGTTTGCTCCTGCAAATAACTGTCCTCGTTTCTTTCCATACTCTAACTGAGAAAATATTTACACTCAAACATACTTGAAGCTTTTGGACTATATCATCTCTTAATTGTCACATTTGAAAATAATTATCCCCTTAAGCATGCAGATTCTTTCAGAATATTCAAGATGTGGCTCACAGGAACGCTCTATTATTCTTTCTGCTGCTGGATTTTCTTTCATTTTGTTTGGCTAAGTACTATTTTGGGCCACTTTGTTATTCTTATGTACTAGTATATAGATATACATAGATACAAATATACATACACACACAAGCACGTACATGCACATACACATGCATGTCTATCTATGTAGTTATGTTTTGCATAGATTGTGGTTTGTTAGTTTTAGTTTATAATCTTAGTTACATTATTTTCATCAAATTCTTTGGTATTCATTTGAGATATCATTTCTGTGTCTAGGAATATTACTTTTGTAACTTGTTATATGGAATTTGTTTTTGTCTGATTGTGGTTTCCATTTCTAGAGTCCTTAAAAGAATAATAACTTTTGTTCATAAGAAAATCTCATTTATGTGGTGTATGAATAAATGTTATGTTCTTTGGCATTTTTTAATACACGGGCATCCTTATGTATTGCAATTAACAGGAGATTTCTGCCATGAAGTTCAATGTTCTTGTCACTACATATGAATTTATTATGCGTGACCGTGCAAAGCTTTCAAAAGTATATTGGAAGTATATCATCATTGATGAGGCACACCGCATTAAAGACAGGCAATCTCAATTATCGCATGATCTGGATAGGTTTCGGAGTCAAAGGAGGTTGCTACTTACAGGCACTCCATTACAGGTATATTCTTGTGTGTAGTGACTCAGGTTATATGTTGATAATCTTTTTGTTCTGATATCAACAATACTTTCAAGATGGTGTTTAATACTGTGTGAATGAAGTCTTTTTGTTAACCTAAGATGGGGATTTGTTTTCTGTTTGATTCAGAATGACCTGCAGGAACTCTGGTCACTTCTCAACTTGCTTCTACCAGATGTTTTTGATAATTATAAGGTCTTCAATGATTGGTTTTCCAAACCCTTTTTAAAGGATGGATTTTCTGAGAGATCTGAGGATGCATGGCTTGAAACTGAGAAGAAAGTGATCATCATTCACAGATTGCATCAAATTTTGGAGCCTTTCATGCTTCGTCGTCAAGTGGACGATGTTGAAGGCGAGCTTCCACCGAAGGTAACCATTCCAATCTTTTTACTAGTGTTTTAGTTTGCCCTTTGTAATAAGTCCTTAATAGTTATGATTTGTGTATGGTGATGATAGGTTTCGGTGGTGCTGAGATGTAAAATGTCAGCACTTCAGGCAGCAATCTATGATTGGGTCAAATCCACAGGAACACTTAGGCTTAATCCAGAGAGTGAGGCCAGGAGAATAGCAGGAAACAAGAAACGGAAAGTGCGAGCATATGCTCCACTGAAGAACAAATGTATGGAATTGCGGAAGGTCTGCAATCACCCCTTCCTGATTTATGATTTTTATGATAAATATACAGATGACTACTTGGTAAGGACCTGTGGAAAGCTCTGGGTCCTTGATAGAGTCCTGATCAAGCTTCATAGTGCAGGGCATCGTGTACTCTTATTCAGTACTATGACAAAGTTGCTTGATATTTTGGAAGACTATTTGCAGTGGCGTGATCTGATGTATAGAAGAATAGATGGAATGACTAGCCTAGATGATAGAGAATCAGCTATAGTTGAGTTCAGCAAGCCTGGAAGTGAATGCTTTATCTTTCTGCTTAGCATTCGTGCTGCTGGAAGGGGTTTGAATCTTCAGTCTGCAGACACAGTCATTATTTATGATCCAGATGCCAACCCCCAAAATGAGGAGCAGGCAATAGCGAGGGCTCGCCGTATTGGACAAAAGAAAGAAGTTAAAGTTATATATATGGAATCTGTTGTGGACACAATATCTAGCTGTCACGTGGAAGATGAATTACGAAGTGGTGGCATGCTAGTTTTTGAAGATGAGCTAGCAGGAAAAGCTAGATATATGGGATCTGTGGAAAGCCTTGTTCGTAGCAATATTCAGCAGCTGAAGATGGACATGGCAGATGAGGTGATAAATGCAGGGCGTTTTGATCAGAGGACAACTCAAGAGGAACGGCGTATGACATTAGAGGCACTTTTGCATGATGAAGAGAGGTGCCAAGAAATTGTCCATGATGTACCTACAATGCAAGAAGTAAATAGATTAATTGCAAGAAGTGAAGAGGAAGTCCACATGTTTGATCAAATGGATGAGGAACGGGATTGGCCTGGTGAGATGATGAAGCATTGTGATGTTCCAAACTGGCTTTGTGTAGGTTTTACTGAAATAAATGCTGCTGCAGATGTCATGTCAAAGCAGGCTTCCTCAAGTGTACCAATGGAGAACATTGGGACTAAAGAAGAGGAGGAAAGGGTGCTGGCAATGTCTGCTCAAGTGGGTCACATCAAGGGATTATCAAACTTGAAGAACTCCTGCAATAGAAAAACTAAAAAAGCTTCCTACAGTAAATCAAAATTACCTAATGAGGATAGAAATGGCCAGTATATGCAGGATGAAGATCAAAAGGATCTCAAAGCAAGTGCGGAAGAGGAGGTGGTTTTATCTGTAGATAAAGAAGAGAAACAAACAGTAGAATACTTAGAAAAAGTGGAGCCAAGAGAAGAAACAAATTTTAAAGAGAATCATATAGATTGTGTGGACAAGGAAGGCCAGACACAAAATTTTGTAGCTACGAATTATGAAAGTTGTGCAGCAAATGATGCACTCTTTGGAGAAGACCTCAAGGATGAGGAGGATACTGCATCAGAATTGTCATCTCAATATGAAAAATCAAATGGAGAATATGCATCATATCAACCTAAATCATCTAAAAAATTTGTATCCTTGGCTGCCTTAGAAATAAAGCCAGGCTCTCAACAATCGATGGTAAGATTTAATGTTATATAAGTTATCCAAGACTTATAAATTTCTCTTTATCGCTCATGTACAGAAGGCTAGTATTTCTTTTTTATGTCATGTCACCCGTGGCTAAAATATTTATATCGAGAAATTGCAGATGGAAATTTGAAGGTGTATTTTGAACAAGTTTGGTTTCCAGGTATATGAAAGGGTCGATGGTGTGGAGAGAGAAGTTCTACGAGCAAAAATCAAACGGAAGCGGAGTGGATCACATAGCCGTAGGTGGTCTGTAGTGAAGTTACGCCCTTATTTCTATGGAAGATTCCATGATAATCTGAGTTGGAGACCCAAAGATTGTGGTTTACACAGAATGCTTAACCAGGAAGAAATTGCCATGAGGGAAACATTCAGTCATGGATCTAATGAACGTGGTGTGCATCTAATGAGGCAGAGACTTTCTGAGCCTGCATGTGTGGACAAGCTGATGGATAGGCATACAAGTTTTCAACTACATTCTGTAAATAAACCCATCGAGTTTCAGGGACCCTCAGAACTTGTCCAGTCTTCAAGCTGTGCTGGCGAAAGCCTTTTCTGGGTGAACGCTCAAAAGGTACTGCAAGCTATCTGTTCTGGCAATATATTGTGTTTGACATTGGCCAGACGGTTCATCTCAAGATATTCCAATTCATATGTTGCATTTTCAAATAGCTGATTCCACTTCTTACCAAATTGGTAGAAGATCAGGATATTCATTTCAAAAATGTTGTTTGGGCTTGTTTCATTACCCGGCCATAGAAATGTCGGGAATGCTTTTCATTGTGAAATTATATGGTGGGGGTAATTTCTTGTCTCTGTGAAATGCAATAACCAGACTATTCCTTCCTGCAACTAAAATTTCAAAGTAAAATCTTTATTGTTCACAAGACCAAATGGATTGGCACAAGTGCTTTGGGTTTCTGATTGAAACATTCAGGTGTTCTATGAGTCAAGCATAAGATGCTGGCAATATATTGTGCTTGACATTGGCCAGACGGTTCATCTCAAGATATAGCAATTCATATGTTGCAGTTTCAAATAGCTGATTCCTCTTCTTACCAAATTGGTAGAAGATCAGGATATTCATTTCAAAAATGTCGTTTGGGCTTGTTTTATTAGCCGGCCATAGAAATGTCGGGAACGTTTTTCATTGTGAAATAATACGGTGGGGCTAATTACTTGTCTTTGTGAAATGCAATAACCAGACTATTCCTTTCTGCAAGTAAAAGTTCAAAGTAAAATCTTTATTGTTCACAAGACCAAATGGATCGGCACAAGTGCTTTGGGTTTCTGATTGAAACATTCAGGTGTTGTATGAGTCAAGCATAAGATGCTTAAAGCCTTAAACCAATATCAAAACAAGTTATTTACATTTGTTGATGCTATAATCACTTAACTTTTCAGTGACTAGGTTTTTCAAATCTTGCCTTCCAGAGATTTATATAGATAGATAGATGGATGGATGGAGAGAGAGAGAGAGAGAGAGACATGCATGTATGTGCGTGTGTGTGTGTGTAGAGAGAGAGAGAGAGAGAGACATGCATGTCTATGTGCATGTAAGTGTTTGTGTATGTATACATATATCTATGTATATCTATATACATACATATATGCATATGTATAGATAAATGTAAAAAACATGTACATCTGTTTGAGTTGAGTAACCAGCAGCAAAACTTGATGGCTTGTTATATTTTTGATTAAAAACTGGGGATTTAGATTGTCATATTGCCTAGTTTTTTAAGATCACTATATTCAGTATTTCCAAATGCTTTCTATTGAACTCAATCTTGCAATTTAATGCTTGAGAGCACTGTGATGCTGCCTTGCAAATGCCTTTACTATATCTGTCGATTCTGATGTTTGCTTGTTGTGGCAAATCTCCTATTTTTTCCAGTGTCTAATATATTAAACTCTGGAAATTTAAAAAGTGGTCTTTTTGTCTGCAGTGTAAAAATGTTTTGAGCAATTTGTTGTGTTCAATATCAAAGGACGCAAGGCAAAGTGCAGCCGTCTTAGTGGATCTTCCAAAGTGGGACAAGATTCCAGGCTACTCCAGGGTTATCTCCAACCCCATTATTGCTCAGACAATTATGCAACGGCTTGATCGCTATGAGTATGCTGGTGTTTTAGACTTTGCGGCAGATGTGCAATTGATGCTTGAAAATGCTATTTGGTGTCATAGCAATTTTTCAGAGGTATTATAATGTTTGCATAAATTATATATCCGTAGTGTTTTGATTTTAACTGGATTGGTCTTGTCTCTTATTATTTCTCAAATGCAGGTGCAGACAGGTGTAAGGAGATTACAAGAATTGTTTTTCCGGCAAATGGCCCATACCTTTCCAGATGTAAATTTTAGTTCTTTAAAATCCCAAAGGTCATCTGTACATGGCCACTCGACTCCTGTTTCTGCACAGTTTCAAGGCAGATTGGTGAAACAACAAGATCATGATTTAGTATTTTATTCTGGTTGTCTGACTCCACTGGGAAGAAATTATAATGTTGATGATAATGACCTGAAGGAAAAAGAATGTCAGAAAGAAATTGTTGTAAAAAAGGAGATGGAAAGCCAGGGTAGGCTTACAGTTCGACCAGGAAGTAGGGAAAGGAAAGCTGATGAAGTTGGAGAGGTCCATTGTACTAGAGATCTTTTTTCTGGCAAAAGGAAGATAAATCAAGGAGAGGAAGAAGATATCAAAGCTGGGGCAGTACCTAAGGTGCCTCGTACAAGTCAAGGGTCGGTTGGACCATCTTTTGATTATCCTACTCAAGTTTCTAATTCTAAAAAGAGGAAAATCAGCGAGCTTGATGCTCTAAGCCAGCTTCAGTGGTCTATCCATCCAAAGAAGCCTAGGACTGATTTTGGCCAGAGAAGACTTGGTTTTAGTGATTAATGCAACAACTTTTTACATTCACGTTACATCTCTGCATTGACAGAAAGTTGTATATATCTGCAAATGCTTAGGGATTGAAATTGTAATTGTAAAATATATGCGCTACATGACACGGAAGTAAATCCAATTGAACTTTTGGAATTTATCTAAGTACTCCTGATCTCCATGATGTATATTTTTTATAAATGAAATATGAAATGATGTGAATATTAAATTTGGTGCTATTGTAGCAAAGTAAATACTAGATATTAGGTATATTTTTAAAAGGGTTCATGCTTTTTTAAGGTGTTACAAACAGGAATATATCCAAGGATGAGGCTTATACATTTCTGCTGCCACAAACCTCTGGCAAACCATATGCGGCCCCTGACCGGACGGGGAGATCAGCGGCGGTGACATATATACGGCTATAGAGGTGGCCAGATATTAGGTATATATTAAGCATGACTCGTTAATTGCATATTGTTAACATTTGGCATACATACCTGTACCACTTGCTGGACTCAAACTTATATTTTCTCTATGGAATACACATGCCTTCACCATTATGCCCAATTAGGTGACACACATGAGGAGGTGCTTTGTTATGTTGCTAGAGCCTGTTAAACCCCTTAAACAGGTTTTTTGGGAGCAAGTCTTCCACAAAAGGCGTGAAACGCTTGTTCTGGTGGAAAGCACAACCTGTTGAGCTTTTAACAGCTTTTTGGAGAAATCTGTAAAAGGAAAAAGTGAAATGTTGTTCTAGTCAAAGACTCAGAGGTACAGGGCGTTGGGCACTTTTAACAGGTTTTTGGAGCACAATTTCTGCTAAAGGAATGTGTGTACGCAATAGTAAATCTGGCAATAGATCCAGAATTTACACAACTTATTATTATAATGTGTTACTCTTTAACGAACAACAAACATACTTGTTTCCGGCTCCAATTTTTTTTTACATACCTAATAAAACAAGTTTGAAAGTACATGCGAATCCTTCTATCTCTTTTGAGGGTTGTAGCTTATTCCTTAATTGGGTAGACTTTTCTTTCAACATCCCTTTTTTCACATCTTAAGCATCTCGATGCAGGGTTTCATGGAGGGGGTTGTTGCTCATAATTTTTAATGAGCGGGTGGTTCCATGAAAAGTGAAAGACATGGCAACAAGAAATTTTAGAAGCTTTTCCTAAAAACAAGGTGCTGGCTAATTGTTAGGGGGAAAGTTTGAAGGGGTGGAAAAAAAAGGGAGGGCGTTGGATGTTTCCCATACCTGCAACTATTTTTTAAGAAGATATTCTACCAAATGTAAATTTATGAGTCGTCAAAATTTGTTCAATTTTAATTATACATAAAAATATGATAATTTTAAATTTAAAATATAATAAATTTAAATATTATCCTTTTATATAAAATTGTAGCATACACTCATAATTTTTATACCATGGGACTACTTTTGTTACATATGTTCCTAAATTTACTCTGTAGTACCCTTTAAGAAAATTTATGAGCTCCCCTCTCATGGGACCACTTACAATTGCTACAACTACTTTTTATCTATTCTTTGTTTCTTTCGTCTGTCATTGCATTGAAGTTCTTTTCACAATATTTGTTGCTTCAGTGTTCTTGGCTCTTATTTTTTTGGCCCATTAGAAAAATGTGGGAAAAAAAAAAAAAAATCCCAATTTTGCACTTTGATGATTTTATTGTAAAAAATTGAAGTTTATTTTTTCTCAATTTTTTACACTAACGAATAGACCAAGTTATGTCATCAATTTTAATTATAAACACTTCGGTGTAAAAAGTTGTTTTTGTATCTCGAAACTAAGTTCTTGTCAAAAAAAATACTCGATTTGGTTTGGTTATCGAGCGGCCAACAAACACTAATGGCCCTGGTGGGGGTTTGATGTTGCAATTGTCATGTAGCCTTGATAGACCCGATGGAGTCTTTGTTTCCAAGGTACCAGTTGTTGCCAATAGGTTATAGTTCCTCAGGGGCTTAAGGTGCTCAAAGTACCCAATGGGCTTGGCAAAGTTGATAGGGTTTGCATGGTGCTCAAGGTGCAACAAAATGGCGAAGGGCTCAATGGGGTCTATGTTCCATGGGTGCCATGGGCACCCAAAGCCCTTAGCACTGATAGGGTAAGGTAAAGCAATGTAGATGCCATATTCATTATTGATGGACTCGATGGGGTTGTGATTTTGCAGGTAACATGGGTACTCAAAGTTCATGACATCGTTGATGGGGTCTACGTGGCACATAAAAATAAAAAAATTCAAACACTTCACCTACCCCAAGTTCTTAATGAGATTCATAACCCCGATAGGGTCTATCACAAGCTAACAAGGAACTGTGAAATCTTATTTTACAAAAGTTTGAATGCCAAATGTCACAAGAGGAATACAAAGGGTTAGCTTTATAAATAGGAAAAACGACAATTGTATAAGGGTTGTTTGATGCTCATTGTAATTTTGTTTGAAAGGAAGGAGAAAGACACTGTGTCCATTATTCAAACAAAGAACACAACGGAAATTTTAGAACTTTGTATCTAACATTTTTATTTGTATGTTTTTATTATGTTAATAGACCTCTCAATTCAAGCAATACTTGTATTTATCTCAAATGATCATATTACTTTTTAGAAATTCTTCTTGTCATGCATATGATGAAAACTATATTTGCTCATTCATGCGTGACCATTCGTCTTCTTTCCTTTTATCTTATTTTATTTGGTTGAAATCAGTGAAACCCAATGCTCCATTCAACTTGTAAATATTGTAAATAAGTTTGTTACTATTTTTTCAATATTCAATAAAAGGGAACGAGAGACTTTTTGTCTCATTTATTGTTGTGAAATACTAAATTGTCAAAGTGCCAAATATTTTACCAGCGGTTTTTAGGGCCCATCGTGGGGCATGAATAAGTATTTTTTGAGCTACCCAATGACTCTTATCACTTAGTGTGACGTATTGCTTTTAAATTAATTTAATGTTGATATAAAAATCCCTTGTTGATTGTGACAAAATTCTATCATTCTGGTTGGAAATAGAGACACAAGGTCTTGTAAAAGTAAAGGTGTCTCTGACCCATTCTTTGACTTGCAAGAATAGTGTAATTTCAGACTTTTCCTTGAGTGAATAAAGAAGGTGCAACCTCTAAGTAGATCATTGTCTTTGCCTAACGTCTTGGTTCTAAGGGAAATAGACTTCCAAAACATTGCAATTGTACCCATACCATGGGGTCCTCGTATTGAGCATTGTCCCTAGGTGCTCAACTCCATGAGTTATCCAAGGGTTCAAGGAAGAATTTTTCTAAGTTTATCGGTGATGGTAAACAAAACCCTGATGAACATATAAAAGCTTTTTTTTTTGTGGTAATTTGGGTGTGGAAGATGAAGATGTATCAATCATTATTTATAGAAACTTTGGCTAAATAAGCAACTGAATGGTTTCACCATCTGCGAACAACTTCTATTCCGAACTGGTAGACGATGAGAACTAAATTCGAAGAAAGATTTAACCTAGTTGAAGATGAACATTTCCTCTTGGCTCAATTGTCTCAGATAAAGAAAAAACCTCATGAACCTATGAGAGAGTTCATAACTTGATTCAATACGCTGACACACCAAATTTTGGTGATTGCCATGCCTACAATAGAAAATTAGAAGTGTTTTTTATTGAATGCATGACTTGAAGTGAGTTTCTTCATTCGAATAAACCATCCACAAACTCTGTAAATAACACAAACCCATGGTACATAAATAGAAGATGATTTGATCATGGCCGAAAAAATGAAAAATTACTCATTCAAAAGCAAATAGCAAACTTTAGCAGGTCCTTTGCTCTAGAAATTGATAAATGGTATATTGGCCTTGAAGAAACAAATCTCTCGAGCTCACCAACTGCTCCATACAAAGATGTTCCCAGAAGGCTATTTGTTCCATATCATGGAAATGTTCGTTCTAAAATCCCTAATCCAACTCCTAAACTCACTATCAAAGCAACACATGTACAAATTTATTTTTCATGTATCTTTCATGTTACTAATGATCGCGATTGTTTTGATTGTCCATAAATGGGAAGGATGTTGCAATTATGCACCATTGAAGAGCAATTGGAAGAACATGTTTTGAGCACCTATGATCCTAGAATTCAAGAATATGATGGCTACTCCATTGTGGGATATCTTGAATATGAACCCGATTGCAATGAGTATGATGATACAATGGAGGATATGAACAATCATTCATATGTCATATTCACTAGAGATAAAAATGAGAAGTTGAAAGCAACAAAAAAATAAGAGTTTGACAAATAAAAGGCCAAAGAAGCTTCTAAGGCCACAACTACCCCCAAGTTTGTTCTTAATAGAGGTACTTATTTGTTGAACCTATCGAAAAATAAACAATTTGAAAAATGAAGTAGTATTGTGTTTTCACCTAATGTTTCTACTAATGATGAATCAAATCCTACATGTTCCTCTTCATTTGATATCATTGATCACATAAATAAAACCAAGGTCCAGATTTCCCAAACTGAATACCTTAAGGCAAATCTTGATCAAATTGATAGGCTAATCAAATCTATTAGAGGCAGAGGCTCTAACACACATATTCATGGAGCTCATATTAGATTGGTTAATTTTGCTTTGTAAAATAACATAGTTGTTTTTGCTCAAAGTTGAGCCATTCTATGTTTCACTCTTCATTGGAGGCTTTCAGTCAAACAATTGTATAATTGATTCTAGAGCTTTAGATAATGTGATCCCAACCAAAGTAGCACATGCATTGGGACTAACATGTAACGAAATATTTGGCCACTGTTTCAATATGGAAATAAAACAAGTTCCTTTAATTGGAAAAATAGAAGATGCTCAGGTGGCCCTAGTAGCATTTCCTCAAAAGAGAGTTGAAATGACTATTTTAGTGGTATACATCCCTCTGAGTTACAAAATGTTGTTGAGTAGGACCTTTTGTAGAGACCTTGGGGGTGAGATTCGATTGGACTGATCACATGCTATCATTCATATAAAGGGAGTCAATGAAAAACTATGACCATAACTAAAAGTTAAACACTTGGTATAAAAATCAAATGATCCTCGAGCAAATATTTTTTATGAAGAAATAGGCCTTGATACATATATGATGATGAACAAGAAAGACCTAGAGCTTCCCAAGCTCATTAAAGGTGATACAAATGATGTTTGGACTTTAGAATTCAATGGAAGTTGTTCAACTATAGGTGTTGGTGTTGGAGTGGTGTTGATTTACCCACAAAAAGTGTTATTTTATTTTTCGTATCACCTCTAATTTGAATGTACTAATAATATATCTGAGTATGGAGCTCTACTTCTAGGATTACAAGTAGTAGATAGGATGGGTATTTAAAATCTCAAAGCCCAAGGAGATGTTGAATTGACTATGAATTAGGTATGAGGTTAATACTAAGTAAAGAATGATAACCTAAAGCATTACAAAAATAAGGTTTGGGATTGCATTGAAACTTTCAAATCTTTTGCCATTAATGTTGTTTCAAGAGGATAAAATTTCAAAGCTAATGCCATAATTGTGTCTTCATCCTTGTCGATTCTTCATCTCGGTTTGAAAAAGACATATATATCATTGAAATGGTATACCACCCAAGTTATTTAGATAACTTGAAACATTAACAAGTGTTCAACAATGATGAGCAAATCATTGTCTTCTTAGAACAAAGAGTTAAATTTAGAAACAAATTATTTCGAGGGAAGCTCAGTAAGATATAAGGAATCTTTTGTTTTGGAGGAGGACATAAAAATTACAAAACCATTCGACGCTAAAGCCAATTAGTCAGATGGTAAATTCATTCTATTGAAGGGAATTAAGACTCTTAAATATTTGATATCTCTTGAAGAAATGTTTGATAAACATGAAATATACATAAAAAGGAAAATCCAAGAGGATCCTTGTGGGTCACTTGAATATGAAAGAGTAAAGATTGGTACAAAGGAGGAGTTATGATATGTGAACATCGAGAAATGTTGTTCCAAAGAAGAACATCAAAGGTTCATAGCTCTATTCAAATTATATATAAAGATAACTGCTTGGAGCTATGTTGATCTAAAGTCTTTCAAACCTATGTGGCATAATATTCCTTTGAACCCAAGTGTCAATCCATTCAAGCAAAATTTGTGGCATTACAATCCTATGATTACGGGGACCATCTATGAAGAAATAAAGAAAATATTAGATGCAAGAATCATCTTTCCTATCTATCATTCTATATGGGTCGCCAACATTGTGTATGTCATAAAGAATAATGGAGAGGTTAGGATTTGCATGGGTTTTCATAATTTGAATCAAGTCTCACTCAAAGACAATTATGCTCTGCCAATTATGGATTAGATCTTGCGAGTTGTCACGGGATCTGAAATGATGTCCATGTTCGATAGTTTCTCTAGGTAAAACCAAGCAGAATTTGCTCCAGAAGATAAATACAACACAACATTCACCACCCCTTGGGGAACGTTCACATACAAAAGAGTGACATTTAATCTTATCAACACATGAACTACATTCCAAACATAGTGATCTATCGTGATGACCTCATAATGTTCTAAAAAAAAAGAGATCACTATGAACATCTAAAAATGGTCATTGAAAGATGCTAAACACATGGCATATCTCTAAAACTAAAGAAGCCCATCTTTGTAGTGACTGAAACTAAACTTCTAGGACGTGGTTTCCAAATAAGGTACCAAAATCAATACAAAGAAGGTAGAAGTAATCCAAAAGTTATCTCAACCCACAAGCAAACCTGGCATGCACTTATTCTTTGGAAAGGTAAACTTTCTTAGAACATTTATCCCTGATTTTGTTGAGCTAACAAGACATATTGTTCAGATGCTATGAAGACAAAACTCTTTCAAATGGAATGATGATGGGAATAAGGATTTCAATGAGATCAAGGAAGCTAGTGCCAAAGAACCTATTTTGACTTGTTCGTATTCTTGAAAAAACTTCATTGCAATTGCTATTCTTCCAAATAAATATTGTCAACCATCTTGGTATAGAAAAATGAAGAATCTATTGAGTCTTTGATTACTTTCATGAACTATAGTTTGAAGGACCATGAGCTCAAATATTAATTGACTGAGAAATATATGTATGTTGTTTCAAAGCTATAAAATATTTTAGGTTTTATATCTTGAATTCTCACACAATTGTGATGGTCCAAGACTTAATTGTCAAATTAGTTTTGACACAACAAGAACTTGGATCAAAGAGAGGAGGATGGATTACAAAAGTACATGAATATAATTTGGATATCAAACGCACCAAGTTGGTGAGAGGCAAGGTCTTTGTCAGTTGATTGTTGAAGGTGTTGATTTTCAAAGAGAAAATAAAATAGAAAAGCTACTATTGGTGGTCTTTGTGGACTCTTGTGAAAAATGGCATTCCAACATTGCATATTTCCTATCATATAGAGAATGTTCTACCCATCTAAATCTCAAACAGAAACATACACTCAAGCCGAGGGAAACCATGTCGATAATTTGCAATAACACTCCATTCAAGAAATCCCCAGATGGTGCCTTCTTAAGATACGTAGACAAATAAAAACAAAAGAGATTGTTGGAGGCTTTCATAATCAAGTTTATGATGGACATTTTTTCATTTTCTATTACAACTTTCAAAAAAATTCAAGCCCACTACTATTGGCCAATATTTTTTAAATATGCATAAGAATGAGTTACAATATGTGAGGCTTGTCAATTATTTGTTGGATGGCCTAAACTCACAACATTATACCCCACCACATGGTCATTGAAGAGCCTTTACAATAGTGGGGTTTGGATTTAATATGTACATTGAATCCACATTTGAATGTGGGACGTACTCACATTATGACATCAATTGATTACTTTAAATAGTGGGTAGAAAACAATTCAATGAGGTTTACCACTTCTGAGGTAGTTTGTAATTTTATCAAAGAAAACATATTGGTCAAATTTAGGGTTCCACAAAATATTGTCATGGATAATTTTTCTATCGGGGTTGAGTCCAAGGTCCAAGTAAGTTGAATGCATAAGTAGAGTGATCACATGAACCAAGTATGTTCACACCATAATGTAACTGAAATCAAATGAAACCAATATGCGACAATATTGCACAAGACAAAATATGATCTAAAATACCAATCTTTCATAATAAAAGTTCATAAATGTGAGGTGTACATATAGGAGAGTGTTGAGAACCTCTTCCAAAAAAAGTGGTCAAAGACCCTCAGAATAGAAGAGTAAGTCTCACACTTAGAATATATGATCAAAAGAGTTACTTCCTAGTCATCCGGTCAAACTTTACACCTAAGCAAGCTTCTCCATGAAAGTAATAAACTCTATGCGAGGGAAAAAATCTCATAATAAATAAATATGAGAAAATAAAATAACCCCTACTCTAACATCCCCCATAAGCATAAATTAGGTGTTAAAAAAAGGGGTCCTAACAACTAGCCCTGATGAGGTACCATGTACAAAGCAATCTATCATATAATAGAGAAAATGAGAAAACCTATAGAAAAACTCTCCCCCAAAAGAGAAACATAAAATAAGAGTTTAGAAATCCCCCTTAGAAGATGATGTTATAGTATCTCGAACCTTAATAAGAGCCCACAAGTGAAGATACTCTCCATAGAAGGTTTGGTAAAGATGTTTGTTATATGCGCTGTTATCTGGAAATAGATCAGATAATGATATTCCCATGAATGAGATCTTTGATGAAGTGCATGTGAATTTTTATGTATTTTGTCTATTGATACTAGACCATATTCCTGTAAATCTAAATAGTACTCTAGTTATCACATTAGATGATGGTAGGTCATATGCACTGAATACCTAACTTTGTGAGAATCACCTGAAGCTAGATGGCCTCAATGTTAGTATTGACAGCTCCCTGGTACTCTACCTCAATAGATGATAAAACAATAGCATTTTGATTCTTGCTTGGCCAACTAATCAGATCTGAACCAATGAATAAATTGTAACCTAAAGTGGACTTCTAATTATGGATATCGCCATCCCAATTTGAGTCAATAATACCAATCAAGTCGATGTCAGTGCCAATTATGTAGTGAATCCAAAATTTATATGTACCCTAAATGTAGTAAAAGATCCTCTTAGTTGCTTTCCAGTGCAACTCATGGAGTTATTACATGAATATGGAGATAAGGCCCACTATATATGATATGTCAGGTCTGATATGTGTCAAGTAGATAAGATTATCCATAAGTTTTCAATACATGGTAGCATCGACCAAAGGTGAAGTACAATATGCCTCAAGCTTGACTCTAGATATAAATAGAGTTAGATTTGGCTTAAAATCAGTCATGTGAAACTGAAAAAGTAAGTTAAGAACATACTTGGGTTATATAAGAGTGATCCCCGAGTCAAACTGAGAAAACTAGATCCCAATGAAGTAATGTAACAATCCTAAATGTGTCATGGAAAATATATCATGAAGATCTTATTTCACCATTGCAATGGATGAGGAAGAGCTCCTAGTGATCAAAATATTATCAACATAAAGAACTAGAATCAAAAGTGAATCATCCTACTGCAATAGATAGACATTTGAATTTGAATGGCACTGAGTGAACCCTTTAGAAAAAAGGAAGAAATCTATCTTGGCATATCAAGTCTTAGAGGTATGTTTGAGGCTATAGATAGATTTATGAAGTTTGCACATAAAGGAAGGATCCTAAAAAAATCTAGGTGGTTTCTCCATGTAAATATCCTCCTCAAGGTCACCGTGAAGAAAAACACTCTTCATGTTCATTATATGAACATCCTAATGATTGGCTGTAATAATAAGTGTGAGTCTGACAGAGTTCATTTTGGTGACTGGTGAAAAGGTCTATAGTCAATGTCATGCACTTGTGAAAAACCTTTTGTGTCTAAACACACTTTAAAATAATCAATGGACCCATCTATTGCATACTTGGTCTGATATATCCATCTGCATTGAACCATCTTTCTTCCATTAGGAAGAAGTGACAAATCCCAAGTATGATTCCTGATGAAGGTGTTATAATCTTTATGCATGGTAGAATTCCACTCAGGAATACATGATGCCTCCTGAAATGTTTGTGGATCTGAGGTAGAGTCATAAAAAACATGTGGGCCCATATGAAACTCTAAATGTGTCTTCTTGTCATCTAAATGATCTCTAACCCATGTGTTTTCACTTTACAGTGTCTGCCTAGCCCAAAGAGGACAAGAAGTGGATGAGTCAAGTATAAAAACATTATCTTATGAAGTGTGGCTAGATGTGGATGGATATGAATTCCTATCACTACTCTCACTATCAAAACTATAATAAGTGTCCTCAACCTCTAGAATGTGCTTAGGCTGATCTAAATTGTCTGAATTTAATCCAAGTGAGTCCAATGAAGTGGGAAAAGTGTCAAGTGTTGAATATATGGGACTCATTTGAAAGTGAAAAATTCTCACTATAAATATCTCATGTGTGGTTGTAAAAATAAGATGGTACCCCTTGACACCATTTTTATAACCTACGAAGATGCAAGGCTTACTCATAGGTTTCGTAGCCTTATGTTTCTTCTTTGGTATGTGTGCCATAACTGGATATCCAAAAAACCTAAAGTGCTCAATTGCAGGTTTCATGTTGTGCCAAGCTTCAAAGGGAGTTATACCTTGTAAAATTTTATGAGGAACCTTATTATAAATTTAACAGGCACACTTAATGTATTTATCCCAATACCAAGGTTCCAATGACTTAAAGTGTATCATACAATTTGCCTTGTCTTTCAAGGTCCTATTCTTACATTATGTAAATCCATTTTATTGAGGATTGTATGTAACTGTATGCTTTAAATCAATCCCATCTGCCATGTAAAATTGCTCAAATTTGTTATTGACATACTCACCCCCTTTATCAATTCTAATAACCTTGATGCATTTCTCAGATTATTTCTCTACAAGAACTTTGAAGTCTTGAAACTTGTCAAAAACTTCAGATTTATTTCTAAATAAGTGGACCCATATGTACCTTGAGAAATCATCAATAAAGGTGAGAACATACTTAGCCTTGTGAAAGATAGATTGGGAAAAGGCCTATATGCATTAATGTGTACTAACTCCAATGCCTATGGATCCCTCCAAGATTTACCTTTGTCAAATTTCTCTTCAAGATGCTTTCCAAGGGTACAACCCTCACAAATACCCTTAGAGAAATGGATTCGAGGTAAGCCTATGACCATGCCATTTTTATTGAGTTGTTCTAGGCAGCGGTAGTTAAGGTGGCCAAACCAATCATGCCATAATTTGTTAACTCCATCTGAATGATTCAACATTATAGTCAAAGAAGAATTAGGTGAAAAATGTGAGAAGGTATTAACCTAGCCTAGTGATCTACCCTGCCTACTACCACTGTAGAATCATTATGTAACTCTCTGATTATGATTGAATATTGTAAAAACTCTACCCCCATTCCCTTAATGAAATGAGTGATTTGGTACATTGATAAGAGATTAGTTGAAAGTGATGAAACACATAACATTTTTCAATGTTCCTCCATCCATTTCAATAGACCATCTACCTTAAACATCTATTGAAGTGTCATCACCCAAAGTGATAGAAGACATGCTACAAGGCTCTAAGGAATAAAAATCAACTTGAGAAGAGCCCATGTGGTGGGAAGCACTTGAGTCAATAACCCATGAAGAGGTTGGAGCTGCAACTATTATAAGAACCTTGCCATTTTATTTCTCTTTACCTTTACCTTTTGCCTTTAAAGAATCTTGAGTTGATGAATTCTAATTGATAGATTCAAGAACACCTATGTTATTCTTTTCTAGAAGATGAGTTAGGTGATCAATTTGTTTCTTCATGCACTTATGTTCATCGTGCCTATTTTTCTTGCAATAGGCACACTTAACCTTCTCTTTCTTAGGTTTTTTATTGGAAAAGGAAGTTTTAGTGATTGTTTTGGCAGAGGTGGATTCTTTCTTATTTTCTTGATCCTTATTATTTTTATTCTTCTCTTTTTTTGTATCCTTCTATTTCTCATTACCAACAATTAGGGCTTGAGATTTTGAGGACTTCAATGTGCCCATCTAAAGAAGGCATATTCCTTGTAATGCCTAGAGAATTTTTAATGGAATGGAAGGTAGAGACAAAGACAGATAATATGAACCTAGTTTTGAGAGTATAGAAAGAAAAATTTGGTCATATTTCTTTTCTATTCCATATTATTTTAACTATAATACTAAAAACTTAAACTCAGTGAAGAAATCCTAAAGGATGTCAAAACTTATAGGACTCAAATGAATGAGTTCAAGTTCTAGTTCATGCCCTGTCATTACATATAGATTCCCATAGAGATTTTCCAAGGTGGTCCATACTTCATTAGGAGTTTTAACATACTCTACATGAAAGAGAAGATTGAGATAAACTGATAGACATAGCAACCCATAGACTTTGTTACAACTGTTATACCACTTAACTTTTTATGCTTTTGTATTAGGTTTAGACTTGTTGCCCAATGTAATATGATGTAAACCCTTGCTCCTTAATATAATTTACATTTTGGTTTTCAATTTATATGAGTTAAATGACGTTAGAGAAATAATTGAACTTGCATCCATTTTGCAGAAATGAAGTTGTAGTGGTGGATTTTAGTTGTTTACATAAATGAAATAATTACAAGAAATGCAGACGAACATGCACCACAACATAACACCCCTATTAAATTAATTTGATCAAATCCTCCCTCACCCACCCTCCCCATTCTAACACCTTATAATTTTAGTGAATTTTAAAAAATAATTGAGACCAATGGACGGGACATGAAAAAACATGAAATTTTTAACAAAATGGTAGACAATTCTGAGTTACCAATCAAAAGTTACATAATATATCATTTTCTTGTCTTTAATAGCCCGTTTTAATTTAAGAAAAAAAATTGAAATGCACTAATGGCTAAAATATAGATTTAGACTTACATACAAGGGATGAAACTGAACCAATGACCTCTATAATGAAATTAGTAAGTCTTAACCAATCTTTTTATGCACCTCTACATGTGTAACTCAATGAGAAATTTCCACTTTGAGGGGCTAAATAGAGAACACGATATTAAAAAAAATCTAATAAAACAATTGTTTTTAGGGTAAAATAAAGATTATTTGACTTAGCTTTAGAAGAGAGAAAAATCAAATAGCTTTGGTGCTGCCACTTGAATAACCCATGTGCGATTTACATGCACCAAGTGCATCTGAAAGCCTAATTGCCAAGAGGTGGTATGATTCCATTAGGCCTCATTGGATATTTTTGCATCCATACTAGGATGTGAGATAGATCAAAGTAGATCCTTAGCAAAAAACACTTTTTTTCACACACATGTCTGCACTTTGAACCACCACAGAGAGAAGCACCAAAATAAACGAAGGCATGGATCAATACGTCCAAATGTTATTGTATTAAAAACCACAGCCTCCAAAATGCCATAATGGAGATTGAACTTTGCTTGCATACAAAACCAAAGACCAAACATCCTGCCTATAAAACAAGAGATCCAACCCTCCTTGGAATTTTGAAACATTAACACACTAGAACCCAAAAATATGAGATATTTAATGCTCGTACACAATTTTCAAAGCTTAATACAATAAAACCTAAGATTTCAAGTATAGATTTAAAAAAAATAAAAAACCATGCACACAATTATCAGGTGGATTTGATACCATATAGGGATTGAGTCCAAGGTTTGGGTAAGTCAAATTCATGAGTAGAGTGATCACAAGAACCAAGTAGGTGCATAACACACTGTAGTTGAAATTAAATGAAACCAATATGTGAGAATATTGAACAAGATAAAATAGAAGCCAAAATACCAATTTTATATTAAGAAAATCTCACAAATGTGAGATATACATATAGGAGAGTGCTGAGTAACTTTTTCACAAAAGGTGGTCAAATAATCTCATAATAGAATAATAATTCCTCCCCAAAAGGTGGTCAAATAACCTCATAATAGAAGAATAACTCCCACACCCAAAATAGATGATCAAAGGAGTTACTTCCTAATCATCGGGTCTAGCTGTACACCTAAGCAAGCTTCTTCATGAAAGTAGGAAAATTATAAGTGAGGAAAAATAACCAATAATAAATAAATATGTGAAAATAAAATAACCCTAATCTAACAACGTCAAAATTTTCTTTGACTGAACTAATTGGATTCTGCTATAGATATAGAATCTTAGTAGGACACCTTTTTAATTATTACCCCTAAGGTAAATGGTCAAGCAAAATTATGTAACAAGAACACCACTATTATTGTTCACAAGTTGGTTGATGAAAATCAAAGGGACTAATAAACAAAATTATATTATGCTCTATGGGCCAATTGAATAATTCCTAAAAGAGAAATTGGAATGTATCCTTTCCAAATATTGTATGACATGGATTCAATGATTCCTATATCTTTAGAGTTGCTAACTCTACATTTAATGAAAGCTATAGAAAATGAACAATTCTAGGATTCATTGGAGAAAAGGATCATGTACTTGACCTTGATGGAGGAAGATAAAGTGATGGTAATTGATATAATTATAACTCACCAATAAAAGGTGAAGGAATGGTTTGATCAGATGGTAAGACAATGAGATTTTCAAACTCCTTTGGGATAAAAGAAGAAAACTCATGGGAAGTCATGGAAAGTTTGACTTCCTAAGGATATAACCTTTTAAGATCCATTATTTTTGTAGTGATAATACATACTACCTAGAATATAAAGATTAATTTCACCTTCCATCACCCTATAATGGGTAATATATAAAGAACTATGAACAATGAAGGTATGATATCACCTACCATTCCCCGTAGCTGATTTAGGTTTGTGTTGTGTGTTTCCTTTCTTGTTTTATCTTGTGTTTGCTTTTTATTTTATGTTTCCTCTTTTGTCGATATTTTATATTTATTTTATCAGTCCCATTATTTTGAGCAATCTCCTTAGCCCAATGGATAAGCATTAGTATTGAAACCAAAGATTCAAAGAGTTCATCATATGTACTTTTATAAATCCATTTTCATGTCCTATGTCTTGTTGTTCCCAAAAATATGTTAAGCTAAATGTTTTCCCAAATATAATAAAAAAAATAAGTCTAAGTTGATTCATGTGTCAGTTCAAGTGCATGTCTTCTTCAATTATTACAGTGGCATGTAATTTTTTTGAAGTGAATGATATGGTTTCACAATACATGTTCATTTCTTATACTTTTGAGATAGACAAATTGGTTTCTAGTTGGATGGATCAGGATGTCAATATTGTTAAAATAATATTATCATGCATCTCTTTGAGTGAATATGAAAACATAAAGAGTTATCTAAACAAAAGATATGCCTTGATAGGGCATGTTCATTTTTCATATGATTGAGATACATGAAATATATTTGATTTGGTCAAATGAAGGTATGCAGGTACATAGATTCACAAAAATAAAGGTACCAATAACCAAATAATCTAAAGTTATCCTACATCCCACTAGGGAATGTGGTCCCATATTTGGATTAAGTAATTGTCATAAAAAAATAAAGTCTCAATTTCCCCCCATAGTTAATGTGATCAATTTTGATTATAAACACAATGTAAATAATTATCTTTGTATCTTAAAACTTAGGTTATTATCAGGGAAAAATCCTTAATTTGGTCTCATTATTCAAGTGCCAACAAATATTAATGGATCCAATGAGGTCTTGGTGTTACAAGTGTCATGTTGTTTGGGCGGATCCGATGGGATATTAATTCCCAAGGTATTGAGAGTCATTGATAGGTCGACATGGTATCATTCCTTAGGTGTTTAAGGTGATTGAAGTGCTTGATGGGCCTGACATAGCTAATGGGGTTTATAAAGTGATCAATTTTTAGCAAAATTTTTATGGGACTGACAAAGTATATGTTCCATGGGTGCTAATATTACCTAAAGTTATTGACATACCTGATGGGGCCGATAGGGTAAGGTAAAGTGCTATAGGTGACATTCATCATTGATGGACCTAATTTTTGGAAGCACAATCATTGATATTGGGGTGAATTAGTGTATCAAAAAAAATTCTTTCAATTAAATCCAATCATTCATGAACCATGAAATCAACATTGAGATCTAGCAATGTATAAATAATATTCACATGAGCATAACACTAGAAAACACACATATGAGAGGAAAAACATCAAGGAGAAGAAAATCCAATGTGATACCTAAAAATTGACTATAGTCCCATTAAAAAAAAATCAAATTATATTAATTAAAAACTCAACTTGGAACACCAACCTCAATGAAGGCAATCATCCGCTTGACTAGGCTTTAACAAGCACCTACTCGCAAGGAAGCACCAAATCCCTAAGTGACTCAACACCAACTCAACCACCTCATGAATTTTTATCACCACACATATGTTCTATTTTTATGGTCTCATTTTAAGACCTCCTTATTCTCTACCAAGCAATATTTTATTCGCTTCAATACATACACACATATAGGACTAAATGATTTGTATATATACAAGTCTCATGGTTACACATCACTTGATCAACCACACACCTTAAATATATTATACCAGCCATATAAAAGGTATTAGAACATATTATGAACATGATTCAAATGAAATTTGGATATTTTGGTCTACAAAAACTCAATTAGGCTTTATTTCTCTTTTAGGTCTCATGGAGACCTAATTGTATAAAGTCTATCTTCTTAGCATCAAAGCTTGATCCTTTTGGGTCTAGATGGCATTATACAACAATAAAAAAAAATTAAATAAATTATATAATGACCTATAATTCCATTATACATGCTTGGTTAAACTTGTATCCTTCTCTCATACCATGAAAGCTCTTTTAGGACAAATTGTCTTATTAGGCCTGTATACCTCAAAAGTCTGTCTTGCAATAATGAAGGTTAAACACCTTTAAGTTATTTAAATATTAAAATAATTTTTTTTGATAGATTATAACTTACCTTAGGGTCATCACCAAATTTTTGGAACACTTTGACTTAGGTGATAAAGGATCAAGAACGTCTCTACAACTTACTCAGAACTACTAATTTACCTCTAAAACCAGTCATGGTGACTTAGACCTCCAACACCTATGTAGACACTTGTCATGACTTTTGATGAATTTAAATGGTCCTATGATATCTATATAACATCCTTAAATATAATTATCATATTTTATAATGTAAAATATTGGTCTTGCAGACCAATTTCTTGACCTTATATCACATAGTCTTATCTAAACTAGACATGTCATTTTGTGAGCAACTTTTTCACTATATTCACTGACCTCCAAAAATCATTCCAGGCATGAAAATGAATTAAAATTCATAAATAAACTCTTTATGAACTTTTTTCACCAATTTGACATGCTTAGAACCTCAAATCCATCTTCACATCTCTACCTAGGTTTTGCACTATTTGCACCATTAGGTCTGTCTGTGACTGGCTAACTTAGATGACCAAATTAGAAAATTTAAAGGATAGAACCTATCAATAAATCATCATGGAAATTAAAATAGAGTCTCTATCTTCTTCTCCCATCCATTTTATTTTTTTACCAATAACACTTTTGAGAGCTACAATAACTTATTAATAAATAAGCCTATATTTGTGCATTTTCTCTCTCATCTGACTAACCACCACCACTTGGAGGTACCTAGAATATTTGAATACATGATACAATATTTAATATTGAAATTTTAATCCATACTAATCTGATTTAAACAAGATCTTTCACATCGGTTCCTTATTAGGGTTTTAAGGAGGTTTAACATATGTTTTATTGTTAATGATTGTTCATAAAGGATTACCCCTTAAATCAAAAAATAATTCTTGGAGATATTATCTAGGACCCTCCTCCATCTCTCATTAATATCTCAAATTCTCATGCAAAGGTTACACACACCAAAAAACATTTGAAAGTGCTTCTTAGGACTTGAGACCTCATTCTGTGAACTCGAGAAGGCCTAAAACACCGATTCATGCAATTTACTTCAAACCAGGACTTTAAACTTTATGAACATGACTAAAAAAATCATCCCACCTATTTAAATTCTCACATATTCATAATTTAATTAAAATATGATAATCATACCTCAATAGGCTAGGTAGGGTCTAAGAGAGGTCTAGGTGTCACCTTAGTTTGAAGGTCCTACCCCTATAAGCTCACTTGAAAACTCTCATGAATGCTTCAATGCCTCACATACATGATAAAATAGTGTTGTAAAAACTTCACATGCCTATGTTCATTCATTTTCATGTACATACCTCTTCATGTCATGACTAGGCTTCCTATGCACTTTGACATCAATGACTTTTACCGTCATGCAAACAAAAGACATTAGTTACATTCAAATTATCTCTTTTTCTTCCTCTAAAGACATTTATTTTTCATGAAAACACTCTCTCAATGAACCTTTTCACATCACACACTACCAACTAGGCTTAGTCACCTTTGACATCAACCTTCACAAGATGCACCTTTGACATTAATGAAAATACTCAAAAATCTCCCCCTTTGTCATTGACGGCAACAAATCTCATAAAATTCCCTCAACAGGTAATATCTCCCTTATTATGAACTTTCTCCCCCTTTGACATTAATGACAAAGAGATAATTGCAACTTCTTGGATTGTATCTCTTATAACCAAAGAACTCAACACATAGGGTTATGAGTCAATGAAGCAT
Source organism: Torreya grandis (assembly GCA_037957365.1). NCBI lineage: Eukaryota > Viridiplantae > Streptophyta > Pinopsida > Cupressales > Taxaceae > Torreya > Torreya grandis. The sequence goes on from JARHVA010002322.1 coordinate 1,740,208, forward strand.
CATAAAAACATGCTCCCCCTTTCTCCATGCATACCTTCTCAGCACTACTCACTTTCCCTTAGAGATAATAAACCACCTGATTAGCTCCCCTGAAGCACTTGATTTACTTGATGACTGTGAGGGACAAGAATTACACCCAATGACTATCTTATATGTTCAAATGTTGCCTTTAGAAGTGGTTTGGTCAAAATGTTTGTAATTTGATCCTTTGTAGAAACATATTCAAGTTTTAACACTTTATTCACTTACTTGATCTCTTAGGAAATGATACTTGATGGAAATTTTTTTAGTTCTTGAGTACATGATAGGATTCTTTGAGATGATTATGGCACTTGAATTATCACAATAGATAGGGCTAGGACTATCATATTCTACCTTGTAGTATTTTAAGGTTTGTCTCATCCAAGTACTTGAGTGCAACATGAAGCTATTAAAATGCACTTAGCCTCACAATTAGATAATGCCATTGATGGTTGTTTCTTACTTATCTATGAAACTAGGCACTTAACTAAGAATAAATCTCCTCCACTAGTACTCTTCCTATAATCTAGACTCCCTTCCCAATCTGCATATGTATAGGCTGACAAGTTAAAATCCTTGCTCCCTGGGCACCATAACCCAAACTCTATAGTCCCCTTGAGATACCTAAGTATCCTTTTGACTAATTGTAGATGATTTTCATTTAGATCTGCTTGAAATATATTAAACTTTAAATCATTAACCTATATGATGTCTGATTGACCTTTGGAGACTCATCTTCCTTGCTTAGCTTACACCCTATGAGGTGTGATAAAAACCTTATAATATTCCATCTCAAAGTTCTTCAACATCTCTCTTATATACTTAGATTATGAAATGAATATACCTTTTTCAAATTGAATGATTTGTACCCCAATAAAGAATGATAATTCTCCTAGTATGGACACCTCAAACTCCTTCATCACATCTTCAAAGGCCTTGGTCATATTCTCACTACTTCCACCAAATATGATGTCATCCACATAGACAAATAATATCAATTGATGGACATATTATGTCTTTATGTATATATTACTATCTATAACTCATCTTTTGAATCCTTGGTACAATAGATACCTATCATATATGGTGTACCAAGTTCTAGGGGCTTGTTTTAGACCATAAAGAGCTTTTTTCAATCTACAAACATAGTCTTTATCACTTAATAATGAAAAATGATTAGGTTGATCTATGTACACCTCCTCTTCTAAGTTCCCATTTATAAAAGTATATTCAACTTCCATCTGGTACACTTTGAACCCTTTGAATCCTACATATGCTAGAAATAGTCTGATAGCCTCCAATCTTGCTATTGAAGCAAAGGTCTCCTCAAAATCTACCCCTTAAACTTATGCATACCCTTGCATACCAATATATCCTTGTTCCTAGTGACTTCTCCATCTTCATTCAATGTGTTTCTAAACACCCATTTCGTGCCAAATACATTCTTGTCTTTAGGCTTAGGAACTAGTTCCAAAGTCTCATTCTTTTCTATATAGTTTGACTCCTCATTCATAGAACCTATCTAAAACTTGTCTTTGATTGATTATACAAGGTTAAAAGGTTCAATATTAGACAATAGAGCAACATTTTATTGATTTAGACTACTTACCAATCTTCTTCTTATCTACATACCTGCATTCTTGTTTCCAATGATTTATGATTCAGGATGGTCTCTCTGAATCTATCTTGAGGGGCTATTGGAGTCTTGTCTTTCCTTAAATTCTTATTCTTTGTCATCTATCTCTATTGGTTTTTATTCATTATTTAAGTGCAAATTTTTTTATGTATACTTTGACTACGAGTGTGACTTCTTAGAACTTGTCTCATCAATCTTCACATTGGTGATTCCCACTATCTTCTGTAACCTCTTATTATAGCATTTATATGTTGAGATCACTGATGAGTATCCCAAGAATATACCTTTATCAGATCTAGAATCAAACTTACCTAAGTCTTCCTCATCTATTTTGATGAAGCATTTGCTTCTAAACACTCTAAAGTGTTACACATTAGCAGGTTTACCTTTTCACAACTCATAAGGGGTCTTGTTGTCATTAGTCCTTATTTATCCTCTATTCAGAATGTAGACTGCAGTGTTCACTACCTCTCTCTAGTATCCAATAGTTAACCTTGAATCATTTAGCATAGTTATTGCCATCTCTTGAACTATACTATTCTTTCTTTCCACTACCCCATTCTGTTAAGGTGTCCTAGTTGCTGAGAATTGTCTCCTTATCCCATGGACTTGACATAAGTCATCAAACTCATTGGACTAAAACTCTCCTCTATCAGATCTCAAGAATTTGATCTTTCCATTCTTCTCATTTTCAACAAGAGCCTTGAATGCCTTGAAATTATCAGGAGATTATGAATTTTCTTTCAAGAATGCTACCTAAGTCATTCTTGTGTAGTCATCTATAATTAACATGAAGTAACTATCTCCTTGAATAATTTGGATCGTTGTAAGCTCATAGATATCAATATGTATTAACTCCAAAGGTCCTATAGTAGAGTATTCCTTGGAATTGAACTTTCTTCTAATTTAATTACCATGTTGACATGCCTTTCAAAGTGTGTTTTTAGGTTTGGTCATTTTAGGCATGTTCTTCTCAAACTTCTTAGAGCTTATCTTGACCATATTGTCAAAGTTTAGGTGGCCCAACCTTCTATGCCATAGCCAACATTCACCCATATTTATTTTAAAGCATCTCTCATTGATCTCATTCAATACATATAGATTATTATCAGTCCTCTAAGCATTAATAATTAGTTTTCCTAATTTAGCTCTCCTTATATCACAACCTATGTCATGAAATGTTAGTGTGTTTCCTTGGTTTAACATCTGACTTACACTAAGTAGGTTATGTTTCAAACCTTCCACATACAACACATTCTCTATATTTATACTCCCATTTTCCACCTTCAAGATACCCTTGCCAATTATATTGGTAGTTGTGTTATCTCCAAATCTCACTATTTGCACAGTAATCTTATTTAATGAGATAGACTCTCTCTTATCTCCTGTCATGTGGCTTGAGAAACCACTATCTATATAACATTTCATGACTTCATCTTGAATTTGAAAGGTATTCCGAGCTAGCATAAATTCTTCTCCTTGTGTCTTATGCTCTTCCTTCACCTTGTCCACATGCTCTAACTTCTTGATCTACTTCTCAGTGGTATGACCATATAACCTTTTGTCTTGATTGATCTTCCCCATATGCCTTATTTTGTAATCCCTTACAATATATCCTCTTTGATCACAACTATACCATAGAATTTGCTTCTAATATAGAGATGTGTATTCATCGTATTCCTCCATGAGGAATTGATTCTAGTATGATGTTTATAGTTCACATCCCTATGCCCATATTGATTGCATGAGAAATAGTAATCATTGTAATGAAATTGAAAAAACTATCAAGAAAATAAATTATGAATAGGCCAAGATTTGAAATAATAACCAGTATTGATTCATTTTGAATTACTTGAAATAATTACAAACCCAAACCATGCTTAAATAAACCTCAACTTAGAAATAGAGTTGACATGCAAAAATTCAAAAAACTAAAATCTAAAAAAAAACTTCTATTTTTAGTAGCTGCTATTTTTATTAAGTTTCACATGCAAGCATGTATAGTTCTAAAAATCTCCAAAAATTCTCTAAACACTAAAATTATCCTATAAGATGAAATTCAACTAAAGTTGATGTCTGGTCCTAAAAATAGAATTTTTTAAAAAATCATTAAACTACAATTTTGGACCCTCAAATGTTCATGTTTGGCATCCAAAAAATATCAAAAAACACCTCTAAGTGGAAATCATTTCTTAGAGCAATAACAAAATTTTTAAGATGGTCATTTTGGTGCATAGAAGAGCTCAAACAGAGCTATGGGTTAAAAGTTATGGCCTTCAAAAGTTTGGCTTATTTTTTCTGCATCACATCGAAAGGATTCACATACCTTGTCCATCTGATGTTGTATGATGCAATTCTACCTTTGTTGTCTCTTTAATGAGTCAAGTTCTTCTTGACTTGTTGATGATCAACTTGATTCTTAGATTTGAGAGTTTCTACATAGGTCTTTACTTTATTAGTATAATCATTTCTTGATGATCCATTGTTCTTTGAGGTCTTACTCTCCTTGTTTTATTTTTTATCTTTGAACCCAAGACGTATATTGTCATGTGGATACCTTTGATTATTAAAAATATCATGAAGAACTTTAGTAATCTTTTTAAATTTCTAATGTGTCTTCAACTTGACTATTACCTGATCCAATTTTGCCTTCAAGGACTCCATTTCTATTCCAAATTTGATGCATTCTTCCTCCTTAGTATTAAGACTTGAAATGACAATTTTAATATGAGTTTAAAACTATTTTATGATCTCCCCATGTTAATTGTTTTTGTTTCTTAGTCTCTCTTCAAAGAGATTGACTTTTTCCTTATAAATCTTAGCCAATGATCCTAGTTTATGATTCTTCCTTCTTTGGAACTTTAACTCCTCTAGAACACTCACCAATTCTACCTCAAGGTTCACTTCAGCCTCTTGTTCATATGATTCTTCATCATCCATAAGACTTTTAACTTTTGAATATCCCCTATTGTCTATTTCTATAGCCATGAATAAGGTTTCATTTTTATCATGATCATTACTATCATCATCACTATCAGATGTACTTATGTCACTTACATCAAATGAGCTACTATCTTATTTGGTATAGAAACTTCTCTTGTTCTTGAATGACCATTTCTTGCCTTCATACTTTTTTAAACCCTTTTTGTTCTTGTTAGGACTATAGACCTTCTTATAATCACCATGTTCTCCATCATGCTCACTCTTATCCTTGTTAGGACACTTAGATGCAAAATGACCAATCTTACCATAGTTAAAGCACTTGAATGGCAACTTATACTTATCTGATTCTTTCTTTAGTTTTTTGACAAACATGGGTTTTATCTTGTCATCATCAATGTTTGTTTCAAGATCATCCTTGGCCTTTTTATCTTATGACTTTTTCTCAGCTTTGAATGCAACTTCCTTTTTGGAAGGTCTTCCATCACTTGTTATAATTTCATAGGTAGTCAAGATGCCATGAAGCTCATCCATTTGTAGTATGTTAAGATCTTTGATTTACTCCAAAATAGACACCTTTTAATCAAGTTTAGATGTTATGGATATCAATACCTTTTTTACTACTATTGATTCTTCGAATTTCTTTCATAGACCTCTGATGACATTTATCACTTCATCTACTCTTAATAAATAAGATGCAATGTTTTCATCCTCCTTAGTTCTCAATCTTTCAGACTATCTTTGGTGGGTTTTAAACTTTTCCAACTTAAATTTAATGTCTCATTCATATATGGTCTGCAAATTTTCCCAAATCCCTTTCGTTATATCATAAAGCATGACCTTTACAAATTCTTCCTCTGAAAGACCACACATGATGACATTCACTACCTTAGAGTTGTTCTCACTTGCCTTCTTACTTGTTGAATTGGTTGGTGGTGTAGAAGGTAGAGTGAATCCATCAAAAAAATATTACCATATGTCATAGCCTAAGGCCATTAGACAAGCCTTCATTCTAATTCTCTAAAATGCATATTTAGTCCCACTACAAAGAGGAGCCTTATTGGGTGAGAAACCTCCTTGTACCTAATGACTAGACATGATTTTGCTTCTAGGAACTCCTTTAAGCTATTAGGCCTACTTCAAAGGACCAAGATATGATACCAATTATTGGAAGCACAATCATTGATATGGGGAGGGGTTGAATTAGTGTATCAAAAAAATTTCTTTCAATTATATCCAATCCTTCATGAACTATGAAAGCAACATTGAGATCTAACAATGCATAAAGACTATTCACATGAGCATAACACAAGAAAATACACATATGAGTGGGAAAAAATCAAGGTGAAGAAAATCCATTGTGATCCCTATAAATGGACTACACTATTATAAAACAAAAGATCAATTTTTTGAGCACCGATTCAACTTGGAACACCAACACTAATGAATTAAAACACCCACTTGACTAAGCTTTAACAAGCACCTACTTGCAAGAAAGCACCAAATCCCTAAGTGACTCAGCACCAACTCAATAACCTCATTAATTTTGATCACCAAACATTTGTCCTGATGTTATGGTCTCATTTCAATACTTCTTTTTGCTCTACCAAACAGGATTTTATTCACTTCAATATAAACACACATATAGGCCTAAAATGCCTTGTATATATACAAGTCTCATGGTTACACACCACTTGGTCAATAAAATACCTTAAAACTCTTATTGAAAACATATAATAGGTCTTATAACATCTTATTAACATGATTTTAATGAACTTTGGACCCCTTTTGGTCTACAACAACTCAATTAGGTTTCATTTCTCTTTTAGGTCTCATGGAGACCTAATTGCTTTAAGTCTATCTTATTAGCGTCAAAACTTGATACAATTAGGCTCAAATTTCCTTATCCAAAAATAAAAAATAATTCAATCACTTATATAATGACCTCTAATGACCTTATCCATGTTTTTTTAGACCCGTATCCTTTGTTCATACCATGAAATCTCTTTTACGATAAACTATCCTATTAGGCCTATGTACCTCAAAAGTCTATCTTGAAATAATCAAGCTTAAACACCCTTAAGCTATTGAAATATGACATAAAAAACATGCATATATATTATCCATGACCTCAGGGTCATCACCAAATGTTTTTAACACTTTCACTTAGTAGATAAAGGCACAAGAACATCTTTGTAACTTACTCAGAACTACCAATTTATCTCAAAGACCAGTCATGGTGACTTAGACCTAAACACATGTGTAGACACTTTTAATGACTATTTATGCATGTGAATGGTCATATGAGATATAAAGACCATCTTGAGATAGAAATATCATATGGTCTAATGGCAAACATTGGTCTTGTTGACCAATTTCTTGACCTTATATCACATAGTCTTATTTGAACCAGATAGGTCATTTTGTGAGAAACTTTTTCACCATATTCACTGACCTCAAAAAAATATTAAAAAAATTAAAATGACTTAAAATTAATAAATAAACTATTCATGCACTTTGTTTCATCAATATGACATTCTCAGACCCTTAAATCCATCTTCACATCTCTACTTGGGGTTTACACTATTTGCACCATTAGGTCTGCCTATGATTGGCTAACATGGATGAAAAAATTAGAAAATTTAAATATATAACCCATCCATAAATCATCATGGAAATTAAAAATGAGTCTCTAGCTTCTTCACCCATCCATTTGTTTTTCCTGACCAATACAACATTTGAGAGCTACAATAACTTTAAAAAAATAATCATGTATATTTGCATTTTCTCTCTCATCTAACTAACCACCACCACTTGGATATACCTAGGAGAGTTTAATACATGATCCAATAGTTTATCTAGACATTTGAATCCATTATAGGCTGATTTAAACAAGATCTTTCACATTAGGTCCTTATTAGGGTTTTAGGGAGGTTTAACAAAGGTTTTGGTGTAAATGATTATTTATAAAGGATTGCCCCTTAAATCCAAAACCAATTCTTGGAGATCTTATCTATGACCCTTCCCCATCTCTTGTTAATATCTCAGGTTCCCATGTAGAGGTTACACATGACAACAAATATCTTAAAGTACATCTCGAGTCTTGAGACCTCATTTTGTGAACTTGAGAAGGCCTAAAACACCAATTCATGTAATTTACTTCAAACCATGACCTTAAAATTTGTGAACATTCATAAAAATAATAATATCATCTCTTTCCATTCTCACATATGCATAATTTATTTGAAATATGATCTTCATACCTCAATAGGCCAGGCAAGGTCTAATAGAGGTTTAGGTGCAGGCTTAGTTTGGAGATCTTAATCCTATAGGCTCACCATGAAACTCTCATGATTGATTCAATACCTCACATACATGCTAAAATAGTGCCATATAACCTTCACATTCCTATTTTCAATCATTTTCATGCACATGCCTCTTCATGTCATGACTAGGCTTCCTATGCACTTTGACATCAATGACCTGTACCCTCATGCAAATAAAATATGTTAGTTGCATTTGAATTATCTCTTTTTATTTCTATAAATACATAAATATATCATGAAAACACTCTCTCAATGCACCTTGTCACATCACACACTATCAACTAGGCTTAGTCACCTTTGACATCAACCTTCACAAAATGCACCTTTGACATCAATGACAATACTCAAAGCCAAAGGTATGTGGTTTTTTTAGGTACCATATGTATTCAAGGTACCTGATGAGGTCTATTTTTTCAAATAAAAAATTAAAAAAATTCAAATGTTTCACCTACCCCAAGTTCATAATAAGATTCATAAAACTAACTGAGTCTATCATGGGCTAACAAGGGACTTCAATATCTTGTTTTACAAAAGTTTGAATGCCAAAAGTCATAAAAATAATATGAGAATGAAAATTGTATACATGTTGTTTGATGGTCATTGTAATTTTGCTTGAAAGGAAGGAGAAAAAAACTTTGTGTTCATTCTTTAAACAAAAAACATAAGGGAAATTTTAAAACTTTGTGTTTAGCATTTTCTTTGTGGATGTGTAATTTAATATGTTAATACATATATCTCAATTCAAGTAATACTTTTATTAATATCAAACAAGCATATTAATTTTAAAAAACTTTTTCATCATGCATATGATGAAAGCTACATTTTCTCATTCATGAGTGATCCGTCATCTTCCTTCTTTTTATTTTTATTTTTTGGTTAAAATCAATAAAACCCAATACTTCATTCACCATGTAAATATTTCCATAATTTATTAGTATTTTTCCTATTTTCAATAAAGGGAACCTCCCATCTAAATAAAGGATAATTTTTTGACTCCTTTATTGTTGTGAAATACCAAATTTGTCAAAGTGCCAAATATTTCACCAAAAAATGTGTTGTAAGAAAAATATTTGATGTGTTATAAACATATAAATAAATTAAAAATAAGTATGAGTTTAATGACTCATAGAGATTTTGATATAATTTTCTAAAAAAGTTGGCCTGATTTGTTAGAATAGGACTTGGGCTTGGTTTCTGAGGAAACATTTTATTCTTTAGGTCCTTAAACAAAGATGAAACCAATAAAGCATCTAATGCTTTCCTCAACATATGAAGAGAATCTAGCTCCGCCATCATTGTTTGTGATATAAGAACATCTAGGTACACTTGTAATCCTACAACAACCAAAACAATGTTAGATTAGGAAAATTTTATAAGTGTAGTTTTATGCAAAGTCTCTTGATGTGCATAATATTTTTCTTAGCTTGAATAAGCTTTCCAAGCTTTGGGAAAGAGAGTTTGTTATGTCTTTTAATCAACCTAGTATTGTAAAGTTTTTTAGGACATTTATAAAGGTTTATGGTATCTTCTAGAGCATCAAATCATTCACTAGAGTCACCACATAGTCTAGTTCTTTTCCATAGAAGCAAAAGAGTTAGTGTGTTATGAAAGTTATTGGAGGAGTTATATCTTCACCGCACAAGTACTAAGATAATTTTTATTAATTTTTGAGCATGGGATTGACTATAGACATTGGTATAGTATCAATAAAAGTCATTTAGAAATTTTAGATTTGGTATAACATTACCACACATTCAAGAGCCATTTGAGAACCTTGTGATAATGCATAGTAAGATTCATGACAAATATAATGATTGTAGTAAGAACAAATATTCATTGGAGGTTATTAAACCTATCAGTTGAACCACATCACTTGTGAAGCCATATAATGATCATGGTTATATTGTAGGTGGCAAAAAGGTCTAGTTCTTAACTATCTAACAATTTCATGTTGGACATGTAATATTGGAATAGCTAAAGGGGATAACATATTAGCTGTGATGTCTTATACTAGATCAATTTGTGTTGCTATGTAATGTGACCTATTATGATTTTTTATCATCAAGACCATGTTAAGCATTTAATGTTGTTAATGGATTTCTAAGCACTTAATGTAAGTAGATAGGCCTTGTTCTTGTATAAGCATGCCCCTACACTCGTGTAGAGAGAATAAAAAGAGAAGAAGAGAGGTCAATGGAATTATATGATCATAGATCATAGAAATTTTAGTTGGATGAATATGAAGTTATAGTTTCAAATAACCTAAGCTAGCAAGGAGAATGCACATATATAATGTTATATTGCATATTGTTTATGAAATCATTGTAGTTTGTATGTGCATTTTAATTCCTTAAATTGAAGTCAATAAAATTTTGAATTTTTTAACATGTATTTGGCATAACCCATTATGTATTATGTGGTTTTTATTGTATAAGGAATCTCTTAATTTAGGCCCATAATTATGATTGCATCATTTGGTATCAGAGCAATGTTTTAGTCTTTGAAAATTACTGTTACTTTTTACATTTGCAAGTGTAGGTAAAAATTAGCTCCAGACATCTTCCAACAAGTTTTTTGGATATAAAGTGTAGAATATAGTTAATTTATAATGAATAGGAATGGAGAGGATATTTATATAGTTTGACTATAAGAAGGTTACAAGCATTGGAGCACTAAAACTTGCATGTATGATATGATTGATGAGAGATATGCAAGATCGATTAGAGGCTATGGAGATAACACAAAAATAAGGTGTTGTGGTGATGGATGATGAAAATAATGTTGAATTTATAGGAGTTATTGAGAAATAGGTCATAGAAGAAGTGGTTGATGAACCTGAAGATCAATTATTGTGAGTTGTTGAAAGAAATACTAGTAAACCAATGTTGGACCCTAGAATTTATTTTATAACTTTGAATCCAAAGAAATAATTTACTAGATCACTGATTAGAGAAGTATTTAGATTAGAAGAGTATGAAATATCCCAATAAAATTAATTTCACTGGCACAAATTTGAAAGTTCACACATCCTTATGATGGGAGATTGTTCAAGCTAAAATATTATGCAAAGGAAAAGATAATTTTTAGACATGGAATAGGTTTTTCATAAATATAAAGAATAAATTCATTTTTATGGATTATAACATGAGTTTTTCTAGGAACTTCAAAAATTTATACAAAGAGAGATGAGTGTAAAGGATTACAATAAATAATTCTATAAACTGACCATTATAGTGGGTCATATTAAAGATGATGCTGAGAAGATCTCAAGGTATGTGAACGGGTTGCACATTAAAATTCAATATGAGTTTTGTATGTTCATATTTTGCTATATTGAATAATATTATCAGTGTGTGATGAAGTTAAAATATAAATTATCATGAAAACAATGAGAAGTATCATGAGGAAAAGGAAAATTCACTTGTGAATGTAGACAAGGAAGTGGAATTGGCATAGGTTATTATGCATAATAAGTTAACATGAGTACTTAGTAATGAAATGATGTTAGTGCTCAAAGAGTTAGAGGAAATATTAAAGGTAGAGGATCATATGGATGGGGTAGATTTCATGGATTTCATGGTACATGTTTTATATTTAGTGATACTAGACATAGATCATTTGAGTGTCCACATATGCATAATGAAGTTGGTAAGAGAACTGAAGTGATTGTTCAAATTACATAAATTCCTAAGGAACATGTTCAATTTATTCATTATATATATGAAGGTAGAGGTTGTAGATTCTATGGTACATATTTTAGATTTAATGAATACTATACATAGATCATTCGAGTGTCTACATATGCATAATGAAGTTGTAAGAGAATTGATGTGATTGTTTAAATTACACAAATTACTGAGGAATGTTGAAATTATTCATTATATATATGTGTCAAAAATTGGATAATATCTCATGATGAATAGGGTTTTTTTGAAGCTTGAAAAAGAGGATAATAATCATGTGCATATAAATAATTTATTTAAAATCATTTGTAAGTCTATAGGTAAGTCCTGCAAATTAATTTTTGATAGTTGTAGTGCAAACAATATTGTTTTAAAATATATTGTAGATAAGCTTGGTATGAAGGTAATTGATCATATAAATATGTATAATATTTTGTGTTTGTTGAAGGGACATTAGGGTTAACTGAATGAGAAATGTCTAATAAGTTTGAAAATTTATAGATATAAGGATGAAGTCATGTATGATATAATGCCTATGAATTTTCATCATATTTTTATTGGAAGATCTTGGTAGTTTGATCATAAGTCATAGCATGATGGTAGTGAAAATACATACACATTGGTGAAATATGGAGAGAAACATACGCTGAGTCCTTTTAAGGATAATGGTGAATAAGTGGAAAGTAGTCTGAAGGTTTTGATGATTTCAAGAAAGTAATTCTGAAAGAGGTGAAATAAGAAATATTCTTGGCAGTAATTCCTAAGTCCACACAAGTTGTAAGTATGATAAAAGGAAATGAAGATGCACTTCCATGTGAGGTGAAGGAGATGATAGGTGAACTTATGAATATTATTTCAAATGATCTACTCAATGGGTTGCTTCAGATGAGGAGTATTAGTCACCATATGGATATGGTTCAAAGATATAGTTTACCAAACAAAATGGCATATAGGTTGAAACCCAAAGAGAATGTTGAGGTAAAATGATAAGTACATGATCTTTTAGATAAAATTTTGATCAAATAAATTTTTATCCCATGTGTAATATGTTACAAATATCCTTTCAAACAAGTTAATATAATAACATAATACGACCAATATGCATTGAATGGGAAAAGTAATATTGTATTGAAAATGATAGAATATCACTATAAAGTATTACAGGCCTCTTTGAGGGGAAAACCTTGTTTTAGAATAACTCAATACAAAATATTCAATGGATATTATTTCCTCTTACACAAGCACTCTATTTAAGATATTCTACTCAAGACAAGTATTTTTTTGCTAGGTTAATGGCTTTTTGACCAGAGCCATAAGTAGTTTGGGACATAATCGAGGGCCCAAATCCCTATTTGATATGAGTACCAAAAGTACCATATATTACCAATAAATACCAAGCCACAACTAAACCAATTAACAATAATGGCCACAACCAGCCCAAGAATCACTCCAATGACCAAGGATGGCCCAAGTTCTAACAATGGCCACAACCGACCTCAAAAATGAGAATGGACACAACTTGCCGCATATGCCTTTCCATATATTTTAACCTAGGTGGGGATTAGAAAAACCAAACCACTTAACCAACTCACTCAAATATCATTGGCTAAATTTTGGGTTAAGACATTTTTATAACCAAAATGTCATCAAACCATTAGTGAATAGTATCCCTAGCCATGGGTTGTGAATTTGCCTTATCAGATTGAACATAAGTTTCAAGCCATGTTTCAAACCCCATTTCATTAAAAACCAATCTAGTATTCTATTGCATTTGGATACTTTTCGTGAATATCTCATCGTAACTTAGTGTGGGAATGATGCTAGAGAGTGGATATCTAGGGAGTGAACACTGAGACCTATAAATCCTAACACTTAGCTAACTCACCATTGGGCTATCATCATCAGGATGAAAATTTTGGGTTATTACATTTTATAACTAGAATTTCATCAAAATAGTAGTGAATAATATCCCTAGCCATGGGATGTGAACTTGCCTAGTTACATTAAACGCATGTTTCAAGCCATGTGTCAACCCCCATTACATTGAACACCAAGCCTATAGTCTATTGCATTTAGATAATTTTAAAAAATGGCCCATTATGTCTTAGTGTGATAATAATTATAGAGAGTGGGCATCCCAGGTAATGTACCCTTTAAATTTTGGGTTAAGACATTTTTATAACCGAACTATCATCAAAATAGTGGTGAATAGTATCCTTAGCCATGGGTTGTCAAATTGATTAGTCATATTGAACATAAGTTTTAAGACACATGTTGACCCCCATTGCATTGAACATTGAGTTGGTAATCCATTTCACTTGGATACTTTTCATGAATAGACCATCATATCTTAATGTGGGAATGATGCTAGAGAGTGGGCATTTAAGGAATGGACCCTGAAACCTCCAAATGCTAACACTCAACTCACTCACCAATAGGCTATCATATCTATGATAATCAACACAACTATTCTCTCCCATACATGTGGGATAATTACAAATAGAAATTGGGATGACTTAAAAAGCATATGCATATGAACTTTTATCAATAATACCTAATACAAACTAGAATAGTTAGGATGAAGGGGCCCTAACATGCCCTCCCACTTAAAAAACTATCCTCAAAGATTGAGATGAGGAAATTATTAATATAATTAGAGTATGGGTTCTCAATTCAACCACTAGACCAAAATATCTATGATACTATGACTTCAAAACTGGTAGGAACATTTGTCAAGGATGAATTTAAGTTCCAACAAGATATATTGATGAAAAGAATCACAAGGTAAAAAAAAAGTAACTGTGTTTAAAAGGTTCATTATGACCACTTTTGGTCTTTTTAGGGTGATATAAGTATTACATATTCCTAATGGTGATGTTAGAGTCCTTAGAGAATCTTTGAGTTGTGTGTTGGAAGCCTTTTAGAGTTTTCTTACCAAAATGGCTAATTTGAAAATTTGAATTTATAGATTTGTTTGGAGAGGTGTTTGGAGTCTTGGTTAAAACCTATTTGTGGTTGAATGTTTTTATTGGGTGTAAATATGTCTTAGGATGTGATTGAATGTTATTCAAACGTGTAAGACTTATACAAAAAAGGTAAATATAAGAATCTAGCATTTTTATAACTACCACTTGCATGAAGTTAGAAAGAAAAGGTGTTCATTTGCATGTTTGGAATGGGAATAAGAAATATAAATGAATTTATATGAATGGTGCATATAATATTGTGGTAAAGGATTAGAACTTGGAAGGGGAACAGAGTATGAATGAAGAGAAATATAAGAAAAAGATCAAGAATGGCAAGAACCTCTACTTGCCTTGTAAATTATGTATAACAATGTTGTATGTAAATGAAATCAATCAATAAAAGTAATTTAAGTGAGTAAATTTGAATTCATAGTGATTATTGACATGTATTTATCTATTAGTATTATTTTACTTGAATAAAATATGTATTATTTCTACTAATCTATAGGTTCAAGCTATAATCCACCAACTTTAAGAACTCTATTTTTGACACAGTCTATAGATGACAAAACAGGGGAGTTTGAAGAACATTCAAATTTGGAGATGATTGAGATTTTAGTTGAACAACTCTCTTTTATAATGATAAATGATAACTCCTTTTCAAAATGATTAACGAGTCTCAAAGTTCAAGATTGGTTCTAGGCCTCCATGATAAGTGCACACTGTATACAAGAGAAAATGTAGTTGACCTATAAATCAATCCATCTCAAAGAAGGTAAATCAAATTAAACTTTTTCTTATTGGTAAATTTAGACAATCAATGCCATAACCAATATGGATCCGCTAAACCTAACCAAGGGGTCTCTTATCATAATGACATCACTAGAGAGGGTTTCAAAGCCTCTAGTCAATCAAAACCATGCAATAACCCTAAGTAGGTCTTATGTTTTCTTATATTCACAAAGTAAATACAAATTAAATTAAAATATAACCTAGTGCTCACCAAAGATTAGGGCATAAAGTTGGGGTAGTAAACATAAAAATTAAACATGCATAGAAGATATATACTTAATCCAATGTATAAGAAATCCTAATGTATGGGATAGAAGAAAATACACTAAAAAATGCAAATCTATCTACTTTAACAAAAGAGGAACAAATTTAGGAATAGTTACCTTGAAGACAAACCTATCAAGCCTTAATATTTTCCTTGTCCAAGGTGATTCACAAGAGGTTTTTGTGATATGTAAGGATAATAAGGACAAGTCAACTCTAGGCTACAGGACTTATTTATGCATCCAAGAGAATTATCCACAAGATAAGATTCATATCTCCAAGTGTAGTATTGATACCCTAAGCAATGATATTAAAGTATAATGGTGGATAAGTAGATGCATAATATATGATGTTCTTCTTTTTGTCTCTCTAAAATCACAAAAAGGATGTGTATATATAGTTGACTCTAACCCTAAACCCTTCTAAAAGTTTAGCCAATAGTATCAACCTAATTTGATCCTATATCTTTAATTGGTAAAAATAAGTTAGGTCTTGGTCTAGGTTGGTCAAGGTTGACCTAAACCTGTAACATGATAATATGTTTTAAATATAGGGTTAACCCAAGGTGACATTATCTGATAAATGTAAAAAAGGATTTTTAGCTTAGGTAGGGGATGATTAAGGCATTGAATTGCTTAGAGGAGTGTGTAAAGGTGTAAAAGCTTCAATAAGTGTATAAGATATGGTTGTGTAGATGACAAGTGCTGGTATAGGGGATAACAATCTTGCAAAACACTAATGGTCTACCCACCCCTTTCTCAATGCACCCTATAAGGCATGCACTCAGAGAGATTAAGACATGATGGGTTCCTACAAGAGAGAAAGCATCCGTAATTGATAAAGTTTGAAAATATTATGTGTAGACATATACCCCAATCGAATCTCATCATGTGTCATGTAGGTATGACATTGGATGGTGCTTTGGGAAAAGAACATACCAACACACAATGCTGAAGCTAAATAAATTGCAATAAGAAGCAAATAAGACAAATGTAAGGATATAATTGAAAAATACATACCTTTACTTACCTTGGTGATATAGAAAAGTAAGGAAATGAAATAAATGTGAAGGTGTCCAATGTATAGAACATTGAGTGAACTTGTGAAAATTAGTGAAAATTTGAAATTTTTGCAAAATATACATGTAATATGTGAAAAGATTCTTGTATAACATTAGGATTCTAGAACATCTTGCTATTTAGAAAAAGAGCTAGTAGAAAATATGTTATGTTTGAAAAATGGAATTTGATTGTAAATATTTGATAGGTAAATAACTTTTAATAGTAAATAGAAATAGGGTGAAAATCAATTCATTTGTTATTTTACTATTATGAGAAAATACTACTTTAAAAGACCCAATTTGAGCTTAGAGAGTGACCATGGTGAGGAGATGATATCTATGGTATAGAGGATGCATATCAACTGCACTAGGTACAACATAGGTAAGGAAAGCATTCATTTCAAAAGTTTGAGAAATTTTAATTGAAATTAAGCTAAATATAGAAAATTAGATGGTAAACAAAATTGAGACACCAAAAATGACCCTAGGAAATTTTAAGGTAGACTAGGGGTAGAACGGGGTACTGGGTAGGAAAATATTAGACCAATAAATTCTTAAGGCATTTATGATAAATGGTCAAAAATTCACCACAAAATAAGAATAGAGTCATCCCTATCACCTTAGTTTGTAAGGCAAGAGAAATCTAGGGGTTAACTACATAGCAGTGGGTAGATGTAGTATCACTAGAGAAGGTTGACTACATAGTAGTGGGTCGATCCAATTGGAAATAGGGAAATGATTGACATAGTACCCTTTGCCTAATGTAGTTTGTACTATATGGCTGATATAGTTTTTTAAATGAGGCTAAACATGTATTAGAGGGCTGATATAGTATGCTAGAGCTAGAAAAAAAGATGATTTATTATCAAATAGGCTAATAACATCTGAAAGAATGGGTTGACTGTGTACCAGAGGGTTAATATAGTATGGAAAAAATGTGATAGGGTTGATTTTGTATGAAATAGGGTAATTAAGGAAAAAAAAGGGAAAAAAAAGAAAGTTATATCAAATAAGTTGAAGTAGTTAATTTGTAATTTTTTGAGAATATTTTAAGAATGTATTTTATTATTGACATTGACATATAATACATTCTCTATTGTTTGATGTTTTGCATATATACTAAAGATCTTGGTGCTTGGTAGATGTGTCCTACTACTAGATTTATTAGAGTGGTTATCAGATTTGGATAGAGATCAATTGGTTTCCTTAGGTTTTAGAGGCATCATGGAGATGATATAGATCCTACTGAGTGTTGATCTCATTATCATGTTCCTAATATCATGGGAATGATTGACAAGCACTTTCTAATAAGAGGGGGATGTGGATACTATAGAGGTGGTAATCACTTTGGAGGATGTATATGCATTGTTTGGACTTCTTATTGAGGGGATGCCAATGAGTTGTATTACATTGGAGTCATAAGATGAGAGACAAGCCTTAGCCTAGTGGGCGACATGCTCAGATATAATCTATCCTGGATTACATGTTATTTTATTTGATGTTTATCTTATGATCATTTTGGATATCTAAAAGGTTGTGAGAGGTCTTGTGATATCATGAGTGTTATATCACAAGCCATATGGCAAGGTAATATTGTACATGGTAGCCTTGTGATATTCTATTTTGGATTAGGGAACTTTGTATGACTAGGTTTTTTCATTCGGATCTAACTCATGCACAATATTTATGGGATGTTGACTTGAAGGCAAAATATGATGGGCCCTATAATTCTAGTAAACACATGGATCTATGAGATATTCCCTATGTATCAGATGGTTGGGTTACCCCATGTGATCTATGATAGGTTACCTTCAATTTTTCAATGGACGCATGACCATATATCATGGGTTATGCCCCATGTTATAGCTTTTTAAATTATCACATCAGATCAGATTGTCTAGAAGTCATACACTCACATAACTACTATATGGTCAAGTTGGGCCACTGTTTCTACAAGTTTGGCACATGTGCAGATCATGGGTTACTACACTTCATGGGTGGAGCCTCATCCAATGGTTCATGTACCTAAAAATTTGGGACTTACACATCCATTGGCACCTCTAGTAGTGTCTTCTTATTGGGAATGGAATGTTAGAGATTCGAGAGGGACATGAGGTACAAGGGTACCTATCAAAATATTGGTGATTAGGCCTCAGTGAGTTAGACCATGGACTAGTCAAGCATAATAATAGGAGGTAATGAGAATTGGAGGATATTATGTCATGGATATGGATGTAGGAGCATAATAGGGACCACAACAAAGGTGATAGTAGCCACTATGAGCTCATCGAGTATGGAGACACCATCGATGTGAAGAAATAGAGGTGTTAGTTATTATGTAGAGGGATATTATAGCTATAACATGACATAGTTGGTTTATATAGAGGCCATTGAGGAGAAGGCCATGATGGGCTCAAGTGGTGACTACCAATTTTACAATGGTGTGGAGGTACCCAATAGAGGAGGTGTTTGATGGGTGAGCAGACGGTGAGATTGTGGTTGGTGATACTAACACTAGTGAGGAATGTTTTGATTTAGTTTATGTTTTTTATATAGAACACTAGTTACATCATTTTTTATTATAGATAGATGATTTGAGAGATATATATACATGTGATCTGAGGTATATTTGATTTTTGGTTTTACATATACTTTTGTTGCAAAGGAGATCATATGGGGATCCTTGATTATGGTTACACATCATGATTTTTTAGACAGGGTGATATCACCTTATGACCTTACCACTTTAATTGATCCTATGGTTCCATATGCCCCAAATCATAATATATGGTTTATACTTGTGGAAGAGGTCACACAATAACTACAAGTGCAAGGTGATAGTTTGCATCCACCTATAGGGGTAGGAGTTGGAGAGGCTCAGGCTTGGCATGCCTTAGCACATGAATGAACCATGCACGTGGTGACTACCATTTAACTCAAATAGGTATAGGATTAGCTGGCCAACCTATAAGGTTAGGTTGTTGGCTTGAGATCTTGGACTACATTTTTATAGTGCACCATTCAGAGGGGTTAGTCACATGCATCGATGGGTAGTGTGGCTAAGCTATAGGATAGACATCATGGGGCATAACCTTAGAGCTATATCTATTATATTTTGTACTTGTACTATATAAAACACATGATATATATATATATATATATATATATAATGATAGGTCATTGATATTATGAGTTGTACTTGGATTTGTATGTGGATGCATGGATATATTTATTTTCTAGCACATGTATTTTTATTTGTTGTATATGCTATGAGAACTATGTGATGTATGTTTTCTTCTATAGCATTATGTGGTACACATGCATGGTTAAAAAGAAAAGACAAAAATGATTTGGAAAAGTATAAGTAATCAAAACAAATGTAATACACATTATATTGCGATAGGAAATGTGTAAGAGTAAGTATAATAAATCAAAGTGGTTAAGTAAATGGTAATAAATGTTTTCAAACCATGTAAATATTTTAACCAAATTAAAACAAAATAAAGTCATACTATATCATGGTGGGTAGTATTATTTTTTTTAATAAAATGGAAGACACATGAAAACCAATGGTATAAAAACAAACAAACAACAAAGTCAATTAATCATACTAAATCAAGCTATAAAGTATGAAAATAGAAACAAAATGTAAGTGTAAATCAAATTAATCATACTAGTTCATGATGGTAAGTGTGATAAATTTAATAAAATGGTTGTAAACATACATGCAATTAGAAAATAAAAAGGTAAAAGTGAAGTGCTTATGTATTAAGTATAAAACATACTAAATCAAGATGGGAAGTATGTCAATGATGGGTAAATCATAATTTAACACAATTATCTCAAATTTGATTCATGTAATTTTATTGTGATTTGGTTATAGTATGAACTGGGTATTAGAATATTTTGTGAGGAGGGCCTAGTCCTAGCTATGGTTTTACACTACAACTCACAAAGGGAACACCAATGAGGTGGAAACAACTGTGAGAATAATTTAAAAGATGTTTTGAATGTGGTAATTTGTGAGGAGGGCTTGGTCTTATCCATGGTCTTACATTGCAACTCATAAAGGGAATACTAATGAGGTGAATGGTAAAAAGGAAATGTTTTATTGTGGTAATTTTTGAGGAGAATCTGGTCTTATCTATGGTATTAGACTACAACTCACAAAGGGAAACCCTTAGGGGAATGATCAATTAACAAAAAAATATTTCTCAAGGGGAAATATTAGGAATGTTGTAATGAAAGAAGGAATGTAAAAAGAATGACATAGGCATTTATGAGAATACCTTAGGAAACATGAGGCATACTAGGTACAAAGCAGAGATACTAAGAGCCTAGCGACCATCAAAATACAAAGAATACATACTCATTGTTTCTACTCATTTTTTTCTATTTATATTCAGAAGAAATAAGAAACTAAAGGTAATGGTCAGGGGTTAGATGATACCCGAATTAAGTTGCACACCGTATCCAGACGTTGTAGGAGCTCCTCTTTGGCTGTGGAGGAAGACACCTGTAGAGAGAATAAGACTAAAATAAAGAAAATGTTAGATAGATATGTGGTGGATTGCCAAGCACATGCTCCGTCCCAGAAGCGTAAAAGCTACCTTAGGGGATGACAGTCCACTTTTTGATAAAAAGAGTGTCGAATAAATAGAAATAATGAAAGACTTAAAGAAAGAGAAATAGATAATGCGTACCTGATTCTTGTTGTCAGTCTTCCATAGTAGCCGACATTGGTAGTTCTATCGGCATCGATTTGTCAAGGTTGCCGATGTCAATTAGGCTGCCGATGTCGGTAGGGGCAATAGGCCTTGGACGGGTCTAAGGGTTATGTCCGTGGTCGACAGAAGGAATCTGGGAGTTAAAAAGGTCTGTGCAGGGTTGCAGGGAGACAAATAAGGTCCATAGAAGGACAAAGGTGGAGGATAGGTTGTCAAAAAGAGTAATAATAAGAAGAAGGCTTTTCAGCCTCTCCATGAAGAAGTCAGGGTTTGGTTGATAGTATTTAGAAATAGTAAATAGAAATCTAATTACTAATGTATTCTAAATTAATGTAATGAGAGGTAGAAGAATACTTAGCTCTGCTTGGTGGAGAGCCAAAGGTGTTAAAGGCTTGTCCCTGTGTGGCTGCCGTTGAGTCCTCATGCAATGTTTCCAACCCAATGTCTGGAGTGATTTTTTCAGAGTCTCTGTAGCCTGGAGAGCGTTGGTTGAAGTCTGATGATTGGTTTCAGAGAGTCTCTATTGATGTCCAAGTTCAGTCAGAAGAAAGAGAGTCCCAGATAAGAGTCCAAGAGAGAGAAATCATGATCTAAGAGTCTAGAGAGAGAAGAATGATTGAAAGAGTCCCCACGATTCCAAGAGTCCAAGATCCCGTAACTCGATGTTAGAAGTCAGTTTATGTAACTAACGTCGGCGGTTCTGCCAGCGTTAGCTGATAGTTGACAGACGTTGGTGGGTGCAAAATGGGTAAAAGGGACTACAAAGCCCATTCTCCATCTTCCAAGTGCATTTGTCATTGGTGAATGGTCAAAAGGTGGGTTATTATGCACGAGGGTTAGTTAAAAGGTTGGAATAGGTCTTAGGTAGTTATGATATGAAGGACTTAGTCATGGGGTGAGTCATAGGGTAAGAAATAGTCTAAGGGCGAGGTGTCCATGGTGAGGTGTCTAGGATGATGTCATTAATTTAAAATAAGTAATTTATTTTAAATTAATAAAGTGTGTAAGGGTTTAGAAGGGGACCAAGGGTTAGACACAATTTAGGTGTCTACACTCATGATAAGCACAAAGCTGTATAGGTATATAGGTGAGATACTAAGATCCACTCATGAAGGTTGTATGAAAAAAAAAATTTAAATAGACCTACCTTACCACAACATGTTCCCCATTCCTAAGAACACTTAAAAATCCATCGATTTATTATGAATATTAGGTACTTGAGTGAGAAAGTAGGTAACACTTATAGATTTTTTTTATTCTCTTATCCCAATCTATTGGCCTACCAAACCCCAATGCACCCTGAATATATCATGAGGTTAATTTTAAAGTTAGAGCTTTGATTAGAAATAAGAGATGTGATATTAATCATGTCTTCTGGTGTGATTAGACTTTTGAATTTGTATGTGTAGACACTATAAAATTGCACACTATGATTCTAAGTGTTGAAACACCCCTGAACCCTTAAGAACCAACCTTGAAATTTTGATTGAAAACCAAACCTACATCAAACTAAACCAACTTTTACCAAACTTTACCTTTGAATCTGGACCACTGATGGTCACCCTAACTATTGATGGTTGAGCTTGACTATCGACGGTCAGGTTTCCATTGCTTGAATAGTCAAACACCCACTTTAATTCCAACTTACTTTTTTATATTTAGCTCATCTAATTTTTGTGCATTCCAATGCATGTTAAAGATGAATTTGAACCACTTATTGAGCCTCTTGTCAACATATTGTTGTACCTCTCCTTCTTTCCTATAAAGAGAGAGGAGGAGAGGGTGAATTTAGATCTATAAACAAATGATCATCATCTAGAGCCAGAGCTTCTTATATCATCATTTTATTTTATAGATGTTCTTCCAGGTGAAACAGTAAGTGAAATAGAGATCTAAAGTGCTACCACCCATAAGCTAATAGTCAAGTACTATTACTCTATCAAAATTGCCCTAGACTCCATCAACAAGTTTATCAGGTCCCCACCTCAACTATTCATTAGATCAACAATCAACAAGTTAAATATCTATTTTTAATTATTTAATTACTTTGTTTCTATTTTTCCATTAACCCAATCCAAACCCATATCTCAGAATTCTATTTTTTAACCTCATCCAAACAACCTTTTTTTGACTAGACCCAACCCATAGTAACTATCGATGGTCACTCTAACTATTGATGGTCTGTTCCAGTCATTGATGGCTACCCCAACCACTGATAGTTACTCTAACTACCAATGGTTACCTCAAACACTAATGGTTACCTCAATCACTAATGGTTACCCCACTACTGACAGTTACTGTAACTGTTGATGGTCATTGTGTGATAAAATAATAAGTTATTTTCATCCAATAGACCTCAACCAAATCCCAATTTCAGACCATCTACCAGACCATAGAACCCTACCCTATTTTTAAAACCATACTCAACTTATTTTTCATTAGTATTGGCCCACTTATTTCTATAATTAGTTAATTTTGTCTATTCATATATCAAGCACTTCTTGTACCTACTTTCAATATCTTTTGTTATTTATGAAATAATTTATCTTTCATTTCCAAAACTTGATTATTTAAAAGTGTGGATTGATAGCCTCCAAGGAAGCTTGTGTTTCTTAGATCTAGCTTGCTAGGTAATCCACCCAACTATCTAACTAATCAAACCATTTATTTGAGTGCTTCCTTATCTGTAGGTCATTCTTCCCAAGACAAAGAGGAGTATCTACAACCATCTGGATCAACATGTGCACAACATATCAGGTTTTTATACCATATCCTTCTCGAGTTTCTTTTCTCTTCCTTCTAAGAACACAAGTGAAATTTATCTAAAATAATATTTTTTATTTTTAAATCACTGCCTCTTTTTAAATGATTTGGATTTTAACCTTTTTATGGCTTTTATGATTCCTCTTCCATATAAATTTGGTATAATAAACATGAGTGATAGAAGTGATACACATGAAATTTTATTTAGAATTTTATTTAAAGGAGGCTAAATATCCAAAGATATGACTAACTAAACACTTAGGCTTATCTATGAACCAGTATGTAATCTCAAGTATTAACTGTATGTATGCTTAGTTGTGAAAGGAAAAATAAAGGAAGAAAATAGTTCCAAAGTAGATTTGTATCTAGTAGTATTACAATGAGAAGTCTAGTTTGCTAACTGATCATATGGTAGAGATAGAATACTAAGGGAATCAAGGTTTGTATAACCAAGTTACAATAATAATTATCTAATTTTTGAGGGAGATAAGATATCAAACAATCATTGTAAAAGAAAAAAATCATGAAAGAAGTAAGCTCATAAGTATAAGTGTGAAATCATGAAAATAATGATAGCAAGACATAAAAAATATGAAAGTAAATGAAACCATAGTAAACACATAAAACATAATATAATGATCCATGTAAAATACATAAATGAAACCAAATTTGACACATAGTCAAGTGTATAAGATATATAAAAGTGGATCATAAATCTAATCCAAATCATAACATTAACAATGTGAAAGAACACCACTCCATGTTCACAAATACTGATAAATTTGACCATAAATATTATCCATGACATCCAAAACATCTCTATGAAGTTGAACTCTAATGGTAATCAAAGTCTCATCAATCTTCATAGAATGTTGTACAAACACTTCCTTCGATATCTCCTCAACTAAAAATGTAGGTGTAGTTGATGAAGAGTAATGCTCATGAGGGATTTCATGCATAAGATACTCAAAGAGAGGAATGGATGTATGAATGGGAATAATGTCTATGGGGTGAGAAGGAGGTATAACCTATAGAGAAGGAGTAGCCTTCTTACGTGTCTAACCTATGAAAGGAGGAATGAATAATGCAGCTGTCTACTATGGAAAGTCATGAAGGTGCTGCTAGAGAATTCATCAATGATCAGTATGATGTGTACCACACTAGTGTTAAATATAGTATACTTCCCCATATTTAGAGATATACTCTTGTAATATCTTAGGGGGAGGTATGGCCTTATTTTTGGGCTGAGCACGAGCTAGGCATAATGTTTCAATATATTACCTAATTTTTTAGAAATGATTTGAAGAGTAGTTATCTATTCCATGAAAGTAAAAAATACATTTTCTAATAGGATTTGGGGGCCTACTAGTTGAAAAGGTGGAAGGAGAAGCTAGGGGTGGCTGATATAACTAGAAATCTTTGGCTAATAACCAAAAACTTTGTGGATATCACAATAAGGCTAGTTTACCCATTGGGTGGGCATGGGATCAAGTTATGGTAAAGGAAGAAGGCCATCACCAAGGAAAGGTGGGGATATAATATAAACTAGATGAGGCTTATTTGAAGGTGAGACTAGTCATGTAATAGGCTTAAGAACATTAGCTAATATCTTTGGAGGAAGAAAATTATAAGTTTCTAGTATCTAGCAAAGTGATAAGGGCCTATCATGGCATGATTCATGAGCATACTCTTGAGGGGATTTTCTATGACTGAAGGTGTACCATGTGAGTTTTCCATCTCTACCCAATGATAAATAGGAAGAAGACTTGTATTAGGTACTATAAAAGAAGGAATGCTAAAAGTCAAATGAAAAAGCTAAAATAAATAAGAGTGATATTGATAAAATTCAACACTTATGGATTGGATGAATGTGGATAAAAATAGGTCATCTAAAGCATATCCATAATTATATTTAGGTATATGCAAGTTGATGGTGCATGTAGGAATGACTTTTTCATCAGAGGATGCATGATAGATAAAATGTCTAGTCTTAGTTAAAATAATGGGTATATCATCAGTAGGTGGTTGATGGGATCGAGGTTATAAATAAGGAGGAAGTTGGGTGATAATATAAGGGGATAGATCAAAGGTTTTGACATTGAGTTTTATCTCATCTGGTTCATCATTATTGGAAACTATGAGGTTAAGTGGGATGTTCCCAATTAATTCAAGGTGACCATTATAAACTCAAGTGGAATTGATTGGGTAGTTAAAGATTTGGGATTCCATAAATGGGATACTAGGCAAAGGTTCAAGGGTAAGCATTTTAAAGACACCATGTTCTTGATTTTTTTAAAAATTCTAAGGGTTCATGTTCCTTGAATCTTGTAAATAGATCCATTATGGGGAGATTCAATGCCTTGGCATGCAGATGAGGTGATTGTACTCATATGATGAGTCAAAGGTTGACCAAGTAAGATGTTCTAAGAAAGTAAAAAGTTAAAGATCATAACTTTCATGTAGACGATGATAGGAGGAATGCTAATGAGAAATGAAACATAACCTAGAGGAGGCATTTTCCTTCTATCATATCCTTGAAATGTGTTATATGTGGATTTGATGTTGTATTTAGAATATCCAAGTGTCTTAAATAATTCAAGAGAGATGACACAAGTACTTGAACCTTATCAATTAAGTCATGCTTAACTTAGATATCACCAATTTGGATGCTAATGAATAGTGGAAGATCATCCACATGAATTAGTATCTCATCTAGGATTATGGAAGTGATAGGAAATGTAAGTGAAAGATAAGTATCCATTATTTCATCAACATGGATGGACATTTATTCACATTGTTGAAGTACGCTATCTTCAAATCTAGATAAGGTAACTTCATGTCCTACCAGAGGAGGGTGATGGATGTTTATTTCAAATCATAATTTCATTAGATGGTTTCTATGATGGGGATAAGTTCTCATTAATTATAATAAAGGTATTTGAGATGGGAGATGAGCAAGTTCTGCAATGGGATTCCATTCATCATAACCCATGAGAGGATTACTAGATATAGCCACAAAATGTTTCAAGAGCTCTTAGGAAGGAGGGTTGGAATTTCAATTAAACTTGTGTTGATAGGGTGGAGTTGGTTTAGGTTGATGATAAATGGGTTGATTTACTTTAGGTGGTGTGATGGTTGGTTGAGGTATTTCTTGTGGTTGGGTTAAAGAAATACTATTAAAAGTTTGGGGAAGGTGGTCTTGTTGTGTGGATGTTGGGGGAAGAGTAGAGATGGCATGAGAGGTATAAACAAGTTGTGTTGTTGAGAGTGGTTCTTGAATGGTTATAAGTTCCTCTTGCCATAGTTCCATTATATGGGATGGGGAAGTGTCCTAACTGATGTAAAATGTTTTAGAAGTGTGATGCATAGGTATTGGATTTGACTCAATGAAAGCAACTATTATTCTCATGTTAGTCATATTATCCATGTTTTTTGCATCATTAGTGAGGTATATAAGAATTTTAACATTATTTTTAGGAGTAGGATTTTTTATGTTATTTTAGTGGTTGGGAAGAGGATCTTTGTAGATATCAATATGAACATTAGCTTGGTTTTTAGCTTGCATTTCATAGGCTTTAAAAGCTATGTCATATGCTTATTGACACTTTCAAATAAGGGTTTCATGATCAAAGTTTGGACCATGAATAAAATCTATAGCAATATTGCATAATTATCTACAAGTATCATACGAGTGGCCCCAACTTCAATAAAACCAACAAAATTTGCTCAAATCATACCATGATTTCATAGAATAAGTGGGGTCAAGATCTCATGGTATAGGTATTCGAAGACATTTTTGAAGATCTGATAGGCATAATGGTTTTTGTACATTAGTGTGGTTAGGTTGATAA
Organism: Torreya grandis; assembly: GCA_037957365.1. Lineage (NCBI taxonomy): Eukaryota > Viridiplantae > Streptophyta > Pinopsida > Cupressales > Taxaceae > Torreya > Torreya grandis. The sequence goes on from JARHVA010002322.1 coordinate 1,768,237, forward strand.
AATGTTGGAGTATGAGTGTTGTTTTTATGGGAACATGTTCCATAGCATTATTTGGATCAATTGCTTGAATGTTATGAATAATATCATAAGTGTCGGTAACACCATCATTAGTTTAATGATGGTTTTTGATTTTAGTGAGTATACTAATTCCCATTGTATGTTGAGATGGTTTGAATTGATGTACGAGGAAGTCTTGTCATTTATCTTGGTCTAAGGCTTCTTCCAAGGTTCTTGGAGATAGAGTCCTAACCTAATATTGTAATTAGGTACAAAGCATTAGTGAATAAGTGGAATAGGTTGTCATCCTCAATATTATGTTCACATTTTTTAGATAAGTTCTTCCACAATTTTATGAAGGTTTGTGCCATTTCAGTTTCAAGTTGCTTACAATTTATAAAGTGGGATAAATTATTTTTAGGGAGATCACTAGTTTGAAATTCTTGGACTAGTTCAAGGTTAGTGATAAAATGCGGTTTTAATTGATTATACCAATCTATAACATCTCTTGAGAGTTTTTTAGATAATATTTTGGTAGCGGTAAAGGTGTTAAGTTTGACCCAATATTTATAAAGGTTACCAAATGTTTTTAAATGCAATGTAGGATTGGTGGATCTATTATAGGTGATGATGGGTGTGATACCTCCTATGTCAATATTAGTAATTTAAGGTACAAGAGGTTTATTTTGTAGACATTTGATTATTTTATTAATGATGGGTGGTTGTGTTATAAGGTTAACATGGTAATCCCTAAGGGTGGTGGGGGGCATTTGGATTTTGTGCTTTCCATGAAACCTGTTGAGGTTGGTGATGAAGATGAATCATATGGTTTTGCATCTCCATCATCTGATTTGGTTATTGGTTTGAAAGGTATGCATTTTATTAAGTGTTTGTAATAGGATTTAGTTATTTTTGGCATCATTTTGAATAATGCATGTAACATGTGATGCATTAGTGTTAGTATTAATAGCTTGAGTTGCACTATGAGTAGTAACATGCATTGCACTAGTGTCATGAGTAGCATTGGTAGAAAAATAAGCACTAATGGCATGAGAAGAATTAGTAGAAAAAGATGAATTAGTATAATGAGTAGCTTTGGTAACAAAATATGCACTAGTGGCATGAGAATCATTGGTAACAAAATATGCACTAATAGTATGGTTAAGGGGATGAGTCTTTTGAAGAGGCCCACTAGAAGTTGAACCTAGTATGTTAATATAAATACTTGTCATGGAGGTGGAAGAATTCATAGAAGAATATGTCATGGTGTATGAAGGAGACATAATATAGGGAAAAGGTTGAGATGCAAATAAAGTGGTTCCCCCAAATCCATGAGAAAAGGTAGGGGAGGGTGGATAATGTCCTTCTATATGAGGACCTATCATGAGATTATAAATGGTTGAAGGTTTTTTTCCTTTATGTTGAGGGAATTCATTGATAAGTAAGATAATTTCAGTTGTGTACTCTAAATCATGATCATATTCTGGTGCGAACAAAGTATTGTGAACTGAGGACAAATGGGGAGGAGTCTCATAGTCGGCAGTGTGAGTGGAAACATGGACATTGATTTCATCCATGGAGGGTGCCATAAGTTGTGTCTTGGGAAACATATTAAGGTTGGAAAAAATCATCATGTTTATTTTATTTAACTCTATATTATCCTCAAATAATAAATTCATGATGGAAAAAAGAGGTTACAAAATTGATGGAAAGAAGGATCAATTGGTAAGATATAGAATCAAACCAATTGTTAGTGTTTTGTAAGACTAAAAATAGAATAGGGAATAAATAACACAATCATACAGGTCAGTTGTGTATTGTAGAGGGAGAAATTGAATAGACTAAAAAGATACATAGTTGTATAGGGTGACTATGTATTGAAGGTCAACAAAACTAATAGTTTGTAAGAGACTATGTTGAAAGGGATGACTATGTTCTAAAAATAGGGAATTTTTTTGCAAGATAATAAATAAACAAATATAATGGAGAACACAAGTAATTAGATCCATGTGTTTGATCTAATTATAGTACACAATAAAAGCCTTATATTAATGCTAGCTAGTATAAGTTTTACAATACAAAATACAATGATCATAGAGCAATCAACAAAAATTGAATGTAAATTTTAAGCTAATTGGTCATTCCTAAATGTTATTAAGTTATAATAAATTTTGAAATTAATATGATATGTATTTGGTTGTAAGAAGGAATTAGAAAGCAATCTATGGATATTTTTAGGTAGTTTAGGCTGAAAGGGATTTGAATAGGTGATGGTACTAGCTGATACAAATAATCTTCTATTTGCATCCTCCATAATTGATAATTCTTGCCGTTAAACTTCTCCATTCTAAGCTTACTTTCTTCTGCCATTGCTATACTCCCACTCAATCAGAAACCCCTAAGAGTGACCTGTAATCAACAAACACTTAACACACTCTGAAACCAAGGTGTTAGTAAACCTACTCCTACAACCCTAGCTCTGATACCACTTTGTTAGGATTAGGAGCACAATTGATTACCTTGTATAAGCAACTAAACATGGAATTTAATCAAAAGTAACAAGTAACAAGAAATCAAAAACAACATAGAATTTGAGAGACAATACAATCTTGGATTCAACTCATCAAGAAAGAAAATACAATAAAGAAGATGCCACTTCTTCTCACACCTCTGAGGCTTCCCACACCTCTAAGACTTCCAGTAATTCTCGATCAAGAGTTCTCTCTCTTAATTATGGTCACAACAATCAACTGAAACACAGAGTTGTTGTTCACCTCCAACCAGTCAGTAACAATACTGCCAGTACACAAGTACTCAAAGTACTTGAAGTAGATCTCCCATGAACTTGCAACAACCTATAACTCAAATGATCTTACTTACCATGTAGATCTTCTACCTGATCTTGCACAACCTGCAGATCAACCTGATCTTACAATTGGAAGGATCTCTTCCTTGCCTTAATTACAATACATGCCAATGAGTCTATAAATAGATCCCATACAAACAATAATTAGACATGCAGCCCAAGATTAAAATTAGCCTTTAACATGCAAACAATCAGTTCGTTAAACAAACTGTTCATGAAATCAATAGTTCCAAAACCGCACAGGTGACAGACGTCGGTCACTGTTAGTCTGTAGGTGACTGACATTGGCTGACTCCTACCGATGTCGGTTGCCTGTGCACTAAAGATGACCAACGTCGGTTGCACTGCTGATGTCAGTTTCTCTCTTACTCAGCAACCTCCTCCATGTTTGCATCAGTGAAACTTTTACTAGCTTGGTATTAGGGCTTATCCCCTCTCTTCATAATCCCTCAATGATAAGGGTGTTAATTTCTTTGACAATATATACCATAAACCACATATTTATATTTGGTCAAAAAATGAATTCAGCTTTCCCCTTGGTGATGAAATATAATTAGGTAGACCTTGGGAAGAAAATGTTTAATGATTAAATTTTTAAGTGATTTGGAAGTGTGTGTAAAACAGGAAAATAGTGTGATTAAATTGGTAAATTGAAAACCACCTAATTAGTTTATGTTTGTTACTCTAAGCATGAAAGCAACTAAAATGAAAATTGAATTAATTAATTGAAAAATAGGTTAATTTATTTATTTTTGAAGAGTATAGAGTCGGTTCAAGTGAAATTATATGCAAAAAATATAAAATAGAGTTGATAACATCACTACTATTCTACAGAAGTAAGATCTAGAAGAACACAATCGAACATGTCAACTAAGTCTTTTAGAGAGAATACATGTTACATATCTATGTCAAGCTAGTCAACCTAGTTTATTGTAGGGTCAAAATTTTATAGACTGCAAACTATGAAAAATAAAACTATAAATGAAAAATAGAAATGCCATAAAAGGTAAGAATGAACCTTGACAATTTTGAAAATGCTTAATTTTCAAATTTCGTGTTATGTTGATCAAATGCTTATTTTTATATTTTATGAATAAAATCAACTGGGTCAATGAAGTCTACAAAACTTGTGTGCTAAAAATAATCTATGAACAGATTTGACTTTTGACTAAGTATATAGACTTGTATGCTAAAAAATAAAAATACGAACATAGTCGAATGGGTTGATGAAGTCTGTAATCCTGTGGTTAAATAAGAGAACTATGTTAAGCTGATTGATCCAGTCACCTATATTTGTAGAAGACCTACATAAATAAAATAAAGTCAATTTGGAATAATTATGTGTTAAACATGTGCACATAATTTTAAATTCTATCAATAGGTTTGATATAGTACTATAAAAATAAAAAAATATATTATGATAATAAAATGAATGCATGAAATTAAAAATACAATTGTTAGATTCATGTTGGGTTCACAAGAATGTATGCAAGAGAAACTTTAGTTGATCTATAAATCAATCCTAGCTCAAAGAATATAAATCACACTTACACTTCTGCTTGTTGGTACATTTAGACAATCAGTGTCATGACCAAGACAGATCTACAAAACCTAAAAAAGGGGTCTCTTATTATAATAACATCACTAGAGAGGGTTTCAAAGCCTATAGTCAAGCAAGACCATGAAATAACCCTAGTTAAGTCCTATTTTTTCTTATATTTACAAAGTAAATACAAACTAAATTAAAATCTAACCTAGTTCTCACCAAAGCTTATGACACAAAATGGGGGTAATAAACATAAAAAGTAAACATGCATATAGTATTTTATACTTAATCTAATGTATAATAAATCTTAATGGATGGGAGAGAAGCATATAAGCTAAAAAATGTAAATATATCTAGTTTAACAAAGGAGGAACAAAGGTAGGAATACTTACCTTTGAAGATGAACTCGCTAAGCCTCAATCTCTCCCTTGGCCAAGGTGATTCACAAGAGGTTGTTTTGGTATGTAAAGATAAAAAGTATAATTTATATCTAGACTACACAACTTCTCTATACATCTAAAAGGATTCTCCACAAGATAATATTTGTATCTCTAAGTGTAGTATTTAAACCCTAAGCAATGTTCCTCTAGTAGAATAATAGATAAGCAGATGCACAATGTATGATGTTCTTCTTGCCTCTCTAAAATGATGAAAAGGATGTGTATATATAGTTGAATATAACCATAAATCCTTCTAAAATTTTCATTGATAGTGTCAACCCAATTTGATCCCATATCTTTAATTGATAAAAGCAATTTATGTCTCAATCTAGGTCAATCAATGTCAACCTAGACCTGTAATGTGCTAATATGTTTTAAATATAGGGTTGACCTAGGCCAAAATTATTTGATAAATGTCAAAAAGGGTTTTTGGATTAGTTAGGGGGTGATTAAGGTGGTGAATTTATTAGAGTGTTTAATGGATGTGTCAAAGCTTAGGGAAGTGTATAGGAGATGGTTGTGTTGATTGCAAATGGTGGTATAGGGAACAACAATCTTGCCAAACACCAATGTACTATCCACACCTTTCCTAGTGTAATATTTAAGGTGTACACTTAGAGAGATTGAGATGTGATATGTTCCTTCAAGATATAAAGCATCAATAACTGATAAATTTTAAAAATATTATGTGTATACACACATAGCCCAATTAAAAGCAACTTCATATTGATACAATCTAGAAGGCAAAGGTAAAGAAGTTTCTTGGAGATTGCATAGTGCTTACATAATTTACAAAAGATAGATGTAATGACAAGTATCTTTAACCATTAGGAGGATCCTTAATAAATTGAGGTAGGTAAGAGTTTATTCAAGTTTTATTTTATTTTGACACAGTCCTTTTAGTGTATTCAAAATTTTATATTCTTACTTGTTAGAGCTATATGATGTTTGATATTGAATTTCCAATTATTGGAGAAGGTGTATTAAGGTGGGATAGAATTTTTTAGGTATTGGTAACTTTGAAGTATCTTAATACTAATTTAAACACCTTTTATGTGATCTCGGCCTACATAGGCACATTAAACTAGACCTATGGTTTTTAAAAAGGAAACTTGTTTAACTTTTATTTCACCCAACCAAAAAGCATAAAACTTTGGAGTTATATGTATTTTATTTGCCCCAGAGGATTAAATATATTTTAGAGTTATAATTTACCATAAACTATAGTATCTAGGTCTATAGGATTGTTTTAGGCATAAAATAGACCTAATTATGGAGGGTATTGAATTAGTAGGTTTGTATTGGGATTTGAGTCATAAAACTTTGTGTGAAGTTGAAATAGGATAAAAGGTGACCAAATATGTCTTTAAATTTCATATAAACTAGATGGATAATTCAATGTCAAAATAGGGCTAAAAGGAATATGCCTCAAAGAGAGTAAATGTGGTAGGAAGGAGAGTTATCACTTGGAGGTGACGTTGTTGGGTTAGATGATTGAATAGAGCTATGAATGATCTTATTGATGTCCATATGATTCTTAAGATAAAACCAAGAAGTTTAGAACCAAGTCTTAGGTCTATGAGCCTATGGAAGAAGGTCAAGTTTGAAGTATGCAAAGATAGTGAATCTATGGAGATGATGTGGATGATGGTATGGATCCTAAGAAGAGAGAGTGTGCATAGAATGGTGATGAAGATGATAGTTGTTCAATATAGATGAATTATATGCATGTAAAGAAAGCTTTTGAGCCTAGATAAGAGATATTGATTTAGAGAGGTCAAGAAATAATTAGTGTACCTATAAAGGCAAGTTAAATAAAAAATGATATAAGGCATTCAAGATAGATATTAGAGTTCACTAATGAAATAGAAGGTTATATGCATCAATGCCCGACATCAAGTGGTATCATAGCAAGTAAACTCTTGGTATAGATCATGATTTTGTGTGTTATAGGTTGTCAGTTGATATTATTAAAGGTTGTAAATGGAGATTACATGAAACTAAGTTGTAGAAGTATAATAAAATAGAGAATTAGAGAGTTGTGATAAAGCAACCCTAAGAAGAGAGGTAGAAAAAGCTCAAGAGAAGAAGAAAGAGAGAGAGAGATACTCCAAGTGAGAGTTGTTTTTCCAATGTGAAAAATATATGGATAAGAGTGTCAATAGCTAGGTAAAGGTTGAGACACCAAAGCAAGGTGAAAAATACTTTCTTGAGAATATGAAGATAGAGAAGACAAAGGTGAATAAGGTCTTGGTAGAGTTAGACTACCACAAGGAGAGAAAAAGGAAAGAAGACCCAAAGATAAAATGGTTAGATGTTGAAGAATAGATGAGTGAGATGTATAAAATTTTAGAAAGGATAAATCTCTTGGTGGAGATCATATAATAATAAGAGATCCAATGATATGGTTGGATTATGAATAATAAGAGAGTTAAGTGGCCTATAATGCTACTCATGGAGAGAAGAAGGAAGATTGTGATGAGAGGAAAAGGAAGTTGTTATGTAACCATCTCAAGGAGGAGATGAAGAAGTTCATCAGAGATTAACAAGTTGATAGACAATAGGGAGGTGAGCATCACTTTATGAAGAAGGAGATATTCATGGAGACAAATCAAATTAACAAGGAGAATATGGAGGAAATCAAGCCTTGAGTTTTTACATCTAAAGATCTCTTGTCATGTGTGTATGCAGGTATAAAAGTGAAGGAAGAAGTCCATTTAGAGGAATAAAATTTGAAATAATGAAGGATATAAAGCATGAAAAACATTCTTATGATGAATAAGAAGTTGATTGGACAACCATGTATAGAGGATGACTCATGGAATGCATATAGGAAGCATACTTGAATCAAGGAGGATTTAAAGAGGCTAAAGGGTTTCAAGATTTGGTTTCCAATGATGTTTTTTATGATTAATTGGATGGTATGTAAACTAATGAATGTGTTTTGTATAAAGAAATAGTGGAAGTGATGAAAAGGCTCATGAAAATCAAATATGAAGTTGAAGCACCTCATAAACTACTTGGAAAACTTGATATACATCAGTAAAAGGAGTCTAATTTGAATCTCATGAAGGATGAAGCCCAAAAAAAATTTGGTGTTCTAGATGTATAAGGAGGTGAATTTCGAAAACATTAGATCATAGAGTATATAGAGGAATAAGAAAGGTTTTGGCAACAAACTATGCAAGAAACAGATTACTTAGACCTCATATTAGATGAGGAAGCCATCCTAGTAGTTGACTTTGAGATAATAAAGCTTTTTAGTCAAGGAAGTGATATATAATGTGTTTAATTTTAATTTTTAGGTCATCTAGGTGCATTTAATTAGAATAAAATCATAAATTATAGCCAAGAAGATGAGCAAGGGGATGCAAACAAAATGGCCAACCAAGGTAAGTCTAAAGTGAAGAACAAGCAAAGCATAAAATCATATGTGTTGGTCAAAGAAAAAGTTTTTTCAGCTCATGAGGTAAGAAAATATTATAAAGGACAAGTTAATGGACTCAAGGAGATGAAATATAATCCTAGAGAGGCATGGAGGAAGAAATTAAAAGTAAGAAGAGATGACAAGGACAAGGAGGTCCTTGAAGAGACTAGCAAGTCGCATGAAAGTCATTTGATAGGTGCTAACCAAGATTTTGGAGGTATAGAGATAAAAGGGAAGAAATAACTCCATGATCATATGCAGAAATGAATCATGGAATCATTATATTTCATGATAGATACAAGTAAAGAGGAGGACAACCATGATCCTCACAAAGGAGTTGATTAGAAGAATAATACATGTTGGGAAGAGGACAAGATCAATCCTAAGGAGATTCAAGGAAGGAATGAGAAAAATTTAGAATGGAGAGAGAAAATAAATGGTAGTATTATCCTAAGGACTAGTTCAAATAGCATGTCAAGAAGTGTAAAAAAAGGCTCATGGAAAGAGAGCCACAAACAAATAAGCTAGAGAGCAAGTAAAGGATGGAAGAACAAGGTAATAAATTAACATATTCAATGGGAAATGTTGTAGATGATTTGGTTGAAGGTATGCATGATGTTATTAAGGTGATAAGTTTCCAAGTAGTGTTGTGGTATGATGAACCTAAATTTTATAATGAGATGCCATTACAAGATGAGCAAAGAAATATAAATACTCATCATGAGAAGGTGAAGTTTCAAGGTGAGGTAGATAAATAATGTATAAAGGAGAGTTTTCAACATGAAAAGTGTATGGGAAACCATTAAAATAAGAGGATGAAGGATAAGGCATGGTTAATAAGATAGACCATAAAATAGTATATGAACCAATCATGACAAGTGTAGAAGGAATCCATGGAGTAGAAAAAATAATTAATAATAAGGATAATTAATTGGAGGTAGATCATGATGGAGATAATTTATAGATGGAGAAGATATAAGATGAAGTGAACAAGGAGTTGCAGCATGTCCTATACCTCATAGAGATAGAGGATAAGTTGACAAAGAAGCAACACAAGACAAGGCAAAGAAAAAGGCACTAGATGAGGAGAAATGAAAATGAATAGAGTTTTAGAGGAAATAAAATCTCAAAGGATCATATTATAAAGATTTTGAAATCAAGGAAGAAGGTATACAAAGATTATTTGAGCAAAAGATCAAATTTCCCCACTTGGGGAGTATGATGCAAAGCATCACAAGGTGACAAGAATGTAAATGTGTTTCAAAGGTTAATTATGACCAATTTTAGTCTTGTTAGGGTGATCAAGGTATTATAGGGTCATAATTTTTGTGTTATAGTCCTTAGAGAATCTTTGAGTTGTGTGTTGGAAGCCTTTTGGAGTTTTCCTGCCAAAATGATGAATTTAAAGTTTTTGATGTTCTAGACTAGTTTAGAGAGGTGTTTGGAGTCTTGGTTGAAATAAAATTATGTTTGAATGTTTTCATTTATTATAAATATGTACTAGGAGGTGAGTGAATGTTTTTACAATAGGAAATACTTGTACAAGAAAGGTAAATCCAAAAATCTAGCATTTTTGTAACTACCACTGTATGGAGTTGGCAAGAAAAGGTGTTTATTTGCATGTTTGGCATGGGAAGAAGAGATAGAAAATCATTTAGATTAATGGTTCATATATTATAGTGGTAAATTAGTATAACTTGGAATTTGGATAGAGGAGGAATGAAGATAAAGATAAGAAAAATATCAAGAATGGAAAGAACATCTGCCTGCCCTATAAATTATGTATAGGAATGTCGTATATAAATGAAATCAATCAATAAAAAAGTTATTTGAGTGAGTAAATTTAAATTTAAATTGATTATGTACATTTTTTGTATATATTATTATTGTTTTCCTTGAATAAAAGAGTATTCTTGATACTAATCTATAGGTTCAAGCTATAATCCACCAACTTTAAGAACTTTATTTTTAACATAGTCTATAGAAAAGATAACAAGGGAGTTTGAAGAATATTCAAATGTGGAGATGATTGAGAGTGTATTTTAGAAACTATATTTGATAATTATAACTCATTTTATAAATTATTAAGTAGTATCACAATTTAATATTGGTTCCAGGCCTCCATGATAAGTGCACAAAGTCCAATGAAAAACAACACTACGTTGATATAGTCTCGAAGGCAGAGGTAAATAAGTTTATTGGAGATTACATAGTGGTTTATTTATTTATAAAAAATATATGTAATGACATGAATATTTATCCATCAGGAGGGTCCTTGATGCATTGAGGTAGGTAAGATTTGATTCAAGTTTCATTTTGTTTTTACATGGTCTTAGTGTCCTTAAAATTCTATATTATTGCTTGTTAGAGCTATATGAGGTCTGATATTGAATTTCCAATTTTTGAAAAAGGTGTATTAAGGTGGAACATAAAATTTACATGTCTTGGTAACTTTTTAAGTGTCTTAAAACTCATTTAAACCCCTTTTATGTGCTCTCGGCCTACATAGGCTTGCTAAACTAGACCTAAGGTTTTCAAAATGGAAACTTGTCTAAATTTTGTTTTACCCAACCAAAAATCATGAAAATTTGGATTTATATGTATTATTTCATGATCCATAGGATGTAATATCTTTTAGAGTTTTACTTGACCATATATTATGATATCTAGGTCTTTGGGATTGCTTGATGCTTAAAAGAGACCTAATTGTGAAGGATGGTGTTGAATTAGTAGGTTTGCATTGGGATTTGAGTCATAAAACTTTGTGTGAAGATGAAATAGGATAAAGGGTACCAAAATATGTGTTTATATTTCATATAATTTTTTTTATCATTCACACCTAGTGTATTTTTTCATGATCCATAGGATTTAATATCTTTTAGAGTTTTACTTGACCATATATTATGATATCTAGGTCTGTGGGATTGCTTGAGGCTTAAAAGAGAAATAATTGTGAAGGATGGTGTTGAATTAGTAGGTTTGCATTGGGATTTGAGGCATAAAACTTTGTGTGAAGATGAAATAGGATAAAGGGTTGCCAAATATGTATTTATATTTCTTATAAACTTTTTTTATCATTCAAACCTAGGATCTTCTTGTCAAAATAGGGCCACAAGGAATACACCTCAACGAGAGCAAGTGTGGTAGGAAGGATAGTTATCACTTGGAGGTGGTATTGTTGGGTTTTATGATTTAAGAGAGATATAAATGATATTATTAATGGAAATGTTATACATAGGATATAACCAAGAAATTTAGAACCAAGTCTAAGGTCTATGAGCCTATGGAAGAAGGTCAAGTTTAAACTATGCAAAGAGAGTGAAGATATGGATATGATGTATGAGATGATGCATGTTGGTTGAATATTTTGTTGATCAATGTACTGATAAACAAAATAGGTCTGATCAGCCAAAGTAGGAAGATTGGTCGTCCAAATGTGTAGGTTTACCACATCAAAAGGGGACTAATCTCTCCTCTCATCAAGGGGAGGTTCCCTATATATATATATATATATATATAAATAGAAAATAATACTTAAGGGTAGGACAAACCATCCATATCTCTTTCTTCAGAGTTGATGCATGAAAATCAAAGGAAAAATCTCAAGGGAAATGACAAAAAGCACTCCTCTTCTTTTAGAAGTACTATTCAGCAAACCACAAGAATACTTCTGGTAATAATTATAAAATGTAAACAAGGACATAGTAACCAACAAATTAAGATGTAGCACAAAGTCTCCACCTAAATTGCCCAAGATTGAGATACGAAGGACAATGAGGGCACAAAGTTGTCCCAAGGTCCTTTACACAGAAATGAAAAGAAAACACACTAAAGGCAATTATGGGGGCACAAAGTCTCTCCACAATTGACTTCAGGACACCTTCCTGACTACTTTCACTAATTCTGCTTATTGAATTAAAGGAACAAAAAATATATTAAGGAAAAAGACATAAGAATAGTTTCCCCAACAACAAAGATATCACAACACAAAGTCTGAAAAGTCACTTGCTTTCTTATTCTAATAACAAAATATGATCAACAATTTGAGCTCAAAGTCTTAGTAATGCCTTCCAATTTGGATAGAATTTTATTTTTGATTGTGAGAGAGAGATGCTTTTTACAATGAAAGAGAGTCCCTTATATAGCCTCTTCAAGACGGACTTGGGAATAGTAACACATTAGATTGCATTGAACTTTGTTAAGGAGACAAGCTAGAATTTAGGGGCATCTACCCATTTGCTTTTCTCAATGTAGAGAAACAAGTCATGCTATTGAAATTTTGCCTCTTTCAATGTCCACTTGGTGATTTGATCCTTCTTCATCATTCCTCTTTTTCTAGTTAATTGAATCGTGTCCTTGATTCGATTTGATACTCTGTTCCTTAGTTGCTTCCTACTGATCTTGGCCTTAAAGCCTTTGAATGCATTTAGGTCCATGCTTTACAAGGATTAATGGCTATTTCATTGTCACAACTTTGACATCTATGGGCACATCACTACATTTTCAACGGCTAGTTCGCTATTCTTGAATTTGATGTCTTCAGGCACGTCACCCCTTGGTCTTTCTTTGGTTTTCATATTTTGCATCCTCCCAAAGGGAAGGTGACCCTTCAACTTTGGGGGAGTGTCCTTTAAGTTGGTAGCCAAGAGTCCCCTGCAAGGGCACCTACCCTTTGGGGTCCTTCAGTGGCCTTTTCTTTGGAGTCTCTCGCGGACATTCCCACAGACTTTTTCCCCAAGCTTTTTCTATGGGCATTTTCCTCGGGCTTTTTTCCCCAGGATTTTTTGTGGGTATTTCCTGCAGACAATTCCCATGGACAAAAAGTCTACAAAAATTTACTCGTGAACAAAAAGTCTGTAGAAATTATTCTGATTGATTTATTCTTTGCCTTTAGAAATTCCTTCGAGCTTTTTCTGCCTGTGGCTTCTTTCTCGAATTCCTTCAGACAAAAGTCCAAAAGAATTGTTTCTTGCCTTAGTCAAAATTCTGAAAGATCTTACCTTTGCAGCTTCTTTGAAAATGACCCTTTTGAAGGGTGCTTTTTTCAACCAAGTTCCCTCCGTAAGGGCACTTGTCCTTCGAGAGGCTCTTTTGAACTTTTGCTTTGAACCGCTCCTTTGAACCAACCCGATGAACCAAGCTTTGAACCAAGCAGATGAACCAAGCTTTGAACTAAGTCGATGGACCAACCTTTGAACTAAGCTTTGAAACAAAATGGTTTAAGCTCATAAACCTTTGATTGAACCAAATTCCATTGAACCGTTTGATGAACCGACTGAGTGAACCGAAGCATTGAACCACTCTATTAAACCAACTGTTGAACTAAAAGCCTTGAATCGAAGCATTGAACCAACTAACGAACCATTTAATTGAACCAAAGTGATGAAATTTGCCAATTGAACTTCATAGTTGTGTTGAGAGCTTTTTAATTTGTTGAACCAAATACATTGAACCTGTTGAACCTTGAACCCGAGTGGTTCAGTGGTTCAATGGGTCAATGGTTCAAGCCTTGTTTAGAAGCTTGCCACTGAATTATTTTGGTTGAACCAAGGTTCTGAACCAATCCCAAAAATAACTAAGTGTTGGAAACTGATTCTTTTGATTGAACCCGCCTACAGAAGCCTTTGAACTTGTAGAAATGAACTTAGCCTATAGAGTCTATAGATTTTCTTTTCCTGTAGAATCCATAGATTTCTCTTCTTATAGAGTCCATAGATTTCTGAGAAGCTTGAAAAATGAGGAATTTGAATGCCCAAGACAAATTTTGAAAAGGGAAGAGACAATTTTTGGTTTGGAGGACCAAAAATAGTTCAAATGTTGTCCCAAAAATGAGTGGTATTTTTGGGGGACAACAACTAGCTCTAGTTGGGGAACTTCTATCAATTGCAAAAAGAATTGAAGGGACTAGAATCCATAATCTCCAGTGTCTTCATGTGTACCATTGGGATATGGAGTCATGCTACCTAAAAATGGAAGGCATCAAAAAAGAAACAAACAAAACAAAACAAAATTAAAAACTATACAAATATACATACATATAGATGCAATGATCTGATACTTCAAGAGTTGAAGTGTTTCAAATGCTACCCCTTTTGAGGTAGAGAAAAGAGTGTGCCATCTTGGTAAACTAACAAGAAACCATTTTTCCCCCAAAAATGGTGACGAGCGAATGGAGCTCTCCTCCAGGAAACCAATTTTTTGCATCTTCCTCTTGGCCCTTTCTTCTTCTTCCTCCATGGCAGGATGTGGTCTTCAAACTAAAAACCATAACTCCTTGCTTTCTTGGCAAAGGGTTCCTTTGCTTGATTTTGATTTGCAGGAGCATGGTCCATTACCATAATTGGTTGTTTTTTTGGTTCAGTCTAGCACATGATTGGATTGTCAGCATCAGACCCTTGACAAACTATCAGCTCAACATCTCCTTTGGTGTAAAGGAATTTGATCTCTTCATCTTGAGCAGTCTTCAATCTAAGAAATAGAGATTAGTATCTAACTATGTTGTTGGTGTTCCTGACTTACAAATTGCATGAAGGAAGAATATCTCTTTGAGGAGATATCAACACAGTCTTGACTCCATAGTTGGTGGAAGAATTACTGCCATTGGATTTCAAGATCCAAACATCAACAAAAGCTGATCTCCTATCAGATTTCTCTTCATTAGAGATGGAAGATCCTTCCTTATTTGTACTGTGCCCTACTAATTCTTCTGATGCCTTGTTTGGATGAATTCTTGAATTGATAGCTATGGGACTTTCATCAGCTGAGACATGAGCATCCTCTATGGTCAAGAAGTAATTACCCCTGCCTAAAGGCTCAAATAGAATTTGAGTAGTAGGGGCTGACATTTGGGTAACCACAATCTTTGCCTCAGACAGGTTTGCACCTGGTTCTCCACCAATGTCCAATTACTCAGGATTGGTTTGCAGGGATTCAAACTCAGTCATTTTAATTTTGGATTTCTTGACATGATCAATCATGGCAAATGACTGAAATGGACTTAGAAGAGAGGATGGGAGTTCATCCTTTTGGTTTTTGGAAGGGGGAGGATTGATCTACAAATATGAAGTAGAAGGCGCAGAGATGTTCAATGTAATTCTTTGGCAATCATCGGGTCTTTTGACTGGAAAGGAAGAGGGGTTCTCTACTCAACAATTGAAATTACTGGTTAGAGTCGCTCTTTTATCTTCTCTTTGTCAGCCTATTGGGCTGACTAATTCTTGGACCTGGTGAATACTGCGTATGATCCTTCGACTACTTCACCTTTACTTCTAGGTTCATCCTAGAAATGTAGGAAACCAATGTTAGAGTCACCAACTGATTCTTCTAAATCCTCCCTAAAGAGATCAGCTCCATTTTCTTGCTCAAACTCAGGTTGGAAATAGGAAACATGTTCTGTTTCTAGATATCCAACTACCAAGTTTGTTAGAGGTGCTTCAATGGCAAGGTTTCTCTATGGGGGAGGAAGACGATTTTGTTGCGCTTGACTTTTGGCAGTATTGCCTTGATATGGCTGATTAGGGAATATCCTCCTTGGTATATCTTTATATAGAGGAACATAAGACATACCTTATGCCATTTGCCTTTTCAAGGCTAGCAATTCATTTTCCAGCTTTTATACCATTGGGTCAGTGGTGATTGTAGGTGAGTATTCAAAAGATGATGAGGATCTATTTCTGTTTGGATCTCTTCTTATCTTCCCTGCTAAGATGAGATCATTTTCTACCTCAGTGGCCAAAATTTGAGCTATAGCAAGATCTATTTGACTAGCATGTCTCAATAGAAAACTTACTTTAGGTAACTAAGAATTAATGAAGAAGCATTTGAGGTTTTGAGATGTCAGCTGGGCAACCATGGGAATCCTATGCCTCAGCTTGTCAAACCTAGAAATAAAATCCCTCATAGGCTCAGGAGGCTCTTTCTTCATCTAAGTGAGCTGGGCTAACAAGGCATGTACATCTTCTGTGGGCTTGAACCTTGCTTCAAACTTGGCTTTGAGTGTATCCCAATCAGTCACTAATCCAACTTGCAGATGGTAGAACCAGTCTGCAACAACACCTTGTAGTGTTTCTACAAAAATCCTGACTACCACATCTTCAAATTCCACCCCTATAACACCACATGCTATCCTAAAGGCTGCAATGTGTTCATCAGGGTGAACTATCCCATCACTAAAGAATTTGGGAAAATTCTTTCTTGAACTATGTGGGAGTTCATGCAGAGGTGGAGTCAAGTTGAGTGGACCAAAAGAGTTACCCCAGGGGCCTCGAACTACCATTATTTAATTATGAAAAATAGAGATAACAAATCTAGATGGAGTGGCCAGATTGCATGACAAAAATGAAAAAGGACTAGCTCAACTTCAGCTTGAGGCTTCAAACTGTGCACTCTTTCCCAGTAGCTTTGGTTTTGCAGACCAGATGAAATAATGGAGGTGGAGGAAAATGTTAAGGCTATAATGAATAACAGGTAAGACATGAAATGGATTCGCCAGAGTCTATAATGGATAAGGGTTATAATGATAATGGGTTATGTCCCTAGCGGAGTTGCCAAAAATTGTTGGTTGAATATTTTGTCGATCAACGTACTGATAAAAAAATAGGTCTGATCAGCCAAAGTAGGAAGATTGGTCGTCCAAATGTGTAGGTTTACCACATCAAAAGGGGACTAATCTCTCATCTCATCAAGGGGAGGTTTCCTATATATATATAAATAGAAAATAATACTCAAGGGTAGGACAAACTATCCATCTCTCTTTCTTCAAAGATGATGCATGCAAATCAAAGGAAAAATCTCAAGGGAAGTGATAGAAATCACTCCTCTTCTTTCAAAAGTACTATTCAACAAACCACAAGAATACTCCTGGTAATAATTGCAAAATGTAAACAAGGACGTAGTAACCAGCAAATTAAGATGTAGCACAAAGTCTCCACCTGAATTGCCAAAGATTGAGATACGAAGGACAATGAGGGCACAAAGTCATCCCAAGGTCCTTTACACAGAAATGAAAAGAAAACACACTAAAGGCAATTATGGGGGCACAAAGTCTTTCCATAGTTGACTTCAAGACACCTTCCTGACTACTTTCACTAATTCTACTTGTTGAATTAAAGTAATAGAAAATATATTAAGGAAAAAGACATAAGAACAGTTTGCCCAACAACAAAGATATCACAACACAAAATCTAAAAAGTCACTCGCTTTCTTATTCCAATAACAAAATATGATCAACAATCTGAGCTCAAAGTCTCAGTAATGCCTTCTAATTTGGGCAGAGTTTTGTTTCTGATTGTCAGAGAGATGCTTTTTATAATGAAAGGGAGTCCCTTATATAGCCTCTTCAAGATGGACTTGGGAATAATAACACATTAGATTGCATTGAACTTTGTTAAGGAGACAAGCTAGAATTTAGGGGCATCTACCCATTTGCTTTTCTCAATGCATAGAAACAAGTCATGCTATTGAAAGTTTGCCTCTTTCAATGTCCACTTGGCGATCTGATCCTTCTTCATCATTCCTCTTTTTTTGGTTAATTGAATTAGGTCCTTGATTCAATTTGATACTCTGTTCCTTAGTCGCTTCCTGCTAATCTTAGCCTTAAAGCCTTTGAATGTATTTAGGTCTGCACTTTACAAGGATCAATGGCTATTTCATTGTCATAACTTTGATGTCTACGGGCCTGTCACTATGTTTTCAATAGCTAGTTCGTTGATCTTGAATTTGACATCTTCGAGCACGTCACCCCTTGGTCTTTCTTCAGTTTTCTTGTTATGCATCCTCTCGAAGGGAAGGTGACCCTTCAACTTTGGGGGAGTGTCCTTTAAGTTGGCAGTCGAGAGTCCCCCACAAGGGCACCTGCCCTTCGAGGTCCTTCGATAGCCTTTTCTTTGGAGTCTCTTGTGGACATTCTCATGGACTTTTTCCCTGGGATTTTTCTACGGGCATTTTCCTTGGGATTTTTCCTCGAGCTTTTTCATGAGTTTTTCCTGCAGATAATTCCCGCAGACAAAAAGTCCTCAGAAATTTTCTTGTGGACAAAAAGTCTGTGGAAATTATTCCAATTGATTTGTTCTTTTCCTTTGGAAATTCCTTCAGGCTTTTTCCACCCACAGCTTCTTTGCCAAATTTCTTCAGACTTTTTGTCCGAAGGAATTCCTTTAGATAAAAGTCTAAAAGAATTATTTCTTGCCTTAGTCAAAATTTTGAAATATCTTCCCATTGTGGCTTCTTTGAAGATGACCCTTCTGAAGGGTGCTTTTGTCAACCAAGTGCCTCTGCAAGGACACTTGTCCTTCGGGAGGCTCTTTTAAACTTTCGCTTTGAACCGCTCCTTTGAACCAACGTGATGAACCAAGCTTTGAACTAAGCTTTAAACCAAGTGAATGAACCAAGCTTTGAACTAATTCGATGAACCAAGCATTGAACCAAGCGTTGAACCAAAATGGTTCAAGCCAATAAACCTTTGATTGAACCAAAAGCCATTGAATTGTTTGATGAATCGACTGAGTAAACCAAAGCATTGAACCAACTGACAAACCGTTTGATTGAACCAAAGCAATGAATTTTGTCGATTGAAATTCATAGTTGTGTTGAGAGTTTTTTAATCTGTTGAACCAAATGTGTTGAACCTTTTAAACCTTGAACCCGAGTGGTTCAATGGTTTAATGGTTCAAGCCTTATTTAGAAGCTTGCCACTGAATTCTTTTGGTTGAACCAAGGCACTAAACCAATCCCAAAAATAAATAAGTGTTGGAAATTGATTCTTATGATTGAACTTGCCTCCAGAAGCCTTTGAACTTGTAGAAATGAACTTAGCCTGTAGATTCTATAGATTTTCTTTTACTATAGAGTCCGTAGATTCTCTTCCTATAGAGTCTATAGATTTAAGCCTGTAGAGTCTGTAGATTTTTGAGAAGCTTGAAAAATGAGGAATTTGAATGCCCAGGACAAATTTCGAAAAGGGAAGAGACAATTTTTGGTCTGGAGGACCAAAAATAGTTCAAATGTTGTCCCAAAAATGAGTGATATTTTTGGGGGACAACAATTGGCTCCAGTTGGGGAACTTCTATCAATTGCAAAAAGAATTGAAGGGAGTAGAATCCAAAATCTCCAGTGTCTTCATGTGTACATTGGGCTATGGAGTCATGCTACCTAGAAATGGAAGGCATCAAAAAAGAAACAAATAAAACAAAATAGAATTAAAAACTATACAAATATACATATATACAGATGCAATGATCTGATACTTCAAGAGTTGAAGTGTTTCAGATGCTGCCCCTTATGAGGCAGAGAAAAGAGTGTGCCATCTTGGTAAACCAATAGGAAACCATTTTTCCAATAGAAATGGTGATGGGCAAATGGAGCTCTCCACTAGGAAACCAATTTTCAACATCTTCCTCTTGGCCATTTCTTCTTCTTGCTCCATGGCAGGATGTGGTATTCAAACTGAAAACCATAACTCCTTGCTTTCTTAGTGAAGGGTTCCTTTGCCTAATTTTGATTTGCAAGAGCATGGTCCATTACCATAATTGGTTGTTCTTCTAGTTCAATCCAACACATGATTAGATTGTCAGCATCAGACCCCTGACAAACTATCAGCTCAACATCTCCTTTGGTGTAAAGAAATTTGATCTCTTCATCTTGAGTAGTCTTCAATTTGAGCAATAGAGATCTGTATCAAGCTATGTTGTTGGTGTTGCTGACTTGCAAATTGCATGAAGGAAGAATATATCCTTGAGGAGATATCAATGCAGTCCTGACTCCATCGTTGGTGGAAGAATTGCTACCATTAGATTTTAAGATCCAAACATCATACGAAGCTGATCTCCTATCAAATTTCTCTTCATTAGAGATCAAAGATACTTCCTTATTTGTATTGCACCCTACTAATTCTTTTGATGCCTTATTTGGATGAATTCCTAAATTTCCAGCTACGAGACTTTCATCAGTTGAGACATGAGCATCCTCTATGGTCAAGAAGTAATTCTGGTTCAAACAAAATTTGAGCAGTAGGGGCTGACATTTGGGTAACCACAATCTTTTCCTCAAACAGATCTGCACCTGGTTCTCCACCAATGTCCAATTGCTTAGGATTGGTTTGCAGGGATTCAAACTTAGTCATTTGAATTTTGGATTTCTTAACATGATCAATCATGGCAAATGACTGAAATGGACTTGGAAGAGAGGATGGGAGTTCATCCTTTTGGTTTTTGGGAGGGGGAGGACTGATTTGCAAATTTGAAGTAGAAGGTGCAGAGATGTTTGATGCACTTTATTCTTTGGCAATCACCAAGTCCTTTGACTAGAAAGGAAGAGAGGTTCTTTGCTTAGTAATTGAAATTGCTGGTTGGGGTCGCTCTTCTATCTTCTCTTTCTCAGCCTACTAGGCTGCATAAATTAGAGAATAGATCCATTGATGAAGGAAAGCTAAAACTAAAAAACAATAACTCTACCTATAAAACCAATGAGGCTTCCTCCTCCAAACCAAACAACTAAAATAATAGGACCAAAAGCAAGGGTATTGTGAATGTGGTTATCCTTAAAGTCACTTCCCCATCATCTACCAACTAGCCAAATTCCTCTAGTTCGTCAAATCCTGAGATTCTCAAACACCTCAGATTTGAATTTGAGAAAATACACCCATGTGTATCTTGTGCAATCATCAATGAATGTTAGCACATATCTGGCTTTGCTCATGGAAGGTTCAGGAAATGGACCCATAAGATCACTGTGAACAAGCTCTATAAGAGAAGAGGCATTGAACTATATTTTTTTTACATTTGATCCTAATGATCTCAATTTTTGGTATGTTATTATCTTTCTTCCATGTGTTTCTTTGTCCCTTCATGGTAATGATTTCTACATAAGTATGAGATGAGGTAGTTGGTGATATCATCCTTTTAGGTGTTGTTCATTAAGTGTTTCTTCACAAGAGATGCACATTGTTCATAATACACTAACAATGCTAACCCTATACCTCATATTTCTGATTTATACTACTACTTTGACATGTGGCTACACCTTGGACTTTTTCAATTCATTTGGGAGGTCAAATTGATCTCTCATAGATACCAACCTATTAACATGTTGATTTTGGTTCTTTAGCACTGATTAGATGTTGAAGGCCTCAAAATATTCAAGTATATCTAACACCTTATGTTTGTAGTATTTCATACTACTTTGACATGTGGCTACACCTTGAACTTTTTCAATTCATTGGGAGATCAAATTAATCTCTCACAGATACCAACATATTAACATGTTGATTTTGGTTCTTTAGCACTAATTAGATGTTGAAGGCCTCAAAATATTCAAGTATATCTAACACCTTATGTTTTTAGGATTTCGTCGATTGTTCTTTAGACGATGCAGAGGTCATGAAGGGCCTCTTTAAGTTCATGGAGATAAAGTTAATTAATCAAAAGTTTGTAGTAGTTATGGGAGAGTTGTATGGAAATAATGTTTCTTGATCAAAAGTTTTCTTCTTTAATAAGGTAGCCAACAGAGGAATGAAGACCTTCAAACCAGGTAGATAGTTTTTCTACATATGTACTCCAACACATAACACAACTATATATATATATATATTTCAAAGGTGTGAGTATCACTTACTAGTTTGTCATATCATAATAGACCCTTATGAATTAAGTTTTTAACAAGAGTGCATCAAGGTAGACAACATACACTCTTGCAAGTGCTATGTAACTCATTACTTGAATTATTAATTGACTCATAGGGCCTTTGTATGGAAGAATGGTCCTTAGGTTTTTGTAAAAATAGGTTTTTTCATTTGCCCTAGGGCACCATTTTTGACCTTATAGACTTATAAATATCAAAGGCTTCAATTTGGGTCAAATTATATAATATTCCTTTGGCCATGAGAAATCTAGGACTATTTAAATAATTGGTTGAGAACATAGGTGATTTTGTGAACATTGGTTTGGTTTTATATGTTCAATAATTTTTAA
The DNA here is from genome assembly GCA_037957365.1 of Torreya grandis. Classification (NCBI taxonomy): domain Eukaryota; kingdom Viridiplantae; phylum Streptophyta; class Pinopsida; order Cupressales; family Taxaceae; genus Torreya; species Torreya grandis. Next base: position 1,790,477 of record JARHVA010002322.1, read on the forward strand.
GGGATTTTATCATCTCAACTACACAATATTATATCAACATAGCTGGTATATTTTTATTTTAAAACACAAACTAATTTTACATCACAAAGATCCCAAATTACCCTAGCTCCTAAAATTCCTATTGTAATATATTTCTTAAAAAAATGGATATAAAATAGTTGGATTTCAACTAAATAATTTGCTCCTCATACTGATGTTGAAATATGTCTTGGTTTACTTATGATATATCTACTTCTTTTTGTAAGAAATAAATAGTCTTCTCATCACTGTTAAAGTCCGACTAATGAGCTTCATTGTCTAGCATTGATGGTCTTACTACCACTTTGACATGTGGTTGTACCTTGGTCCTTTTTAACTCATTGGGGATATGGGACCTAGTGAATACTGCATATGATCCTTTGACTGCTTCACCTTTACTTCTAGGTTCATCCTGGAAATTCATGAAACCAATGTAGGAGTCGCTAGCTAATTCTTCTAGATCCTCCCTGAAGAGATCAGCGCCATTTTCTTGCTCAAACTCAAGTTGGAAATAGGAAACATGTTTTGTTTCCAGATATCCAACTACCAAGTTTGTTGGAGGTGCTTCAAGGGCAAGGTTCCTCTGTGGGGGAGGAAGACAATTTTGTTGCACTTGAATTCTGGCAGCATTGCCTTGATATGGTTGATTAGGGAATGTCCTCCTTGGTATATATTTATATAAAGGAGTAGAAGACATACCTTGTGCCATTTGCCTTTTCAAGGCTAGCAATTCATTTGTCAGCTTTTGCACCATTGGGTCAGTGGTGACTTTAGGTGAGTATTCAAAAGATGATGAGGATCTATTTCTATTTAGATCTCTTCTTATCTGCCCTGCTAAGATGAGATCATATTCTACCTCAGTGGCCAAAAGTTGAGCTGCAGCAAGATCTATTTGACCAACACATCTCAAAAGAAAACTTACTTCAAGTAACTGAGAATTAATGAAGAAGCATTTGAGATTCTGAGGTGTCAGCTGGGCGACTATGGGAATCCTGTGCCTCAGCTTGTCGAACCTGGCAATAAAATCCCTCATAGGCTCATGAGGATTTTTCTTCATTTGAGTGAGTTGGGCTAACAAGGCATGTGCATCTTCTGTGGGCTTTAACCTTACTTTGAACTTGGCTTTGAGTGTATCCCAGTCAATCACTGATCCAACTTGCAGATGGTAGAACCAGTCTGCAGCAACATCTTGTAGTGTTTCCATAAAAAGCTTGACTACCGCATCTTTATATTCCACCCCTATAACACAATAGGCTATGATAAAGGCTATAATGTGTTCATCAAGGTGAACTATCCCATCACAAAAGAATTTGGGGAAATTCTTTCTTGAACTACATGGGAGTTCATGCAGAGGTGGAGTCAAGTTGAGTGGACCAAAAGAGTTACCCTAGGGGCCTCAAACTACCATTATTTAATTAGAAAAAATAAAGATAACAAATCTAGACAGAGTGGATAGATTACAAAATAAAAATGGAAAAGGACTAGCTCAGCTTTAGCTTGAGGCTTGAGGCTTCAAACTACGCACTCTTTCCCAGCAGCTCTAGTTTTGCAGACTAGATAAAATAATGGAGGTGGAAGAAAATGGTAAGGCTATAATGAATAATGGGTAAGATATGAAACAGAGTCACCAGAGTCTATAATGGATAAGGGTTATAATGATAATGGGTTATGTCCCTAGTGGAGCCACCAAAAATTGTTGGTTGAATAGTTTGTCGATCAACGTACTGATAAACAAAATAGGTCTAATCAGCCAAAGTAGGAAGATTGGTCATCCAAATGTGTAGGTTTACCACATCAAAAGAGGACTAATCTTTCCTCTCATCAAGGGGAGGTTCCCTATAGATATGTTATATATATATAAATAGAAAATAATACTCAAGGGTAGGACAAACCATCCATCACTCTTTCTTCAGAGATGATGCATGCAAATCAAAGGAAAAATCTCAAGAGAAATGAAAGAAAGCACTCCTCTTCTTTCAAAATTACTATTCAGCAAACCACAAGAATCCTCCTGGTAATAATTGCAAAATGTAAACAAAGACGTAATAACTAGCAAATTAAGATGTAGCACAAAGTCTCCACTTGAATTTCCCAAGATTGAGATATGAAGGACAATAAGGACACAAAGTCATCCCAAGGTCCTTTACATAGAAATGAAAAGAAAACACACTAAATGCAATTATGGGGGCACAAAGTCTCTCCACATTTGACTTTAGGACACCTTCCTGACTACTTTCACTAATTCTGCTTGTTGAATTAAAGGAACAGAAAATATATTAAGGAAAAAGACATAAGAACAGTTTCCCCAACAACAAAGATATCATAGCACAAAGTCTGAAAAGTCACTTGCTTTCTTATTCCAATAACAAAATATGATCAACAATCTAAGCTCAAAGTCTCAGTAATGCCTTCCGATTTGGGTAGAGTTTTGTTTCTGATTGTTAGAGAGAGATGCTTTTTACAATGAAAGGGAGTCCTTTATATAGCCTCTTCAAGATAGACTTTGGAATAGTAACACATTAGATTGCATTGAACTTTGTTAAGGAGACAAACTAGAATTTAGGGGCATCTACCCATTTGCTTTTCTCAATGTAGAGAAACAAGTCACGCTATTGAAAGTTTGCCTCTTTCAATGTCCACCTGGTGATTTGATCCTTCTTCATCATTCCTCTTTTTTTGGTTAATTGAATCGGGTCCTTGATTCGATTTGATACTCTGTTCCTTAGTCACTTCCTACTAATCTTGGCCATAAATCCTTTGAATGCATTTTGGTCCATGCTTTACAAGGATTAACAGCTATTTCATTGTTACAACTTTGATGTCCACGGGCACGTCACTACGTTTTCAATGGCTAGTTCGTTGTTCTTGAATTTGACGTCTTTAGGCACATCACCCCTTGGTATTTCTTTGGTTTTCCTATTTTGCATCCTCCCAAAGGGAAGGTGACCCTTCAACTTTGGGGGAGTGTCCTTTAAGTTGGAAGCCAAGAGTCCCTCGCAAGGGCACCTGCCCTTCGGCGTCCTTTGGCGGCCTTTTCTTTGGAGTCTCTCGCGGACATTCCCATGGACTTTTTCCCTGGGCCTTTTTTGTAGGCATTTTCCCTAGGCTTTTTCTGTAGTATTTTTCGTGGGTATTTCCTATGGACAATTCTCATGAATAAAAAGTCTGCAAAAATTTTCCCGTAGATAAAAAGTCCTCAAAAATTATTTCGATTGATTTGTTCTTTGCCTTTGGAAGTTCCTTCAGGATTTTTTTGCCTGCAGCTTCTTTCTCGAATTCCTTTAGACTTTTTGTTTGAAGGAATTCCTTTAGACAAAAGTCCAAAAGAATTGTTTCTTGCCTTAGTCAAAATTCTGAAAGATCTTACCTTTGTGGCTTCTTTGAAAATGACCCTTCTGAAGGGTGCTTTTGTCAACCAAGTGCCCTCCATAAGGGCACTTGTCCTTCAGGAGGGTCTTTTGAAATTTTGCTTTAAACCAACCCAATGAACCAAGCTTTGAACCAAGCGGATGAACCAAGCTTTGAACCAAGCTTTGAAGTAAGCTTTGAACCAAAATGGTTCAAGTTGATAAACCTTTGATTGAACCAAAAGCCATTGAACCATTTGATGAATCGACTGAGTGAACTGAAGCATTAAACCGATCTGTTGAAGCAATTGTTGAACTAAAAGCCTTAAACTAAAGCATTGAACCAACAGATGAACCATTTGATTGAACCAAAGTGATGAACTTTGTCGATTGAACTTCACAATTGTGTTGAGAGCTTTTTAATGTATTGAACCAAATGCGTTGAACCTGTTGAACCTTGAACCCAAGTGGTTCAATGGTTCAATGGTTCAAGCCTTGTTTAGAAGCTTGCCACTAAATTATTTTGGTTGAACCAAGGTGCTGAACCAATCCCAAAAATAACTAAGTGTTAGAAACTAATTCTTTTGATTGAACCCGCCTGCAGAAGCCTTTGAACCTGTAGAAATGAACTTAGCCTGCAGAGTCCATAGATTTAAGCCTGTAGAGTCCATAGATTTTTGAGAAGCTTGAAAAATGAGGAATTGAATGCCCAAGACAAATTTCGAAAAGGGAAGAGACAATTTTTGGTCTGGAGGACCAAAAATAGTTCAAATGTTGTCCTAAAAATGAGTGATATTTTTGGGGGACAACGATGTAAATGATGGTATGAATCCTAAGAAGAGAGAGAGTACATAGAATGGTAATGAATATGATATATATTAAAGATATATCATGTATATGCATGTAAAGAAGGCTTATGAGCCTAGAGAAGAGATATTGATCAAGAGAGGTCAAAAAACAATTAGTGTACCTTTAGAGGAAAACTAAGCCAGAGATGATAAAAGGAATTCAAGATAGATATTAGAGCCAAATAATGAAAAATAAGGTTGTATGATTAGGGTAATACATCATATATGATTCATTATCAATATTTGAAGGTGTTTATTGGGTCTAAACATGCTAATTGATGACTTTAATAAAACAAGATACATAATAAACCAAATGGATCTTAAAAGGAGGAGGGTAGTTATAGATTGTATGTTATAGGACCAAATTCAAAAATCAATTTATAAGGACCATAAAACTTGGGTGTAAAATTTTTATGAGCTTTCAACTTTAAAGAGGATTTCTTGTAAGGTTGGTGCCAAAGAAATATAATATCTTCAACAACAAAATCATGTTTTGAGTAGTGTTGATTGGCTCATTGCTTCATGTCATTTTGTGCTAGATTGAGGTTATCTTTCAGAATTTGAAGGATAATGGCACATGTACAAATTGTGAAATCAACTAGTTATACCTTGAATCTCCCTATAAGGTATGTTTGAATGGGAGATGGTGGCTAACTGTAACAAACTCATATTGGGTCATCTTGGTGGTAGGATGGTATGTAGAGTTGTACCGCCATTTGACAAGTGGTAACCATTTGACCTAGTGAGTTTGTTTATCATAGGAAAACAAATAGATATATCTCTAAAAATTTGTTGATACTTTATATTTGACCATCAATTTATATGTGGTAGGCAAAACTCCTTTTAAATTTGGTACCGTAGTGGTGTAAAAGTTCCTTCTATAAGTGACTAGTAAATGTGGAATCACAGTCACACACAATTGAAGAAATTAACCCATCGAAGTGGCTGATGTAATTGAGAAAGGTTTAAGAATAAATAGAGGAAGTAAAAGAATGGTTGAGGGCATAAAAAGGGCATATTTGAGAGCCAATCCACTATAAAAAGAATTTTTTATTTCCCACTTGACCTTGGTAGTCCATCAACATAGTCCATGGAAATACTTGATCATACTTGCATAGGGATAGACAAGGGTTGAATCATGCCTATGGTGGTGATAGTTTCTCCTTTTTTGCATTGATGGGTTTCACATTTTGATACAAAATATTTGATGTCTTATTTGATTCCTTATAGGAAAAAATTATGGTAGATCCTTTCATAGGTTTTTGATAAATTGGAGTGGCTAGTGGATGGAGAGGAATGCAACTCAAATATAATTTTATGTTAAATACTGATTGTTGTATCAATACTAAATGTCATTGGTGCCTTACATAGTGACCATACCAATATTTTTTTGGTGAAAAGGTAGGGTTAGTGATCACTTCATGAATGAGTTTATGAATATGGGCATCATGAGACCATTCTTTTTGTTCTTGATGCACCCAATATGTTATGAGAAAGGATAGTTTGCACAAGGTTGTATGTTATTCATAATTGTGCGAAAATGCATCTACAACAACATTATATTTACCCTTATTTTAGGTAATGTGGCCATTGATTTGGTAACCCACTTTTATTTCTCAGGGGAAGAGACTCTTTATTCTAAGAAATATTTGAGGTTATAGTGACTATTTTTAATATAGAAGTATCTCCCTACTAGGTATGGGTGCCACTTGTTGATGACATGAAGTATAAATAGTATCTCTTTCTCATATGTGGAACAAGCAAAGTTATTCCTTGTAAGTGCCTTCTTGGTGAATGCAAGGGGTTGACCCTCCTATATTAGAAAAACTCCAATGCCACTTGTAGGGGCATCGATTTCTATGAAAAATAGTTTGGAGAATTTAGGCTTGACTAGAACATGAGTAATGTACATTACATGCTTGAGCATGTTAAAGGATTTTTATACTACTTTAGACCACTGAAAGGCATATTTTTTTAACATGGTAGTTAATGGAGTGAAAAAATTTCCATGGTCATGTAAAAATGCTCTGTAATACCTAATAAGTCACAAGAACCCACAAAGGCTCTTGAGTGATTTAGGTTTAGGTCAATTTTTCATAGGTTCAATTTTTTTAAGATCCATTTTGATGCTTTCCTTAAAGATGATGTGCCTAACATACTCAATTTCCTTTTGGCTACAATCGCACTTGGACCATTTGACACATAAGTGGTTACCCATAAGGAGTTGGAAGGTATGGTCCAAATGTATTATATGTTACTCACATGTTCAGTTATAGACAAGAATGTCATCAAAGAACACTAATAAGAATTTGCATAGAAATGGATAAAATATCTTGTTCACCAAGCCTTAAAAGTTGATGGAGCATTATTGAGGACAAAGGGCATGACAAGAAACTCATAATGGCCATCATGAGTTTGAAAGGCTGTCTTTAGGCTATCACCTTTCTTGGTGCAGACCTAGTGATACCCTGATCACAAGTTAAGCATTAAAAAGAAGCAAACTCTATGCAATTCATCCAGCAACTCATTAGTCACCAAAATGGGAACTTGTTCTTCATAATGAATTTTTTGAGTGACATAAGTTAATACAAAGGTTCTAAGACCCATATTTTTTATACCAATAATACAGGAGAAGAGTAAGGAATGATTTTGAACTTATGACTCCAACCTACAATAATTCTAGAACCATTTTTCTATTTCATTATTTTAGATAAATGGGTACTTGTAAGGATAAATTTTTGGAGGTAGACTTCTTAGAGTAATTTAAATCACATGATCTTCATGTGACTATGGGGTAACCCTTTAGGTTCCACAAAAGTAATTACATGATTTGACAAGATTTTCTATAATTCTAGTGGGTGGTTAGAATCAGTGGATCCATTGAATTATATTGTGAAAATATGGGAAACAATCCCATGAAATCCCATTTCTAGAAAAATTTCCATGTGGTGAAAGTTAATGATACTTATAGAGCCTAGGGGGAGGCCTCTTATTTTGTGTTTCTAGTCCTTATCAATAAGTTGCATCCATAGCCTTGAAAAGTCCCATATGACTAAGCTTAATGTCTGAAGCCATAATTATCCTAAAATTATGTTGCTACCTCCTAAAGGTAGGAAAAAAATTTATGATTTTAAATTATAGTACCCCATTGAGATGTAGACATTACAACATTTTAAATTATAAGCTAAGGTTCCTCCATTGGTGATCTTGAATTTGAATCTTGAACAAGGATAAACATAACAATAAGCTAGTTTGGCTAACCTAAGATCAATGAAGTTGTGTGTACTTCTAGAGTTAATGAGAATAACGTGGAAAAGTTTATAAAAATACCACCTTAATCTCATAGTCTAGGAGTGTTTATGCTAGCCAAAGAATGCACAAATTTTTTAGGGTATGACTTAGTGGTTCTAAGTTCTTTAGATTCATATTATTCATCATAAGAATCTTGATCATCTTCCCACTCTTTAACAACTGGGGGTTATTTGAAATCCAACAAGTACAATTTTTATTCAATGCACTTGTGTCATTTCCCTAATTTATCATCACAATTATAACATAACCATTTTTCATAATAAGTACATATTCATGCCTCCATAATGCATGTAGTAGGGTTTAATTTTGAAGGATGATTTGTGATTGTTCGTGGTGTTGTAGATGTCTTTAAATAACCAAATTTATAAAATCAATTTTTGGAGGCGATCTTATTTTTTTTAAAGTTTAGCCTATCCCAATGCTTCCACCATGTTCTCTGGTTTAAACATCATGACCTCTATGTGAATTATATATTTGATACCATTGATGGAAAAACTACTGAGAAAATCATCACTTAACCCTTTAGATTGGCTACCTTCAATTTTTCAAATTTAGCTTGATACTTGTGAACCATTCTAGTTTGCCTTAGTTTGGTCAAGACTTCCATGAAATCATCATACACTAGGACTAAATCAAACCAATAATATTTTGAGAAAATAATATTAAGTTGGTTATGTATGAGATTTATGATACCATTGGTACATCATGCTTATCTAAGTGAAAGTATGCAATGAGTACCTTGTCCTCCATTAATGTATTGTGCAAACTGAAATACTATTTGGTTTGGTAAATATAGTTGGTTGTTTTTGTACCATCAAATTTTGGAAAATCTAATTTGGGGCTACATGGAATGATTTGCGATAAAACTCCACTATCAAAATGTCATGAATTAAGTATATTGGAAATCATGGTTTTTTTTGCATTAATGCCTTATAGGTAGTCTTTCATCTTCATGAGTCGAGATTTGAGCTCATTTTGGATTTCATCAATGTTATATTCCATGGATTGGCTTCTCGTATGGGTGACAACTATTGACCAAAAGGGTCTGGGGTGCAAAAAAATATTGATTAAAGTTATATGTTAAAATAGCCAGCTCGATGAGATGATCACAATGGTATAATTTTCACAGGAGTGGAAAATAATTTTGGGACCATAGGTGAAAAAATAATTTTATATGGGATTTTTTCCCAAAAAAATAAATGTGATCATCTCATCGATAAAACCACAATGGTGTATTCCCCCAATGGGAAAAAAATATGTATTTTTTGTTTTGAATTTTATTTTCCAACAATTGGTTACTAAAAAAAGTTTAGGTAACAATTCTAAAACATTCTAGATATTGTGGCAAGTCTCAGTAACCATTATAAAAGATGCTGGTCTTTTTGACGGTTGTAATTATTGTGTTACTATCAACTGACATATTTTATCTATTATTATAGGTTTTAATAAATTAGAATCAAATTTATGACTGTAGAAATTTTAGGATTATAGGGAAGGATACTACAAGGTGTGTTTGGGTCTTTAAACTTAAAAATATACTAATCTCATTCATAAAATAGTGTCACCCCAATATTTAAAAGCACTAACTATGGAAAATAACTATTTTGAAATGCACTATCCCATCTTTGAGGTATGGTGAAATTAACTTCTTGAGGCTAATTGCTTACCGGTGCATCACAAAAATAAATAGTCAAAGGATTCTTACTATCAGGCTATGAAAAATAACTAGGGGATCTTCCTATATACCCAAAGGTATGTGGAAACATGAATATATATATACGCCATTATTTAATGGGATGGATATTGGGGTAGAACCTCTCATTCCACATATCTAGGATAAAACTGAATTCTTTTTAGCTTGAAATGACAATTTTTATTAGTTTTAAAACTACCATAATATAATTTATAACCTAAGGGAAGAAGAGAGAAGAGAAGAATAATAAATATTGGGAAGAAGCTTAGTGCCACCACCTTGTTACCACTTTTTTATCACCAAGATCTAGATTGGGTGAGGTGATAGAGTATATAGCAAAGGAAATAGAGAACCCAATACCATTAGAAATTACCACAAAAATAGCCTTGGAAAGAGATTTGATAATAAATGTTATGAATCTACTTATAAACAATTTAATATAACAACATAATATAACCAATATGTATCGAATGGAAAGATAATAACAATAATGTATTAAAAATGATATAATCTTATTAAAAATTATTATGGGCCACTTTGATGGGAAAACTTCTTTGAGCACAAATAAATATAAATATTAAATGGATATATCCTTTCCTCTTACACAAGCCCAATATTTAGGTTATTCTACTCAAGACAAATATGATCTCCCATACATGTGGGATAAATGGGATGACTTAAAAAGCATATGCATACAAGTTTTATTAATAATACCTAATATAATTAAAATAATTAGGTCAAAGGGGTCATAACACAATACTATCAATTTTAGTGCTTAATAATAATGAAGAGTGGATAATTTACAATGATTTCAAAGCCATTAAAAAGATAACCATAAATTATAATTTTCCATTTTTGAATATAAATGATCTGATGGATTGCTTGAGTGGAGTGAGATACTTAAATAAAATCAACTTGATGAGGGGTTATCACTAAATTTATAAAAGGGAAGGTGATGAGTGGAAGATTGTGCTTGAGACACAAGAATGATTATATGAGTGGTTGGTTATGACATTTGGGATAACTAATGCACCATGTACATTCTATTAATTCATTTTTTGGTACATTGGTCATTATTTATCTTGATGACATATTTATTTTCATTAGGAATTTGGAAAAGCAATTGAAACATTTACATAGAGTGCTATAGAATTTGAGACATGAAAAGTTGCTCGTGAATTTCAATAAATGTAATTTTATGCAGAAGGAATTAGTATACTTGATTAGAGCCTTGGAAGGTTTGGACATGTTTGGAATCTAAAACCCCATCACCAATCACATTTTTTTCTTATTAAAGAACTTTAGCTTTTATGTTAAGGTATTAGTTTGATTTTGATTGTCTTTGGATAAGATATTGATTAATATTTTACTATTTAGGGCCTTTTTGATTTGTGTACCCTTTTCAATAATCTCATCAAAATTCTTTGCACAATGAACCATAATTGAAAATTCAATTCTTGATTTAGGTTAGCTGTAAAGATATTGACAATTTGTTTCTTAGGGATCACACATGAAAATATGCTAACAAGGCTTTCCCATGTAATATGATCTCATGCTCCATATTATAAGAGGAAGGGATATATCATGCTCCTATATTCAAAAATAAGTTTAGTAATATGATCTCATGCTCCATATTGTAGGAGAAATATCTGACAATTTTTTCAAATAAGTCTATAAAAGAGGTTATTGATCCCTTTGGTAAGTGCATGAACCATTACAAAGTTGGTTATCCAAGACTACGAGTGAATACATCACTGTAGGTGACTTGTTGATAAGACATGAAAAATTCCTTGATATGTTCTCTTGGATCCCCCTTTCTCTTATATTTGTGAAATTTAGGTGGTTTAAAATGAGAAGGGAAGGGAATGTGTAATATGTCCTTGTCAAGTGGATATCAAGTGGGCAGGGGAATAAATATTCAATAATGTATTTATTATTGGGTGAATCTACTTTTATCCCATTGAGATCATCCTTCGTCACTTACCATTTTTGGAAAAATGTGGGACCAAACCATGGGACTGATGATGATGGATGGTGATCAGGCCTATCTTGATTTTGAATTATGAGAAGTGGACTAGTTTTGGTCAACCTCTTGGGAGTTTGAGGTTTAATAACATCAAGATCTATTTGAGATGATATGGAGGCCACTTTTTGGTGATTGATGTAGATGATCAAGCAAGGCTTTTTTATGTTCATATTTAGCTTGGTCTTCTAAAGTGGACTTCCCTTTGCCAAGTTTGACATGGTTAATATTGACATATTTAGCCTAATCTTATTCTTATTATTATTCAAAAGGATTACAGGTAGGTATATGAATTTCTTGTTCAAGGCTTCAAACAATATGTCTTAGGTTGTCATAGTCATGTTTGTGAGGAAGTCTAGCTCCTACCTTAATGAGCTAGAGTAACACCTCATCCCTATTGTCATATACATACTGATATAATTGGGATATATTGTAGTTAGTATTCATCAAGTCATATTTTGAATCTTGATTATGTGCATTCATATCAATAAGGTTTTATTCATCATTATCATGATGTTGCTCACCCCATAAAATAGTTTCAAGGTAATCTGTGTGCCTTAGTTATCCAATCTTGAGTTATTGACAAGTGACAAATACCAAAAGGATAATCTGTGGATGTGTCTAGATGGGTTTAGATGATATGATATTATTGATATTGATTGATAAGATTTATTTGATCAAGTTTTGACTTTAAATGTGATATGAGACTATGATTATGGATAAGGTGTTCTTGATAAAATTTGACTTTGCACGTGAGCTAGTTGATATTTGAGATGGGGTAGGGTATTGGTAACCCTAGGTTTTAGTAGTTCTTGACTTATACATTAAACTAAGACAAGCTCATTCATTGATTAGGGTTGATTGATTTGATGTGTGCTAGGTTTTGACTAGCTAAGAGGGGATGTTATTGACTAGGTCATGGTTAACCTTAATCAAGGTTGACTAGAAAATAATACCTTAATTAAGTGATTTGATGGGATTTTATCAAGTTGGATAGGTTAGCTATTAAATTTGACTATGTAAGTGACTTGACTATATCTTGGTCTTTGAGCAAGCCTAAGGGATTATGACGAGTGATTTTAGACACGACTAGATTTATGAGGTAAGACAACATTTAAATGATGATAAGATGATAATTGATTAATGTGTGAGCCTAGTGTTAAATTTGATGGGTTAGCTTATTTGGTGAAGGGAACAAGTCTATAAATAGTACTGGTATCAATAACACACAAACAAGAGCATGAAATATGACAAACCTACACTAGTATATTATGGGTGTGAAACATAACTATCAACCCATCGATGTACTCACATAAAGTGGTGGCTAGGTTGGTCTCCTAACCCTAACTTTATGTTTGTATGTGGTGAGTGATCTTAGGGGATGTTGTTTCCCTTACACTAATAATTGTTTGCAGTTAAAGGGTCTTAATCTAGGTTGTAAAAGGCTCATTAGGGGAATACCATAAATACATCATAGTACATGGGGATTGAATCTATATAAGGATGTTGTCTGATGCTCAATTATTAGAGTGTAACCTCATCACTTCATGGAAACATTTATGGGGAAATCTACTTAGATTTAGGACAATTATCCTTGATATTTATACTTTACTAAAGCAATAAGTTTATATTAATGTGTGGTGATGAAACCATGTCAAAACCCACCTAGTGACTAATGACAATTAGGTGGGGATCAATTCCACATCACGTTGCCCATAAAAATCAAAAAAACTATAGAGGTTTATTGACTATTTTTTATCCCCAAAGTCGCCCTATAGGTGTGAGGGCAGAGAATACATAGCTTTAGCCTCAGATAGAAAAAACAAACACAAAATGACTATGCTAAGATGACTAAGTTTGAACACACATGACAAATAGTTGATTAATTAAATATGATTAAATAGTATTTATGATAGGTTTGATTTGTTGTTTATTTGATGGGTGGTGATGTAAACAAGGGTTAGTAGTTTGAATTTAATTTTGATGGGTAACCAATAAAAACACATTCAATAAACAAATTTACTTCTATTCAAAGAGAACTCACTAATTCTCAATATGAAGCCTCTTCTACATAAAAAAATGCCATTAAACAAGATAGGTTAACTAAAAATCAATAAAAATAATTAAGAACAAAGCCAATTTTGTCGAGCATGAAGTTATTAGAACCAAAATGAAGTCATAAATACATAAAATAGACCAAAATTCTAAGGAAATCAAATTCTCTATAGAGGTTTATGAAGCTATTAATGGAATAGTGAAGTCGCTAAATGAAAATGTGAAGTCATTAAAACACAAAAGTGGATTTATTATAGACATAGATAATTAATAGAGGAATAAATAGTTATAACTCAAATCCAATTTTAGACCTGACAAAGTTGTTTATCTCAAGCAAAAAATAATTTTTATACAGTAGTGACTTTGTAACCTACATAGAAACAAAAATAGAAAAGGGAAAAACCACTAAAAATATCATGAAATTGTTAGTGGTTAAACAAAACTAATAATTCAAAATACGTGACATTGGACACAACCAATAGAAAATTCACATGGTTAAGGAGACCGTGGTAGTTAGGTTTGATAATTAAGTGTGAAACCACTTGTGGTTAATTCAAAGTCATGTCTACGTAGATAAATATCTCTTCAACATAGTCTAAAGTTGCTAACAATCTAAAAAATATTATTTCATATAAATTTGAAGTTTTTAGCCACTAAATATTCTCTTCAATGAATATACAAGCTTGTCAAAGCAAATTAGAAGGCTAACAAGTAAATATAAAGGAATTCTCCCACCGTGTCACCTAAAATGTGATTAATTAAAGTCTATGGATAAAAAATAGAAACTATAAACAATACAGAGCTTCTTACTAAACTAAAAAAAACTACCTTGGATTGGAGCTAAAGAAAAGGAAAACAATGCAAACTAAATGAAGACTAGACAAGTAAATTTATACCTCAAATATGCACTTGAATACCTCCTTTTTGCATAAGTGGCAAAACCACTAATGGAATAGTGAAGTTACTAAATGAAAACATGAAGCCACTAAACCACATAAATATATTTACTACAAATAGAGATAATTAATAGAGTATAGAAATAATTATACCTCAAAGCCAATTTTGGACTTGATAAAATCACTTGTGTTGAACACGAAATCATGTTTCTATAGTAATGACTTTACGATCTAAAAAAATTAGAAATAGAAAAGGGAAAAACCACTAAAAATATCATGAAATCATCAATGGTTAAATAAAAGTGCTAAATCAAAAGATTAGGATTTGAATAAAACTTGTAAAAAATTCAAACTGTTAAGGAGACCATAATGGTTAGGTTTGGTAATTAAGTGTGAAACTGGTTGTGGTTAAGTCAAATTCACATTTACATATTAAAATACCAATTCAAAAGATTTTTAATCCACTACCAATATGAAAGTGATTATTTCATGGAAATATGAATTTTATAGCCACTAAATCTTCTCTTCAAGGAACCTACAAGCTTTCCAAAGCACACTAGAATCCTAACAAGTAAAAATTAAGGGATTCTCCCACTGTGGTCACCAAAAATATGTGTATAAAATTGGATATAAAATTTTTATACTAGGAACAATGAATAAAATCATAATTCCTAATCTAACCCAATCTACGCAACGCCTCAAGAATGAATAAAGGAAGAAAGGATTTCACATGTAAATATAAATGAAATACAAACAATATTATACCTAAAGGATAAATGATTCATTATCCCTTGATGAAGTAGATGAACTCAAAATGACTTGGATTTATTTTATGCTTGACCATGGATGTTAACTTACTCTTATGATGCTAAACAATTTGTAGCAATTGAGTTGATGGATGCTTGATTGAGGATGATAGAGACAAAGGTTCATTTATTCATAGATTCATGTAAGATCCAAACGATAAAATTCACATGGGGGTGTAGTTTATTAAATATTGGTTTATGGGGCATTGATTGGTTAGATGTCTTCCATGGAGGATGAAGATCTAGGGTGGAGAATTTTTAAGGAATTAAAAATTATTGGAGGATTCTAGAGGAAGCTTGGGGAGGGTCTCTAGGAATCTTAAAGATTTTTAGAACCCATTAGAGTTAATAAACAATGTTTAGAGTGTGATTAAGAATGTGATTTATAGGAGATGTAGTGGAGGTGGGTAGAGGTAGTTAGGGGAGGAATTTAAAATTCCTAAAATATTGTGTAAGAGAGGATTAAGGTTGAATGAAGTGTTAATAAGAAAATTAATTGGGAGAGATATCATTATAAGGTTAGTGTGAGATGTAGTAAATGTAGAAGGGAGTATTAGATTAGTATATTAGAATAAATTATGGATAATTATAAGAAAATGATTAATAAGAAATTTAGTATGGAATTAGTAGTGAGTGATGGAGTGGTAAATTTTAAATATATAGAAATTCCAACTGATGCAAGACTTCCTTTTGATGTGCATACATTTTCATATTACACTTCCCCAAAAAAATCATGTCAAGTGCTAGGGGTTGATAATGATGATTTATTAGATTCCCTGAATGTGTTACTTTTGGTTAAAGTTCTAAGAAAACATGACTGCATTATCTAATCATGCAACTTTAAAATTTGATAATATGGATAAAATGTTGAGAAATATCAAGTTGGGGGATTGATTTTGGTATATGCAATAATATAATTTATGCCTCATGTACTTGGATAAAATTTTGAAAACATTAGGTGGCTTAGTGTGAACCCAATTCAAAATATGGTGATCCACTAGATAGCCCAAGGAAGCCTATACAATTATTGTCTCCTATATTTGAAAAACATCACAAGAATATAATTTATGGTATTTTCTAAGAATTATTCATGACACTAATTTATATGTTTTTATTTAAGAAAAGAGAGATAGGGTTTCTCCAGTATCAAGGCATCTTTCATGTCCCTTCAATTGAATTTTCCTACTTTCCCAAACCATAACTAGGTATATTGGTACCTAAAAGACAATCACACATATATCATAATTTTTAAAGAAAATGTATATCCCTTAAAAATTCTCACCTATGTGCCCAATAGAATCATTGCCTTAGAATTAATTACAGATAAAGTTGTTACTGATCAAGGCAAGGAAGCACAAATGAAACCAACCTATGTAGTGGTTTGAGAATATAATTGCATTGTCTATTCCCCATATGATGATGGATGTTTTTAAATTTATTATTTTTTCAAGTTAGATATATTAAGATCCCAAGGGATTCATAATAAGAAAGAGAAATCCCATTTATAGAAGGTCTAATTTTTTACACTAATCAAATAGTATACCAATAAGATGATCCTACTTATCCAAGGGCCTTTTAACTTTTCACATATTATAAAATTAGAATGGCTCATCTTATGGAAGATATTGATAGATAGATGGGTGTCCCCTCTATAATATAACACAAATTTATAAAATGATTCATAGGGATGATACCAAGATATCTAATATTAACTTTCCTACACAAATAATAGAAGTGATTCCCCATGAGGTCCAACCAAAACTTTTTGAGTTAGAATTAAGCCAACAAGGAAATCCTGAGGGATCCAAAGAAAAACAAATAGTTATCATTAGAGGATTTGAATTAGTGATAGGTGGACCATCTAACCCTATAGTTTTATAATAATCCATTGATATTAAACCTTATGAGGGGTCAGATGGGTCTGATGAGTTAGTAGAAATAAATAAAGAGGATTAGACTAGGATAGTGCAGATTTTGAATATGTATTAGTTGAACAATGAAATAATTAAGCACAAAAATCATTTTTTTAGTAATCCTAATTTCTTGTCCACATATACATTTCATAGTTATTTTTGGGTTGCTAAGAAGACAAAGGAGAAGAAAATATAGAATCAATAAGTGAAGCCAGTGGTGGATTATTATTTCACTGACATATGAGATAATGGTTATTCTATTTATGTTCCTCTTCCTCCTCTTAAAAGGCCAAAGATATCAATAGATGATGCCACTCCTAGATAAGCAAAATAAATTGTCAAAAATTGTGGTTTTATGGTACTACTAGGATGGGACCAAAAAAAATCTTTGATCATTCATGAGGTTATTAAATATTATGACCTTTATGGAATAGTTGGGACTAATTCCTCTTCTAAAGACATTTTCAAGTTATTTCATGTTACTAAATTCAATGTAGATATGGGGGTGCTAGCTAAATGGATATTTGCTCTTATCAATACAAAAAACCAAATTGTCAAAATACATGAGGACTTTAATGGATCTCTACAAGTGTTAAGAGTGGGTAACATTATTTTCTTAGAGACTATAAGAAAAGATACAAATAACATATTACTCAATGAACTCAATGAAGAAAATACCAAAAAATTTGAATTCTAGGCTTATAAGACTAAAGACGATTATGAAAAGTTGAAAATAGAATAATTTCATCGCCAAAAAGATTTTGAAGGGAAAACTCAACTATGTTATCAATTCAAAAGTCAAGTCCATGATTTACAATAATTAAAAAGTGTTTCTACTCTAGTAGTCCCTTCAATAATTATCCTGATTGCCCTTGAAGACATACAAAAGCTATAGGATGAAATGAGGAAGGCCAAGGAAGACATTTTGAAAAAAAGAAGAGAACAAGTAATCCTAGATTCACACTACAAAGATAATGTGATGGGATTCTTAAATCCTAATTTTAATGATATCCACAAACTTTTAAACAATATGTATAACATCATTAAGGTTAAATTGAGAGTGGATAATCTCAAAAATATTATAAATGAAAAATGGGTCGCAACTCTAAAAATTAGACTGAAAGTCATCCTATAGTTATAAAAATCATGTGGAATTTTAAGATTACACATGATAGTTACTTTGAATAAAAGGGGTGGGATGATGTTGTAACCTTATAATATTTAATTATTTGCAAGACAAAGGCCACCACCACTTTTGAGAAATTACATGGAGAATTAAAGGAAGCTAATGAAAATGTTTAGAAGCACAATTTGCTTTAACTAATTTTTAGAACATAGGACTTCCTTTGCATTCAAACATGGTATTAAATTGAAGATAAATGTTGAATGGTTGTAAGAAATCACAACACTCATTGAAAGGTTTTGGTTTTTCATCAATAAAATCAAGTTTCCTATAAAACACGATGTATCTAAGGCATATAAGAGAGAAGTTTCTATGAGATTGAAGGTTGAAAGTTGCAACAAGATATCCCACTCTTTATAAAGATCAATTAGCCCTCCACCAACCAAGAGAAAAATAAGATGTTATGATACTTATGCTTAATTAGATCATGTGGAAAATTTTGGTAACCCATTTTATTATAAGAATATGGTTTGTTTTACTTCTCCATATTATATATAATAATCTTGTAAGGATACCTTTTCTATAAATAGGCATATTTAAAAAAATTAGTGATGCAAATGAAATTAACCATTTAGTAAGGTTTTGAGAGCATGTTTAAATATAGCTATATGAAAAATTATAATTATTTGTAGTTTCATTTATTAGTATAATGAATGATGCATCATTTGACAAGTGTAGAAAATTTGTAATTGTAATATCGAAATTGTGCATCTAATTAAACATAGTTAATTTTCTTTCATCTAACTATGCATAGTGAATTTGCTTTTATTTAACTAAGCATAGTGAAATTGCTTTCATTTAACTATGTATAGTGAAGTTTATTTCATATTACTAAACATTTTGAAAGTTATTTCATTTAACTAGGTATAGTGTTTCAATGGATCTCTCTGAATGGATAGGGTGATTGGGTCTCTCCCTCACCTTATATATAGATAAATCTCGAGGGCCTATTGATATCCTCTTTGGACAAATATGACGAGCTCTGAATAGTTATCTCCTCTACTAATGGACCATATGATCTCCCCCTATCACTAGATCTAAAATATCCCATACATCTATTTAGAGGAGGTCATTGGCCTATCTATATAGGGGCCCTATCGATCGAGATACTTTCATTTAATTAAGAATAGTGAAGTTTTTCTCTTGTGAATAAGTAGAGAAAAATTGTGCTACAATACTTCCTATGGGAAAGTGTATAAAATGGTATTTATAATATTTCTCATCATTAAGTTTATTTAAAAAATTGTATGAAAAGTGTTCACCTATAAATTACTAATAAAAATAACATTTGTGACTTTGTATAAAGAGTAATATAACATAGATTTAGAATTTTGTATTTATTGAGTGCATAATACTAAGTACATATCATTTATGATTGTGATTCTAAATTAAAGGTACTTGGTCAGGCATCTAAATTTTTCCATTTGATAAATTTTTTAAAATATGAAAAATGTTTTTACATTTTGACTGGATTGAGCCTGAGTATCCATTACTAATACTAGTATTGTGGCCATATTTCACATATCCAAAAATATTTCATTAGAAAAAATCACACAATTTACTATAAAACTAATCTTAGTCGTTAGCATGATTAATAATATAACAAATAGTTGGCAAGTTGAATTTTAATGTGGGTCATTGATCTCATAAAATTTATATAATTTATCAACTATAGAATCAAGAATGTTTGGTTGTAAAGAATAAAATAACATAGATTCTTTGATTGACCATCATTCTCGTAAAGTATGATGGATTTTTAAACAAATAATTGAGGCTTTTTTTAATGTTTTATTAGGATATATTCGACTATTCGGTTGGTCATTGATATTCTTGAGTGTGACTTAACCATTAATATTTAGATCTAAGGTGTTGACCAAAAAATATATAAATGTATTTTTTTGCTCGATTAATCATTGCTTTTATTGGCTTAATCTACACCATCCAATTAATAATTGAGGTTGTTCAAAAATGGTTTATGTGGAGGTCCTTGACTCTTTGATTAGTTGTTGATATTATTTAGTGTGATCTTAGTCATTAGTCTTTGTATATAAGGTGTTGACCAAAAAATATAAAAATGTGTTTGCTTTCTCATTTAGTTGTTGATTTTTGATTTAATTTACATTGTCCAACTGAACTAATAATAGATATTGTTTAAAATGTTTTATGCAAGCTTCCTTGACTCTTCGATTGGTCATTGATCTTTGTGAGCATGATATTAGTTATTAATTTTCAAATCTAAAGTGTTGACCAAAAAATATAAAAATATGTTCAATTTTTTGATTGGCCATTGATTTGTTTGACTTAATTTGTATCATCCAACTAAAAATCAAGGTTACATGAACTATTTTTATAAAAATATTCCTTGATTATTTTATTGGCCATTAATCTATAGATCAAGTAATGAATTTCAGATTAATAATTGAGATTAGATATAATGAAAAAGGTCTTTAAATCTTTTGTTAACCATTAATATGCGAGTGTTAATCTTGACCATCCATCTACTAGTGAAATTGTTATTAGAGTTTTATTAAAAGGACATTCTATTGTTTGATTGATGGTGATCACTTAGATCTCAACATTTCCATTTTATGATGTCAATTAAATAAACTATGAATTCTCAATGATTAACCTAGATGATATGATGAATTGCTTCAGTGGAGTGAGATACTTAAATAAAATTGACTTGATGAAGGGATATCACTAAATTCAAAGAAGGGAAGGTGATGAGTGGAAGACTTTGTTCAAGACACAAGAATGATTATATAAGTGGTTGGTTATAACATTTAGGATAATTAATGCACCATGTACATTCTATTAGTCCATTTTTTGGTACATCTGTCATTATTTATCTTGATGACATATTTATTTTCAATAGGAATAAGGAAAAACACTTGCAACATTTATGTAGAGTGCTAGAGAAGTTGGGGCATGAAAAGGTGATCATGAATTTGAATAAATGCAATTTTATGTAGAAGGAATATTAGTATACTTGATTATAGCCTTGGAAGGTTTGGACATGTTTAGAATCTGAAACCCCATCACTAACCACGTTTTTCTACTTACTAAAGAACTTTGGTTTTTCTATAGAGGTATTAGTTTGATTTTGATTATCTATGGAAAAGATATTGATTAAGCCTTTACCGATGAGGGCCTTTTCAATTTATGTACACTTTTCAATAATATCATCAAAATTATTTTCACAGTGAACCATAATTAAAAATTTAGTTCTTGATTTAGGTTGGCTACAAAGATATTGACAAGTTATTTCTCAAGGATCATGCACATAAATATGCTAAAAAGGCTTTGTCACCTATGTAAAAAGGAGGAAATACTTTATCCATTACATTGTTTTGTATTGTACAAGTTTACTAATATTATCTCATGATCCATATTAAAGGATAAATTTCTAACAAGATTTTTGAATAATTCTATAAAAGAGGTTACTGATCCCCTTGGTAAGTGCATGAACCATTCTAAAGCTAGTCCTCTAAGATTATGAGTGAATAATATGAGAAGATAAGCATCACTGTAGGTGACTTCTTGATAATACATGAAAAATTTCTTGACATGTTCTCTTGGATCCCCCTCTCCCTTGTATTTATGAAATTTAGATGGTTCAAAATAAGAAGGGAAGGGAATGTGTAATATGTCCTTGTCAAATTAATATCAAGTGGATAGGGGCATAGGTATTTCAAATATGTATTTATTTTTGGGTGAACCTAATTTTATCCATTTGAGATCATCCTTCATCACTTGCCATTCTTGGGAAAATATGGGGTCAAAAAATGGGATTGACGATGATGAATGATGATCAGGCTTGTATTAATTTTGAATTATGAGAATTAGATTAGTTTTGGATAGCCTCTTGGGAGTTTGAGGTATATTAACATCAACATATATTTGAGATTCTATGGAGGCCAATTTTTGGGTGATTAATGTGTTTGTTTATATTCTTGTCTAGTTTGGTCTTCTAAGGTGAACTTCCCTTTGCCAAGTTTTGATGTGGTTAATATTGACATATTTAGCCTGAGATTATTCCTCTTATTTCTTAAAATAATTGAAATTAGGTGTATGAATTTCTTGTTCAGGTATTTGAACAATATATCTTAGGTAATCACAGTCAAAATTGGGAGAGAGTCTAGCTCCTACCTCAATGAGCTAGAGTAATAACTTATCCCTATTATCATAAACATACTACTAAAATTGGGATCTACCTTGGTCAGTATTCATTAAGTCATATTATAGATCTTGATTATGTGCATCCATATCAATAAGGTTTTATACATCATTAGCATGATGTTGTTCACCTCGTAAAATAGTTTCAAGGTAATTTTTGTGCCTTACTTATCCAATATTGAGTTGTTAAAAAGTGATAAATGCCATAAGGCTGATATGTGGATGTGTCTAGATTGGGTTTAGATGATAGATGGTTGATATTGATTGATAATATTGTTTTGATCAAGTTTTGACTTTAAATGTGATATGAGACTATGATTATGGATAAGATGTTCTTTAAAAAATTTAACTTTGGATGTGAGATAGTTGATATTTGAGATGGGTTAGAGTATTGGTAACCCTAGGTTTGAATAGTACTTAACTTAAGACAGTGAGTTAAGACAAGTTCATGATTTGATTGGCGATGTTGTTGATTAGATCATGGTTGACCTTAATCAAGGTTGACTTGACAATACTATCTTAATTAAGTGATTTGACATGATTTTCTCAAGTTAGATATTTTGGTTATTAAATTTGACCATGTAGGTGAGTTGAATATATCTTGGTCTTTGAACAAGATTATGAGATTATGATGAGTGATGAGAAGTGATTTTAGACATGACTAGATTTATGAGGAAAAGAAATGTTTAGATGATGACATGATGGTGATTAACTGATGTGTGAGACTTGTGTTAAATTTTATGGGGTAACTTGTTTGGTGAAGGGAATAGGTCTAAAAATAGTACTAGTATTGACAACACACAAACAAGATCATGTAATATGACAAGCCTACACTAGTAAATTATGGGTGTGAAACATAGCTATCAACCCATCGATGTGCTCACATAAATTGGTGACTAGGTTGGTCTCCTAACCCTTACTCTATGTTTGTATGTGGTGAGTGATCTTAGGGGTTGTTGTTTCCCCTACACTAATAGTTATTTTTGGTTGAAGGGTCTTAATCTAGGTCATATAAGGCTTGTTAAAGGAGTCTTATAAATACATCATAGTATATGGGGCTTGAATCTGTACACAGATGTTGTTTGATGCTCAATTATTGGAGTGTAACCTCCTCACTTCACAAAAAATTTTATGGGTAAATATACTTAGTTTTATGACAATTATCCTTGATATTTATATTCTATTGAAACATAGAGTTTAGATTAATGTGCAGTGATGAGATCCACATCAAAACCCACCTGGTGACTAATGACAATTATGTGGGGATCAATTTACATCATGTTACCCATAGAAATATAAAAAGGGATAAAGGTTTATCTACTATTTTTGATCCTCAAGGTCACGTTAAAGGAGTGAGGTTGAGGCATATACAACCTTACCCTCAAATAAAACAAACAAACAAACACAAAATGACTATGCTAAGATTAATAAGTTTGAATGCATATCACAAAGAGTTGATTAATTAAATATGATTAAAAATGTATTTATGATACGTTTGATTTTTTTTATTTGACGGGTGAACCTATAAATAAGGATTAGTATTTTGAATTCAATTTTTTATGGGTAACCAATAAACACACAGTTAGTAAACAAATTCATTTCTATTCAAAAGTGAAGCTGCTACTTCTCAAGATGAATCATTTATACACAAAATAATGTTGCTACACAAGATAGGTTATCCAAAAATCAAGAAAAAAAATTAAAAACAAAGCCACTTTTATCGAGCATGAAGTTGTTAGTACCAAAATAAAGTCATAAATACAAAAAATAGACTAGAACATTAAGGAAATCAAATCTCTATAGAGGTTCACAAAGTTGTTAATGGAATATTCAAGTCATTAAAAGTGAATGTGAAGTCATTAAAACATAGAAGTGACTATACTATAGACATAGATAATTAATAAAGGATTGGAATAGTTATACCTCAAAGACAATTTTAGACCTGATGAAGTTGCTTGTCTCGAACACAAAGTTGTGTTTCTATATTAATAATTTTGTAACCTACATAGACATAAAAATATTAAAGGTAAAATCATTAAAAATATCATGAAATCGCTAATGGTTAAACAAAATTGCT
This sequence comes from Torreya grandis, assembly GCA_037957365.1. Classification (NCBI taxonomy): domain Eukaryota; kingdom Viridiplantae; phylum Streptophyta; class Pinopsida; order Cupressales; family Taxaceae; genus Torreya; species Torreya grandis. Next base: position 1,814,824 of record JARHVA010002322.1, read on the forward strand.
AATTTAAAGAAACAACTTTGAACATAACTAATAGAAAATTCACATGGTTAAGGAGACTGAGATAGTTAGGTTTGGTAATTAAGTGTGAAACTACTTGTGGTTAAGACAAAGTCATGTCTACATAGATAAAAATCAATTCAACATAGTCTAAAGCTGCTATCAATTTGAAAAAGATTATTTCATGTGAATTTGATTTTTTAGCCACTAAATATTCTCTTAAAGGAACCTAAAAGCTTTCCAAAGCACATTAAAATCCTAACAAGTAAATATAAAGGAATTCTCCCACTTTGTCACCTAAAATGTGTCTAGTTAAAGTCTAGGGATAAAAAATTGAAACTATGAACAATATAAAGCTTCTTTCTAAACTACAATAAACTACCTCATATTAGGACTAAAGAAACTTAAAACAAATGCAAACTAAATGAAGACTAAACAAGTAAATTTATACCTTAATTTTGCACTTGAATAACTCCTTTTTGTAGAGGTGGCAAAGCCACTAATGGAATAACAAATTTGTTGAATGTGAATATGAAGCCACTAAAAAACATAAATAAATTTCATATAAACAAAGATAATTAGTAAAGGATAGAAATAGTTATACCTCAAAGCCACTTTTGGACCTAATAAAATCGCTTGTGTTGAACACAAAATCATGTTTTTGCAGTAGCAGCTTTGCAATCTGTACATAAATTTAAAAAAAAGGGAAAAACCACTAAAAATATAATGAAATCATTAGTGGTTAAATACAATTGCTAATTCAAAATAATAGTCTTTGAACAAAACCGGTAAGAAAGTCAAATGGTTAAAGAGACAATAACGGTTAGGTTTGGCAGTTATGTGTGAAATTGCTTATGGTTAAGTCAAAGTCATGTTTACATGAAACAAAATTGATTCAAGATATTTTGAAACCACTGCTAATGTGGAAGTGATAATTTCATGGAAATATGAATTTTATGGCCACTAAATCTTCTCTTTAAGGATCCTATAAGCTTTCCAAAGCACATTAGAAACCTAAAAATCAAAACTTAAGGGATTCTCTTACTGTGGTCACCAAAAATGTGTATAAAATTGGATATACAATTTTTATACTAGGAACAATGAACAAAATCACAATTCCTAATCTAATCCAATCTACACAAAACATCAAGAATGAGCAAATGAAGAAAGGGGTTCAATTTAAATATAAATGAAATAAAAACAAGTTTATACCTTAAGGACAAATGAATACTTCTCCCTTGATGAAGTATATGCACTCAAAGTGACTTGGAGTTACTTTATGCTTGATTATGGATGTTAGATTGCTCTTGTGATGCTCAAACATTTACAACAATGGAGTTGATGGATGCTTAATTAAGGGTTATAGAGACAAAGGTTAATTTATTCATAGATTCATTTAATATCCAAAAGATATAATTTGCATACGGGTTTACTTAATTAAATAGTGGTTGATAGGGGAAATGATTGGTTAGATTTCATCCATGGAGGATGAAGATCTGGGGTGGAGGAATTTTCTCCTAGATAATTCTAGAGGAAGTTTGGTGAGGGTCTCTAGGAAGCTTAGATATTTATAGAATCCATTAGAGTTGATAAATGATGTTTAGAGTGTGATTTTTAGGAGATGTAGTGGAGGTATTTAGGGGAGGAATTTAAAATTCTTAAAATATTGTATAAGATAGGATTAAGGTTGAATGCAGTTTTAATAAGAAAATTATATGGGAGAGATGTTGTTCTAAGGTTAGTGTGTGATGTAGGAAATGCATAAGAGAGTATTAGAGTAGTATATTAGAATAAATTATGGATAATGATATAAAAGTGATTAATAAGTGGTTTAGTATGGAATGAAAATGGAATTATTAGCGAGTGATGGAGCAGTGAATTTTATATGTATACACATTCCAACTGATACAAGACTTCCTTTTGATGTGCATATATTTTCATATTATGTTTCCCCCAAAAACTTGTGTCAAGTCCTAGGGGTTGACAATGATGATATTTTAGATGCCCCTGATGTGATAGTTTTGGTTAAAGTTCTAAGACAACATGACTGTGTTATCTAATTAAACAACTCTATAATTTGATAATATGGATAAAACATTGAGAAAGATCAAGTCAAGGGAATAATTTTTATTTATGTATTAATCTCATTTATGCCTCATGTACTTGGATATCAATTTGAAAACATTAGGTGGCTTAGGGTGAACCTAATTTCAAATATGGTGATCCACTAGATATCCCAAGGAATCCTATATAGTTATGGTCTCCTCTATTTTAAAAACTTCACAAGAATATGAATTATGTTATTTGACAAGAATACTTCATGACACCAATTTATATGTTTTTATTTAGGAAAAAAGAGATAGGGTTTCTCTAGCATCAAGGCATATTTTACATCCCTTTGAATATAATTTTCCCACCTTTCCTAAACCATAACTAGGTATATTGGTAATTAAAAAAAATCACACATATATCACATTTTTTAAAGAAAAGGTATATCCATTAAAACTTACCATCTATGTGCCTATGGACTCATTGACTTGAAATTCATTGCATATAAAGATGTTATTGAGCAAGGCAAGGAAACACTAATAAAACCAACCTATGTAGTGGGAGATTTCACTTTTGAGAAATTGCATTGTCTATTCCCCATATGATGTTGGATGTTTTTGGATTTATTAATTTGTAAAGTTGGATAAATTATGATCATGTGGGATTTACAGTAAGAAAGAGAAAGACCATTGGTAGAAGGTTTGATTTTCTATACCAATCAAATATTGAAGAAGAAATTATTAGGAATTTTCTAGATAATATAACACCATCAAGCATAATAAGATGTCATTATGCATAGTTTAATGAGAGTGAGAGAAAAAAAAGATGATCCTACTTATCTAATGGCTTTTCCCTTTTCACATATTATACAATTGCAATGGCTCATCTTATGGAAGAGATTGATAGATAAATGGGTGTCCCTTCTATAATACAACACATACCTATATAAAGATTCATATGGATGATACCAAGAGCTATGATATTAACATTCCTAAAAAATAAGAGAAGTGATTCCCCATGAGGTCTAATAAAGACATTTTAAGTCAAAATTATGCCAACAGGGATATCTTAAGGCATCAAAAGAAAAAAAATAGTGATCATTGGAGGAGTTGAAGTAGTGATGGGTGGACCATCTACCCCTAGAGTTTTACAAAAATCCATTGATATTAACCTTTATGAGGGGTCAACCGAGTCTGATGAGCTGGTATAAATAAATAAAGATGATGAGAGGAGGATCATCTAGATTCTTGATAAAGATCAATTGAATGATGAAATAATTAAGCATGAAAAGAATTTTTTTAGTAATTATAATTTTTTCTCCACATATACATCTCAAAGTTATTTACATGTTGCGAAGAAGGTGGAGGATAAGAAAATATAGAATCAATAAGTGAAACCAGTTGTGGATTATTATTTCACTGACACAGGAGATAATGGTTAGTCTATTTATGCTCCTCTTCCTCCTCCTAAAAGGCCAAAGATATCACTAGATGATGCCACTCCTAAATAAACAAAATAAATTGTCAAGGAATGTGGTTTTATGGTACTACTAGGATGAGATCCCAGAAAATATTTGATCATTCATGAGGTTATGAATTATGATGACCTTTATGGAATACTTGGGACTAATTCCTCTTCTAAAGATATTTACAAGTGGTTTCATGATACTAAATTCAATGTAGATATGGGGGTGCTAGTTGAATGGATAATTTCTCTTATCAATAAAAAAAACCAATGTGTCAAAATAAAAGAGGATTTTAATGGATCTCTACAAGTGTTAAGAGTGGGTAACATTATTTCCTTAGATACTGTAAGAAAAGTTACAAATAACATCTTACTCAATGAAGGAAATACCAAAAAATTTGAATTCTAGGCTTAGAAGACTAAAGATGATTATGAAAAGTTAAAAATAGAACACTTTCATTGCCAATAAGATTTTGAAGGGAAAGTTCAATTGTGTTATCAATTACAAAGTCAGATCCATGATTTACAACAATTAAATAGTGTTCTTACTCTGGTAGTCCCTCCAATTATTATCCTAATTACACCTGAAGACATACAAAAGATATAAGATGAAATGAGGAAGGCCAAAGAAGACATTTTGAAAAAAAGAAGATAAAAAACAATCCTAGATTCACACTATAAAGATACATGATGGGATTCTTAAGGCCCAATGTTAATGATATCCACAAACTGTCAAAAAATATGTGGAAGATCATTAAGATTACAAAGAGAGTGGATAATCTTAAAAAGATTGTAAATGAAAAGATGGGTCCCAACTCTAAAATTTAGACTGAAAGACATCTTATAGTTATAAGAGTCATGTGGAACATTGAGCTTATAGATAATGTAATATTACAACATTTAATTATTGGCAAGATAAAGGTTACCACCACTTTTGAGAAATTGCATGGAGAATTAAAGGAAGCTAAAGAAAAAGTTTAGAAGCACAAATTGCTTTAACTAATTTTCAGAACACATGACTTCATTCATTCAAAGATGGTATTCATTTGAAGATAAATTTTGAATGGTTTTAGGAAATCATAACACTCATTAAAAGTTTAGGGGTTTTCATCAATAAAATCAAGTCTCCTATAAAACATGATATATCTAAAGCATATAAGAAAGGAGTTGATATGATGCTGAAGGTTGAAAGCTTCAACAAGATATTGCACTCTTTAGAAAGATCAACTTGCCCTCCACCAATGAAGAGGTAGCATAAGATGCTATGATACTTATGCTTAATGAGATCATGTGCGAAAAGTTGGTAACCTATTTTATTTTAAGAATATAGTTTATTTTACTTCACCATATTATATATAATAATCTTTTAAAGTTACCTTTTCTATAAATTGGTATCTTTAAAAAAAATAGTGATGGGTGGGAAATGAACCATTCAATGAGGTTTTTAAAACATGTTTAAATATACACAAAATTATAAATATTTATATTTTTAGTTACTTGTGTAGTTAATGATGCATCATTTAAAAAGTGTAAAAAATTATGCTTATAATACTAAATATGTACATCTAATAAAATATAGTTAAATTTCTTTCATCTAATTATACATAATAAATTTTATTTTATTTTATTTAATATAATGAAATTACTTTCATTTAAGTATGTATAGTGAAGTTTATTTCATTTTACTAAACATTATGAAAGTTCTTTCATTTGACTAGGTATAGTGATTCATTGAAGATACTTTCATTTAATTAAACATATTGAAGCTTCTCTCTTTTGAATACGTGCTAAAAAGTTAGGCTACTATACTTCCTATGGGAAACTGTATAAAATGGTATTTATAATATTTCTCATCATTAAATTTATAAAAAAAACTATGAAAAATGTTTACCAATAAATTATTAAGTAAAATAATATTTATGATTTTGTATAAAAAGTAATAAATTATAGATTTAAAATTTAGTATTTATTGAGTGTATAATAATAAGTACATATTATTTATGATTACGATTTTAAATTAAAGGTACATGATTAGGGATCTCAATTTTTTTATTTGATAAATTTTTAAAATATGAAAAATATTTCTACATTTTAATTGGATTGACCTTGAGCATCCATTTAATAGTAATAAGATTGTGGCTATTTTTTACATATCAAAAAATATTTCATTAGAAAAGATCACACAATTTATTATAAAACTAATATTAGTTGTTAGTATGAGTAACAATAAAACAAATAATTAATAAGTTGAATTTAATTGTGGGTCATTGATCTCATAAAATTGATATAATTTATCAATTATAGAATCAAGAATGCTTGGTTGTAAAGAAAAAAATAACATAGATTCTTTGATCGACAATTGTTCTCACAAAGTTCGATGGATTGTTAAACAAAGAATCGAGGCTTTTTTGAATATTTTATTAAAAGATATTCAACTATTCGATTAGTCATTGATATTATTAAGTATGAAATTAGCCACCAGTCTTTGGATTTAAGGTCCTGACCAAATTGTTGACCAAAAAATATAGAAATGTATTTGTTTGCTTAATTAACCATTGATTTTATTGGCTTAATCTACACTATCCAATTAATAATTGAAGTTGTTTGAAAATGGTTTATATGGAGGTACTTGATTATTTTATTGGTTGTTGATCTACTTCAGTGTGATCTTAGTTGTTAATTTTTAAATCTAAAGTGTTGACCAAAATATATAAAAATGTGTTCAATTTTAATATCATGTCTCCTACACTAAACTAGGTTTTGGAGTTTGTAATGTCTCCCACACTTCCATCGGCTCTGCCCATTCAATATATGGCATCTACTTACTCTTTAATATTCCATGGATATGTGTGCCCTTTTGATCTTGTTTCAGTGATCTCCACCTCTCTTGTTACTTTTTCCCCTTCTACCACTTCATCTTGCATCATCCTCCCTCCTTTTTCATCTGGTATTATTAACCTCTCTATAGATTTCCCCTCAGCCCTAAGGGTTTTGATCCATGATAGAGATGGATGCTCAATGACATTTGGATTGGGTTTTTTTTCCTCTCAAGGGTTTACTCCAATTGAACCCATGCTTTCCTCTCTAGGGATTACTCACATTGGTTCCTTAATTATTTTAAACGCTTGACCCAAAACATTTTGATGGCTTTGATATATGTTGGATTTCTAAACCTTATCCTACATTTTTGGGGACTTATTTCTATATGGAAATTGGGAATACACTAGGCAAGTGCCTTTCTGCCCTCTAGAAATGGATTTATCCAAAGGGTTACTCAAAGAGATGGTGCTGAAAATTAAGGATTGTATTTAGGTATAGCAATTAAATTTTGAGTAGTCATATTTAGATTATATTAAAAATTATAATATAATATATAAGGTGGCCGAATAGATGATAACCCAAACTTCATGCTGGGAAAATAAATTGGCTCAAAACATCAACAAAGGATAGAACATGGTAAGAACAACTAACCAGAAAGACAATCAAGCACATACCATTGCCCCCAAGAGGTGGAGGCTAATGACCATCCTTAGGAAGCACCGAGCAAGCATGAGGTTCCACATCTAGGATTTCTGATTGTAGATCCAATCTTAGTGGGAGAAGATGGCATTGAATCTTTGCCACTTGTAGGGGCTCCTCAACCATGGATGTAGATCTTTTTTTTGTGTGGGTTATTTGGAAAATTCTTACCAAAATAAGAAAGTTTTTGCTTCTAAAATGCAGGGTAGGTAGTCTATATGGTGGAAAGAGGCGTATATTATTCAACAACATGCTTTTATTAATTTTTCATATGTGATAAATTCTATATCTAAAGAGTTGGAAAATTTTAAGGATGTTTCAAAAAAATCCTACTTTTCTTTTCTAAAATATGGATTTCCAATGGTGGTGAATCATAGTTCTCCCTAAAAATCTATATTTTATTATTCTTGGTTTAGCACCTAAAATCGCTATCAAAACTCCTAAGGCTTCATCACTTATAGGCAAAGGATGTCCTATTGGGTTTGACAAGGGAAAACTTTAGGGTCCTTCCAATTCATCTTTTCAAGGTCCCTCCTCCAATTCATCTTCTCAAGGTCCCTCCTCTAATTCATCTTCTCAAGATCTAGGATCTATGCTTTATCACTAGAGAATAGTGGACCTCCTATTGGGCTTGCCTAGATAATCTTCACATTCCTTACTATAATGGTAGTTCTTCTTCCTTGGCCAAATCTAATGAGTATAATTTAGTTTAAAAAGGAAATATTCTTTAAAAGGGAAGGCTTCCTAAAATATGGTGTTTAGGTCTCACAATAAGAGGGTTGGGAATTGATTTCTAGTGAACTAGGATGTTCCAGGGCACCTTTTCAAAATTTAGTATAGTGGCTATGGAAGTAATGGCCCTTTACCTATGGAAATTTTCTTTTACAAATATATGTTTCTTTGTCTATATGAAGGTTTTTTGAAATATTTTGGTTAAAATATGTAGAATAGGATTTTTGTTCTTTGAGATATTTTGGGGAAAAAGTGTGAATCACTTTCTTTATTTAACAAGCATTATTATTTTTCCTATGAAAGACTTGCTTGAAAATTGGCTTTAGATATGGTGGAATTTAGGAAATCTATAAATAGTTTGTGAAATATTAATTTTCAACCTATTGGATTCCCCTTCTTACTACTATGAAAGATATTGCAAATGGATTTATTTTCATCATTATATTTTGGGCATTTTTGGTCTCTATTTCAGAAGCCTTGGTGTCTACTAGAGAAGACTATTTACTTTTGTTGTTAGAAAAGTAGTTATGCTTCAACAATAAAAGAAAGCATTTTATTAGTGGTTTGTGGGAGATTTTAAAACACTTTCCTTTAGGTAGTTGGTTGTCTTTTACTTTTGAATGATGTTGTCAATTTTAGGTTTTTTTATAAACTTTTAAGAAGCTTTGATTTTTATATAGTTGTTTCCCTTGATGTAGCTCTAGTAACTTTGGCCTTACTAGGTTGGTAGACTAGATCATTTTGTAAGAACTCTTTTTAATTAATGAAATAGATGAGGGACCTCACAACCATCTTTTACCTATCAAAAAATATCTAATTTTATTTCATATCAAACATATAATTTACTTTGGGATTATTATATAAAAGAATCTCATAGATTGCAATATTATTCATAAGAATTTTATAAATACACACTCCATGAGTAGATTTCAATAAATTTGGATTAGATGAAATAATTTCCCTTGAAGGCATAAAAGTGTAGACTCGAGAGACATTTTAAAAAATTTAAAAGAATTATGACAAATAATATCAAGAGAGCATCATGTATTTTTATATGCTGTAGTATTTGGCATCAACATTACCATCATCCCATACCTCATCTATAATAAAATTAATTGCACCTAAATCATACTGAGTTATGTGCAATGTTGAAGGCAATCCATAAGTGAGATTGGAGGTTTCTTTTACAATGTTTTTCAACTTAAGTTTCAAGGTTGCTAAGCCTTTCACCAAACTTAGAATCTCACACTCATTTGACTACTCAGAGTAACTATCGAATATGATGTAGGAGCATCCATAGGATTGTGCAATCCTATATCACTAAAAAAAATTATTTAATTTTTCTAATTAGTTTGTTTAACTTGATGTACAATTGTCCAGCTAAGAGTTTTTAGGTGTTTGTCCTCCTTAAATTAGAAAATTTTTATAACTACCCTTAATTTATAGTTCATTTCTATTAAATTGAATGCTATTTTTTAGGAGCTAACTACCATAGAAGTTTCCTCTTAGCTTTTATTTCATCTACAAAAACTACATGCTTGTTTTGGGGTAGTAAAACTACCATAGAACTTTGGGTAGCTTGAGTAGTAGTAATAGATTTTTATTTTGGGGGAAGGAAAACTAGGGGAAAGGTAGAGATGTATAAAAAAATTTAAAAAATGGGCAACACAGCTCTTGAAAGAAAGAAAAGAAAAATTGATGTGTTAGCAAGGGTCCTAACTATACCTACCTTGAAATTACAATATGGTTTCCTTGAATGTTGTCTATTATGAATTTTAGATTCATTAATGATGGTTGTGTTTATTTATCTTTGTTTTGCATAAAATTTTGTCTTTTTGTGTTTAACTATAACCTTCATCAATTTTACTAATAACTTGATTAGAAGCATGAACAATTATCTAGTATATGGTGTTGAAGTGTATGTTGGTTGCATCAATTTTGGTATCATATTAGGTTTGAATCCTACTGAGAGTTGCTTTCCACATTTTTGTGGGTAAAAAACAAGAGAATGCATCTTCCAACAAAGGAGAGGTGTTGGGTAGGTGTCGAGATACATTGTAGTGAAAGTGAATTTTGTTACAAGTGTGAGAGAATCCTTGTAAGTGTAGAGATATTTTGATAGAGGATATATTTTGAGTCTATTATAGGTTATTTAAATATGTCACATAATAATGGAGGATTACCACAAATAAAAACTCAGAAAAGATGTTGAAGAAAGTCTAGGGAAATTTGGAGATGACGGAGGATGTACAAAGTGAAGATGTAGTAATTGTATATGAAGAAGAAGAGATGTTGGAGATGTTGATTTACCTACAAGTAAAGTTGGATTTTTTGGAGAGAGGACAAGCTATAGTGGAAAAAAGACCACCAAAGCTCAAGAAGGAAAGATGTAAGCCCACTAGCAATATACTTTTGTTATGTTGTAAAGAGAACCCAAATGAGTTGATGAAATGGATAGTTGAGTTAGAGACTTCATTTGAAGAAGAGAATGTTGAATAATTATGAGGGTAAATGTTGAAAGTAAGAGGTTATGTGGAGTTTTAGTTGAGTATTAGAGAATTCTCTAAGAGAGGAGACAAAAGAAAGGAAAGGAGGTGAGAAATTGGGAACATATGGTATCCAAGTTGGTGGGTCATGTTTTGCACCCAAGAATGCAAGTAGAGTGGATGAAGAAGATTCATGTCTTGAGGCTTGAGAGAGAATATAAAATAAGGTTTCCATAAAAGGCAATATGAGAGGGAATTTCCCATGTGAGTAGCTCAAATATATTTTGACTAGCAAGAAGAAGCATATGAGAGAGGAGAAGAAGGTTGTCTTGAAGGACAAAAAGAGAGTGAGGTTCTCATGTGAAGATCCAAAATATGATTTTAAAAACAAAAAAGAGAAAGAAAGTTGTGAGCAGCCTATAAAGGGAGTCCTCATTAAAGAGGATGTAGGTTTCTGACAATTTTTGAACTAGGAGAAGGAAACCTGCTATTTGATGATGGGTAGAAGCTTGAGGTATCCCATAAGTGGGAAGAGGAAGAATCATCCTTGGTGAATGAATGAAATGCATTTATATTTCTCTTTTTAAGGGTATAAGGGTTGAGGACAACCAAGGAAATACATGTTTCCATGAAGGAGACAATGAGAGTGGTTGAAGTGCAAGCTAATGCACATGAGGATAGCATGGTTGCAGACCATCCATATGTGGAATAATAAGAACATAGAAAGAAGAAAGAGGAGAGGAAAATCATGAATATTGTTGAGAATAAGCCTTTGGGAGTCCATCATATGAGTGGAATCCATGAAGATAATGCAAGAAATGAAAGAGATTTGAACAACACGTCTTTGAGGCATGATGAACTGGTTGAAGGAGTGTTTTGGGGAGTTGTTAATTTTTTTAATGTGTTTGTTCTATGTGTAGGACCAATAATGGATAAGATGGAAAAAATAAGACATAAGTGTTATTCAGTCTAACATGCTTATGTGTATGAGAAGCCAAGTGAAGAGATGCAACAAGAAGATACTTTTTGTTGGAACAGTTGTAGAGCTAGTTGGTATGGATAGGAAAATAGTAGAAGAGTGTCTTTAGGTTAAAATGTACACAAGAGAGAGTGGGAAAACTATGGTACAAGAAATTTATTAAGAGGGAATAATAAAGTGAGGTGGGAGAGAAAAATTTCACAAGGGAAAGTGAAAGAGACTAGTAAGAAGAAGAAAACCACCTCAATGGGACAACAATGGATAGAAAAGGATATGCATAAAATCCTAATCTTGAGATATGGATAGAGAGTGAAATGGTGTAAGAAAAAGTTAATAAATTGGTGATAAAATTTGATATAAAGATCACTTAGACAAGGCAAGATGAAGAATGTCACTCGTGGCATTGAGGAAAGCAAGGAGATAGAGATGGTGGATATGTTTCTACCAAGAGCACTGAAAGATGCAAGTGATTTTGAATGTGTGGGAATAGCCCACATAGGTATTGGAGAAGAGAATCTTATGAGTCAAGGTATGCATTGTTCATATATAGAAAAAGAGAGTGAAAGGTTCTTTGCACATGGCATGGGTGAGGTAAAAAAAAGATAAGAATGAGATGGAGCATTTGAGTTTGTTATCAGCCCAAACAAGTGATGAAAAGTATGAGGTTGAAATAAATATATAAGTTGAGGATGATGGGATGAAGGAGATGCTTCTACAATCATTGTAAGCATGTGGTAAAGAAAATGAAGAGTATGTTGAGAGGATAGTTGGGACAACATTCCAACAAGAGATGGAGGAGATTTTTGAATACATATTGAAGGATATAAATGGAAAATAAGATAATGTTGCTATAGAGGTAGTATATTTGTTTGACATGGAAATGAGGGCATCAAGCAAAGAAGATATGAGTATGATCTAAGAGATGGTATTATAGAATATGGGAAATCATCATGATGCCCAAAAGTATGTGGAGTTATTTTACAAGCATGCTAAGGAGGAAGAGATGGCAGCCATGAGAAATGAGGAGTTACAAGTACAGATGAGTGAGATGTGGAAGGAACCAATAACAAGATGTATATAAATTTAACAAAACCTACAAGGCTTTAAGAGGAGGTGATTAGACAGTAGTGGGTATAAGCCCACAAGATAACGTAAGATACATGAAAGAACATCTTGGTGAAGGAGGTTAGATAGAGGTGGTTTTTAACCCACAAATGAGGAAAGGAGGAGTAAAGATAAAGAAAAGATAATGGTGATCAGAGTTAGGTGGATGAGGATGGTCATAGGTCTAGCAAGGAGTTGGAAATGGAGAAGAAAAAAAGATAATCAACAGAAATATTTGGTGTTGGAAGGGGACACCATGGCTATTGTGCTTTGTGGCAAAAGATTGATTTTTCCACTTACTACACTCATGTGAGTGGGAGCTCATATTTTTAAACCTTGGGTGTTTGATGCAGAAGCATCCTTAGGATTGTATAAACCTGTATCACTAATAAAAATTATTTAATTTTTTTAGTTAGCTTGTTTGTCTTGATGTACAACTATCAAGCTAAGAGGTTTCAGGTGTTTGTCCTCTTTAAATTAGAAAAATATTGTAATTATGCCTAATTTATAGTTCATTTATAAAAACTACATGCTTGTTTTGGGGTAGTGGGACTATGGTAGAAGTTTGGGGAACTTGAGTAGTAGTGATTGATTTTTACTTTGGGGGAAGAAAAATCAAGGGTAGGGCAGAAATATACAAAAAAGAAAAGAAAAATTATTGTGTTAGCAGGGGCCTTGACTATCCCTACTTTTAAATGGTAGTATGGTTACCTTGAATGTTGTATATTATGAATTTTAGATTCAATAATGATAGTTGTGTTTATTGATCCCTGATTTGCATTAAATTCTATGTTTTTATATGCAGCTGTAACCTTAATCAATTTTGATAACAAGCTTGATTAGATGCATGAATAGCTGTCTAGTTGTCTAGTATATAGTGTGTAGGTATATGTAAATTGTACCAAAATAGGTCCTCATCATATATATATTTTTTAGATTCTTGTCAAAGTCATCCTTTGTAATTAGACAATTTTTATCATCCTAGGGCCTTAGAAAACCCATGGCAATGATATCTTGGATCTTTTCATATATGATCTCTAACATAGTGGTGTACTGACCTATCTCTGTTGAATCAAAATCCTTATCTGAAATTTTTTAGAACATGTTCAAAATTTGGTGTGTTGTTTGTTCCCTTGAGATCATTTACATTATATTAATGCCAATGTCTTACTTTACCTCCTCAAACTAGACCCACATAGCATCCATGAATTGTAATGTCTCTTAAACCATTAACAATATTCAATCACTTAGATGACTGGGATTCAATTCTCCTCTATTGCATCTGATTTAGTCTTTTCCTTCATATTAGAAATGTCAATGTTCAAATTTTCCACTTGTTTATTTTCTAAAGAAAGAGAAGTATATACCATCTTGTTGTTCTATTAGGATATATTTATTTTGTCATAGTATTTGATGTTTGACATTTTCATTGTAACAACTATTATTTGATAGTTTGTTGAATCCATGTGATCCTTAGGGTTAATCACTTTTGACACACCATACAAATACTCCATCATCTTATTTGTTGCATCAAAAGTAGGAAATATTCAGGTGGTTCCAAGGTCTAAAGTGATTAATGACCTAATCACAATTTTATTTTCCTTTTTATTTTGTTGGGATTTGGTCTTATACTCATTTTTTAAATCAAAATATGGCATGATCCTCAACTACTTTATTGACTCAAGAGTGGCTAGAGTGTGGTGAGGGTTGCTACATGGGTGGCCTTTAAAACAATTGTTTTAGCCAATATGCATTATTGAGGGAGTTTTATATTGAGGGCTTCCACTGCCAACATTAGTAAATAATTTCCTTGAAGCAATACTTGTTTGTAGAGTAGATATCACCTATGAATTGATGTAGGCCCTTCTGGATTAAGATTTTTAGGATCACTTTCAGTCTTCTGGCTCTTATCATTGCATTCCCAAGCTTCCCCTATATCATTTTAATGAAATTCATTTTTCCTATCCCCATTCTTCCCATGATATGTTTTATCCCCTCCCCCAACACCACTAGGAGGTTGACCACCACCTTTAGTTCCTTAAGCTACCAATGAATGGCCATGTTTGTAAGAACTTTGTCCTCCTCCTATGGTAGAAGGATGTGGTTGGATTTCATTTTTTCATACTTTAGAGGGATCTATATTGGTAGGTTTATGATGTGGTTAGCCCTAAGGATTAGAAGATCCTGCTATAAATGTAATGCCATTTTTAACTGAAAGTGAAGTAGATTTTGAACCTCTATTACCTTATTTTTTTCCCATGTGGTGATAGCTAATTTTATTCACTCACAATAACATGTTGTAGTATTTGAAAAGTATGTTAGGTTTTGACTATTCACAATAACACCACATATATGAGAAGGCAAGATCATCATAGGGTTTGGAAATAATGGTTGATGCAATCAATGGATGAAGTTACCCTAAGCACTTACAATGCAGGTACTCAGATGGATAGATCTGGCCACTTATAGTGTAGGTAATAAGATGGATAGATCCTATAACTTTTAGATCCTGTTCTTTGCCACCCATAGTTTTCTGACTCATGAAAAATTTATATGTGGGGAAATTGAAGGGTTTCAGTATTTCTGTACACAGATCTACATTTTAGTATTATTTTTTCCATATAATATAAATTGGGAATAAGGGTCTTGTGAAAAGTGTTACTAATAGAAAATTGCATCCATTCATTTTTATACTGAAGTAATTCATTCCCAAGTAAACATTTATATAACATTACTAGAATCCTATCAACCCTTATGTTCCATCAAGGTAATCTAGATGATATTGTTAGTAACCTATTGTAGGTACCTAAATTTAGGCACTAGGTTCTCATCAAACTTATAAGTAAATAATGATATTATATCCTAACAGATGTTAAGTTCTCCATAAAATTATAAATTGACCAGTAATTATGCCATTGATTCACATTATTTGATAATTATTAGTTGTTCTTAGTGTAAGAGTTAGTTGATAGGGTGATTAGGGCTATTGATAATGTACATTATGGTATTCTACATCATTGTTCTCCAAAAGTGTACAAACTTATGTGCTAATAAGAAGTGATGTGTGGAATAGATGATGAATATTGGTTAGTCATAACAACTAACTCTCCTTTGTCATTATTTTTCATAATTAAACATTCTTATGTAACATTTTGTTGATTTATATTTCGTCACATAAAATGGGTGATTTATTAATCATGAATGGACACAATTATCCCTTATTAATGCAAACATTAGTCAATTTGATGTTAGTCACACCCTTTGTTATCCTTGTCTTGTGGTTATTGGTAAATTTGGTAATAGTTAAACCAATTATTCATCTTAATTGGTAGTTATTTTTTTAAAATTTAGTCATTATTGAGAAAGGGTTGCAATTGATAGGTGTAGGTCAATATTGACTGACAATGTTGACCAAGTCTAACGTTAGTGACCCATGCACAAAAGGATAAAATTTAAGGAATTGTCATGTTTATGCATGATAGTATGCAAGTTTGAAACAAATAATGAGGTGCTTTTAGGTGTGTAGAAATAAAATAGAAGGGTCAAACCCTTAAAAATTATTAGGATAGGGTGAGATGGAAAATTATGACCATATTTGTATGCAAAATTCATGTGTGCTAAATGTATGTCAAACTTGTCATTATCAAGTACTTAATACCATATTTTAGTATCTAAAAATGACCCTCTTTTATTTTGGTAATGGAATTTATAGAGTAAGAGCAAAAGGTATACCTGAGCATGTACAACACACTTTTTCTTTGGTAAGAAGCTCCAATTGTGTAGGTCATTCAAAATAAAAACCTAAAACAAATATATGGTATTTAATATCCATCAATTGTAATTTAAAAATTAAGTGCACTTGTGTGTTGGTGAAAACCATGTTGCTCTTGCAACTTGTTGGAGATGATGCTTCCTTGTTGATGTATTGGAGATAAGTTATTTTCACTAAAGCACTTAGAGAGTGGTTCTTCTTATTGATCCATGGAGAAATTGAGAGTTATTAAACCTAAATTATGTGTAACTATGCAAGCCCTTAGGTTGGGAAGGCAACATGCCTCAACCTTCATAAATATGGGAAGAAGTATGAAATGTATTAGCCCAAATAATTGTTTTGATCTAATAAAGAATGGGAACCAAATTATGGGTTCATTAAAAGTAATGTCATGGCCATTGAGTGTCATTATTCACCTTAATGTACATTACCCATAAAAACATGAATCAATCATTGTAAATGAATTTATCAATTCAAGGTTGTTCACTATTTAGTAGGGATTGAAAAGTGTTTTGCAAATGAAAATTTTTAATAGTGCTCATTACAAAATGTGTAAATGTGCATTAATTGGTATCATTCACATTTTAAAATTGTGTCAATTGTAAACTATCATAATATGTATGTGCATGAACTAGTCTCATGCCCGTTGAATATGAAAGTGTGTATATCTACATGAATTAGTATCTTGTCCCATGAATCTATACTAGCTAATATAAAATGTTATGTATTTATATGTTGAACTTGTGAACATGTATCTCAAATGTATGTATATGTGAAACCCTATAATTCATATTTTTGTGAATTGTGTACATATTCCCATGCATACACACTCAATTTTATATGAATATATACTCGATTCTATGTGAAATAAGTGCATATGCATGTCATATGCCCTCATAATCTATGTTAATGTGTATAATATTGGTCATGTGACTAAACCATCTAATATATGAACCATTTTGAATCTCTAAAATTTGTATTTTGATACTATAATATGAGTTTATATTCGTCGAGGCTTATGTCTATATGACAAGCCCACTATAATTCCCCCTTTGAGATGAGGGATGTGTCATCAAAATAAATTTTAATTGTATCATGTCATTTATGAAGATAATATCATGTATAATCATTTAACATGTGGAGAGTATGTCATCATAGTAATGTATATGTTAATCAAGTCATATATGTAATATACGTAATGAAAGGCATATAAGTATCATGTCTAGATAAATATATCAATGAAACACATAATAGTAACGATCACTAAAAATATAACTAAATAGGAATATGCAATAAAGGTGTTGATATGGATCATGACACCACCCATGTGAAACAAGCTCAACAATCATAACAAGCTTAAGGGTTAGTGTCACACATAAGGCCAATGACCACATACAAGAGACATATATGTTGCAAAAAAAATGATCAAGGGGCACATGAAAGGGACATTAATATGTTTCAAACAAGACTAAGGGGCCACACACAATAGATAAGTAAAAACTATCCTAGATCATGGGTCGGCGTATAATAATGTGTCCCACAAGGCGACTAGAAAAAAATTAAAAATAAATTCTAAAAAATACTTAATGGTTTTTTAAAAAAATAGAAAAATGTATATGCAATACATATTTGTATATAAAATATAAAACACATTTATTTGATTAATTTCAATGACTCAAACTCAATATATTTTGAGGAGAAGATGGAAGTGTATGTGGCCTTTTTATACCAAAGAGTGGGACACACTATTATGCTTTGACCCTCATCAAAGAGAGTAATATAGATGAAACACATAAAAATTAAAGACTAATCTACACCATCCATATGTATCAATGCCACATTGTAGTATAATAACATATCCATGTATCACTATCGAAGATATGAGCAACTAATAAGACATGCGTAAGCGATTTAGATAGATATAACTTATGATAGTGACACCTATAGAATAAGATATCCATAGTATTGGTATGGATACTAGGCAGAGGAAAGCCCAACATATATATATATATATATATATATATATATATATATATATATATATATATATATATATATATATATATATATATATACATATATATATATGTAATTCATCACACTCATATACTCTTAAATTCATGTGTTTATTAAAATAATATGCCATCTACCAAACATATGATAGAAAACATATGTAAATTTAATATAATCTACTAATCATGTCATGCTCAAGTCTTGATTTTAAATATTTTTAAATTTTTGAATTATTTAATTATTGGGTTTCATTTTATCCCTAGTTTTGCATGACTAAGTACTAGTCATACTCAAAGAAGAAGGGAGAAGCCAATGTGTTAGCGTATCATTATATCACATGAATAACCTCACACACTCACCTACGGTATGCATCCTAGATTGTTTCCCATTGATTATACCATGCAATGGTAAATAGAAAAATATTACTTAGGTGCTTGAGTTAACACATTTAATCATTGTTATTACAAACATCATTTTAGAGTTAGCCATTTAATGTATTCACACAATGCAAGTAATCTAGTATTATAAATTAGAATTAACACCATATAGATTTAACACATCAAGATTCACAGAATATCAGTTCCATTGATCTCATTTGATAAGATTACAAAGGTACTTCATTTAGTACATAATCTCTTTAGATCTCTATATTGACAACAAAAACAACACATCTAATTTCAACAACACCTTCTAATCAAAGCCAAAGGGGTATTTATACAAAAGTGAACCCCTTATCAAGATACACCATTAATAATTTATAGATGATAAACCAATGATTGTTTTAGAAAAAAAAGTCATGTTGATCCATTACAATTAAGTTCCTCTTTAACTAGGCCTAATAACCCCTATTTACTCTCTCTATGTTAGACATTTATTTTCATTTTCCTCCTCCTTCGTGAGTCGGTGCTAGATTCATGCTCCCATTAATATTTGATACTTATAAAAAAAAATTCTAACCATTTTCACTTCCTTTGTCCTTGTTCTAGTCTTGCACTTTTCTAAGTCTTATGTATTGTGCTCCTTATTCTCCATTCCCTTATCTTTCACAATACCCATATGCAATAAGGTCTTCCACATTTTTCTCCCCTATTTATCTCTTTTGCACTATTCTCTCTCACATTATGGTCTTTTGATCCCTTCCCATGCCCTTTCATCCCCATACTTATGGCTCAAAAATACTTATATTACAAATTTTGGGTTAAACATCACCCTAGACTAAACTGATAGTCCATCCCAAATAATGTTGTAATTTTCTCAGTTGACAAAAATGTAGGATCTTACCTCTTGTACTTAGTTCTTGAGATCTTCCCATTCATTGAACAATATTTAAAGATTAGAAGTAATAACTTCCACTTTGACTTTCAATATTTTCATATCCTCGAGCTGCTCCAAAAAATTATCTACTTAAGTTGTCAAAATCTCAAGCTATGAAGGTTATCAATGATCTCTTTTGTAAGGAGAATCGGGCTTGGCTCACTTGGTAGCAACTTCATAATAAATTTCAATTAAATAACTTAGATGTAAAGGCTATATTAGAAATTCAAGGTTCCATACTTGATGAGCATTTGTAAAAAATGGGGGTCAACTCCCTTGTTCCTTGATGGAAAGATTGGCATTGGCCTAGGACCACCCCCTTCACCCAGTATTCTCATTTAACACCTCAACATATTCTATATGAAATGCTCAACCTCACATAGAATTTCCACTCTAGACATGGTGTTTGGGATAAATACTTTACCACTATGTGGTATGCTAACATTGAGCCCAAAAAAGCTCATTCCTTATGGCATCTCCTTTATCAAGGCTTACCTATGGGTGACTGACTCAAGCATATGGGAGTATCTAACCCCATTTTCCTAGGTTATTGGAAACCAAATACTTTTAAGCACCTTTTTTGGTTTTTCTCTCATGCACAATCTACATGGCACTAGATTTATTCCCTTTTTTAGTCCTTTCAACTTGAATTCTTCATGTGGAAGATGGATCTCTTAGAGGAATCAACTCTGTTACTTACAAAATATAACAAATTTTGCTAGATATTTTGAACTAATATTTTATTTCAAATCTAGAAAGCTAGAAATTATGCTTTTTTAACCATGAAAAGTTAGAACGTAGTTTTTATATTACTAAAAAAATTCTTGTTTTATATAATGTTACTCTTCATATTCAAAGTCAAATAGACAAAGTCCACCTAGAACTTAATCACCTCCAGCATTTATTTGAACACTAGGTAAATTCCCTGTGCATAGTTAGCCATGAAATTATTGAGCCTCCACAACATCCTACACCTCCCTAAGGATGAGGGCATGGAACATGCTAACAACATTCTAGAACTAGATATGAGAGTCATTCTCTTCATTGGTCACCACCTTGTTAGTCTTCTCATCATCATGGTGGTTCGATTGGCTCCTCTACATCTAGAGATGATGGTAGGGGTTGGGGATATCCTCCCCCATCTCATGATGATGACATTATGCCTTATGCATGAGTTCCTTTCCCTTTTAAGGGTCACACTCTAGATCAATAAATTTGAGACTCTTCTCCCATTTTCCATTGGAACTAGTGTCAAGGTCCTCTATATTGGGGATTTACCTTCTATCCTCTTTAGGTTTTGGAATCTCAATGTCCTTTTATTGTTTGAAAACATTTTTCTCTTCAATAGGCCCAATAGGTTATTCTCCATTGGGCTCAGGACTAAACACATTTGTAGGTTATACATCCAAGGATGCTTCACCTATGTCCAAAATCACGATTTGAGGCACATCATGCTTAGGCTCTACTTAGGGCACGTCATCTTTCTATTTTTTAGGTATCCCCTATGATCTTGTTGGTGATAGGGTTCAACATTCTAGTTTGGGTTTGACCCTGGGTTGCTCCTCTTACACTCTACTTGAGTTGGTAGTCTTTGATCTTGGACTCTTATCCTTCATTCATGCCCTTTAGTTTATGCATATTTTTATTTGAGGGGGGAATGCTTCTTTTTCATCCTCTTAGCTTCTCAATATTCTCTTCTAGGTCTTGACCATATAGAAAATCACCCAGATCTTCCCTTGCATGACTATCTTGTAGGAGTTAATATCAGTTTTATCAGTCTCATGCCTCTACATATATGTGCCTCTATGGGTAGGTGAAAATATTATGAAGAGTGTGGATCTCAACATCAATATTTTCCACATAAATATACTAGGATAAAAACTATGATACCACATGTTAGGATCAATAAGCTATATCTTACAATGCAAGTAAATAATGTAGAGTAAAACAAGTTACAAAAATAAGAGATAGGAGTATGTG
This sequence comes from Torreya grandis, assembly GCA_037957365.1. Lineage (NCBI taxonomy): Eukaryota > Viridiplantae > Streptophyta > Pinopsida > Cupressales > Taxaceae > Torreya > Torreya grandis. The sequence goes on from JARHVA010002322.1 coordinate 1,836,233, forward strand.
GAAACCCATGCAAGGAAAAACCATAGATAAAATGGTTTCTTCCTGACTTTGATTAACGTCAACAATTCCTCTATTAAAATAACTCCTCCAACAACTCCTTTCAGTGTTCAAAAATAAACACTTAGATGATCCAAGTATTCAAAGCCTCCAAGATCTAACCTCTAACCTCAAGGATATTCATTCTTACAAAAAAAACATGCATGATGCTTACAACTCAAGCATCTAGGCAAGCTAAACAACATGGCCTCCAGGCTCTACCTATTTATAAACATGCAATCCAAAACTTGAAAGAATCCAAGAGTGATCCATCTAAGGATGAAAAAATAAAATGGAGAAGACATGCTTAAATAACATTTACAATGAGAGAGAGAGAGAGAGAGAGAGAGAGAGAGAGAGAGAGAGAGAGAGAGAGAGAGAGAGAGAGAGAGAGAGAGAGAGAGAGAGAGAGAGAGAGAGAGAGAGAGAGTAACATCATGTGACCTAAAAAAATTCACCACAATTGGGTGAGAATGATCCTCAATAGTGATGGTTGTCCTCATGTGCCAAAAGTATTAAAAAAAGATCCTCCTCTATAAAAGATCATGTGCCACCTCCATATTGCTTCAAAACCTACACCCTAATTCCATAAGAGAGTCTAAAACACACATATTGTTCTTCTTATCTTCATCTCCAAGCATCAATAAAGTGGATGCTCCACTTTAGGTAAGATCTCTCACCAATAGTGATCTTCCTATCTTCTTACATGTGATCACACAAGTTTAAAAGGTGTTGTAATCACCTATGGACTATCTCCACATATGGGAACTAAGGACACATCAATAAATGCTCACCACACCTTGACCCTTGTATTTTTCACCTCATTATAAACCACATGTGACTACTAGGGACAAAACCCATGTCATCTAGTGGAGTGTTACACCCCACTCCCCAACACATCATTATGATCACACTTGGGACCCTCCATAGGCCCCTGCTACATCAACAATTAACCACATCACTTGCATGCCACATCACCATGAATAGTGACTATGAATAGTTAATTCACACCTAACATAATCCCACTTGAATTCAATATACATAGGCTTTTACCACACCTATGTATTCTTCCATCTAATTTCCATCCATGCCCACTATTATCCTTACACAAACCTTGTAGAATTTTTATTTCACTACTAAAACTTCTCTGACCTAACTAGTTTTGTCAAAATATTATCCTCTATAGTATATTTTAGTACCTAAAGTGACTCTTCACTTCTCCAAATACCAATCCGCCATTCATAACTATGATGTTAACTGGCTCACAACTTCCACTGCTTGTTAGTATCTGATTTATTTCACACCATGGATTTCATGAGGCTTTCTACTCCTGATGAATCCAATACATAGGACACAATATGTCTTCTTATCCATTATAAGATGCCTCTAAGAGGACCACTCATAATGTAAGAAGTGGGGTAATTCCTTCCTTTCCCATCCTTATACATCTCCATCCTTGGTTTACTCTTCCTAACACCTTCATCACATACTTATCACCTGAGCCATCACACCAATGATCATGTTGGGGTGTGCATCCAACATTTCATCAACACATATATTAGTAACCTATAATAAACACTTTTTCTCTTCATGAAGGTACTAAATATATAGTACTACATGTGTGGCACCTGCACCAACCCTATAGTGATTTATTTAGTGTGCAAACTAGCAACTCTTTACCTCATCCTTGTAGCCCTCAAGCTCAACCATCTCTTCATAAATATATCACCATGTAGGAATCATGTTTATCTAATTCTTGAACAACATGTGTAAATAAAAATATTGATAATAGTTATGAGATCTCATAGAAGTCAATATCAGACTTCTCCACATAGCTCTTGTCTACAAACCATGCCCAAACATGTCACAAGTTTAATATACTAACTAACAATTCCGAGGAAGTAGTCACACTATTTAGTGGATCATTGCACCTACCAAGTTTTCAATCCTAAAGAATGCATCATGCTCCACTGCATGTCCAAACACACAACATTCTCCTTCTAGGAAAACTAGGACTCAGTTGCTCTTTTTCATGTAGCCTTTAGTTACCAACCATGCAAAACATGACCCAAGTGAAATAATCACAGCTTCAGGTAAGTTATCATGATATTCAGTGAAACAATGCACCTATCAATTTTTTGAGCCTAAAAATGTATCTAAAATACATCATACTCTACCACATGTCCAAACACATGGCCTTCTCATTTTGGGAACACTAGGTCTCACTTTAGCATCTACATATTCTTCTTCCTCATCCTCAACTACTTCAAACTAGGTACACCTTTAGGTTTATTTCTACCTCCTTCCTTTACATGGATTTTTTCATATGTAACATCTCAAATAAAAACATGTGGTTAGTAGGATACTACATCATACACCCCTTCATTTATTATCAAGAACCACAACAAGGTCATGCCTTATCCTCATCCTCCACCTATAGATACCAACTTGCTCCTCAAGCTATAAAGTTACTTCTTCTATAGGAACATTATGATTGCTGACTGTCTGGTAAATCTTTTCCATCTTCTCACATAACTCTCTTATGGGCTTCTCCTCAACAATATTGAAGAGAACAAGATCTTCACCAAGAGATCTTCCATAGCTCCATAGAGAGAACTACCTACCATAATTTTTTTTATTCTCATCTTGAACTTGGTCTCTTCTCTTATCATAGTAGCTCTCACTTGCATAAAATAACCTTTCAATATAAAACACTCAAATACGAGATTTTCACTATGGCTCTACAATCACTTATTAGGATAAATTTTTTGATACCACATGTTAGGATCAATAAGCTATATCCTACATTTCAAGTAAATAATGTGAAATAAAACAAGGTATTAAAAAAAAGAGACAAAGGGAAAACATTACACAAGATGTACATGGAAATACTACAATGTGAAAATAAAAACCATGGGGCAAGTGGCAACTTTCAGACTTTAATTAACATAAATAATTCCTCTCTTATAAAAACTCCTTCAACAACTCCTTTTTGTGCTAATAAACAAGCACTTAGGTGAGTCAAGCATACACATCCTCTAGGCTCTAACCTATAACATCAAAGATCTCCATGCTTACAACAAAGCATGCTTGATGCTTACAACCCAAGTATCTGGATGAGCCAAACAACATGGCCTCCAATATCTATCTCTCTACAAGCATACAAGCCCAATCTTGAAAGTATCTAAGAGTGATCCATCTAAGGATGAAAAAATACAATGGAGAAGACATGCTTAAATAACATTTAAAATAAGAGAGAGAGTAACATCATGTGACCCCAAAAAATGCACCACACTTGGGTGAACAATGATCCTCAATAGTGGTGGTTGTCCTCATGTGTCAAAAGTCTTTTTTAGGATATTTATTTATAACAACGTAAATAACATTCAAATATAATCCACTTTGAGGGGGAAACCTCCAATAATAATAAATGAGGAAATGAATTCAATAATGAAACTTATGATGATTATGGAGAGCCATGCTCCACAATATATATACCTATAATTGGGAAGAGTCACACCCATAATAGGTAAGGGTCACACCCATTCAATCAAATTATGCAAACCTAACTAATAAGAATTAATAAATGAAATATAAAGGTTATGATCTTTGTTCCATAATCTTAGTACTCATAAGGTTAGGGGTGTAACATGCCCTTCCCATTTAGAAAAGCATTGCCCTTAATGCTTAACAACTCAAGATGTTGTTGCATGAATTGTTCATCCTCCCATGTTGCATCTTTAGTGGGAATATTCTTTCTATTTGATGAGAAACTTAGAAATGCCTTAGTTACATAATTTATTTAGTCACGTCTCTATAACAGTCTCAGGTACCATAATGAACTTCCTTTCTTTATCTAACTCAGACAACTTAGACTAGACTGGAAGCTTAAGACCAATTACTTTATTCAAGCATGAAACATGAAAAATAGGATGAATTTTGGAAGAAGGTGGAAGTTCTAACTTATAAGTGACACTTTTGATTTAGTGAAAAACCTTGTAGGGCCCATAAAATTTTGGTGTGAGCTTGATGTTATTATTTTATTTAAGTGACCATCATTTATAAGGTTGCAAGTGAAGGAACACCCAATATCCTACAAAATTTCTCTCACTCTGATGCTAATTGGCTTGCTGTTTCATCCTATTTTGAGCCACAAACAAATTTTCCTTAAGGACTTGAAGCACTTCCTCCTGGTAATTATGATGATCTACAACTACACAAGCTTTGGAATGACCTATAAATAAGATGTAGTAGAAGGAAGGGGGTAACCATAGAGATCCTCAAATGGTGTCATCTTTGTTGCTATTTGAAATGATGTGTTATAACACCATTATACATGTGAAAGCCACTTGGATCATTATGCTTGTGTTTTTAAGGCAAAACAACATAGATATCCTTCAAGACATTTATTCATAATTTTAGTTCATCCATCTGATTATGGATGATAAGATGAACTATGGGAAAGTTTTATTGAGGGCTATTTGAAGATTGGAAGTAATAACTTCTACTTTGGCTTTCAATATTTTAATGTCCTTGGGATTCTCTAGAAAATTTATCTACTTAAGTTTTCAAAATCTTAAGCTATGAAGGTTACTAATGATCTATTTTTCAAGGAGAATCGAGCCTAGCTCAATTAGCAACTTTAAAATAAATTTCAATTAAATAACTTAGATGTAGAGGCTATAGCAAAAATTCAAGGTTCCATACTTGAGGAGTATTCGCACAAAATAGGGGTCAAATCCCTTGTTCCTTGGTGTAAATATTGGCATTAGCCTATGGCCACCCCCTTAACCTAATATTCTCCATTGATAGGTTATAATTTACTATCCCCTCAACATATTCCAAATGAAATGCTCAACCTCGCATGGAATCTCTACTCTAGACATGGGGTTTGGGATAGATGCTTTACCACTATGCGGTAGAGAAACTCATTTTTATGGTGTCTTTTTTATCAGGGCTTACCTATGGGTAACTGACTCAAGCATATGGGAGTGTCTAACCCCATTTTTATAGGTAATTGATAATTATATAATTTTAATCACCATTTTTAGTTTTTCTCTCATGCACAATCTGCATGGCACTAGATTCATTCACTTTTTTAGCCCTTTCAATCTAAATTCTTCACATGGAATATGGATTTCTTGGGGGACTCAGCTCTGTTGCTTACAAAATATAATTTTTTTGGTAGATATTATGAGCTGATATTTTATTTCAAATCTAGAAAGCTATAAATTATGCTTGCTTTAATCATGAAGAGATGGAATGTAGTTTTTCTATGACTAACAAAATTACTGTTCTATCTAATGTTACTCTTCATATTTAAAGTCAAACAAACAAAGTCCAACCTATAACTTAACCACATCCAATATTTTTTCAACCACTATGGAAATACCCCATGCACAATTAGTCATGAACCTCTTGAGCCTCCATGACATCCTACACATCCTTGAGGATGAGGGGATGGACCACACTGATAGTGATCAAGAACTAGACATAGGAGTCATTCTCCTCATCGATAACCACCTCATTGGTATTATCCTCATCATGGTGGTCTGAGTGGCTCTTCTAGATTTGAAGGTAATTGTAGGGGCTAGGGATCTCCTCCCCCATCTCATGATGGTGACATAAGGGGTTGGGGGCCTCCCCCCAAGGAAAATTTTCACGATTGGATTTAGAAATATATCCTAAAATAAATCAAGATGAGATATTATAAGCTCAATAAAAAAATGGTTTGTAGCCCTTACTTATGGACAAGGATCTTCCTACCTTGGGAGGATGGGGTGGTAAGCCTTAGGACCTGTTGTCTCCATCACCTCCCCCAACATCCATGTTTATTTTGGCTACTTAATTGTTCTCTTTATTTTTATATGTTCCTTGCTCTCTCTACTTTGTTGTCAAACTATTGATGTGATGTTTATTTTTGTGGGTGTGGTTATTTTTACTACTTTTTAAATTTTTCACGAGGTGTCTTTTCCCTTGGTATGATTATGTTCATGGGATGTGACCTTTCCACCTTCTTTTTTTGTATTATTATTGCTAGACCATATCTTATTTTATTAATATATAAATATGATCTTAAATCAAAAAAATATCTCAAAATAACTGGTTATGAATTTGTGAGTGTCCTCAAGTACCCTAACTTCCATCAAAACTTGTCCTCCAAGTGCTAAAAAGCTAGCATTCATCTATTATCGATGGGTGCTATTTATTTTTCAAGTTCTTCAATATCTTGGAACATTTTCATGTATTGGGTTTTGTCCTTGATGCTTAGATCATTCTTATCCAATTGTTGGCACTATTATTCCTCAAGAAATAGGCGTGCTTCCAAAATTTTACTAGGTTTTGCCAAGTTGAAAAAAATCCCATAGATGATGGGAATATTAGCACTTAATTTATTCAAAAATTAACTACAGACATCCATAGCCTTAGTGAATTATGTAGTGGACCATAGTTTCTCCTATTTTAGATCCTCCATGTTTTTACATTTCTTCAACAAAAGGTGCACAAACATCTTAAATTTATTAATTGCTTCACCAATGTTGGGAATTCTATCAATGAGTACTGGTTCACTTCTCAAAATTATTTGACAAAGGCCTAAATTCATAAGCTAAGCCACTTCAGCTACATCTAATTGGTGCTTTAGTTATTCATTTTGTTTTTTAAACTTGTCTCTTATTTCATGCTCTTCTTAATACAATTGGATGACCTCCTATTGTTTGTAATGAAGCTAGCCTACATCATGACTGTTGAGAATGTTTCACCTAGAAAAATCTAGGGTAAATTTGATGAGGGATGCACCTACTTGCACTAGAGAAAAATTTGTGGGACTTACACAAAGCATGTCTAAAACATCAACCACATATGGGATTATATTAGTGTTGGTCTTTAGAAGCTCAAACCATTCTTCATCATGATACACTTCATCACAAAAAACATCTTGCACCAAGTTTATTTCATGGACTCAGGCTCGGGGAAATAACCCCACAAATATAATTTTTAATCTGGTATGTCTTATTAGAACATGGTATGAATAGGGGGTTCCTAATTTATTTGTTGTTATTACTTTACCTTTTGCATAGGTTCCTTACCCTTTTGAGGGTCACACTATAGATCAATAACTTTGAGATTCTTCTCCCATTGTCTACTAGAACCAATACCAAGGTCCTATATGATGGGGATTTCCCCTTTATTTACTTTAGGTTTTGGAATCTCAATGTCCATTTAATATTTGATAACATGTTGATCTTCACTGGGCCCAATAGGTCATTTTTTATTAGACTCAAGAGTGAGATCATTTGTAGGTTGTGCATCTAGAGACACTTCACCTATGTTTGTAATCACCACTTAGGGAACTTAATGATTAGGATCTACTTGGGGCACCTCATATTTATATTTTGTGGGTATACCCTAGGCTCTTATTAGTGATAGGGTTTACCTTTCTCATTTGGGTTTGGTCTTGGGTTGTTCCTCCTATACCCTATTTGATCTAGTAGCCTCTAGTCTTGTCCTCTTATAATTCAATCATGCCCTTTATTCTATGCATGTTCATGGTTGAGGGTTGAATGATTCATTTTCCTCCTTTTAGCTTCTTGATGTTCTCTTTTAGGGCCTAAGCATATAAAAAATCACCCTGATCTTCCCTTGCATGACTATGTTGTAGGGGTTAATATTAGTTTTATTAGTCTTGTGCCTCTCTACATATATGTGCCTCCATGGGTAGATGTAAATATTATGAAGAGTGTGGACCTCAACATTAATATTCTCCACATCAATATACTAGGATAAAAACACTTATACCACTTGTTAGGATCAATAAGTTATATCCTACAGTGCAAGTAAATAATGTGGAATAAAACAAGTTAAAAATATAAGAGACAAGAGAGAACACATTACATAAGATGTACATGGAAACCCATGCAAGGAAAAACCACAAGGCAAATGGCAACTTCCAAACTTCAATTAACATCAACAACTCCTATCATACAATAACTCCAACAACTCATTTTGGTGCTAACAAATAAGCACTTAGATGATCCAAGCATACAAACCCTCCAAGTTATAACCTCTAACCTCAAATATATCCATGCTTAAAATAAAGCATGCATGATGCTTGTAATCTAAGTATCTAGGTGAGCCAAGAAACATGACCTCGAGGCTCTACCTCTTTATAAACATGTAAGCCCAAACTTGAAAGAATCCAAGAGTGATCCATCTAAAGATGAATAGATATAATGGGGAAGACATGATTAAATAAAATTTACAATAAGAGAGAGAAGAGAGAGATTAACATCATGTGACTGGCAAAAATATGCCACACTTGTGTGAATAGTGATCCTCAATAGTGATGGTTGTCCCCATGTGCCAAAAGTCTTCAAAGAAGATCCTCTTCTAGACAAGATCACGTGTCACCTCCATGTGCTTCCAAAACCTACACCTAACTTCCATAAGTGAGTCTAAAACACCCATAGTGTTCTTCTTGTCTTCATCTCCAAGGGTCAACAAAGTGGATGCTCCACTTTAAATAAGATCTCTCAACAATAGTGATCTTCCTATCTTATTCTTCAATTTGACCACACAAGTTCAAAAGGTGTTGCAATCACCTTTGGACTATCTCCACACATGGGAATCAAGGACACATCAAGAAATGTGCCCCACACCTTAACCCTTGTATTTACCTCATGACAAACCACATGTGACTAATAGAGACAAAATCCATGACCTTTATAAGAGTGCTATTTCCCAATCCCCCTCACATCATATTTATCACACTTGGGACCCTCCATGGGCCATTACCACATCACTTACATGCCACATCACATTCCACATTAATTTCATGCTACATCATCCCATGCCACCTCACCATGATAGTGACCATGAATAGTGAATTCACACATAAAATAATCCCACTTGAAGTCAATATACATAGGATTTTACCACACCTGAGTATTCTTGCATCTATTTACCATCCTGCCAACTTTTATCCTTACACAAAACCAATAGAAGTTTTATTGTACTACTAAAAATTCTTTGCTTTGACTAGCTTTATCAACATATATTCCTCCATAGTAGATTGTAGCACCTAAAGTTACTCTTCACTTATCCACAAACCAATCCTCCATTTAGAAATATGCCATGAACTAGATCATAACTCCCACTAATTAGAAGTATCTGATCTAGTACAAACCATGGATTAAATGAGGCTTCCTAATCTTGATGAATCCAATACATATGAATCATGTCTTCTCTTCCATTATAGGACACTCCCAGGAAGACAACTCATAATGTAATAATTGGGGTACTTCTTTGCTTTCCTATCCTTCTGCATTTCCATCCTTAGTATGCTCCTCCTACCACCTTCATCACATCCTTATCACTTGAGCCATCACAACAGTGATCATGTTGGGGAATGTATCCAACATGTATCAACATATATATATATATATAAGTAAACTTTGCTAAAAAATTTAGCTCTCCATGAAGGTACTGAATATCTTTTACTACATGTGCAACACCTTTACCAACCCATACAATGATTTTTTAATATGAAAACCAATATCTCTTTGCCTCATCTTTGTATCCCTCAAGCTCAACCATATCTTCACAAAGAGATCTCCATGTAAGAATAATGTTTCTCTAATTATTTAACAACACATGAAAATAATACTCTTGATAGTAGTTAGGATATCTCATAGAATTCAATACTAGACTTCTCCATATAGCCTTTAGCTACCAACCATGCTCAAACATGTCACAAGTTCAATAGAGCAATTAATAGTTCCTAATAAGTCATTACACTAATCAGTGGATGACTATACCTACCAATTTTTCAATCCTCAAGAATGCATTATTCTCTATTACATGTCCAAATACATGGCCTTCTCCTTTTAGGAATACTTGGTCTCATTTGTTCTTCTACATGTAGCCTTTAGCTACTAACCATGCCAAATATGACACAAGTGGAATAATCATATCTCCAAGGAAGTTATCATGTTATTTAGTGTAAAGATTCACCTACCAATTTTTTGAGCTTAAAAAATTCATCCAAAATGTATGATGCTCTACCACACGTCCAAACACATGGCTTTATCCTTTCAGAAATGCTAGGTCTCACTTTGGAATCTACATCTTCTTCTTCCTCATCCTCAACTACTTTAAACTAGGTAAAACTTTAGGTTTATTTGTACCTCCTTCCTTTGTATGTATTTTTCTCATTTTTAATATCTCAGCTAACATGTGGTTTGTAGAATACTATTTCATTTGTTTCCAAGAACCACAACAAGGTCATGCCTTATCTTCATCTTCCACTTATGGAGACCAGCTTGCTTCTCAAGTTGTATAATTTATTCTACAGGGACACTATGATTTCTAACTGTCTATTAAAGTTGTTTTAGATTCTCACACAACTCTCCTTTGAGCTTCTCCTCAATAACATTGAAGAGAACAAGATCTTCACCAAGATATCCTCCATAGCTCCATAGAGCAAACTACCTACCATAAACATTTTTTATTCTCATCTTGAACTTGGTTTCTCCTCCTATAATAGTATCTCCCACTTGCACAAAATAACATTTCAATAGAAAACACTCAAATAAGAGTTTTTCACCATGGCTATGATATGAATTACTAGGATAAAAACTCTAATACCATATGTTAGGATCAATAAGTTATATCCTATAATGCAAGTAAATAATGTAGCATAAAATAAGGTACAAAAATAAGAGACAAGAGGGAAAAATTACACAAGATATACATAGAAACCTTGTAATATATAAGGAAAAACCACAAGATAAATGATAGCTTCCAAACTTCAATTAACATCAATAATTCATCTCTTACAACAAATCCTCCAACAACTCTTTTTAGTGCTAATAAACAAACACTCAAGTGAGTCAAGCATACAAATCATTTAGGATTTAACCTTTAACCTCAAATATCTCCATGCTTGAAAAATAACATGCATGATTCTTACAACCCAAGCATCTAGGTGATCCAAGTAACATGGCCTCCAAGATCTACCTCTCTACAAGCATGCAAGCCCAAGCTTGTGAGGATCCAAGAGCAATCCATCTAAGGATGAATAAATACAATGGATATGACATGATTAAATAACATTTAAAAAAAAGAGAGAAGAGAGAGAGACACTGACATTATGTGACCCCAAAAAATGTGCCACACTTGGGTGAACAATGATCCTCAATAGTGGTGGTTGTCTTCATATGCTAAAAGTCTTTGTTAGGATATTTATTTATAATAATAGAAATATCATTCAAATATAATCCAATTTGAGGGGGAAACCTCCAATAATAAGAATAAATGAGGAAATATATTCAATAATGAAACTTATGATGATTATGGAGAGCCATGCTACACAATATATATACCATTAATTGGGAAGAGTCACACCCGTAATAGGGAAAGGTCATACCCATTCATTCCAATTATGTCAGCCTAACTAATAATAAGTAATAAATGTAATATAAAGGATATAATATGCATTCCATAACCTTAGTGCTCATAAGGTTAGGGGTGTAACATGCCCTTCCCCTATAGAAAAGCATTTCCCTTAATGCTTAACAACTTAGGATGTTGTTGCATGAATTGTTCATCCTCCCATATTGCATTTTTAGTGGGTAGATTTTCCATTTGATGAGAAATTCAAAATGCCTCGATTACATAATTTATTTAGTCATGTCTCTATAACAGTCTCAGGTACTATAGTGAACTTCCATTCATCTAATTTAGGCAACTTGAACTAGACTGGAAGCTTGGAACCAATTACTTTATTCAAGCATGAAACATGAAAAATAGGATGAATTTTGGAATAAGGTGGAAGTTATAACTTATAAGCTACACTTCCAATCCCATGCAGAACCTTGTAGGGCCCATAAATTTTTTGTGTGAGATTGATGTTCTTATGTTGTTTAAGTGACCATTGTTTATAGGGTTACAAGCAAAGGAACATCCAATCTCCTTCTACAAAAATTCATCTCACTTTGGTGTTGATTGGTTTGTTGTTTTATCCTATTTTGAGCCACAACCAAATTTTACTTAAGGACTTGAAGCACTTCTTATTGGTATTGAAGATGATCCTTGACTGCATGGGTTTTGGAATGACCCTACAAATAAGATGTAGCAGAAGGCAGGGGGTAGACATAGAGAGCCTCAAATGGTGTCATCTTTGTCACTATGTGAAATGATGTGTTGTACCACCATTCTTCCTATTAAATACATTTGGACCATTATGCTTATCTTTCTGAGGTAAAACAATGTGGATATCCTTTGAGACATTTATTCACAATTTTAGTTTGGCCATTTGATTATGGATGATAAGATGAACTATGGGCAAGTTTTGTGCCCCATGTAGAAAATAGTTTAGTCCAAATTATGTTGGTGAAGATGGGATCATGATCACTCAAAATTATTTTAGGAATTCCATGGATTTTTTGTACCTTTTTAATTAATACTTCTTCCATGATACTAGATTAAAATGGATGAGAAATCCCACAAAAATATGCGTACTTGGTGAGTTGATCCATAACCACTAATATCATGTCCATGTTATTTTATTTAGGTAGGCTTGTAAAGAAGTCGATTGATATTTCTTTCCAAAGTTTTGTTGGAATGGCTAATGGTTGTAAGTGACCTAGGGTCTTAATCATTTCTCCTTTATTTTTTTGACATATCAAACATTCTACCAAAAACATTTTTACATCCCCCTTAAGGCCTTCCCAAACAAAATCTTATTTATATGGTGATAAGTCTTTAAGAACACAAAATGTTCTTAGATGGTGAATCATGCATTTGAGACAATACACTAGCTTTCAATTTTGAATTTTTACACAAAAAGATTCTATCTCTATACCATAATGAGTCTCCTTTCCAAACATACTTATCTATAAAAGATGGGTTCTCTTGAAATTTTTGTATGAGTTTCTTGGTTGGAGTGTCTTGTTGCCACTCTACCCATGTTGCTTTTACACATTCAGTTTATAATTAAGAAATAGCGTAAATTTTTGATTCATCTACTTCTTGTCAATAAAGTGCATCAACTATAATATTTTCCTTTCCTTTTTTGTAAATAATATCAAAGTCATATCCTAACATATATGTGACCCATTTTTGTTATTGCTCTCAAGATGGCTGTTGCTCCAAAAAATACTTTAGATTTTCAAGATCTGTTTTGACTTTGAAATGCCTTCCCATGATATATTTCCACCATTATTTAACTATGTGAATGCTTGATAACATTTATTTCTCATATGTGGGCCTTACCAAGTTCTTTTCTTTTAATTGTTGACTCTCAAATTCTAAGGGAGACCTTTCTTGCATTAGTACTACCCCAATTCCATGGCCAGAAGCATCACATTCTACCATAAATGTCTTAAGGAAGTCTGGGGTAGCTAGCATATGCATGGAAGTAAGAGCCTCTTTTAATTTTTGGAATGCTTGGGTGGCTAAGTATGATCATGAAAATGAATCCTTATTCAATAATGTTGTTAAGGGTGTTTTTATGCGAGCATAGTTGTGAAATAGTATTTTGTAGTAGTATGTTAGACCCAAGAATCCTCTTAAACCTTTGATATTTTTAGGTTTTGGCCAATCTTTAATAGATACAATCTTCTTAGGGTACACTTAACACCTTCATGTGATACCACATCTCCTAAGTACTCCACTTCCTTCACTCCAAAAGAACATTTAGATTTCTTTGCATAAAGTTGATGGTCTTCCAATTCCTTTACTATTTTTTCTACATGTTGTAAATGTTCCTCCCATGTTTTAATATAGATTAGTATGTCATCGAAGAACACCAATATAAATTTACAAAGAAATGGGTAGAAAATTTAATTCATGAAGCTCTTAAAACTAGATGGAGTATTAGTGAGACCAAATGGCATAACTAAGAATTCATAGTAACCCTCATGTGTCCTAAATGTAGTCTTATGTACATCCTCCTCCTTTACCCAAATTTGATGATACCTTAAATGCAAGTCTAAATTAGTAAAGTAAATAACACCATTCAATTCATCCAATAATTTATCAATGACATGAATAGGAAACTTATCTTTCAAAGTGATCTTATTAAGTTCCCTGTAATTTTGGCACACACTCCATGACTCATCCTTTTTTAACCATAACCATTGGAGATGAATAAATAGTTTTACTGGGATGAAAAATTCTTGAGTCTAGCATTTCCTTCCCCAATTTTTCAGTTTTTGACTTTTGTTCATAGGGGTAGTGGTAAGGTATAATGTTACGAGGGATACTTCCTAGACTCAATTCAATTACATGATCATGATCTCTAATTGGAGGTAGGCCATTTGGTTCATGAAAGACCTTTTTATGTTGTTGAATAATTGTTTGAAGATTTGGTGGTTCTTGGTCTTTTACATCATGTGCTTCCAAGAAATGTAGTTGTGCAATTATGCCATAAGATCCTTTCTTAATTAGCTTATCCATGCTATGAGAGCTAAAAATTTAGATTAGTGGGGATTTTAGCCCATTAAGTGTGTATTTTTTTCCATTTATACTAATCATGAATAAGTTTTGAAAATTAAAAACCATTATTCTTAGATGTTTAAGCCATTACACTCCCAAAACTACATCTACTCCCCTAATTGGTATGGCAAACATTTATGAATCTAGCTGATAGTCCTCCATTGAGATCTTGATATGATGATTACCCCCACAAGAGAGTTGTTTTACATCAATAATCATGACTTGAAAATTGGAGACTAGATACACAAATCAATTGATCACATTAGTTAATTTTTTGTCAATGAAGTTATGGGTACTCTTTATATCAACTAAAACTGTCACTTTCTTCTTCTTAATATAACCCATCACTTTGAGTGTTTGTGGTGTGTATATCAGATTTAATGCATGTAGAAATATAGTAGGGATTTATTAGTCCTCATAATTTTCATACTCTTATTCTTTTTTTGGTTCCTCTGTAACTAATTCATCTTCCTCCAAAACATCATTCTCAATAGTCATTAGTCTTTTCTCACCATTGACACAATGCCAACATAGGCCCTTTTCTATTTTCTCCACTTCATTTTGAGGAGATATCTTGGTAATTTGCCTTGAGTTAAAAGAGTTGACTATATTTTTATCAATAATATTATTCACATTTATATCTCACCATGTTAAAGTTTGACCTTACGTCAATATCTTGGTAGTAGAGTTTCATTGCTCAATGTGTAGTGATTGTTGCATTGTTTTCCTAAATTTAAAATGTTTCAATGAATGAACATCATGCTTAATTTTTTCATTTAGTCCATTGATGTAAAATTGTAGTCTCTAATAAGGTGTTACTTCTAGAGTTCAAATTGCCAATCTCATATGCTTTGCATTAAATTCCACTATGAATCCTATTTCTTTCAAATATATTAGCTGGGTGAAATAAATTCCCTTCTATGGCTGATCATAGTGGGCTGATAAGTCCTTAATAAATTCATTCCAACTAAGCCTTTTCCTTTCTTATCACTCATCATCCACTAATACCATTGATAAGGTTCAGATTCTAGATGTAGTGAGGCTATGCTAACCTTTGCATTCTCTGGTATATTTTGAAGCTTAAAATATTATTCCATGAGACTTATCTAGGAGGTTACATCCATATACTAAAACTTTTGGATATCCATATTTGGTAGGTTTAATTTTGGCCCTTGAAAATGTTGTCCTATGTTTGCTTTATTGTGACCTACATGATGGTTTGGATGTGTATGAGTGACTTTAGGATGTGGATTAATTAGGGACCTCAATTCAGATATTAGATCCTATTTAAACATGTATAAACTCTCATTAAATGATTTTGCAAATGGGGCAAACAAATTATCATAGATAAAAGTGACCATTATTTCATATCCCTCGGTATGTTTCCTTCAATTTTAAGTGGTGGACAATAAAGAGAATCATTGGGATTAGTGGTTGAAGAAAAGGCATATGTTTCAAAAGGCATGGATATAGATTTGGTTTTGTTTATATCTCTATATTTGTTCTCAATTCTTGGAGGAAAGTATTCATAGTGAATGGTAACCATAAACAATTAAAACATGTGTTTGATTATGAGCATATATTCCATTGTTGACCAACTTTGACTAGAAAATTTTAGAATGTAAAATGCCTCAAATATGAAAATACAAAGAAAAGAACCCAACTAAAATTTTATGAGCTTTCTAAAAATATATACAAATCTTAAAAGTTCCTAAAATTGTGGACTATAGAGAAATTTTATGGAAAATAATAAAAATGTAATAAATCACTTAAAATAGATCTTCAAACCTCCAAATTTTTACTATGGACTCCTTATATTATTATACAACTTTGGTAAAAAAAAATTAGAAAAATTCATAATGTTCTGCGATATATAGTGGAAATAAACTTATATGCCAAAATTGATGATTTGATACCACTTATTAGGATATTTATTTATAATAACATAAATAACAATCAAATATAATCCACTTTGAGGAGGAAACATCAAATAATAATAATAAATGATTAAATTAATTCAATAATGAAACTTATGATAATTATGGAGAGCCATGCTCCACAATAGATATACCCATAATTGGGAAGAGTCACACCCATAATAATGAAGGGTCACACCCATTCATTCCAATTATGTTGATCTAACTAATATGAATTAATAAATGAAAGATGAAGGTTATGATCTCTATTCCATAACCTTAATACTCATAAGTCAGGGGTTTATTAGTATTCAAATAAAATCCTCCTCCAAATAAGATCATGTGCCACCTCCATGTGGCTCCAAAACCTATAGCCCACTTCCACAAGTGATTCCAAAATACCCATATTATTCTTACTGTCTTCATCTCCAAGGGTAAACAAAGTGGATGCTCCACATATAAAATATTTCTCACTAAAAATTATCTTCCTATCTTCTTCTTCCATGTGACCACACAAGTCCAAAAGGTGTTGCAATCACCTTTGGACTATCTCCACACATGGGAATCAAGGACACATCAAGAAATATGCCCGACACCTTGACCTTTATCTTTTTCACCTCATGACAAACCACATGTGACTACTAGGGATAAAAACCATCCTCTAGTGGAGTGTTATGCCTCAATTGCCATCACATCATCCTGATCACACTTGGGACTCTCCATGGGCCCCTACCACATCACTTGCATGCCACATCACCTACATGAAAAATTACCCACATGCCATACCACCACTAGAAATAGTGATTGTGAATAGGGACTTCACACCTTACATACTTCCACTTGGATTCAATATACATAGGTTGTTACCACACTTGAGTATTCTTCCATCTAATTGCCATCCATGTCTACTGCTACCTTGACACAAACCCATTAAATTTTTTGTTGCACTAATAAAATTTATCTTCCCTAATTGGCTTTGTCAACATTTTCTCCTTCATAATAGATTGCAGCACCTGAAGTGACTCTTCAGTTCTCCACAAACCAATCCTCCATTTGGGATTATGCCATGAACGAATTCACAACTCCCACTACTTAGAAGTATCTAATCTAGTGCACACCATAGATTTGGTAGGTACACCCACTTTAGTTCCTTGATAGAATAATCTGGGATGCCAATCTCATCAAAAACCACCAGTAGTAAAATTATGCCCCAATAAAATTTATGGTTAGGTAGGCAAATGCACCTTTTTAATAGCTTATTCAATTTTCTCAATAAAATACAGGGAGTAATTATACTTTATTCCTTTGGCCAAGCATGCATTTACTTAAATTATGGGATCGATCACGTTTATGATGTACATAGTGTGGCCTTCTTTTTCATATTAGAATGTCATCATCATTTATCAATTGCCTCTTGATCCTCAAGATCCACACTAACATCAATGATAGAAAAAATTAACCGTATTACTTGACTAATCTACTTAGGGGTGATTATCATTCCACACATAGGAAAGTAGACATAGTATTCATTAATACATGAAATTAGAAAGTGAACCGCCTCCTACGGTTTTTCAAAATAAGGTAGTTGGAAGAGTTGGAGCACCCTGACATCTTACAATAAGATGTAGATCGAGAGAACATATGTGATCTCATTCCTAGTGTTTTGGCACTCCACTTAATATTCTCATTATAAGTCAAGTTCATTTATAATTTTTCAATGATTGTAATCAAGGACTTGATAAGTGGAAACCTTAGATTCCTAATCATCCACATGCAAAACTATCTCTCAATATTGTATTTACTCAATCAAAATGGGAAAGGGTAGTGGTGTGGTAACAAAATTATTTATTATATATGCCATTTTTGGTGTCTTTCAATTAGATGTCACTTCCTCTAGCTTTGTGTGTTTTGTGCCTCATGTGCAACATTCACTAGAGCTTTCTTCTTGGATATAAACGGGACTTCCTTCTTTTACGCCCTCACATTCTTCTACTTTAGGAATAGATAGTAATGGATCCTTGCTCCTATTATACTTTTGATTTGGCTATATCACTAATTGGGGTCACTGAAGGTTAACACATGATTGAAAAATTATCCTAAATGAATACATTTTGATTCCTTTTTCCCTAGACTTGAAAATTTTTAGCTTCTTGCTTCAACCTCTTCTAATGACAAATTTGATGCCCATAACCTATAACTTTCTCATACCCACTCCTATGGTTGTTTTACCACTTCCTTTGTTGAATGATCTTCACCACAATATCTACTTTGCATTTTATCACTAAAACACTGTGTAGTCTTCTCTTGTCACTTTTTCATGTTTTGTTTGAGCTATGTAATGCCTTATAAGTTTTCAATAAAATTAAAAATGGAAGGTCTCTTTTTATTTTATAGGCAAATAATTACTTTTACATTAACATCACCATACCATAATCCATAATTTTAACCATTTAATGTTTTAAAGGGCATGCCTTGGCATTCATTTGTAAGATTGCCATTCATACCACTCCATTATTGATAAATGTATGTCCCATCCTTTGTGGGTTGTTGCATCTTTCCTAAAGTGTATTTCAACTATAAAAATTTGACTTTCTTAATTTATTCATGGAAAACTATCTTTTCTATTTTAACTCATTTTTATAACAGTATTTATTTTATCATCTTCATTTCACTTACCTAGGTCATGTGCCCCCTTCTGCACACTTTTTGTATGCACCTCCTCTTGTGCACTTTCTTTATGTGTCTCCTCTTATGCATTTTATTTATGTGTCTCCTCTTATGTGATTATAGCTTAAGAAATTTTTCTATCCCTACAACCCACCCCACATTAAAATATGTGTGTGGTCCTCCACATCAAAACTTAGTGAAATTCATGTCAATAAAGCAAGATAAAATAGAGTGCTAAATACCAAAAGAGCATAAAAAAGGGAAAAATAAATGACAAAGGGTGCACAACCAATGTCATGCTTAATTTAAAATGAAAAAAAGTCCTAAATTAACCTAGTATCATATGCTTTATTCATTAAAGTAAATAATTAAATAGAAATGTAGGGTCAAAGCTGACTATCATTAAAATGGCCTAGTAGGAACTAGCTATCTAATATTTTTAATTTACAAGTGCTTGTTGAAAATATAAAATTAACAATAAATTAGCCATCCCATCAGATATATATTTTATCTAAATGGTGCAAAAAAATTGAATCATAGACCAGGATATGCATACCAAAATGAAAAAAATTGGTTTTGATATGTCGATCATGCCAGGCTTTCTATTTTTACTTCTCAACTCTGTCTCCAGTGTGTGAGAAATTGTGTTTCATCCAACTTAAATAGAGAATTTAGGAATGATTTTAGGGATCCTCATCATATAATATGCCTAAATTCATAATAAGTAAATAGGGTACAAGGAACTCTACCAGTAAAACTACTTCACTCTCAAAGACAAAAGTAAAAGGAGTACTCTTGTTCAACCTTTTGTATGTGGTTTGATACATCCATAAGACAATGAAAACTTGATCATCCTAATTAATACAACTAATGTTGTAAATATTTTTTAGTTTATTACCTAAGACATTATTAAATGTTCAGTTATGCTATTAGCTTGAAGGTGGTATGAAGTGGTCTTATGGTGAACAATCATGAATTTAGCCAACATGATACACATTATTTCATTGAAAAATTGAGTGACACGATCACTTGTTAAACTTAAATTGCATCCATACCTTATTATGATATTTTACCATAGAAATATGATGGTGGTTGTAATAGTACAATCACATGTGGGCACTACTTTAGCCTAGCATGTGAGATAGTCTGTGGTAATAATGATGAATTGCATGCTAGTCTATCACATAACTAGTTGAATGGGCCCAATGAAATCAATAGCCCATTTTTCAAATGGTTCATGATAAATTATGGGATGAAGAGGTATAACATCCATTTGTCTTGGTTTACCTATGCACTGAAAGATATCACATTGGCATGCATAAGGTGGGCTACCACAACCCAATTAGTAAAACCTTTCATATTATTGCATCACTAATATAATGTCCTCTTACGATTCCCTCATGGACATCCTAAAGTAATTTTTCTTGCTAATAATACATTACACACCTTTTTAGTATTTCATCTTAAATAAGTTTGTGCAGGTATCTACCAATAAGCTAAAAAGGGGCAGTGCATACAACTAGTTGCTTTGTTCTCTTAGGTGGTAAGGTTATCTGGCATGGAGCATATTGTGATATAAACTATAATTTCCTCCAATAATTCAAGCATGCATGTAAATTTAAATTTTTTTACATTAGGTAAATCATCCTCTATGGAAAGCAGTGGTTTACCAGATTGAACATGCGATAGATATTTGGGTCTAAAATTAACTTTATCTAGTTTAACAGCCAAAAAGAACTAGAATTCTTGGAAGAAAACAATCCATTGGCAGATGCACCTACACAAAATTGGTTTATTTAAAAAATAATTGAGTGATTCATGATCCATATATAACATGAATGGGGATACCAAAAAGTATTGGTGAAAATTTTGAAGCATATAAACCATAGACAAGGCCTCATGGTCTATCATAGAGTAGTTTTGATCCACTGGGGTGAGCTTCTGAATAGCCAAAAATATAAGATGATCAAGACTTCCCTCATCAAGTTGTGTGAGTATAGAACCAACTACCATGCCTGAATCATTGAGATGTACATGAAATGGTTGATTATAATTGAGGAACTCTAGAATGGGTGCAGTCACTAGTTTTTATTTCAGGGCCTCAACCGCTTGTTGGTATTGAGCTATCCATAACAATAGGCCATTATGATTTAGTAATTATTCTATCATAATGGTCATGGTAACATAATCTCTAATGAAATTATGATAGTATCCTATGTGACTTAAGAATGCATGGACCTCATGTAGATTGGTTGGCACTAAGATTTGAAAGATGGCCATAATTGTAGTTGGATCCACCAGTAGTCCAGTTCAGCAAATAATATGTCATAATAGAATCCAAAATGAGATGGAAAAGATGCACTTATTCATATTTAAATAGATTTGAAGCTGGAAACAATGTTCAAACATGAGGCATATATTGACATAGTGGTTTTTCACTAAACCATACATGGTCTAGTTATCCAAGTAAACATGAAGGAACTTGTGGATGAAATCCTTGAAAGATTCCACCACAATGCATGAGAACATGACTAATACATTATTGAGGCCAAAAGGGATAACATTATATGTAAATTAACCCCAATCAATTTCAAAGGTTGTCTTTTCTTTGTCTTCTTCAAAAAATTGAACCTTGTGATAGCTAGAAAAGCCATCTGTGAAGGTGTAAATCTCACACCCAACAACACCTTCAAAAATTTCCTTGATGAAAGGACTTGGGAAAGGGTCCATTACACATACAATTTTGAGTAGCTTATAATCAAAATAAATTTGAATGTGAACATCCTTCTTGATGATTATCACCATTGGACTAACCCATTTAGATTCATCAATGGGAGTAATAACTTCAGCATTTAATATGATATCAATTCCCTCTTTAACTCAAGCTCATAGATTTGAGCTCATCTGATATGGTTGTTTCTTCACCAGTCGAGATACTTAATGCAAATTGGTGTGTATCTTACCCAATAATAGATGCACTCCTTTAATTTACATGTAGTTGTGTGGGAAAACATCTTGGTGTTAGTGTAATAGTTCAAATATTTTGGTTATCTCAACATCAGACCAACAATTTCACATAGTGGCTAGTTTCAATGCATCATTCATTCCAATGTTATAATAAACCATTTGGAGTGGTGCAGAATATAGTTTCTAATTGTATTACATCATATCTATGACATAAATCACCCCACACTCCTTATATATATTTAAGTGGTCAAATAATGGCTCTAGAGGATCAAAACTGGTACCTTCATCAACTTGTTACATAACCTTTTGTTTGCCTTTTCGTATTTATTATCGATGGTCATATTTGGATTGTAATTATAGTTATAACCAAGCCATGGTAGGAGTATCAATTTCTTGGAAGATGGCCAAATTTTCCTTAGTTGTGCCTTACATGTGTCATATCTAATTTTTAACCGATGCTTGATCACCCACAACTACTTGACAGATCACTTTCAAAGACAAATTCAAATCCATCCATGGTGAATAAAAGGCAAAGGTGAAAAGAAGACCATGTTTGATGCACTACTAGATATCCGGTGAATTTACATGCCCTAGCCTAGGTGCATAGGGTACCATAGAATGCATGTACCCATAATAATTATGGTAAAAATGTTTCATCAACACTCTAAAGGCTTTCAAATTGTATTATATTTTATTTCAAAGAAATAGTACCACTATAACTTTGGGTGGTGCAAACACAGTTGACATGGTGGAAGTGATTATGCATGGTTGTACATACTTATTCTCATAAATGCAATATGTACAAATGAGTAGACCACCATCGAGCATCTATTGATTGAAATAGAAAATTGTTCATGTGGAATCTTGCATTATCATTAACATAGTAAGCCTCTAACTCTTGTAAGTATTTGGAGACCTCTATCTGACCATAAAACTTAGGTGCCTAGTCCAACTATAAGCATGTTCCAACCATCAGGCATCCACCAATGAGGTAAATAATTTTATGGCACTGAGTGAGATTTGGAGAGGAGCTTAGGTGGATATCCAAGACACCATAAATGTACATTGCTAGATCATATGAACCTTGAGCGTATTGGTCATAAATTACATTTGTAATGTTAGAGATAAATTGAGCATATTCCCATTGCAAGATGGCATCAGAAGTAGGGTCCATGTGTTCATTTCCTTGGGTAGTAATGTTATAAATTGTATTAACATCATCATCAACATTAATGTGTTCCACAAAAGAGGGTCCTTGGTCATTATTTATAGGAGTGTCTATGCATTGTGTGTCATTATCAAAGATGATACACCACTTATTGAAATGCAATTCAACATTATTCACATAGCACCAAGGTCAACCCACATTAATAAGGAAGTCATCAACTTTAGAAATCTTGATCACCTCGAAATCACCCTTGAATGTGACTCTAAATATGTTGATGGTGGCATCCTTAAAACACCTATGGGTAGTGTGCGAGCCTTATTTGACATGAACAATACATTTGGGGAGGTTACAAAGTAGGGCTCACCATATTTTTTCTAGGTGTAATTGGTTAGAAAAATAACCTCTATGTTAGTGTCCATCAGGATGTCACAAATCATTCAACTATCAATGGACACACCTCTTTGCCACATTCTAGATTTGGTTGAATATGGGTCTCTTATCACTATGTATGGTTCAAATGATGATCCTATGAATAATTTTCCATTTTTTTTTATAACCTATTTTTTAAGAGAGGGATGGTTTCCTCATTAAAGAATAGTTTTCATAGCTCTTGGAACTCATCATGCCCAAATTATGTGGGTACCATGTTTATTTGCATCCCAATCCACATGTTAGTATCCATGTCCTTTAAAAACTCAATTTCACCTTGCAATTCTTGGAATAAAGCCATTATGTCATGAAATACTTCTTTCTAATAGTGAGCATAGAGATAGTATTATGCATGAGGTTCTTCATGTTGAACCTTTTCAATAGGTGGATTTGAAAGTGGTTGGGAATGAGCACCACTTCATGTAGTAATATTTACCTTGGGTCTAATTGGTGGAGTGGTAGGGCACAATCTCCACTAAGCATTTGGATTTTTTTCAACACCTATCATACTAGTGCCTTTCTCATTCCATTCTTTATTAATTACAACATACAAATTGGGACATTCTTCCATGTGATGTTTATTTTTACAAAAGGTGCATGTTGGATAGATCTTGTAGTCACACTAATAGTGGTCAAGATAGTCTCACTTATAACATGTCCTAGGTGGAAAATGACCACCTCTACATCCATTTCCATGCCCTCAACCTCTGAAATATCAACCTCCACCAACCTCTTGGTTGTTGGCTATGTAATTTTGGCATGTACCTCACATGTGCTCTTCATAAATCTCATTAATGGCATAATAGTCATTGGTATCATGTGTATGTGCATCACATATTTTACAGTATAGTGACACTTTAGCTTGGTTGGCACACTGGAGCAAGGAACAACTCCTTAAATCATGATCTTTGTTGTAAATCTCATAGGACTATTTCAATATAACACAAACATTCCTCCATGGATAATTATTCTTGTTATGGCCTTCCAATTCACAATCAACACACCATAAGCCACTATGAGTGTCATAAGCATTATTGTCCATAATTGTCTCCACCTAAGAAGCCATCACAACAATCTGATCCTCTATAAATGGGTTGATCCTCATATCTATACTTCTCATGGATTTGATGTGGAGGGTGGTTTCCATTGACTCTTATAGTTCAATGAAAGTCTTGTGAGATAAGGCTTATCAAAATGGAAGTAATAAACCTCCCACAAAACAATAAGCATGATGCATCGGGTTAATCACAAATTATAGATTCAAAAGAATAATTTTTAAATGTGCATTATACATGTGTACACTCTCAGTGAGATCTTGCTTGTTATCTTTTAAGGAAGCAATAATTTTCTACTTAAATTCTGGGATATCAAATTATTAGAGAAAAATAATCTTTAATAATTCATAATTCACAATCGCTTATTAGGGATCAAATTTATTATACCAATTATGCATGATCTAATAAATTAGTGTCAAACTGATTTTCCTTTCACTTAGAAGAAGTGATACCCTACACTCACCAAAAGAGTTCACACTCGTAAACATGTTTAGATGTATTTTTTACACCTCAATATTCAAGCAAGTGAAGTGTCATCTCATAGTAGATTGTAGGTGCACTGGGTGGTTATAATGGGCCTTGTTATGGCATTCCTCTAGTTCCTACTAAACCCTATGATGTAGGTCCTTCAGTTCCTCCCAAGCTGCCTCCTAATCTTCCAGCTCCAATAAAACCACCTTAAGTGTTTCATCTCATGCCTCCTATAGTAAAAGGTGCACTAGAGATAATGGGAACTAGTGGAGGTTGATTATTTATTGTTGGGCCTTTAGTCTACCCACTAGTTAGATTCGGTCCACTAGGCATTCCAAGGTGAGCCATATGTTTTTCTTGTAATGAAAAGGTAGAAATTAATGGTAAATTGTTATCTTGATATTTTACTTCTAGAAATTCCTCTACGGTCTTGGTTTCATATTCAAATTCAGATTTTATAATGTTAGTATCCTAATTTCTAACAAGAATTTCATCAAACTCAAATGCATGATCATGTACCATGGTGGGGGAATTGGGTCTATTTAGATTGGGTTTTGCTATCAATATTTGTTCAAATTTATATATACATACCTATGCCAGTGAAGGGAATAAATCCATGGTTAGGGAGTACTCACCATGCCTTTCTGCCCTCTTATAGATTATTATAACACTCCCATTATCCTCTTGTTTACCTCTGAGATCGTTGCCTCTCATAGCCTTATGCTTATCTTCATCATACTTATGCTTTTATATTTCTCATTATTTGACTTTCATGTTGAACTACCAATCCCATACCGATGCATACCCCTCCATTTCCCCACCAATCACACTATTCATGCATGAGAGAGTTTATCCATCTATGGGGAAGCTATCAAGTACAAAATCTACCTTGAGCTTCTTAATCTCTAAAGGAAATTATTTGACATACCTCCATGTAGTTCCCTTAGGAATTTAAACTGTGCTTCTTCCAAACAATAAAATGTAGAGATAACGTATTCCAAGACGTAGCTATTAAGTGCTCCCTTCCACCACACATCCACCACATATATCCAAGTAGATTTTAACTTTACAAAGGATGTTTGATGCTTTACTGACCAAGGGGATTTCCATCTGTAATTTATTGAACAAACTTGTACATATGTTGAAAGCCAAACATGAAAGTGAATGGGTAATTCTACTAAGAATGTTTCAGATAGAGAATCATATAAGTGCTACTCTACCTATATGTACATAGAACTCATGGTTCGTTGAAGCATAAATTTATCCTCTACAGTACCAACCCAACACTTGATGTTTTCCAAATATATCCACTCAAGAATCTTTCTACCATTATGCTAATAAATGCAATAGGTCTTCGAAATGGAACCAAAATGTTGGGTTTATTTTTCTCTCTAGTTTTGCACAATTAAGTACTTGTCACATGCAAAGATGAAGGGAGAAGTTAATGTGTTAACATGCTAGCATATCACATGAGTGACATCATGAACTCACCCGAGGTATATAGCCTATATCAATTCCCATCAGTTCTGTCACATGATGGTAAATAGACAAATATTACTTAGGTGTTTGAGTTAACACATTTAGTCATTGTTATTACAAACATCATTCTAGAGTTATCCATTTAATGTATTCACACAGTGCAAGTACTCTAATATCATAAAGCATAATTAACACCATATAGATTCAACACATCAAGATTCATATAATATTAGTTCCATTGATCTCATTTGATAAGATTACAAAGCTACTTCATTGAATACATGATCTCTATATATCTTTATCTTAATATCCACAACACATCTACTTTCAAAAACACCTTCTATTCAAAGATAAAGGGGTATTTATACATAAGTGAACCCTTTCTTGGGTTACATCATTAATTTTTTATAGATGACAAGCCAATGATTATTTCAGAAAAAAATTTGTGGCAAGCCATTACAATTAAGTTCCTTTTGAACTGGACCCAACAACCCCTATATACTCTCTCTATGCTAGATATTTACTTTCGTGTTACTCATCCTTCATGAGCTGATGCTAGATTCATGATCCCATTAATTTTTGATACTTGTAGGAACTATTTTGTAACTGTATTTGCTTCTTTGGCCCTTGTCCTAGTCTTGCTCTTTCCTGAGTCCTATGTCTTGTGCTCCTTATTCTCTGTTTCCTTGTCTTTCACAATACCCATTTGTGACAAGGTATTCTACATTGTTATTCTGTATTTATCTCTTTTGAGTTGTTCTCTCATTCACCATTATCTTCCATGCTCTTCCCATGCCCTTAAATCCACATACTTATGGCTCAAAAATACTTAGAATATACTACAAAATTTGGGTCCAACATTTTTTTATATACATTTGAAATTTTTTAAATTTTAAAAGTGGTAACTGATGATCCCATCAATGGGAGGACCATGGGTAGTGCCTATATCACATAGTGTAAGGGTCACATGTCATGATTAAAATGTCCTAGATGGACACATAATTAGAATTTGATAAGAAATCATATGTTGTATGATAACTATCATGATCATTTCTCATATAATCATGTGTATGATGGGTAACTCTAGAATCCTATGACTCTATAGGGTTCACTACATAGTAAGATAATTTGTCACTATATATGTTACTAACTAAGTATGTGTTACAAGAGAATATGTCCTCTGTGAGCCCTAAATAAATCTCTAATATGATGGGATTTGAATAGTTAGATATTTATTAGACTCAACTACTATCCTGTAAACTAGGTTTATGGAAAAATCTTGCATATGTGTAACCATTGGTTTTATATATTGATCATTTATGGGTGTATCACCAACTATGGTAGTGGTGGGCTTGGATGAGGAGATACCATTAGTTGTAGAGGGTACTCATATCATAACCTGTAACTATGACTACCTTATTACAATGTATGTACTTGAGACATCGATGCACTATAGATGGTACTGCATGAATATTGTACATCCAAGGGTGTCCTAACAACATGTCAAAGATATTGTTACTCTGTGGAGCTAAGAATTGAGTGGATAGCATGGCAGAGCCCACCTAAAGATGCATAACTATTTGTTTGAGGGTATTTTATTTTTTACATAAAATTCCTTAAATTTTCTTGATGTATCTCATATATATTATTGTGTGGATCTAAGGGAGTAAAAGAGTATCATTTTGTACACATTCTCATTGGACCCATTATTAATCATGACACTATGTATAATTTTCTCATTTACATAAGCTCATATGCATAGTGCATGAAAATATGAATCATCATCAACAATCTCACTATCATCAAATGTGATAATAAGATGTGGTGAGGTGTCAATAAGTGTACCAATAATCAGGTTTATTGGGTGAACATATGTCACAGGTGGAGAATACATATTTACATTAGAGGTGTTTCTTTCAGAGTTACATTATTTAAACTCATCTCGGTATTGAAATAAATAATATGGGTTGCTTACAAATAGAAATTAATTTATTTTATTTATGGTGCTTATCCATTGATAGGTGGCATGTACGCACTATTATGCCACCGCCTTACTCCATCACCTTAACTACACTATTTCAACCTCCATATTATCATTTATCTGTGTTGTTCTCTATTGATAAGAATTAGTAATTGTAGGAAGTAGGTGATGTGTAGGTGACCATTGATAATTGAGCTCCTCCAATAGGTGGTCATATGAGTCTATATATGTTGGATCTATCACAAACTATAAGAGATGATTTCTTACATTATTTAATTCAAATTATTCTCTAATTTAATTTAATACAAGAAAATGGTTTAATATAAGAATGTTGTTGAGTGAATCTCAAGCTATGTTAGACCAATTATAGGGATAAAATTTGTTGTTCTAGTCAAACAGAGCATTCATGGGGTCTTTGGAAATGGATTTATTGAAAGATAAAAGGCCTTTTAAGTCAAGGGCTTCATGTATGCTATAAAATGGGGAATTGAAACATATTATTCCCATTACAAAAATGATTGTGAAGAGTAACAAACTTCACAATGAAACAAAATTAAATTTTATGTAGTCTACAATGATGGTAGATCTAATATTAGTGTATGCATTAGATAACATGGATGTGTTGAAATAAGATATTTGACTTGCACAAAGCAGAGGCATAGACGCCTTCATGCTCAACATCAATGTATGGTGAGTGGAGCATCCAAAATCCATATCCCAGGCCGCTAAAGAGGTGGAAGGCAAATAGAAATAAGATTGTTCATGGGTATATGCTAATAATTCATATCAACACTCCATAAAGGTAAGAGCGTGAAAGTCTAGAAAAAAAATTATAAATTGCTTAGTAAATAGAGAAAATTTAAAAAATCCCATATCCTTGTGATGCATATAGATTCTTCAAGCTTGTTTTACAAATTATTCAAAGGAATGAATACAATGGGATATAATGGGATACGAGAAATGATAGACACATCGTTGTTATTCAATTATTCATCTGTAAAATTGATTATAAATTACATAAAACATGGGTATCCTTACAAAGCATTGACTATTTCAACAAATGCAAGTGACATGTGTCCAACCTAATCATTTCACCTTTTCAAACATAATGTCTAAGGTGATAGCCAGAGGTTGAAACACTATAAGCAATGTCCTCATAAACTGCATAGGAAGGTATACATATAATATAAATACATGTACATATTATTAATAATATAAAATATTATATATTTTATGTAATATAATATAATATAATTTACTAATATATATTTAATAATATATTATTAATATTAATTATAACATGGGAATATTAATATTATAAAAATATTAGTAGTAGATATAAATATTGTATATCTATATAATTTAATATAATATTGTATTATTTATTGTATATAATATATTTATATATTATTTTATTTAATACATTGAACTAACATATCATTTGGAGAGAGAATGCCTACATTGTTAGGGAATTGAATCCAAGTCCAATGAACTACCTAAAATAGGATTTTGGCCGAACACATGTCCACACTTGGCATGATCTATTGGTTCATAAGATTTTGGTTGAATCTGCACCAACTCCATGAATGGGTTTTGAAGTAATGGTAGGCTATGATTATTGGTAAGATTCAATTCCACCCCTATGAAAAAGGAATTTTTATTGTGATATTTGATAAAATTGAAGACAAAAATGTAGTTTTTAGTGATGAACTTTAGTGGGAATGGGGACATCATTTACTTATGGCACAGCCATGGTACCCTAATTTTAACATGTATACTAATTTTTTTAATTTAAAACCCATTTGGATTAGGCTTCCTAATCTTCCTCTTGAATTTTGGGAGCAAGATGTTTTAGAAAACATAGCAAAATCTGTTAGAGAATTTTGGAATGTTGACCCCAAAACCCTGGAAGGGTTTCATTCAACCTATGTTTAGATTTTAGTTAATGTGGATATTACTAAAGATTTGCCTATATAGATAGAACTAAAAGTAAAAAATAAAATATAGATGCATCCCTTTGACTATGAAGGTCTTCCCTTCAAATGTCGTAGATGCTTCTAAACTGGCCATTTGGTAAACGCTTGTTCTTCCCTTAAATGTAAAAAGAAAAATTCTTGGTGGAAGGAGGATGGCCCTGAACATATTACTGTGCAACCTCTAGCTGAAAGAGAATAAAGTAGCACAACTCCTATCCTGGTTCTAGTTGAGGATCAAAGTGTACAATCAAAGCATGGGTAGAAACCAGATTTAGAAACTTTTACAATAGGGAACAATCTTTTGGCTTGTACCCCTTCAATGAAATTTCAATCCACCATTTCAGAAAAAAGGAGTTTTGTCAAATGACTCCCTTAAAATCCCCATTCCAATTCTTTTGCTCTCTAGGGTAGGTGGAGATTGGATTGTTGTGTGTAATAAAAAAGGAAATAAAGGCAAAAATTAAATGGATCCTTTGAAAATGACCCTTAGATCTCAAAAATAACATTTTTAGCATGCGTCATAGTTTTTTTCATTTCTCTACTCTTCAACATTTTAGTGGTTGTTATTTTTTCTTTGTTTAGGAAAACTTTTTATCTTCCTATCTTTGAAGGTAGGCTTGTTGTTTTAGGTGTTCTTAACCTTGTGCTATTCATTATACTTGTTTTCTTCTAGGCCATGAGATTTTTTGCCTAGTTTTTTGTGTTTTTTAAGTTTTAATATATGGCTAGGGGTTAACCAAAACCCCATATTTATCAAAAATATATATTATATGTGATTAATTATGACATATTTATATTAATTATTATTATTATATATATATTTAAATTTTAATATAATTTTTTTGGATCAATACCAAGGTTCAATGGGTCCATAAAGTTTTTACAAAAAAACTAGACCTCAAGGATTTTTAAAGTGAAATTGAGATCCCTACCAAAGACAAGGCCAACCAAGTGGTAAGTCTGTAAAATGTGAAAAAACAAAATCTAACAAACATGACCAATATGATAGCCTTTGATAAAATAGTAAAATACAAAATGAACACTATGCCAAAAAGACCAGACAAGGCACATTCATTCTTTTGACTTAACCTTAGGATTAAGATTAAGCCCTGCAACCATGACTTGCTCACCACTTAATAAAACTCAATGAATCCTAGGTTTAAAACCACCAATCAAAGCAGATCTATGATTACTAGCCAATCAATCACACATTTTAGTAAAAACCACTTGACTAGGCACTCAAACTAGCTAGGGAGGAGCCGTTCCATGAGATTGATCCACCAACTGACATAAAAACTCCACATCAACCACCCTTTCCTCATAATGTCTTGATTCTTTCTAAAATTTGAGCACCATAATAGGGCTTTATATCTAAGCCAAGGGTGGAGGAGAGATAAAATGACCACCAAATAGAGGAGGATATCAAAGATTACCCTAAAACTCTTTCATAAAACCCAATAATGCTACAAACCTAGTCTTCAAGGCCCTAAAGACTGAAATTGGGATGAACCCAAAATCATTGTTTCTAGAAAAGGGAAGATTAGGAAACCCTACCAAATTTTTTAGTAAACCCTTATTATGAACTAGAGCCATAAAAAAATTGAGAACCCTGGTTATCCTTTCCTTATTAGGCACCAACACTAACACATTTGAAGTGAAAAGAGCAGCCACTTCTAAATTGACTCTACTCAAAGGACAATCCATTATATTTTTCCCACAAGGTTAAGAGAATGGCCTGCATGATCTCCTTCGATGGTGCCCAAAAGATCTTCTTTACATGCACTCTAGAAGCTCCTCTACTAAAAGCCATTTCCCTAACTTTTCTACCTCCAACCACCGCTGGAACCCCAAGGGCCATTGCAACAAAATAGTCCATCCCTGTCATTGTTGCTATGAATGACAAAGAGGAAATCAAAATAGGAGGAAATAATTTTCAAGAATATAGGGGTAGAATAGAAACCTCTCAAAGAATTACACCACCCACATTAATAATCATGCCTATACTTATTACCAATGATGTCAACCTCATGTCAAGTGAGAATGAAGTAGTAAAGGAAAGGGTTGAATAAACATCACCCCTAATTATGACCCAAGTTTAATTTTTGAAATCCCCTCAAACTCTTCCCATGAGGCTCTTTGATTATCGACTATTAAAGACTTTTTTTAATCTATACCATCGTTAGCAATAAAATTGATTGTATAATTAGCCTCCCTATAACAATGATGACTTTCCCAAACTTTAAACCTAGCTAAACACTCCCAAGCCTTAGATAGTTATGTATTATAATATATAGAATATAAACATAATTAGTTAATATATATAATGTAATAGTATAATATATACCAATGAGATGTGGGTGAGTTAGTAAAGTGGCTTGGTTGTGTTGTCCCCCAAAAATATCACTCATTTTTGGGACAACATTTGAACTATTTTGGTCCTATAGACCAAAATTGTCTCTTCCCTTTTCAAAACTTGTCCTGGGCATTCAAATTCCTCATTTCTCAAGCTTCTTAGAAATATACAGACTCTACAGGCTTAAATCTATGCACTCTGTAGGCTTGAATCTATGGACTCTATAGGCTTAAATCTATGGACTCTGCAGACCAAGTTCAACGAGCTTCACAGGTTGATTTCTATGGACTCTACAGAAAAGAAGCAAGATTTCAACACTTAGGCAATCTCAAAGTTGGTTTAATGACCAGGTTCAACCAAAAGAGTTTATCAACAAGAGTTCAACTGCTTTCAAGTTCAAAGGCTTCTACAGTCAGGTTCAAAGGCTTCCACAAACAGATTCAATCAAAAGAATAAGTTTATGAGGCTTGAACCATTGAACTATTGAACCACTTTGGTTCAAAGGTTCAACAGGGTCAATATTTAATTGGTTTAACGATTGGTTCAACAGAGTGGTTCAATGCTTCAGTTCACTCAGTCAGTTCATCAAATAGTTTAAAGCTTAGTTCAAAGTTTGTTTCAATGGAGTGGTTCAATGCAAAAGTTCAAGAGAGCCAAATTAAAGGACAAGTGCCCTTGTGGAGGGCACTTGGTCGAAAAAAGCACCATTAAGAAGGGTCATTTTCAAAGAAGCCGCAAAGGTAAATTCTTTCAGAATTTTGTTTAAGGCAAATGAAACTCTAGCAAATACAAAGGCATAATTCCTTCAAAATTTTTATTTAAAGGAATTCCTTCAGACAAAAAGTCCAAAGGAATTTGGAAAGGCTAAAGAACAAAGCAATAATTCTTGCAAACTTTTTGTCTGTGGGAAAATGTTTGCAGACTTTTTGTCTGTGGGAAAAATGTCTGTGAGAAAAATGTATGCGAGAAAGTTCTGAAGGACTCCAAAGATAAAAGGCCATCGAAGGACCCCGAAGGGTAGGTGCCCTTATAGGGGACTCTCAGCTACCAAATTAAAGGACACTTCCCCAAAGTTGAAGGATCACCTTCCCTTCAGAAGGATGCAAAACAAAAATTCCAAAGAAAGCCCAAAGGTTGACGCGCCCGAAGACGTCAAAGTCAAGAATGGTGAACTAGCCATTGGAAATTCAAGCATAGTGACAGGTGCACAGACGTCAATTTTAAGGTTCGTAAAATAGCAATTGATTTTGAAAAGCCTTAAAGAAGAGCCAAAGAACTTAGCCTGAAGGCCATTCGAAGACTGCTCGAAGGGTAGACACCCTTACGGGGGCTCTTCCTGACCCAAAGTGGATCATTTATCAAGGCTTGAAGGGCAGGACCCCTCTGAGAAAGCTCAAATGACAAAGCTGAAGGAATTATTGAGGAAAGTGACATGCCTGCAAACATCAAAGTTGTGATAATGAAATAGCCGTTGATCCTTGTAGATTTAAATCTACAGACCCAAATGCATTTAAAGGCTTTAAGGCCAAGATCAGCAAGAAGTGACTAAGGAACAGAGCATCAAATTAAATTCATGACCTGATTCAATTAACTAGAAAAGGAGGAATGAGGAAGGATCAAAAACATTTACACATCAAATATGTTTCTATAAGCAGACCGCCAGGTGGATACTGAAAGATGCAAACTTTCAATAGTGTGACTTGTTTCTTCGTATTGAAAAAAGCAAATGGATAAATGCCCCTAAATTCTAGCCTGTCTTCTTAACAGAATTTAATACAACATGATGTGTTACTAATCCCAAGTCTATCTTGAAGAGGCTATATAAGGGACCCTCTTGTTAGTGTAAAAGGATCTCTATTTGATAATCAGAAACAAAACTCTGCCCAAATTGGAAGGCATTACTGAGACTTTGAGCTTAGATTGTTGATCATATTTTGTTATTGAAATAAGAAAGCAAGTGACTTTTTAGACTTTGTGCTGTGATATCTTTGTTGTTGGGGAAACTGTTCTTATGTCTTTTTCATTAATCTATTTTCTATTCCTTTAATTCAACAAGCAGAATTAGTGAAAGTAGTCAGGAAGGTGTCCTGAAGTCAATTGTGGAGAGACTTTGTGCCCCCATAATTTCCTTTAGTGTGTTTTCTTTTTATTTCCATGTAAAGGACTTTGGGATGACTTTTTGCCCTCATTGTCCTTCGTATCTCACTCTTGGGCAATTCAGGTGGAGACTTTGTGCTACATCTCAATTTGTTGGTTATTACATCCCTGGTTACATTTTGCAATTACTACCAGGAGTATTCTTATGGTTTGCTGAATAGTACTTTTGAAAGAAGAGGAGTGCTTTATGTCATTTCACTTGAGATTTTTCATTTGATTTGCATGCATAATCTCTGAAGAAAGAGAGATGGATGGTTTGTCCTACCTTTGAGTATTATTTTCTATATATATATATATATATATATATATATATATATATATAGAATATCTATAGGGAACCTCTCCTTGATGAGAGGAGAGATTAGTCCCCTTTTGATGTGGTAAACCTACACATTTGGATGACCAATCTTCCTACTTTGGCTGATCAAACTTATTTTGTTTATCAGTACGTTGATCGACAAAATAATCAACCAACAATTTTTGGTGACTCCGCTGGGGATATAACCCATTATCATTATAACCCTTATCCATTATAGACTCTGGTGACTCCATTACTTGTCTTACCCATTATCCATTTATAGCCTTACCATCTTCCTCCACCTCTATTATTTTATCTGGTCTGCAAAACCAGAGCTACTAGGAAAGAGTTCACAGTTTAAAGCCTCAATCATCAAACTGAAGCAAGGTCAATTCTTTTCCATTTTAATTCACAATCTGGCAGATTCAAGGTATACACGAACCCAAAGGGCTAAATGGATTATTGACCCTATATTCAAGTTGGTACAACAAAGTAATTTTGATCTGTTTCCTTCACCATCTCACCTCCAACGAACCAAGAGCTTTCATCCTACTAAAGTTAGATCTTCATTGCCAGACAAAGTATTCACTTCTACTATTGATAAAGCTTTGCCAATAATTACCCCTCTGAGATTTGTTATTCCTCATTTTCATAGTCATATAATGGCAGTTCAAGGCCCCTGGGGTAATGCTTTTGGTCCTCTCAATCTTACTCCACCTCTACATGAGCTTCCACATAGTTCAAGGAAGAATTTTCCCAAATTCTATGGTGATGGGAAAGTTCATCCTGATGAACACATTGCAGCCTTCAACATAGCCTGTGGATTAATTGGAGTAGAATTTGAAGATGTAGCAGTCAGGGTATTTGTAGAAATATTACAAGGTGCTACTGTAGATTGGTTTTATCATCTACAGGCTTAGTCAGTAACTAATTGGAATACCCTCAAAGCTAAGTTTGAAGCTAGATTCAAACATGTAGAAGATGCACATGCACTTTTAGCTCAACTTACACAGATGAAGAAAGAGCCTCATGAACCAATGAGATACTTCATAGATAAATTTGACAAACTAAGGAACATAATTCCTTTAATTACTCGACCTATAGCTGAGAATCTCAAATGCTTTTTCATTAATTCTTAGTTACTTGAAGTAAGTTTTATTTTGAGACATGCTAGTCAAATAGATCTTGCTATAGCTCAACTTTTGGCCATTAAGGTAGAAGATGATCTCATCTTAGCAGGGAAGATAAGAAGAGATCCAAATAGAAATAGATCCTCATCATCTTCTGAATATTCATCTATAGGGACCACTAATCTAATGGTGCAAAAGTTGGAAAATGAACTACTAGCCTTGAAAAGACAAATGGCACAAGGAATGTCTTCTGCTCCTTCATACATATATATTCTAAGAAGGACATTTCCAAATTAGTCATATCAAGGCAATGATACCAGGAATCAAGGGCAGCCAGATCGTCTTCCTCCCCCACAAGGGAAACTTGCCCTTGAAGCTCCTCTAACCAACTCAATAGTTGGATAGTTGGAAATAGAACATGCTTTCTCTTTCCAACCTAAGTTTGAGCAAGAAAATGACACTGATCTCTTCATGGAGGATCAAGAAGAATCAACTAGCAACTCCGACATT
Organism: Torreya grandis; assembly: GCA_037957365.1. NCBI lineage: Eukaryota > Viridiplantae > Streptophyta > Pinopsida > Cupressales > Taxaceae > Torreya > Torreya grandis. The sequence goes on from JARHVA010002322.1 coordinate 1,873,322, forward strand.
GGTTTCCTAAACTACCAAGATGAACCTAGAAGCAAAGGAGAAGCTATTGATGGATTGTATGTAGTGTTTACCAAGTCCAAGAACCAATCAGTCCAACAAGCTAATAAAGGGAAGACAAAGGAGCAACCTCAACTAGCAATTACAATTGCTAAGCATGGAACCACTCTACCTTTTCAGTCAAAGGATCTGGTGATAACCCAAAAGGTAAGTACATCAATTTCACCTTCACCTTCTACTTCAATTTCACAAACCAGCCCTCCTCCCATCCCTCCTAAAACCCAAAAGGTTGAAATGCTTTCCTCTATTTCTAGTCTAATTTGGCCATTTGACATAATTGATCATGTCAAGAAAACCAAAATTCAAATGTCTGAATTTGAATAATTGCAGTCCAATCTTGATCAATTGGATAGGTTGGTCCAATGTGTAAAGAACCAAACCATCCATGCAAGACAAGAGGTTAAGAAAATAATTCTTGATTCCCCAAAGAACATGCCCATTCCAAATAATCTTGTCATTACTCCTCTAGCTGCCCCTAGGAAAATAGAACCTTTCTATGTTTCCTTATTAACAAATGGTTATCAACTCAACAATTACATTATTGATTTTAGGGAATCTAACAATGTCATGCCTACTAAAGTAGCTACGTCTCTAGGTCTCACACTAACCAAAACATTTGGAAAATGTTTCTCCATGGAGAATAAGTAAGTACCACTACTGGGGCAAATCAACGATGCCCAATTTGCATTTTCAGCCTTTCCAGATAAGAGAATCAAGATGTCTGTCTTGGTGGCTGATGTCCTAGCATCTGATGGCATTTTGCTTGGATGAAATTTCTACAAGGACGTGGGAGGAAAACTAAGCATGGACCTATCTGAAGCAAGGATCCCTATCTAAGGCATAATTTAGATATTTCTCCTTGAAAAAGAGGCAAAATACGTGGTCACCCAAATGTCGACCCCTACAGCACAAATTCTATTTGAGTCTTTAGGTAGGGGTAATTATTTCTTGACCACAAAGGATGTTCATATTTCTATAGATGAAAGTCCTATAGCTGACAATCCAGGCATTGATCCAAACAAGACTTCAAGAGAATTGGTAGGGCATAGTACAAATAAGGAAGGATCTTCCATCTCTAATGAAGAGAAATTTTATAAGAGATTAGATTCTGATGATGCTTGGATCCTAAAATCCAATGGCAAAAATTCTTCCACCAACGATGGAGTCAGGACTGTGTTGATATCTCCTCAAGGAGATATTCTTCCTTCATATAATTTGCAAGTCAGCAACACCAACAACACAGCTGGATGTGAATCTCTATTGCTCAAATTGAAGATTGTTCAAGATGAAGAGATCAAACTCCTTCACATCAAAGGAGATGCTAAGCTGATAGTTTGTTAGGAGTTTGATGTGGACAATCCAATCATGTGCTAGACTAAACTAGAAAAACAACCAATTACGGTAATGGACCATGCTCCTATAAATCAAAATCATGAAAAAGAACCCTTCACAAAGAAAGCAAGGAGTTACGGCTTTCAAATTGAAGACTACATCTTGCCATAGGACAAAAAGAAGAAAAAGCCAAGAGGAAGACACAAAAAATTGGTTTCCTGGTGGAAATTTCCATTTGCCCATCACCGTTCCTGGGGACAAAATGTCTTCTTGCTAGTTTATCAGGATAGAGCACTATTTTCACTGCCTCTCAGGAAACAACATCTGATACACTTTAACTCTTGAAGTATTAGATCATTACATCTGTACATATGTATATTTGTATAGTTTTTAATTCTATTTTTTTTTTTTTTGTTTTTTTTTATGCCTTCCATTTTTGTGTAGCATGACTCCATAGCCCAATGACATACTTCAAGGCACTAGAGATTCTAGATTTTACTCCCTTCAATTCTTTTTTACAATTGATAGAAGTTCCCCAACTGGAGCCAGTTGTTGTCCCCCAAAAATATCACTCATTTTTGGGACAACATTTGAACTATTTTGGTCTTATAGACCAAAATTGTCTATTTCCTTTTCAAAACTTGTCTTGGGCATTCAAATTCCTCATTTTTCAAGCTTCTCAAAAATCTACGAACTCTGCAGGCTTAAATCTACATACTCTATAGGCTTGAATCTATAGACTATGCAGGCTTGAATCTATGGACTCTACAAACCAAGTTCAATGGGCTTCATAGGTTGATTTCTACAGACTCTGCAGGAAAGAAGCAAGCTTTCAACACTTAGGTGATCTCAAAGTTGGTTCAATGACCAGGTTCAACCAAAAGAGTTTATCCACAAGAGTTCAACCGCTTTTAGGTTCAAAGGCTTCTACAGTTAGGTTCAAAGGCTTCCATAGGCAGATTCAATCAAAAGAACAAGTTTTCAAGGCTTAAACCATTAAACCATTGAACCACTTTGGTTCAAAGGTTCAAAAAATTCAAGGTTCAATTGGTTCAATGGTTGGTTCAACAGGGTGGTTGAATGCTTCGGTTCACTCAGTCAGTTCATCAAATGGTTCAAAGCTTGGTTTAAAGTTTGGTTCAATGTTTGGTTCAATAGAGCGGTTCAATGCAAAATTTCAAGAGAGCCAAATTGAAGGACAAGTGCCCTTGCAGAGGGCACTTGGTGGACTAAAGCACCCTTCAGAAGGGTTGTTTTCAAAGAAGCCGCAAAGGTAAATTCTTTCAAAATTTTGTTTAAGGCAAACGAAAATCTTGTAAAGACAAAGGCATAATTCCTTCAGACTTTTTTTTTTGAAGGAATTCCTTTAGACAAAATGTCTGAAGGAATTTAGAAAGGCTAAAAAACAAAGCAATAATTCTTGCAGACTTTTTGTCCACGAGAAAATGTCTGTGGACTTTTTGTCTACGAGAAAAATGTCTGCAGAAAAAAGTCTGTAGGAAAGTTTTGAGGGACTCCAAAGATAAAAGGCCACTGAAGGACACCGAAGGGCAAGTGCCCTTACGGGGGACTCTCGGTTGCCAAATTGAAGGACACTTCCCTGAAGCTGAAGGATCACCTTCCCTTCAGAAGGATGAAAAACAAGAAAGTCAAAGAAATCCCAAGGGGTGATGCACCTGAAGACGTCAAAGTCAAGAATGGTGAACTAGTCGTTGGAAATTCAAGCATAGTGATGAGTGCGCAGACGTCAATTTTAAGGTTCGTAAAATAGCCGTTAATTTTGAAAAGCCTTAAAGAAGAGTAAAAGAACTTATCTCGAAGGCCATTTGAAGACCATCTAAAGGGCACATACCCTTGCGGGGGGCTCTTCCTGACCCAAAGCGGATCATTTCTCAAGGCCCAAAGGGCAGGACCCCTCTGGGAAAGCTCAAATGACAAAGCTAAAGGAATTGCTGAGGAAAGTGACGTGCCCACAAATGTCAAAGTTGTGACAATGAAATAGTCATTGATCCTTGTAGATTTAGATCTATAGACCCAAATGCATTCAAAGGCTTTAAGGCCAAGATCAACAGGAAGCAACTAAGGAACAGAGCATCAAATTGAATTCAGGACCCGATTCAATTAACCAAAAAAGGAGGAACGAGGAGGAAGGATCAAAAACATTTACACATTAGATATGTTTCTAGAAGGAGACCACCAAGTGGATACTAAAAGATGCTAACTTTCAATAGTGTGACTCCTTTATCTGTATTAAAAAAAGCAAATGGGTAAATTCCCCTAAATTATAGCCTATCTTCTTAACAAAATTCAATGCAACATGATGTGTTACTATTCCCAAGTCCATCTTGAAGAGGCTATATAAGGGACCCTCTTGTTAGTGTAAAAGGATCTCTCTCTGACAATCAGAAACAAGACTCTGCCCAAATTGGAAGGCATTACTGAGACTTTGAGCTCAGATTGTTGATCATATTTTGTTAGTGGAATAAGAAAGCAAGTGACTTTTTAGACTTTGTGCTGTGATATCTTTGTTGTTGGGGAAACTATTCTTATGTCTTTTTCCTTAATATATATTGTTTCCTTTAATTCAACAAGCAAAATTAGTGAAATTAGTCAGGAAGGTGTCCTAAATTCAATTGTGGAGAGACTTTGTGCCCCCATAATTGCCTTTAGTGTGTTTTCTTTTTATTTCTATGTAAAGGACCTTGGGACGACTTTGTGCCCTCATTGTCCTTCGTATCTCACTCTTGGGAAATTCAAGTGGAGACTTTGTGCTACATCTCAATTTTTTGGTTACTACATCCTTGGTTACATATTGCAATTACTACTAGGAGTATTCTTGTGGTTTTTTGAATAGTACTTCTGAAAGAAGAGGAGTGCTTTCTATCATTTCCCTTGAGATTTTTCCTTTGATTTGCATGCATCATCTCTAAAGAAAGAGAGATGGATGGTTTGTCTTACCTTTGAGTATTTATCTATAGGGAACCTCCCCTTGATGAGAGGAGAGATTAGTCCCCTTTTTATGTGGTAAACCTACACATTTGGATGACCAATCTTCCTACTTTGGTTGATCAGACCTATTTTGTTTATTAGTATGCTGATTGACAAAATAATCAACCGATAGGGTGTTTCAAGTTCCATCCAGGTTCAAATCTCACTATGGTATTTGATGCTAGATGTGGTGTTCATTGGTATTCTTAGGTCAGTTGTGACAATTATTGGTATTCTTGGGCTGGTTATGGCTGTTTGTTGGTATTCTTGGCTTGATTATGGTCAATCATTGGTATTTTTGGCCTAATTGTGGTCATTATTGGTAATCTCAGGCTGGTTGTGGTTGTTCATTGGTATTCTTAGGTTGATTGAGGCTATTTGTTGGCATTCTTGGGATGGTTGTGGCCATTGATGGTATCTTTGGTACATGTGATTGATGATCACTTGAGGATCTAAGCCCCTGATTGTGTCCTAGACTAGTTGGAGCTTCAATTAAATAAATGAATACTTATAAAACAAAATAGTAATATATATATATATATATATATATATTATAATACTATTATTTTACAATATTATATATTAAAATACATAATGTTGCTATGAATAATGTTATTTCCCTATCTAGTTTCATTGTTAGGTGTGAGTAGAGTTGTTTCCCTAATTGGTTCTACTTTTGGGTTTCATTCATAGTCAGTCAAGTTAAGTTTACTTAGGGTTTTTAATGTTATCTCACCTCATACTATAATGACACTTATCACAATATTAAGAATAGTAGGTGAGTGGTATTTTCTATAAATACCTCCTTTGTAAGTTTATTTTGGTAATCAATTCATGTATTTTTATTTGTATTGCACATGAATTTTATATCCTTGATAAGAATACAATTTATTCTTATCAAGTTTGACCTTTAGATAAGAGTGCTTCCATTAGGCCTTATAATTTTTGTTAGGTTATCTTAGACAAATATTAGACATAATATCATATAATTATATATATTTTATAATATCTATAAAATAAATAATAATATATACCATTACAACAAATGAGATGTGGGTGAATTGGTTAAATGGCTTGGTTGTTTCAAGCCCCACCTAGGTTCAAATATTAGAAAAGACATCTGAGGTTGGTTGTGGCCATTGGTTTTACTCTCAGGGTCATCAATGGCCATTGGTTATTCTCAATGTTGGTGGTGGCCCTTATTAGAAATAGTTGGATTCTTAAGGCTATTAATGGCTTTTGGTTATTCTTTATTCTGGTGGTTACCATTATTGGAAATAGCTAGTGTACATTTGGTAATATATGATAAATTGGTTAATAAATTACATGGGGATATGGGCCCCTTAATTATGTCCCAAACTAGTCACACTCTAGTCAAAATCCATCACTTGTATATATATATGTATGTATGTATGTATATATTCTAAAAAGAAAAGTTTGATATCTTTAATTCCAATTTGGTATATAGATACATCCAGTATGTGTCAGTGGTAACCCATATGAACTGAAGGGTGAGTCAGAATAAGGCCAAACTTATATAATGGCATATAAAACAAGGTAGACAATCTATAATAAGTGGAGGCAATATGCCTTGACCTGAAGAAAAATATCCATAAACATACACCAAAATAAATGAGTGTATGTAGATGCATATCCCCAATAATGGACCAAATGCATTTAATTAAGGGTGAAATCCCTCATGACCATAAAACCATTGGCATCCTTGATCTATAGAAGAACCAAACCTTCCACTAGGATGCTAGCATCTTTTACTAGCATGTCAATGTGTGAATTGTGTTATTGATAGATACGAGTGAATGTGAGAGGATGGAAATGTGTACCAAAGTCCACTTCAGAAGATAGGAGGTTTAAAAGAGTAATATGTCAGCATTTAATAATTCCATTTAGCTAATCACATGCCATTTTTGAATTAGAGTAAACCATCAAAAAAGAGATCCCCCATTCACCAACAATATTGAGGGTAGTATTAATTTCCTAGAGCTATACAAAGTTATTTATGTGGTAACCAATGCCCTACCTGAATGAGAGAGTGATGTTACCAAAGTGTATGATGTAATCATCACCACTAAACCTAGGGAGACCATTCAAATCCCCATTGCAAAAAAATGAGGCTCACCATGATAGATTTGCAAAAGAAGGATGGAGTGCAAAACCTTGGAGGAGCGTGGTCTAAGAGGGACAAAATAAGATCTATATTTGTATATCATAGAGATGAGAGATGGTTGTTTATTTTGGAAGATAGCATCACTCTAATCAAGCCATAAACTCCAACAAATCATGAGGGGAAGAGTGATTAAATCCTCTAAAATGCCACATAGATCAGTCCAATGATTCTAGGCATCAGTAAAAGATTCACCTTCTCAAATTGGACCAGAATCTTGTTTGGTGGTGGCATCCCTGAATTGTTTTGATAGATTAAGCAAATATCTAGGCCAAACTAGCCTCTCCTAAGGATGTTATCCCACGTCAATATCTAATTGTAGAGAGTAAGATAGAAATGCAACTTTGTTTTAGGGGGTGTGTGGAGCTATCAGAGACCCTTCCACCACTAAGGTGTGTCTTTAATGAATCATTATTGCCTAAGTGCCTTGTAACCTAGCTTTACCAAATAGTGACCACCATCAAAATTAAAGGACCAACACAATTTATCCTCTTTCAAAGTGAGTTTGATGGCATTAGTGATCAAACTCAATCTATATTTCTCCCATAGAAAAGCATGTTGATCCTCAAGATTGACATCCACAACATTTTTCCATTTTGATTTCCATCTATCAACCAAATTTGAGTCATAAGCATCATCCAATGTGTGAATGTTTTTCTATTGTAGTGCAGCCTTTAAGGAGTCTGAGAATATAAATCTACTAGGTATTCCAAAGATATAATCCCTACCAATATTGATCTTTGACTCATCCCTAGGGTCCCATGAAAGAGAAGATGTAATGGTGTCAAAGCTTTGAATGATGGTTTTCTAGAAAAGAGATCCACCATTGTGCCTCTTTGGTCATATACAAATCCACTCCAAAAAAGATAGTGGTTATATGTATTTTTGGAATAAAATAGACTGCCATAACCCCTATTTTTTGATGAGATTCCAAGCCTCTTTTATAACAAGAGACTTGGAGAAAAATTCCAAGTCCTTTAGTCCCCAACCCCATACAAAATTTGGTTGAGATATGATGCTCCATTTGACCATAGGGCTGCTTCTATTCTCCTTATTACAAGTCCAAAAAACATGTAAACAAAGTTTTTTGATTTTTTTGAGAATGAACTTTGAAAGAAAAGCAAGGGATAACCAATAAACCAAAATGACCTCAAAAATATTTTTAATCAAACCTGACCTAATAACGATAGAAATATATCTATTACACCAAAGGGTAATACACCTCTTTAGTTTCTCAAAGATCCAAATCTAGTCATTTTCACGGTAGTCATTTGTCTTTAAGAAGAAACCCAGATAAGTAATATAGGAATTAGTAGGACTGGAGAAATGCATCATCTTAAGAATGAGATTCTAGGTAGCAAGGGAAGTATGTTTAAAATAAATAGTATAATTTTGCATGTTAATGATCATACCCATACTAGATGAAAAAATATTTAAATTTTTTTCCAAACATTTAATCTCAGTAACAAAACCATGCCCAAAGATGAGTATGTCATCAACGAATAGGATATGAGAAAGGCTTGTAGCACAATCAATATTTACACCCAGTATATTTCTAACACTCCTCTCATGGGAAATGTGTCAGTTGAGGGCTTCCATAATGACAAGGAAAAGTAGTGGATAGAGTGGGTAACCCTGTCTAAGTCCATGGGATAAGGTGAAAAAGGAGGAAGTAGAGCCATTTATTAGAACCACAAAATAGGTGGATTGGTAGCAGTCTTCAATCTAATTTATGAGAGTAGGGGTGAAACCCACCTAGGTGAGGATAAGTTAGAGGTATAGCCAATTTACACATTCAAAGGCTTTATAAAGATTGATCTTAAGGATAAATGTTGACTGAGCTTTTGTTTTGATAGTATGAAGGGCCTTTTGAGCAGTTCCTATGGCATCATGGATGAGTTGGTTGTCCAAAAAACCAAATTGTTTAGGGGAGATATGCTTGGATAGAATTAGTTTTAGGTGGGAAATAAAAATCTTTGAAAAAATCTTGTAAATGTAGTTTCATAGAGAAATGGGGAGGTAATTCTCAAATCTCAAAGAGTTATCCACTTTGGGGATATTGGTAATGAAAGTGAAAGAGAAAGGACCATGGATTTTACTTGACAAACATGATTCCTCCACCACCAGATGGAGATAATTTGCAATTTAGTCCCAAAAACCAAGATAGAATTAAACTATCCACCCATTCAGACTAGGTGCCTTCCCATGCTAAAAAGTGAGAAGGGTTTTATGTAACTCATCCAAAGTGATTAATCTAAGAAGGACAACATTTTATTGGTTATCTACTCATCCATCAAAGAAAGATACCACCACCAAAATGTCCCTGTTATTCTCCTATGGTGGCTTCGTGTAGATGCTTTGGTAATGAGTAATTTCAACCATGGAAATGGATGAAAAGTCAGTACATTCCACCCCACTTTTGTCTCTAACATACCAAATGGAGTTATGTTCCCTCTGAGCCACTATTTTTGTATGGAAAAAGGTATTGTTTTCATCACCTTCTTTGAAGCAATTTATCCTGCTCTTCATCTACCACTTTGCTTCCTACCAGGCCAACAATATAGCCTTTTATTTTTACAATAAATCTAGTTCTAATGAAGTATCTGTATCAAAGCTTTCTACGTGGAAAGTACTAATAAAATCCTTGATTTTCTCTTCCACCCTAAGAAGTTCTCTATCACTCTCCTAAATTTTTTTGCCCGCTCTTTGGCTTCAACCTTAGACTTGAGAAGTTTATGTTGTAGACAAATCATATTTGGCACACTGTGATCAATGGAATATGAAGTCTAGGTCTCCTTGATTAAAATAATAAATTCCTCATAATTTAGGTAGTAAGGATTGATTTGAAAGTGCTAGGGGGCTTCTTGACTCCCATAACTAGTTTCAACTGGATAGGGTTATGATCTAAAGTGTAATGCTTAAGTGTGGAAGGCTTATATGCATTGATGTATAGTAAGAGAGTCTCCTTAATTAGGAAACAATCCATTCTCTTATAAATACCTTGATCTCTAGTGTGATGATTTGACCAAGTGGGTTTTGCAATAGTGGGAGCAATGTCCACTAAGTTGTGGAGTACCATATAGTTTAAGTAGTCTGCTAATGGATTTGCTCTAACAGTATGACCCCAAAATTCATAATGGAAAGTAGTAAAGTTTAATTCCCCCCCAAGGATGAGATGTGGTGACTATAGGATACCTAAGTTCTCTAAATCTGACCAAAACAACAACCTATTGTGTGAGGGTGCATACACATTTAATAAATTTGTTTCTAGATTCAACTCCCTAGAGAAGAAAGTCCCATGGATATAACTAGTATTTTTCATAAAGGATATCACATCCAAGGAGGTGTTCCATCCAATGACTAACCCTCTAGATCTACCATTAGAATAACTCATCATAAAAGACCAATTTGGTAAACATTTTTTAAGTAACTCATAGCATCCACATCTAAGCAGATGGTTTATTATAGAAACAAAACACATGGTTTATGTTTGTAAACTAACCTCTTAAGGGTCCATTGTTTTGAGGCCATCCCAATACCCCTAATATTGTGGGATATGATGATCATTTAATAACCTACTTGGGGGCTACTTTGCTAAGGGCCCTATGAATAGTTAGTTGTCTTCTAGCAAGTACCTCTCTCTCAACCTCTTGGTGTGCATGAGAGAGATTTTTTACATCTAACCCTATTATCCTAAGGTATGGTAGATGAGGAAACCTCCAACCCACCTATCAATGAGAAATCCTTGAAATTTTGTTTTATCTCCTTAGTATGTGATCTAGTCATATAACTCTTCGCTATAAATGTGGTGGTAGAAACTATGTAAGAAGAGTTAATATTCAAAGACATCTTCCTATTATCCATACACCCACCAGATAAATCTATGTGGGAGGAAAATGTATTTGTATCAACTTGTATCTCCCCACCTATCATAGAAAGAAAGGGTGAAGACTGATTTCCCCTATAACCCAAAGTATCTGTGGTGTGATAATTTGTGTGATCAACTAGAGAGTAAACCTACTCATCTTCAACCAAAAGAGTAGTATTATCTAAAACAATAGAATCTAAAAACTCAGTAGTGTCCAACCATGTAACTGTTGCATTTGAATCCACTATTCAAATGTTTTTTGAATCTAATGTAGGCTTGCTATCAAAATAGATATTGGAAATTGGTAAAGGGATTAGGAGGGATACTTAAATACCTAATGGGACATGTGGAGTGTTTGATGGATTGGGAATCATGAAGTGTGTGGTCACATCTAGTGACATTACGTCTACCTGATCCATTAGAAATGTAGATTTCCTAGTGCCTGCCTATATATCTAGTCATATGTTTATGAACTCTAAAAAAATGTCTTTAGTAAATATATTTGGGGAAAACTCTAGAAATTTTTGACTTTCCATACCCTTTGCCAAGTATGCATAGTTTTTAGCTCATTGATCATCCTAGGGGGATTGATCAATTATTTAGGTGAACCTATAATGACTACAAAGAGTGTATCTTGTATAGTAGATATTCTCCTAGTCTGAAGCTCCTTCCTTAGTCCATGTGAGTTTGGAGAAATTAAAATTTATTCACAAAGTAACTACCCTAGATACAAAGCTAGAGTGATATCTGAGGAAAAATTTGTAGGATAGTTGTGTGCTCCCAATGCATCAACAAACTTTATGCCCACCACTGGGTCGAGTCTACTCTATTATACCTGAGCTATTGTACCTTATTCTCTATTTAAAAAATCTTTACCCTCCATGACCATAGATATAAGATTCTCATGTAACTTTGTGTGATATTTATCCTTGGGTCCATAATATGGTGTAGACTTTTGATGGTCCAAGCAAGAGGACTTTTGCTGAAGGGAACATTCTTATAGTTGAAGATTTGTTTGTAGAGTATTTCCCCTACCACTATCTCAATGTATTTTGATAGTCCTCTAGTAATATCCATCTCCATGCATATGATGGCAACTAAAATGCTCCTTTTGTCAATGGTCCCAGGGTCTGTTTTGAGATATGTTCCAAGATTTTCATCAATAATTTTGAGGATTTGGAGCTCCCACATCTCAAGAGGTAGCCCTAACATTTTGACCCAAAGTACCATAGATTTTATGTACTTTTAGGTTAGGTCAAAACCTGCATGACAACTTGTTGTTAATAGTTCTACATTCCCTTAGAACTAGGATCCACCTATGGAGATCTTCTTGTGGTCCTTAGTATATTTGAAGACAAAGATAATGAATCCCTTAGCCCCTTGTTGAACTAATGAAGTGTGATCCAAGATGTTAGACAAAGTATTTTGTACCCATCTATGGAGATCCAACTCCTTATAGATCCTAGCTTGAAAACATCTAATGAGGGCCTATTCAGTATATAGAATGACATGTTCTTTGTATAAACTCAGGTCGATGATATCTTGAATGGGATATGGGAGAAGCTTAATGTATTTTTATTTTCTTTTCCTAGAGTGTTTCCCATTATATTTGATTATTATGAGTAGTGTGTAGTTCAAGAGATGCATTAGTTGTATGCTTACCTATGTAAACATAGTCCCAATGTTATGGTTTCGTAGGGTGCACCATTGAGTCCTGTATGATATAGGTTGGATCAACCTATGTGGGGTGTGTAGATGGATCTATAGTCGATCCAAGTGCTTGATGTGGTAAGTCCCTAGGGTAAGTTGTTTGGTGCATTGTCAAAAGGTTGACATTTGAGTTGTCAATGGTCTTCAATATCCCTAGTAAGCTATGTGCAGGTAGGGTAGATTCCTGTTGAGTGTCGAAGGGTCGAGCTCTAGTTTTTGTGTTTTCCTATTTCTGCTCCTCTCCCTCATTGTTCATATATATATAACCATTGTTACATATATTAATAATAAATATTTTAATAAATATCTAATTATATATTATAATATACAATTATTTAATATAATATTGTGTTGTATATATAATATATATTTTATAATAAAATAATAAATATATATAAATAGTATTAATAATATAAATATATTTATACTATATATAATTATATTATATATATATAATACTATTAAATTATTATCATATTAATTATTTTAAACAAATATTTAATATGTAATATAATAATATTATTAAAATAAATATATTATAATAGTGGCATGACACAAAGAGTTGTACGTGTATTTGCTCAGGGTTTTCAATTCCATCTTGTGAAATAACTTGTCACTATCCTTTACCATTGTCATCTAGTGCACTTTAAAATATTTAAATGTTTATATGCTTTATATGGCCTTGCCCTTTCCTATTAATTCACCAATGCTCATATTCACAATGAAATATAACATATCCTCCCCCAAACAACTCATTATCACATGAAGGAACACACAACCTCATTTTTCACCATCACCTCTACTAGAAATATAAATATCATATTATTATTGTTTGAAACTTAGTTCACAAAAGATGATATGATCTAACAATCCATAAGTTTCAATTGAGGCATGACTACTAGTTTACACTCTTTCACTTTACATACCTCCACTTTACCAAAAGCAAAAATTATTCAATCCCTTCTAGCATATCTTACAGCTTTATGGTAATTGCTAGTGCATACATAGCGTACTTCTGAAGTATCCTCGATATGTGTCATTACATCCTTGGGAAATTAATCATTTAAGATTTTCAATTTATGATTTGCATTTTTCATTAGTCTATATTCCTCTCTAGATGTACTCAACTCAATAGTGTTGTCATCAATAAAATCTTATATTTTGTCTTAATTTGAAGCATTGGTTTGTAGAATATCTAAGAATTTGATGATAGTCACGTTATGCATTTATATCATAGTTATTTAGGGGTATATGTAGGAGGAAGAGTGGTAAGGTTACACTCAAGTAGCTTTTGTAATAATATATGAGGGGGTGATGGTTATCTGAAAAATTACATCTTTGATGGAGCTAAAAATTCAAGTTGATTTGTAGGTTGTGATATTACATTAATTATAATATTTACCTCATTATTGTTTCCAATTAGTTTGACCTTATATCTTGGTTTGATTTTAAGCCTTTTTTTTGAAGTAGTGATAGGATTAGTTGTATATTTGAGTTTGTTAAAATCCATGAGCTTAACTTCTCTGTCTCTTACTATGTGGAATAGGTGATTGAAGGATTTGAATCTCTTGAAAATAATTAACTCATGGAGTAGTCCAAGTAATATTTTATTTAATTTGTCTTGGATCTCATTTTTTGCCATAATATTAGTCATCTTAGCTAGCATAGCCTTGTACCAAAGTACATAATCATTGATTGGCTCATTGTACCCTTGATTGAGTTTAGCAATTTGTGTATAAGATAGTTTCTCATCAATATTTTATTCAAATGTGATAGAAATTTATTTGCCAAAGGTTTGAATGCTTTAATAGATTGGATGTGAATGTCATTTAACCATCATAAATCACGTAGAATTATTTAGAATAGATTGGTTAAAAAATTGTCATTATATGTGTAATCCAAGCAAGTTATATGGAATGATCAAAGGTGTTATTTTTGGCATGCTAAAAAACTTTCAGTTAAAGGATAAGTTATTATCTAAATGGATAATGGATTATGAATTAAGGCATGAAAATATATTGAATGACTAGCTTTAGATGCACCTTGATATAACTACAATACTTTAACATGTAGAGCTATAATAATCCACTCAAGGAAACATTTAGTACATGGGTTTGTTGATGTAACATGTTTAGTCATCATAGAATTAGTAAAGGCTATTATACATGTGGAAAGAGACACACTAATATTTTTCACTCGACCTCTCAAGGTTGGACTATTGATCTTGTTGGCTTGGTTGAAGTGGTGAAACATGATGAGCTACAAGGGTTGGTTGGCTTAGGTAAGCTACTCCTGCAAGGTTTTGGGTAATAAGTTGTAATGGATGCTTGTGTCTATACCAAAATATTTTTACTACATTGAAGTGTTTGTTGAGGTCAATAAACTATGGTGAAATAAATTCTTGAGAATATACTAAATTTAGAATAATCAAATAACATAATTCTTGGTCTAAGTTGGGTTCTCTGAATGGGTTGAAGTGAGGTTGGATTATTCTAGGTATTCAATTGGATCTATTGGCTTAGGAATTTTCAGATGTTGTCATCTAAAAAATGAATGAAATTAAATGAGGCTAGACTCAAGGATGAAAGGGAAAAGTCAAATTTAGAGGTTGTGGGCTTGGCAGGGTAAGAGATGAATTTGTCTAGCTAACTACATTTTAGACAACCTAGTTTACTTATCTAGAGTGTTTAGATTACTATTTATGAGGTTAGATATAAGTTTGTAACAAAATATTTGTAGGACTCTAATCTTATATTCTATATCACTTTCAGTGTTATAAGATGTGATGGGGATTGATACTCAAGGGAACATTCCTACTCTATGTAAGTGTGCTTATTTAGGAAGCATCATCTAAGGGCAAGGAAAATGTTTGTTTTGAGAATTTAAAATATGTTTTTCATTTCATTTTGTTTTGTTTCTTAACTTATCAAATAGTTTTACTAGTTGAATGTGTGTTATTTTTCAAGAGGTATGTACTTGCTAGTTTTTAGAATTGAATATTTGAATGTTCAATGACAATTTGTTATTTGTTCGGTTAGTGCAAGGTTTTTAAATGATTAAAGTAACTATGTTACTGCTAAAAATGAAGGTATTGAAAACAAGAAAAGTAAATTTATTTTTTGTTTTTTTTTTTCTAAGATAATATGTGCAATTACTAATGAATCAAATTGAAATTAAATTAGATGAATGCTGATTTTTCTTAATTTTCTAATTCTTGAAAGTACAAAAATTTAATTATACTTGCTTAAAATGAATGTTTTGATTTTTTATTTTCACATGAGTGAAATAAGATATGAATGACCATTCTAAAATTTAAATACATAAATGAAAACTAAACTTATGTTTTCATATTTTTTATAAATACAAGAAGATTTCTAAATTTTAAAAATCAAAGTTTGAATGTAAGTTTTATATTCTTGATTTGTATTGGATGTAATTAGATCTAATGTGCAAATAGAAAATTCTGATTTTGATTATGGTTTTATTTTGTAACTTTAATAAATATGCAAGAGGGATAAATCATTCTAGAGATGCAATTCTATTTCTTTCATTTTTTTAAATTTTTTTTCACAAGTATGAGGATTGCTACTTATTTTGCATGTGAGTGTGTGTATGAATGTATGCTAGAAACTAAACTAAAGAGGGAATGTTTGTTGTAATTTTTGTGTGTGTGTGTGTGTGTGTGTGTTGTGTGTGTGTGTGTGTGTGTGTGTGTGTGTGTGTGTGTGTGTGTGTGTGTGTGTGTGTGTGTGTGTGTGTGTGTGTGTGTGTGTGTGTGTGTGTGTGTGTGTGTGTGTGTGTGTGTGTGTGTGTGTGTGTGTGTGTGTGTGTGTAACTCTAAAACTAATATTCAATACTATTATGCTTTCAAATTTTCTATATGTAAGTAAGATCCTTTAAGATTGAATGATTTTCAATGCAAGAGAATATGAAAAATTATTTCTTTTTGGTATTTTATGTTATGTTTTTTATATGAAAACTAAACTAATTAAAATAAATAATCTAATCTAATAAATATATAAACAAACAATAAATTAAATTAAATCCCAGCCTAACTAAAATATAGGATAAATGGAGAAGAAAAGCTTGATTTAGGACTAAAATTGATTGATTTCCAGGGTGCTAACTCTTTTTTTTTAATCAATGATGACCAGGTATTCTCCAATAAGGGGAACACAAGAGACAATGAAAACTCAATCACAAAGTGAAGTGAAGATGTAGATGAACTATGGTTGGTTCTCACAAATAATAGAGTGTTATGTTAGAAGTTTGTGACTTTATTACTATGATTCGTGTGAATGATTTTTTTTTTTGTTATGGTATTCAAGTTGATTTCTCAAGGAAACTACAAAATACAGAATATAACTCTTTCAAAACTTGAATACTCAATTCTCAATGTAATTTTTAGATCCTTAATTTAATGTAAAAGTATTTACTTGTAAGAAAAAGTAAAATGTTTGCATGTAGGAGTCAACAAAAGATGGTGGAATTTGTTAGAGTTTACTTAGAGTTAAATAAAATATTCTTAGACATGACTTGGAGTGAACTAAAACTTTGGGGAGTCATGTGTATAAAAATAGAATGCAAAAGAAAAAGTTGAGCCTGAAAACATGCATGTTTAGAGAGATATTTTTAAAAAGCATGTAGCAATGGTGAAATAGACACTATATGTAAGTATTGGTTATGAAACCGTAGTGATAGTTTCAAAACTACCACAGTGGTCACGTAAAATTCCAATATAGTTGCATAAACCACCATGGCAATTTTTTTGCACCATCTTAAAACCTTGAATTTGGAAGGCTTAAGCTCAAGTTTTCAAATTTGAAACTTGGGTGAGGCCTAGAAAGAGGAAAAAAGATAAAATGAGTGAAAAGACCAAGTCTGATCACATTATTATTTATAGAGGTCTTTGCATCATCATCCCATATCATGAAATGTTACACTATGAAAAATTTGGGTGTGTACATATTGGCCCCTTGGGGAGGTGTCTTTCCATGAGTTGGCAAGGACATTTTACCCAAGTAGTGTTGCATTGAAAAATAAAAGGAGAATTAAAAAACTTACCTTACTTACATGTCCAGTGTTTTGAATTTAGCTAAGACATTCTTATGACTTGAGAACAAATGGTGGGAATATAGTGCAATTTTATAAAGAAAGTGGAAAATGGGTTAATAATCAAAACATGGACAAATGTTCCTTACCATTTCCATAAGTATGAAAACACCACTTGAACCATCATTTTAGAAGATTGAACTCAGTGCTATGTGAAGAGATGCCAACCTATAAAACTAAAACATGAAAACAACATATTTTATAATAAATCGATAAGAAATAAAAAACTCAGTGTTGGTAGTAGACTTATAATTTAAAATCATAGAGTATGGACATGTGTCAAGTGGGTGATATATCATTTTATATATTTCATATGGTATAATATGTATTTGGCACATGTTATTTTTCAAAAGTCTATAGAATACAAAAAGACTCCGTCGAGAGAAATGAAAGGATAAGGAATGTGAGGTGATAGATCCTTCACATGAGTGTAATAAGAGATGAATGAACATTCTAAAATTTAGATACACAAATTAAAACTAAACCTACAACTTCAAATTTTGTATGCATGCAACAAGATTTATAAATTTTAAAAATCTAAGTTTGCAAACAAGTTTTATATTCTTTATTTGTGTCAGATGAAACTAGATCTAATGTGAAAATAAAAAATTCTAATTTTGATTATGGTTTTGATTTTGTAACTTTAAGAAATATGCAATAGGTAGAAATTATTATAGAGATGCAATTATATTGCTTTCATTTTTTTGAATTTGTCTACAAGTGAGTATGAGGGTTGTTACTTGTTTTTGCATGTGAATAAATGCTTGAAAATAAACTAAAGAGGGAATGTTTATTGTAAATGAAATATATTTTTGTTTTGATAACTCTAAAACTATTATGCAAGACTACTGTGCTTTTAAATTTTCTATATACAAGTAAGATACTTGGAGATTGAATGATTTTCAATGCAACAAAATATGAAAAAATTATTTATTTTTATTATTTTATGTTATGTTTGCTATATGCAAACTAAACTAATTAAAATAAATAATATAATATAATTAGTAAACAAATAAATAAGAATAAAAATGTAATCCCTAAATTTGACCAAAATAGAGAACATGTGGAGAAGAAGGGCTTGATTTAAGGCTAAAATTTATTGTTCCTCAAGATGCTAACTCATTATTTTTCTCAATGATGACCTAGGAATTCTCCAGTAAGAGAAACACAAGAGGTAATGAAAATTCAATAACAGATTAAAGAGGAGATAACTAAACTATGAATGGTTCTCATAATCAAAAGAATGTTGTGATGGATATTTGAGACTTTTTCTTTTAATTAATGTGAATCATTAAAAATTATGTTATGGGATTTGGGCTGATTTCCCAAGGAAACTATAAAAAAAAGACTATAGCTCTTTCAAAACCTTTGTGCTCAATTCTTAATACAATTTTTAGATCCAAAATTTAATGTAAAAATAGTTTTTTTAAGATAAGGTCAGATGTTTCATGTGGGAGTTAATAAATGATGGTTGGGAGCTTGCTACAATTAATTTAGATTTAGCTAAAATATGGTTAGACATGATTTGGAGTAATGTTGAACTTTAAGGAGCCAAGTGTAAAAAAATAGAAATCAAAACACGATGTCAAATATGAAAAAGATGATTTTAAAAAAATGCAATAGTGGTGAAACAATAACTATATATAGGTAACAGTTATGCACTACAACAATAATTTTGAAATTACCAGAGTGGTCATGTAAACCATTAGGGTAGTTGTGTAAACCACCATGGTGATTTTTCCTTGCAAACTAAGAACCTTGAGTTTGGAAGGGTTAAACTTAAATTTTGTAAATTTGACACTTGGGTGAGGCATAGAAAGAAGTAAAAAAATAAAATGAGGGAGAAGACCAATTCTAAGAACATTATTATTTATAGAGGTCCTTGCATCATCATCAGTTATCACAAAATGGTACACCATGTAAAATTTGGGTGGGCATATATTGTTCCTTGGGGAGGTGCATTGTCATGAGTTGGTAAGGGCATTTTACTTGAGTAATGTTTCATTAAAAAGGAAAAAGAGGGTCATAAAACTTACCTTATTTACATGTACGGTGCAATGAAGTTGGTCTAGACACCTTTGTGACCTAAAAATAAAAGGTATGGATCTACTGTGATTTTATGATGAAATCAAAAATATGGGTTAATTAATCAGAACATGGGCAATCATTACATACTATTTTTACAAGGATGAACACACCACCTAAACCATCCCATTAGGGGATTGAATTTGGTGTCATGTGAAGAGATGTCAACTTGTAAAATTAAAATGTGAAAACAACATGTTTTATAATAAAACTATGAGAGATAAAACATTCAATGTTGGTAGTAGACTTAAAATGTAAAATCACAAAGTATGAACATGTCAAGTGAAATATATGTATCATATTCTATATTGTATATCTTTTGGTGTGTTTGGCACAAAATGTATATCAAAATTCAATAAATATGAAAAAGACTCCTTCGATAGAAACAAAAGGATAAGGAATGTGAAGGGGCATCGCCTTTATAAGTTTTTAAAATAGTGCTTGAATGTCAAGGAAAAGAGTTCCTAATATCATAGATTAATATGTAGATCTGATCATGGTTATTTTAAATGTATTTCTATACATGCTATGTGTGCATGTATAATCTATTTCATCTGAATCTAATTTGTAATATAAAAATAATGAATATTCTATGCTTTACAATATGCATTTATCTAACTATTCACTTAGTAGGAATAGAAATAATAACCTAATTTTTTAAATTCTCATATGTATTTTGATCATGTAACTCATTGTGCACATATACACTCCTTAGCATGAGAGTGATTTTACATTTTATGTTGCTATATGTAAAGTGAATAAAATTAGAGAAGGCTAGACCTAAAGATGAAAGTAAAAATTAATATTTGGAGGTTACGGGCTTGGTGGGCTAAGAGGTGAATTTGTCTATCTAACTGCACTTTGGACACCCTAGTTTACTCATATATAACATTTAGCTCACTAATGATGAGGTTAAAAAGAGGTTTGGAATAAGATAATTTTAGTCTAATCTCATATTCTATATCACTTTGGGTGTTATAATATGGGACAGGGATTGATACTCAAGGAAACATTCATATTTTATGTAAGTGTGCTTATTTAGGAAGCATCATCTAATGGTGAGGAAAATGTTTATTTTGAGACTTTAAACCATGTTTTTTTTTTCTTACTTTCTCAAATAGTTGTATTAGTTGATTTTGTGTTTTTTCTCAAGAGGTATGTGCTTTTTTATTTTTAGAATTAAATATTTAATGATAGTGTATTATTGTTCAGTTAGAGCAAGGTTTTGAAATGATTAAATAAACTATGTTATTGTTGAAAAT
Source organism: Torreya grandis (assembly GCA_037957365.1). Lineage (NCBI taxonomy): Eukaryota > Viridiplantae > Streptophyta > Pinopsida > Cupressales > Taxaceae > Torreya > Torreya grandis. Next base: position 1,893,918 of record JARHVA010002322.1, read on the forward strand.
AAACGTACTAAAAAAAGGGAGGGATAGTAAAGCTTATTTTTTTGGTTATTTTTCTAGGATAATATGTGCAACTACTAATGAATCAGATTAAAACTAAAATTAGATGAATGCTGATTTTTCTTAATTTTTTAGTTTTTTTAAATACAAAAATTTAATTATGTTAGTTGCAAATGAGTGTTTTGCTTTTTTGTTTTCACATGAGTGAGATAAGATATGAATGTACATTCTAAAATTCAGATACTCAAGTGAAAATTAAACCTACAATTTCAAATTTTGTATGATTATATCAAGATTTATAAAATCAGAATTTGAATGCAAGTTTTCTATTCTTGATTTATGTTGGATGCAACCAGATCTAATGTAAAAATATAAAGTTATGATTTTGATTATGGTTGTGGTTTGGTAAATTTATGCAATATGAAATATGGAAAAATGATTCTCTAGATGCAATTTAATTTATTTAAATTTTTTAAATTTATTTTCAAGTGGGTATGAGGATTGTTACTTGTTTTGCATGTTAGTGTATGTATGCATATGTATGCTAGACACTAAACTAAAGATGGAAAGTTTGTTGTAAATGATTTTTTTTTGTATAACTCTAAAACTAATATGAAATTTTATTGTGCTTTTAAATTTTTCATAAGCACGCAATATCCTTGTAGATCAAATGATTCTCAATGCAAGATAATGTGAAAAAAAATATTTCTTTTTAGTATTTTCTGTTATATTTTATATATGCAAAATAAACTAATTAAAAAATAGAATCTAATCTAATAAGTACACAAATAAACAAGAAAGGGTAGGTGGAGAAGAAGATCCTAATTTAGGACCGAAATTGACTAATCACTAGACTACCAATTCTTTATTTTTTGCTCAATGATGACTTAAGAATTCTCTAGCAAGAGGATCTCAAGAGGCAATAAAAATAAAATCATAAAGTGAAGAGAAGATAAATTTTTATAATGATTGGTTTTCACAAACATCATAGTGTTGTGTTGGAAATTTGTGAATTTAATCTCTAATTTGTGTGAATGACTAAAAAATAATTATGGGATTGGGTTGATTTATCAAGGAAGCTACAAAAAGTAGACTATATCTCTTTCAAAACCTGTATACTCAATTCTCAATGCAATTTTTGGATTTAAAATTTAATGTAAAAGAAGTTATTTGTAAGAGAAGGTAAGATGTTTCATGTGGGTTTTAACAAAGTATGGTCGAGATATTGTTAGAGTTAACTTAGAGTTAGCCAAAATCTATTTAGACATGACTCTGAGTAAACTAGAACATTGGGGAGTCAAGTGTATAAGAATAGAAAGTAAAACACAAGGTCAAACATGAAAAATGCATGTCCAAGAGTGATTTAAAAAAAACATGTAATAATGGTGAAACTATTGTTATATGCAAGTAGTGGTTACACAACCACAATGATAATTTTGTAACTTATATGGCAATCAAGTAAATTGTCATGGTATTTACACAAACTATTATCATGGTTTTATCATGCCACTTGAAAACTCTAAGTTTGGAAGGGTTAGGATTTAATTTTAAAAATTTGACACTTAGACAAGGCCTAAAAAGAGGCAAAATAAGGAAATGAGTGAGAATACCAAGTCTAATCATATTATTGTTTATAGAGGTCTTGGCATCATCATTAAATATCATGAAATGTTTCAAAGTGTAAAATTTGGGTTTATACAAATTTTCCTTTAGAGAGGTGCCTTGCCATGAGTTGACAAGGGAATTATACTTAAGTAGTGTTGCACTGAAAAGGAAAATTAAGGTTAGAAAATCTACCTTATTTACATGTGTGGTGTAGTGAAGCTAGCCGAGACACCCTTGTGACCTCAAAACAAAAGGAAAGAATCTAGTGTGATTTTAGAATAAAAGCGAACAATGGGATAATTAATCAAAACATGGACAAGCATTACTTACCATTTGCATGGAATTAAAATACTACCTAAATCTCATGTTAGGGGACTAAACTCAGTGTCATGTGAAGAGATGTCAACCTATAAAACTAAAACATGAAAACTACATGTTTTGTAATAAAATTGGAAATAAAACACAGATTTTTTAACATCCAGGGTATTCAATGTTAGTTTATGCCTAAAAATTCATAAATATGAAAAAAAAATAGTTTATGGGAGAAAACTTCTCAAAAAATGAAAATTTCCAAAATAAAATAATAAAACAACTAAACCATAAATTAAAAAAAACTTTCCTAACTTAGAAATCTTGTGTCATAATGGGTTTTCTAATTTTGAACTCTAGATTTCTTGTGATGGATTTGTGAAATTACATTTAATTCAAATAGTGTGAAGAGAAGATGGTGGGAGTATCAGTTCCAACAGACGTGGTTTAGGCATAGGTGATTTTTCTTGACTTTTGTGCAAAAATCCTAGGTTTAATATTTTACTTTAAGAACTACCTAGGTTTAGTGGAGTTTTAAATGTCAAGAATTAGTGTGATTTTGGTAGTGTATACATTTGGAAAATGACATTTCTTATAGATTTTTTCAATTTTTTTAAGCTTTATTAAATTTTAGGCCATGGAAAATAGAAGCAATAGTATTTATAGATCGATAGTTTAATTTCACATTGATGGTTGCATAACCACCTGGATATTACATAGTTGTCAATTTGTTAGACCAATAATCGTAAACCACCATTATAATTATGCAACTACCATGATGATTGTGTAACCACCAATCTATAAAGATCTATGGTTTAAAAACTATCTCCTGCACATAATAGTGGTTTGGTTATGGTATAGGTTGTAGATATTTTGAAGAGATTTTGAATTATCTAGATATTATTTGTATGATTAAAGGGTTGCACAGGTGGGGATAGTTTCCATAGTTAGCATAATTTTATGTGACTTATTCACATACTTTCACACTAACTAGAATAATTTCTAATTCGCATAGGTCCAATGAGATTGGACTATCAATATGGTTAATGTATATAGGATTTTAGAGTTGTCAGTGATAGGGAGGATAATTAAACTCAAAGAGGCTACTAAGGATGAGGCCCATGAATTGGAAAATTACTTTGGATCATGGATGCATATGATGTGGGTGTGAATCAACATGTGAAATTGGTTGGTATTGAGAGGGTGGTGATCCTAAAACTCTCCAAGGTAATGAATGGGATCTTATCCTCATGGTTTGTAGAGGACAAGGGGATAAATTTCTCCTTTAAAACTATATTATTGAGAGAAGCATTAAGGAGTGGAACCACACATTTACTTAGGCACAGGATGTGCTCTCCCACACCAACAAAGACCTCTTCCATATTTTAATGTTAGGATATTTATCTATCAACCACATGAATTATCTCATATGTTAGGTATATGAGTACACAATCCCTTATCATAGGGGTGTCATAATAAGAGATCAAGGGCCATCAAGGATTATATATGGATATGGATAAAACTATTCTAGGATGTTCCACAAGTAGTTGGCACTTTGATAGCTCTATCATACATGGGCATGGTAAGTTATTGGGGGATAAGCCCATCAATTTGATGGCTTATGAGAGTGCATGAAAAGGGAATGATAAATCGGGGGATGTTGAGTTGTATCTAGTAGATTGGTGTAACATCAGTTTGGGCTTAATATGTATCCAATCTCTACATCTCCTACATTTTTTATAAAGGGGGAGAGAGATTAGGTATGTATGACTTGAGAGACTAGGGTGGACCCATTGACACCAAGTAATCTTATCCCTAGATTTCCTAGTGGTAGGAAAAGAGGAAGAGGATAAGTTATTTAGAAATCAAAAACATGAGAGGGAGGATCAGGGCATGATCCTATATTTGTGTCTTAGGTGGCATAAGGGGGAGATCCATAGTAATATCCATATCTACAAACACAATAGTCATTATTGGTTATAGGAGAGGGATGTAAAGTAGGTGTAGGAGGAGAGGGAGGGAAATCTCCCACAGGAGATGAGCCTACCACATAGGTGGAGAAGGATACAAAGATGAGCTCCAAAAAAACTCAAACCCTATCTAGCATAAGGGGGATTCAATTAAGACAATGTGTTATTTAATATTTTACTATAGTTTTAGGTAATTTGCTTACTTTGTTAATATAATTTATGACTATATTTATAATATATGTTTGTGTTTGCATATGTTATATATTATGTAAAGAAGTGGAGGAGATTGATCCTAGATTCAATATAGACTTATCCATGTCATTCTAGCCTTAGTAGGGAACAACTTCTCACAAACCCAAGTCTACCTATTAATGTGGATTGACACTCTAACATGTTTTTCCATGCCTATCACAAAGTGTAGGAGATTATTCATTAGTGAATTGAGATTATTAGCCTCCATGTCAACATAGTAGAGTTGACATCTCATGTGAAGATTTTGAGTGACTTATTAAAGCTGAGAGGTAGGCATGCCTCTTTTAATAAATAGACTATAGAAAGGGAGGCCTATAAAGCTAACACTAGCCATAAGAAGTACTAGAGTATGAGTATTATTCCTTTCTACCTTGCATATAGAGTTTTTCATAGGAGGATGAGCAGGAACCTTGGGCACTCTACTTCGAGAGGTGTGTAAAGGCAAGGATGATTAGTTTCTAGGGAATCAACTCTAATCTACTCTTTTTTTTATCTTTTTTTTTAAGACACACTTTCCCTCTTAGTGTGGATATTATGTATAGAAAACTCAATGTATGAACCATATATACATACATACATACACACACACACACACCCACACACACACACACACACACCCATTTTTTGGATTAGGATTTCTTTCTAGCATCTTGTTAAATTGTTAAAAGCTTTTTAATTTATGATTTGTGGATGGCTAATAAAGTAATGAACTATTGTGGATCTCTTTATATGATAAAATGTTATACATATGATCATAATTTAATGCTATGACAAAATGTATGAAAATGTAATATGTAATGGTAAATGAATATGCTAATATATATTTTGTAGGAAATGATTGAGCAATTTTGTCCACATGATAAGTAATGTTAAATTTGCATTAGGGAATGAAAAAATCATATGATATGAAAAATGGTGAAAGAATAAAATCTACTCATCAAAAAATTCACAAGGTAAAAGAATCTAACTTAATCCATATGAGTTGCAATAATTATACTTTATGTTAGGCTTAAAAAACACTATTTTTGATTTGTCTAGACTTAAATCACTATATGGCCAACCTAGATAATTTATCATAGACATATAATAAATATTATTAGGATTTTATTACTTTTTTTAAAAATAGATGTGATTTTAGAGTTCCAATTGGTTTGGTACATAATCAAGGGCCCAAATCCCCAAGTACACAAGTGCCAATAATACTAATTAGTGGCCCATAACCGGCTTGAGAATACCATCAATAGCCACAACTGGCCTAATACCAATGACTAGCCACAATCGGCCTTCAATACCACCTAAGATTTGAACTTGGGTGTTCTTTGTAGCAACCAAGTCACTTTACAAACTCACCCACATCTCACCGGTAGGATTTTATTGCTTTTAATTTTTGGACACTTTTATATTTATTTTTATTTTGTGACCCTCTAAACTTAATTTCATGTGATTGAGAAGACACATGGGTTAATCACCAAGACTAAATGTAAGCAAGTAAGGGTATCTCTACCTGATGTTAATGCCACACAAATAGTAAGATGCAAGGGCTCAATATGGTGGATCAACAAAGGAAGAGACATGAAGAATTACTTCTTGATTTATTAAGCTTGATTTTGTGTGTGTGTGTGTGTATGTGTGTGTGTGTGTGTCTTTTCTTTTCTTTAAGGTTCCTACCCCTAAATTTAGCCCCATGCAAATAGTAATATGTAAGGTACCTTCATCAAAGGCCAAATTAGGTGTGTGTGTGTGTGTGTGTGTGTGTGTGTGTGTGTGTGTGTGTGTGTGTGTGTGTGTGTGTGTGTGTGTGTGTGTGTGTGTGTCTTTTCTTTTCTTTAAGGTTCCTACCCCTAAATTTAGCCCCATGCAAATAGTAATATGTAAGGTACCTTCATCAAAGACCAAATTAGGTGGATAATATTGCATGGTTAGATCATGCTAACACTTTTTATTAAAGGGAGATGAAAAGGAAATTATGCCATGGATAAGCTTCTAAACTAGGTTGTAGGCTAAAGTATCTAAGATTATAAGAAGATGCATGGAAAAGAGGTGTATAGTACCCACAAGAACTAAGATAAAACTCATATTTTATTATTGATTTTGAGATTATTTTTATAAGAGTAAAAGGGTAATGGGAATATATGAAATGATATGTTGCACTGAAATCTTTGTTACATGAACTCATAGGTAAATAATTATCCTGTCAAAATAACTAAAATGTAAAAAGATAAATAGCGAGAACTTTATTAATGCAAAGAGGGTAACATGAGATGTGAGATCTATATAAACTAATGTTTGAGGTGAAAATATTTCACTAATTTATCAAAATCCTTACCCTCTAAGGTGCATAAACAAAAAATATTCATTTTGAAAATCTTTAGTTACCAAATATGGGCCTAAAAAATTAGGTATAAACTTTTGACCTTCTCCTTTATATCTATCCTACTATCAAGTATTATGACAAGGTCATGGACTTGGGTAGGACACTCATGAACATTTTTAAGTCACTAATAATATTTTTCATAAGGCATGATCATTTTTGTATGTCTTGGCATATCTAAGTCTGGGAAAGCAAAAGTTTTTGAAACCTTGGTGAGAAGTTTCTTATGGTCCTCTACCTCCCTGGAAGAGAGATAAGACCCAAGTTTGAGGATTTATGGTTGTTTCTCAAATAAAATGTTAACATTTAAAGTATTTTTTATCAAAAAGATACATACTTATTCAACAACTTGAGGGGCAAGAGGGAGATTAGAGATTTCATTATCTATCTTAGTATGTGAGTAACATTGTATCCCTTATGATGGGGAATTTTTTTATTTTATGGAAGGTTAAATCATTAGGTTCTTTGGGAAGATTCATTCATGTCCTGAGACTTTTACCATGCCATCATAATGGATTTTCATAGAGTACATGGCTTCTAACCAAGAGTTTTTTTGGGACTATAAGTCTCAATGCCGTGTGGATTAAATAGGAGCATGATGGGTTTATCCTTCTCTAGGATACTAATGATTTCAATTGTTGACATTGTCAATATATTTAATATTATTGTAAGTGTTTCTTCACCCACTTTCTTCATCATTATTATAATTTTTTAATTTGGATCTTCATTTGGTAATCCCTCAGGACCTTCAAATCTTAATTTTAGGATAAATGATGTGATACAAAGTGCTCTTTATCCTTGGTTGGTGGGGAAGGCTTTGATATCCCATTTATAGGTAAGTGACAGTCAATATGAAGCCCTAAATTTATCTTAAGGATTTCTTGATGAACATAAAATAGTTTTGAATCAACTTGGAAATTAAAACCTTTCCTAAATACAAGAGTATGATTTATTATAACATGGTAGAGGGGATTGACTTCATCTTGTGGATCCAAGGCCTCCCTAGAATCATGTTGTAATCAGTGTCCTTATCTATAACATAAAACTTGGTTACATATTTTTGGGTCCCAAAGTGATAAGTATCACTTTAGGGACTCCCAATAAAAGTGGATTCAAGGATATCTTAACCTCAAAAAGGTTTCCTAGTAATGGAACCATTAGTTTTTCCATAGACAAGATTTTGAGTAATTGAGATAGGGACTCTATTGACTACATCTCCATCATCTTCCATTACTTTTTTTAACTTAATTATTGTATATACATGTCAATAGGTATAAGGTAGGATATACTCTTCTAGCCATGTTTGCATCATGAGGTAGGTGCCTAAGGTCAAATAAAAAACCAACATCCCTAAAATCTTACCTAGGATGATATATGTCTAGATATATATGGATTATCAAGGATTTATAAGTGGGGTGACACTGGCCAAATGACAAAGACCTAAAGCATCAATTAATTATAGATGATGTAAAGGAGAGTTATTAAGCATGTCCAAAAAGGAAATATGGGAAAAGGTCTTTGTGAGATTGACAACAAGATCATAGTTACCCATGGGTTTAGAGTTACCTTGAATTTTGATCTCTAAGGAATTGTTGAGAAAGGAAATTTATGGTTGAAACTCCTTTATATGTGTTATGGTGTTAGTATCTTCATCTAATTATAATTCAATTAAACTATCATCTTAGTGTTTCACTGAAGGCTTAGGCAAAGGACCACAACAGGGTTTGTCAATGTAAAGGTTGAGGCTTTGACATCATGGGTTTGAGCTAACAAAGGTTGGTTCACTACATTGTCTTATGATTCATTTTGATTATTGAATTTTTGAAAATTAGGGAATGGGTTTTGTTAAATTTTCAAGTTCACATTTTGAGATTCTACAAGACCTATTGGGGAAGGCTCATGATTTGCATTCACACTTCATAAAAACATGCCTACAAATGTTTATCATTGATCCTTTGGGAGTTATTAGATGAATTTTTTATACTCTCTACATGTGCAAGTGTCATGGATGATGATCTTATGAAAGAGATAATAAAAATTAGGATCATAATCCATAGATCATTGATTCTAATTTTGTTGACTAAACCTTTGTTGATTATTGTTTGCATACAAATATTGGTTTGGAATTGAATATTTTGGTTCTAGTCAAAATTTTGATATTGGTTTTTGTATTTATTTTGATATTAGTTGTCACAAGGTGTCGAATGGTTAAAATCCATTACATTAACTATAGGTGGAGGGTTTATATTTATCATACACATATTTTTATTTTTGTGACTTTTGTTTATAATTTGATTTTAATTTTTGTTCACAACATTGGTATTCTTGGGTTAGTTTATCACATCGTATATGGTAACATTTTGATTATGATTCAAGATCTTAGGTCTTTGGTTATTTTAGTTGATTTTATTAGAGTTATAATAACCCCAATAATTTTGATTGGGAGCAAAAATTTACCCATTTGATCCATAGGTTTTATGGCCCCTTAGTTTATTCTAAGTGCACTCTCAAGCATTTATTCATATGATTTATACGGAAATATCTAGACATCTTCCCTAGTTTCTTGGTTAAGAGACTATATGAAAATAATATTTAACTCTATTTGATACATATGTGGGGCACTGGAAAAAGAATAACGTACTTTCCACCACCTTGAAATAAAGTTGGAAATAGACTCATTAGGTTCTTGCTTAGCATGTAAATTCTCTTGTATGATTATAATATGCCAAGAAATAGTTATCTAGCTTTATCAATTTGGAGAACATGTGGTAATATGTTGGTAGATATTTTTAGGTAGGTACACCAATTGGTGCTTTTAAAGGTGGAGTATACATGGTTGGCATACTAGTAGGCATATAGTTACAGATAAAGATCGGTGGTGGTGTACTGGCTACCATGTTATCTAGAGTAACATAAAAGAAATAACTACCAATGGGAATGTGAGTGGAAGGATGATATTTATTATGGCATGATTATGAATACTAAAGCTAATAAGGTCTATAGATTTTTGGGTTTGTGTAAATATGGTTGGAAGAGAAGTGGGATGATACTATGATGATTGGTAAGATGTCGTTAAATGGGAATGGAAGAGAAATTAGATTGATTATTGAAGTTTGAGTTCATCCCTTGGTTAAGAGTCTTGGTTGCTTTTTGAGTCCCAAATATAACCCACTAGGGTGGAGATTAGTTCATTTAGAGTAGCATTTGTAGTTGATATGGGGCCTCTCTTGTCAGAGGCTCTAAAAGGAGAGATTGATAGCCCATGATGAGTTGATTTATGTTTGATATCTTTATAAGACTCATCTAGGCTATTTGGGTGGTCTCAAAACATACTACTTAGCATTATAAATAGGTGGAGGTAGTTGTATCCTACATAATTATTCTAAAATATGAACTCTCTTAGCATAACAATCTAATCTTATTTTACTTTCATCTTTAATACCTTTTAAATTGAATGGGGTCAAGTCACAACATGTGGGTACAATCCACCTCTAGTAGTTAGATTCATGTCATTAGAGTCATGATAGTTACTAAAAGTCTCTAAAGGACCCCATAACTCTTTACCTACTACATGAGATTTGGTTTGAAATGTGTATGGATAAGGGTTTCAAGGTAGAGATTGGTTCTCCATGTTTTTATTTCGCACGCTCATCAAATTTAATAAATAAGGTTCACTTTGAGGTGGAGCATCTCTACTATAAGTCTCAAGGCCAAAATTTGTATCAAATTAATCTCTAGACATGTTTTTAGAGTGTGAAAACACCCAAAAAATAAATGAAATAGGAAAAAATATGGAGGAAATAAAAGAAAAGGATAAATGAAAAAGGATAAGCCTTTCATGTTGGGTTCACCATATTTGTACATGAAAAAAATGACACGTTAACCTTGTATACTCGACCTCCCAAGTTCAAGTTGAGACAGCTGAAGAGGAATGAAATGATGGGAAAATTATTGATTTTTTTAGTTTGGTGGCTAAATTAGATAAATAGGCTAAGCTAGACGGGTTGGTTGGCTTGGGTGAGATATTCATTATATAGGGTTTTGGGCAATGAGTGGTATTGGATGTTCCTGTCTTTACCAAAATAGCTTAGTTATGTCGAATTGATTGATGAGAAAAATTAAATATGATGTAATTCATCCCACTAATATCATGAATTTCAAGGAAATGAGTGGTGTAATTCTTAGTCTATTTTGGGTTCTCTCAATGGGTTGAAGTGAGGGTGGATTACTTTATCTATTTGATTCACTCTATTGGGTTGGGATTGCCTAGATAATGTCATCCAAGAAGTGAATGGAATTATAAAAGGCTAAACTCAATTATTAAATGGAATATTCAAATTTGGATGTTTTTTTATTAGTGGGCTAAGAGGTGAATTTGTCTAACTAACTAGGATTCAAACAACCTAGTTTACTTGTCTAGGGCATTTAGCTGACCAATTATGAGGTTAGGTAGAGATGTGGAATGAAATAATTGTAGCCTAAGCTCAAATTATATATTAATTAGGTGTTATGAGATAGGATGATGGTTATTAATCTATGAAACATTCTTGTTCTATGTAAGTTCACTTGTTTACGAAGCTTCATCCAAGGACAAGGAAAATGTGTGTTTTAAGGCTTTAAACTATGTTGTTTATTTTTATTTGTTTAATTCTTTCTCAAAAAAAATTATTATTTGTTTTTTGTTGTTTTATAAGAGGTATGTGCTTGTTAATATTTGTAATTGAATGTTTGAATGTTCAATGACAATTCATTATTTATTCAGAAAGAATGAGATTTTTAAATCATTAATCAAACTTTGCTATTATTGAAAATGAAGGTGCTCAAAACAAGGAAAGTAAATCTTTTTTATATATATAATAATATGTGCAAGTACTAATTAAAAATAAATTTAAACTAAAACTAGATGAACGTCAGTATTTATTAATTTTTTAGTTTTTGAAAGTGTTTAAATTTATTATGTTTGTGGAAAATGATAATTTTGACTCTCTTTTTTCATATGAGTGCAATAAGAGATAAATGAATGTTCTAAAATTCAAATGGATAAATGAAAATTAAACCTATAGTTTTAAATTGTGTATGCATACAACAAGCCTTCTGAATTCTAAAAATCTAAGTTTGAATGCATGTTTTCTATTCTTGATTTGTGTTGGATGCAACTAGATCTATGTGCAAATAGAAAATTATGATTTTGATTATGGTTGTGATTTGGTAACTTTAATATATATGTGAGAGGGAGAAATTACTTGTGATAAAACTCTTTTTCTTTCAATTTTTTGCATGTGACTGTATGTATTTGTATGTACTTTACAAGATCAACTAAAGTGGGATTATTTGTTGTAAATGAAAGAGATTTCATTTATATCAATTTAAAACTAGTGTGCAAGACTAATGTGCTTTCAAATTTTATATATGCAAGTGAGATCATTGGAGAATGAATTATTTTCAATGTGATTGAATATAAAAAATGATTTTTTTTTGGTATTTTATATTAATTTTTCTATATGAAAACTAAACTAATTAAAAGAAACAATCTAGTAAAATAAATAAACAATTATATAAGAGTGAAAATTAAATCCACCAACCTGACCAAGGTAGAGGACAAGTGGAGAATAAAATATTAATTTAGGACTTAAATTGATTGATCCTAAGGCTATTAACTCTTTATTTGTTACTCAATGATGACCCAAGAATTATCCATCAAGATGAACACAAGAGGAAATGAAAACACAATTACAAAGTGAAGTGAAGAGGTAGTTAGAATGTGGGTGGTTCTCACAAACATCATAGTGTTGTGTTGTAAGTTCATGAGTTTCTTTTTCTGACTCATGTCAATGATGAAAATGTTTGTTGTGGTATTTAGGATTATTTCTCAAGGAAGACATAAAATTAAAACTATGTCTCTTTCAAAACATGTATGCTCAATTCTCAATGAAATTTTTGGATCCAAAATTTAATATAAAATGAGTTATTTGTAAGAGAAGATAATATGTTGCATGTGGGAGTTAACAAGAGCTGGTTCAGAGCTTACAAGTAAGAGTTAACTTAGAGTTAACTAAATTTTGCTTAGACATGACTTGGAGTGAATTATAGCATTAAAGAGTCAAGTGTATAAATATAGAAAGCAAAACAAAAGGTTGAACATGCAAAATTCATACCCGAGAAGTGATTTTCACAAATCATGTAATGTGGTGAAAATGCCACTATATGTAGGCTAGAATTACACAACCACCATGAGATCCTTAAAACTATGATGTGGTTTACAAACCTACCGCAGTGGTCATATAAACTATATGGGTCGTTTCACAAACTATCACAATGATTTTTTGTGTCACCTAATAACCCTAAATGTTTAAGGGTTAATATTTAATATTGTAAATTTAAAACTTGGGTGATGAGGCCTGAAAATATTCAAAATAAGAAATGGAGGGATAATAACAGGTTTGAGCACATCATCATCAACTATCACAAAATGTTGCACCTTGTAAAATTTGGGAGTATGTAGTTACCTATGTAGGAATAGGTGTGGAATTATTTTTAATCCTTGTGTTATCCACACACCTTTGTTAGATGTTACATTTGTCACTGGAGGTGTATATGTATGGCTAATACTAATAGTATAGGTTTGAACACTTGAAGTGGAGGTGTTAGCTTGAAATGATGGGTTGATACTATCAAAGGGTTATTTTTATTGTGCTTGAAATGCATTAATCTCAGCATTGTGTGTTACTTTAGATGTTATGATCAATTTAACTAATCTATCCACATCTTTAAGATATTTACAGAGTCCTTGAAAAAAATGGACAAGGCTCTAACTTGGTCAGTATCAACCCCATTAATCTCATTAGGGTCAATGATACCTAGGTCCTCATGAATATAATCAATGTTAGTTTCATTTTTATTATCTTAATTAACATTTTATAATGAAGGGATGTCAACATAATCATATGTTTGTGCATATTCATGAATAATTATAGCATCAAAAGAAGAATAACCATTCATTGTATCCATTTTATATGAAGTTAAATAAATCTATATATGATCATATTGTCCCCACTTAGTCTATCATTGTGCCTTAGAGGGACAAGGGAAATAACCTTCTTGGATGGCATATGATGGAATCATGTAAGTATGTAGAATACTAGGGACAAAGGTGAAAATATTTATTTTATTTTGTGTGGGGAAATCAAAACTAAAACCTTAAGCCAAAAAAATTGAAACCCTAAAAAGATGAAATTGTAAGGGTGACCTAGGGTTTGACATGATTAGATAAATGTTCAGTTTAACCAAAATGTTTTTCCCTAATTTGGTTTTAGAAACCTTAATAGGGTAGAAACTAGTATGCAAATTCATATTACTAAAAATGGCATTTAAACATGAATTTGAATGTAAAATTTTGAAACAAATTACAATGATTTGATAAGTGGCATATGTTAAATATATTAATTAAAACAAAGGGCTAAGTACTTATATTTTTTGACTAACCATCTAACTATGACCATGCTCTGACATTATAAAACCCTGAAGTGTGCCTATCATTCCTCTAGATCCAGAAATATGTTTCAATCTATGCAAGGTCAAATCTATCAAATTTGGGTCAATATCAACTGTAAAAATTGATTTGTAGTGGTTGATAATGACCTTTGAATAAAATAGGTTATGTGATTGTTTAGCAGCATTCACCTATCTTTAAAAACTTTATATGTGTGATGTTGAGTCTTGATGATGCACATAACTCCAAAAAATAACATCCTTCAGTTTGAAGTCCTAGGTATGCTTGTGAAGGATAGAAACCTATAAAAACTAAGTGTAATGGGTTGAGATAACTCCAATATCCCCCATTGATTATTAAACTCTATATATGTATCTAAAACTCCAAGGATGGAAATCAATCCACATAGTTATCCTACTTAGTTTGATTGTCTAATTACGATCCTTCACTATATGAATACAATTAATGATTTATCTTTGATAATTGGTAATGCTTCCTTTTACTAAAATTTGGTATGCTTAAGATTTGGTTTTGGTATGATCCTAGTGATTTATTTTCAAATTGGAAGGAATAGGGAAATTTTGATCAATATGAAATAGTGTATAGATATCTACTAGATAGTTTCCAAGTCCCCTATCAAGTGAGGCCTTGATTTGTATATATATGAGTCCCATTGGTAATTAATCACACCACTTATAGGTTAAGAACATAGGCTGACTCTAAGGAAATATTTTATTTGAATAATTATTTGTTGTTGGGAGAGGTTTACTACGTACAAGTGCAAGTCAATATTTAACTAGTGATATTGACCATGTTTGTTGTTAGTGACCCATGCACAAAAGGACTAAACTAAAGGTTTGGGAATGTCTTTGTAGGATGATATGTAGGTTTGAAATAAATAGTGAGGTTCTTGTATGTGTTTATTATAAAAATAGAAGGCTCAACCCCATAGAAAGCACTATGATAGGGCAAGATGGTGAGTTATGACCATATTTATGTGTGCAAGTCATGTGTGGTAAATGTGTGTAAAGATTTATATTGTCAAGTACTTAATGTAGAGAGGAATACATAACAAAATTAGTCAAACATTAGTCCAATAAATCAAATTAAAAATTCATAAGAGTAAATTGAAATAAGCCTATCTATTCATACGAGAATTGCTAATGACAATGAAAGACAAATGAAAGAAAATAAGAAAACTATACCTTCCCAAGTGAATCCATCCTCCAAGAGCAGCTCAAAAACATGTTCTCCCTTAATCAAGCATCCTTATATTCATCAAAAATGGTGGGAAACTCATCCAATGTCTCAAGAACACTCCACAAAACCTAAGCTCATGATATGTAACTATCTAATTTGCCTATCAATAAAGCTTGAAACTAAAATCAAAAATCAAATGCAAAGGATTGTGGAAAAAATTTTGAATTATAACTTTGCACAAATCAAGATTAAAAATTATGTTCATGGCCTCTCTATTTATATATTTTTGAGATTGATCAGGGTCAACCATGACCATCCATCTCAAGATTGAGAGGTGTGGCCATTAATTAATCTAGTTATATAATTAAATCCATAAATATCCCTCATAAATATTTAGGATAGAGGGGTATTTAAGAGGCATGTAGGGTCTTAATAAGGCATGGGAGACCCATAATCCTAATATTTTATGCATTTATGGCTTATGGATGCCACCCCATATGATGATATCATTTGATAATGCAGCTAATGACAATCAATTTCTAAAAATAAATATTCAAAAATTTCCATGGAAAATTAACTTAAACTCTTGATTTGGTTTAATTAGACTTAAACAAGGTTAATCAACATTTGTCAAATTATTTAGAAATTTGCTCTCAATTAATCAAAATGGTCAAAAAGTCATATTACTAGGTCATAATTTGACTAGAGAAGAATTGGAAGGTGATGTTATATGCATTAGAACCATATTCCCATTTAAGATGCAGCCAACATAAAATAACAAAGATACCTGATGTGTACCAATGAATTAGAAGAAAAGAGTGATTCAGAGCACAGAAAGGCAAAATCATCATTTTGACATGAAATGAATTGATTAAAGTTAGGTATATCATAAAATGAGTTGCCCCATTTAGGGATACTTTGACCTAAATTGATACTTTTAAATGACAAGTTCAAACCATTTAGGGTGTTTTAATGATTTTGACCTAAAATGTGCATTTGAGTACAATTGGAGTAAGATTGAAAATTTCAACATAAATGGTGTTAGGAATTATATGTCTACATTTTGCCCTTATTTGAGAAGGCATAATGAAACATTCAAGTGAAGCAACATATTTTCAAAGAAAAGAGTTGTCAAGAATAAATTAGAGCAGACCCACGATGTCCCTTCAAGAGGACATTCTAGGATGAAAGAGAAGAATGGACTCTCAAAAATAGAGAGAGATAGATCAATTAACCCAAAGAATATATCACATATAGATGAGCTAAAGCTTGTACACATGTTTATCATCAATGATAAAAATATAATTAGAGGTATAATAGGCCCCAAATATAGGGGGAATGGGAAATATAAAATCCATAAATGTAAGGGAGACACTTTAAATGTACCTAATTTGAGAGTAAAAGCTACATGCTTATGATATTTATCAATCTTGAGACAAGTTGCACATTAAAATATTGCCATCATGGGCATTAGTGTTGAAATCTTGGAATTAGAGGAAAAGATAAAATGTTCTACTTCAAGAAGGGAAGCACCACTAGAACAAGGTCTCCAAATAAGAATAGGCTCATGTTACCTAGATGCCTAATTCCATGTCATGAGCCTAGATTATACAAAGTGTTCTTGAGAATCATTCATTGAAGTTATGCTGATGTTTTAAGACATTGAAACCTGATCACAAAGTTCTTGATATAGCCAAAAAAATTAGGCATCATAAGTATTAATAACTTATAATCACATAATATTACAATTTCATTAATCTAGTTCAAATGTGAATACCTATAACTAAGGATAATGGTAAAATAATGACCAAAACCAAAGTTACAAATATTTACATTTAAACAAAAAATCAAAGACAAAGAAAAAGATAAACATAAATGAACCTAAATTAAAATCAAGATATGATCAATAAAGGACTTAAGTAGGAATAAAAATGTTTAAAAACAAAAAAAAAAGAACATCTTAACAACATGAGACCAAGATATAAATAATCAAGATCCATGTGGATCATCAAGACATTATTGAACACAGAAGAGAAAAGCAAAATCAAACAAAAAAATAAGACACCAGTAATAATCAAATTAAAAAAAAGGTCCAAGAACAACTTAATAACATAGGATAAAGATATAAATAATCAAGATCCATGTGAATCATCAAGATGTTCTGAAACATAAAAGAGATAAGCAAAAACATATAGGGAAACACAAGACCAAGATGAGACAAGAAGTGATAAAAAGAGAAAAGGAAAAGAAATAAAAGGAGATGTGTGAAATCACAACAAAATACCAAGAAAAATCAAATAAACACACACAAAAAAGAACCAAGTTAGTGTGGTTTAAAGATAAATGTTCATGCACGTGTTGTAGAAGCATTACTTTCCACCATAACATAACAAAGAACATTGACACAACAATTATTCCCTAATTAAAGAGGAACAATGATAGAATAAATGGGAGAAGATTTTAAAAAAGAGTTGGCTGAGCTAATTCTATATGTACAAGACAAGTATACATTACCTACATAGTTCCATGGATGCATGTTCCAATATGAATTTCAGGCCAAATGTAGTTCTCTTAGGAAATGGAATAGAATAAAAATGATGATCAGACTAGCATGATTAATGTTATAGAAGAAATGGAATATGTGACAAACAAATGAGAATGGTCTTCAAAATAACAAGTTAATAGGATGAGAAATATTGATCTTGCAAAATGGGAAGTACATGGGACAAGATGAACTGGTGTCTCTTTGCTTGTAAAATGGTAAGAGCATAGCATAGTGGGATGGGATTGTATAGATGTATAGAAGTGTGAGATAATATTTTTGTTATTTTGTGGATCATTTTCTAATGTTTTTGGTATTTTCAAAGTATTTCCAATATTTTTGGTGTTTTTGGGATAAAATATGCACAAGCTGGGACCATCTAGTCAAGGAGATGCATGCCCGAGAGTAGAGGTTCCAATAAAATAGCTAAGCCAGCTATAACAGCCCATGATCACAAATTGACAAGAGTGAGGATCTTGATAAAGCAAAAAATGCCTATAAAGAGAAAAAAACGTAATATAGAATAGTGTGCAACATGAAATAACTTCAAAAATTATCTATGTTCACTTATCTTTAAAAAAGCTACAAAATATTATCATGGCTAAACTGATTTGTAGAAATAGTGCTGAAGATGATCATAATGTTCATGAGACAATCAATATCATAATTGGTCAAGGGATAAAAACTTTTCAAGCTTACAACATTCCCAAGACATAACAAAGAATATGGTTCTCAGGGAGAATGGTCCAAAGAATAGGGTCCAATAGATGGACAGTCCAGAGTGGGATAAATAATATGGTTCTCAAAGAGAATGGTCCAGGATAGGATAAAATGTGTTCAAAGTGCCAACGATTCAAATCCTTCACTATTTAGAGTCATGAAGAGTAGGATAATGTAGTATAAAATGTGTTCAAGGTAGGATAAACTAGTGGGATAAAATGACTTCAGAATAAGTTGCCCCCAAGTCAGGGGTCTTGTAGATAATGTTTCAAAGTTTTTCATGTGTAGAACCTATAAAGGTGTATGATATTCATGGGTTTTTGGAGTTCTTCACTATTAGCTTTAGCCAATCGATATGCACCTGATCCATAGTTCACCATGACAACACATGGTCCCAACTAATTAGGCTGAAACTTACCTTTCTTTTTGCATTCAACATTCATGTTCTTTTAGTTCTCTTTCAAAACCACGTCACCAATATCAAACTCTTGAGGGATAATTTACTTATTTTAGTGTCTCCAAAATCTATTTTGATAGGCCTACAAGTTTTCTAGGGCAGCCAAATATTTACCATCAAGAAGTTCTAGTTCTTGCAACTATGAGGCTCTATAGTCTTCATTATCTTCAATGCGCTATAGTGATATTTGTAATGATGGTATCTCAATATTGACCAGGATAATAGCCTCAATGCCAAAAATAAGGGAGTATGAAATGGCTTCAATTGGGGTTCAATGATTAGTTTTATAAGCTGAAAGGGCATGAAAGAGTTACAAGTGCCAATTATGGCCAGTTGCATTGAAAATCTTCTTTAAGATGGCTATAATGGTTTTGTTCAATGCCTCAGCTTTTTTTTTTACCTTACAGGTTATATGGAGTTGATTTCTTGTGCTTTATCTTGAATTTGTCACAAATATATTTTACATCATGGTTCATAAAAAATCCACCATTATTGGATATAATATGGGTTGGGATGCCATATCGACAAATGATATGGTAATGAAGGAATTTGGATATCTGCTTCTCAATAACATAAGTGAGAAGAATGGCCTCAATATACTTGGTAAAGTACTAAATTGTGATTAAAATGTGTTTATGGCCATATAAAGATATTGGGTTAATTTTATTGATAAGATCGAGACCCCATGTTGAGAATGGTCATGGTGTTGTGATTAGTTGTAGTGGTAAAGAAGGTGTGTGTATCAAGTTACCATGCCACCGATAAGAAACACACTTCTTCACATAGTTTCAAGCATCAATCTCCATTTTATGCCAATAATATGCTATTCTAAGGAGCTTCTTTGTTAAGACTACACCGTTGGTGTAGGCCCCACACATTCCTTCATGAACCTCCTTTAGTGCCAGTGTGGATTCTCCCAAATATAAACAACAAAGAAGCATTCCATCTTAGCCTTTACAATAAAACATGTTTCCAAAGAGAGTATAACATGTTAAGTGATAAGGGAATAGTTTTTATTATATTTTGGAAAGGTTGAAAAAGAAGACATGATCATGGAAATAGTTATAAAAATATTGGTACCATGGTAGTTTAGGTGGGGGATTAGAACCAGCAATGGTGCATACCCTCTCTAAATCTGGTATAATATGCATAGGCTAAAAAATATTTTCAATTAGGAATTGATACTCTTTATCACTAACATCCATTTGAATCATAGAACCAATTATCATCATTGCATCGGTGGATCTTTTGTTTACTCTTAGAACTTGCTCAAACTATAGAGATTTAAAATGTGTTTTGAAGTTTTCGACAATTTGCTTGTAAGGAACAAGTTTGTCATCTTTTATTTGATATAAATTAGTGGTCTGATTGATGATCAATTGTGAATCTCCATAGACATTTAATCTTTGAATATCCCATTATATAACAAGGTGGAGCCCTGCAATCAATGCCTCATACTCAGCCATATTATTTGTATAATGAAATTGTATATGGAATGTTTTGGGAATCAAGTCCCCTTGTGGTATGAACAACAATATGTGAGATCCAAATCTATAGGATGTGAAGGATCCATCAAAATAGAGCATCCATTATTTAGGTTCCTACGATGCTTGTTCTATCATCATGATAGAATTATCTAGAAAGTCAAACTTGAAAGGTTGACTAGCCTCAATAGGGGCTTCCACAAGTTGGTCAGTAATTACCTACCCTTTGATTTCATTTTGATTCTATTACTCAATATCAAACTCACTTAAGAGAATAACCCATTTAGCCATGCATCCTTGAAGATCTACTTTAGACAAGAGGAATTTGAGAGGGTCAACCTTGAGGATGATAATAGTTTTGTTATTTAACATATAATGTCACAATTTTTGAGTGGTGAACAGCATAGCTAAACATGCCTTCTCAAGAGGAATATAATTACATTCATAAGCCACCAATGTGACACTTAAATAATAAATAATTTGTTCTTTACCATGATCATCAAGTTGGGCTAAAGGTGCCCCCAGTGCATGTTCTATGGTTGATATATAAAGAAGCAATGACTTTCCCTATGTTGGCAGTCTTAAGACTGGTAGACTAGCCAAGTATGTCTTAAGCTTTACAAATGTTATATGATAGTCTTCATCCCATTGTAATGTTACCCCTTTCTTCAAAATATGAGTAAATGGGTGGCACTTATCTACCAATTAAGCAATGAATCTATGTATAGACTGGATATTTCCTTGTAGGATTTGAAGTTATTTAAGATTGTTGAGTGGAGGCATTTCCATAATATCCCCAACCTTGGTAGGATCGACTTTAATCCCTCTTTGTGATATAATGAACCCTAGAAATTTCCTTGATGTGACTCTGAAGACACATTTTTTAGGATTTAAGTGGACTTTATATTCATGAAGCCTCTTAAAGATTCTTCATAAAACATTAGGATGTCTAGCTCTTGTTTATGATTTTGCTAGTATATCATCAACATAGTCCTCTACAATATCATGCATCATGTCATGGAATATGAGAGTCATTACACATTGATATATTTCTCCAACATTATTTAAGCCAAATAGAATGACTTGGTAATAGAATGTCCCCCAAAGAGTGTTGAATGTGGTTTTGTGCTAGTCTTTAGTGGCTATCTTTATCTAATTATAACCATAAAATATATCTATTAAAGGTAGCATCTCGTACCTAGTAGTTGAGCCAATGTCAAGCAGAGGAAAATCATCTTTGGGACATGCTTTATTGATATGTTAGAAATCAATACAAAGACGTATACCTGGGTCTTTTTACTCACTGGGACTATGTTGGAAACCCATTTAGAATAATACAATGGTCTAATAAAATTGGCTCCTAATAACTTTTCCAATTCAGTTTTAACCAATAGGGTGATGCATAGATGCATTTTTCTAAATTTTTCCTTGACTAGTTTGGCATTAGGATGGACAACAAGGTGGTGCACAAAAAAATCAAGGACTAATCCTATCATGTTAGAGTATGCCCATGAAAATATGTCCATATAATCCTTAAGAATGAATATAATATGCTCACATTCTGCTTTAATAAGGGAAGCTCCAAGATAAATAATTTTGGGATCCTCATAGGTTTCCAAGTTCACTTCTGTCATGTTCTTGACAAGAAGTGTGGATCCATCTTCTAAAATTATGTGCAAGGCATGATCATGATCATCTTCTTCTACTACATCTTATTTTTTGTCCTCTTAAATTTATGGATAGTATGATGAATCATAATTAGCCATCTCAGGTAAAGACCAAGTAGTAAAAACCTCTAAAAACTCAAGAGCAAGACACTCAAATATTTGATGTTATTATGAAGAGATGCTTATATTGGATATTAAAGTTGGGCTAGATGGACCTTCTATATCCTGAGGGGATGAGCAAACTTTCCCACCTAGGAGCGCCAGAAATAAGTTTTCACTCTAAGGCTTGTCTTTTTCTTTTCTTTTTTCCTAATCGATGAATGCCTCAAAGAGGTTTTCACCTAAAGATCTTGATGTTTTTTATTTATTATGACCAAGAAAGTTTGTCTACTCTTAATAAGTATAAGGATCCAATGAAAAATCAAAGCCCTCCAATCACAATCAGGGCTTGTATTCATCTCCTAAGCCCTTGTATTCTATAATTGATTCTTCGTTTTGAAATTCATCAAGACATATGACCAAATTTTGTTGGTCTAAATCAATGAGTTCAGGATGGCAAAGGCATAGGGAACAATGAGGGTTTGCTTCAGGATGGGAAGCTCCAATGATAAATATATAATGTCCTACTTTAGGAAGGGAATCACCACTAAGATGGGTTCTTGCTTCAAGATGGGAAGCTCTAATAGGTGTTATGGTTAATATAGAATTTGAATCAATTAGATTTGAGTCAGTAAGCTCATCAAAAATGAAATAATGGGATGTTATGTCACTGCTAAGAGTTTCATCACTATTCACTTTAGAATAATCACTATTTAAAGTCATGAGTTCACCCTATGGTGGTTTAAATCCAAGATGATGATTCTAATTGATAACTCCAGCTAATAAAGGTTCTAAGAATCCTTATGCTTGTGGTCTAAGGCCTTTCCCTGTATAATCAAGATGATCCATTATCCGATTAGGAATAAGATACTTGGGGTTCTTAAAGTGATTATCAATTCCTTTAGAATATAACCAATCTCCCTTAATAAAACCCTCTTGATATTTTTTTGGCATGATTATAGGTACAAAAACCATAGGTGGTTTGTGTTATTTTTTCTTTGGCTACCAAATCTGGTTAGGTCCATTAGGAGTTTTGGATGGTTTAGGATTTCCAAATTATTTAGGGGATTTAGGGAATTTTTTAATATGGAGGATGTCCTTTATATGGTATGTGTGTAAATACCCACATCTTTAATAACAACCTATTTTGCAAGAGCCACAAGAAATGGATCAGCCGATGTGGAAGCTAGATCACTAGGACCGATATAATTAGATGGAGATGGATGGGAAATGATGGATTTATTCTTTTTCAAAATGAATTTATAACTTGGGAAATATTTATAATTACTAAACTTAGCTTTAAGATATTTTCAATATTGGTATGGTTGTTGATCAGTGGGAATAATAACCTTGATCCCATCATGGGGAAACTTAAAGCACTGGTGAAGAGTGGATGGCACTGCCTATACTTCATAGATTCAAGGATGACTAAGAAGTATGTTATACAAAAGTTAAATATCCAAAATATGGAATAATGTGTGATGAGAAATGGACCCAACCATGACTTGCAACTAGATTGTACCGAAGACTCCCTCTCGGCATTATTATAAGCCTTGATTGTAATAGTTTTTGGTTGAATGTCTTTATCCATATAGCCCAATCATCATACCAATTTGAGAGATATGATGTTCAGCCCTGAACCATTATCTATAAGAACCTGCTTGATCTTATGATTTGTAATGATTATCTCAATGTATAGTGGGTTATTATGGTTTGGGCCAAGAGTGGACATGTCTTTGTGGTCAAATGTGATTTGTCAAAATTAAGATAAATGTCTAACTAAATTATAGAACTGATCAGGGTTTATATCATTAGGCATAGTATATTCTTTCAAAAGGTTATTCATGATATTTCTATGGACATCAGATGTCCTCAAGTGTTCTAAAATGGAAATTTATACAGGGTTTTATTTAATTGGTCTGCTAAACTATAGGGTTTTTCAATTATGGATTGAGCTAGTTTAGTTTTTGTTGGCATAGTATTTGGATTTGAAACCATCAGCATAATTTTCTTGTTAGGTTTCATTGAAGAAGTGGGCAAAAGGCCCTAGATGATGACTCACATGCATCTAGTTATGACTGTGCAACCTAGAGGTGGCAAGGAGTCATTAGAATTAGAAAAGGAAGGTGAAGGGCCTTAGATGGTGACTCGTGGGCATCTAGTTATATTGATATAGTTTTGAGTTGACATGGAGCCTTTATAATGAGATGAAGGGTACTATTGTTCATAACTAGTAACCTATACAAATAGAGTTGTAACATGATTATGCAGGCTTGATGCATTATTACTAGGGGGAGAGGGTGTTGACCCTATAATGATGGGTCCCATGTTATGAGGAACACAATATTGTCAACATGGTTTCACAATAATAGTGGACTGTGGGTAGATTAAATGTGCCCCATAGTATTGTTATAGTTGTATGGCATGTTGTTATCAGCCACATTATTAGTATGGGCATTATGATCTCGATTATGATCATTACGATTTCAACCCTGATGTTGGTTTTGATTCTGCCTCTATCCTTGATTTTGACCTTAGTTTAGATTGTTTCTTGGTGGTGGTGGATTATGTCAATGAAAGGGGTCTTTATAGATCTCCATATCCTAATTTGTGTCTTGGTTAGGGGTGTTTCAATTATTTTTGATTAAATTTAAGAAGTGATAAATAGAGAAAGAAAGGTTGAGAATTATTGATTATATATACCTAGATTAGTGTGCATCATATCTAAATGAAGTTATGAAGTCCTCTTTAGCTAGGGAGGCCCACCTCCAAGTAAGAACACACTACCATAAAATATTTGTTATTAGTTTGGTGAGTAGGTTGTCAAGCAACTTGCTTATTCCAGGAAGTGACAAACATCTTGGGGGATGACAGTCCATTGTTTAATACAAAGAGTTAAATAAATGACAAAGTAAAGTAGAGAGAGAGAGAGAGAGAGATTTGCATGTACCTTTTCTATAACCTATGTGTAGTAGTCAGTATCATAGAGCAAGTCAAATACAATTTTGGTTTGTAAGAGGGTTGTTCAGGCTAGTTCAGGGTGATTTGGGTAAAAGGGTAGTCACTAACATTGGTAGGGTAACTGATGTCAGTAGGATAACTAATGTTGGTAGGGGAAATGGATTCAAAAATTCATAGAAGGATTTCTTGAGTGTAGGGAAGGATATTTGACAGGTTAATGGGGTTGGAAAAGAGTCGTATGAGGGGTTAAGGAGATGGTAAGAAGTTTGGATGAGGAGTTTGGTTTGGTTAAGGTAGAGGTATGGAGGTGGAGTTTTGCAAATCTTCCTTGAGGATGGATGGGACTTGTGTAAATGATAATAATAAATAATTAGAATTCATAGAATATAGGGATACTTAAATGATATAAGTACCTAAAGAAATACTCTTGATAAAGCTTTGTTAAGGTGACTAATTGAACAGAGATGAGTGTGTGCCACCTGTTCATTGTAGTTTGAGCTCTTTGCACAATGGATCAATTTTAGTTTAGGATTTGACTGGTACAGAGAAGCTGTGAGTTTGGTTACAGTGGATAATCACTAAAATCTTGTTAAGAGTGCTTTGAATCTCTTGAGTGAGTTTTTTCTTGACAGAGAGAATGTTTATGGGGGGCCCAAAATGGGTTTAGAATGTTTCTTAAGTAACCAATGATGGTGATCCCATCGACATCAGTATCGGGTTGACCGATGTCGATCAAGGGTTCACTGACATCAGTGGCATAAGAATAGGTCAAATGGGCTATTTTTGACTCCTTTCTTCTATTTCTTTGTGCCAAGTGTGACACCTGTTAAGAAATGATCAATATGCAAGGTTGGGTATTAGGTAATTAGTTGGAAACTAGTTTATATTGTAAGAATTAGTTATTTCTAGGAGACCAAGTCTAGTGGTGACTCACAGGGGGAGAATTGGTCTTGGGGCAAGGTAGCTAGGCAAGGTGACACAGGGAATATTCAATTAATATTAATTAATTAATTATGTGGGGTAAAGGCATGGGTTAAGAAGACTTGTTACAAAGGGGGTCTAAGGAGGGTTTCAACAAAACACATTATACACTTGTATAATGTAATTTTGGTGTTTACATTTACCCCTTTCTATCTTGGTAAGTTGTGCTAGCAAGTTACAAGACAAAAATAAAAGTTGAGTGGTCTAGGCATGGGGTGTGATATCCTCCCCCTCAAAATGGGAACTGATTGGGAAAAACCCAAAATTAGTGACTGATTTAACAAGGAGTAAATGAGATTGGTTGGTTGTGGGTTAGTAGTGCATAGATGACATCATGATCATAAAGTACTAAAAATTTATGTTGACATGTTAAAAATAGGTGTGGTCATGGAGGATTTCATTTAAAGTTACCAAGGCATAGCTTGTTAGTGATAGCTGAGAAGGTAGGATCAACCAAAACTATAGCTCCAATGGTCAAATGTGTTCTAGGTATCTGAGGTAGAATGTGACCTAAAAACATAATAGGTCATAGGTGATAGGATTAGTTAGTGGTTATCTAATTCAAATAATAGTCATACATGTAAGGTATGTCAACATGTACTAGATAGCATTAATAATCAAGACACCAAACTCAGATGTAATGAGTGGGTGTGTAATGAAACATGTGTTTGGGTAATAGTTGGCATGAGCAGAGATGAAAATGATCCCCATGGTCAAGTTTATAAAGGTAGGGTGTGTGCAAGGTTGCCCTAGAATGAAGAAGGGACTATAAAAAGTGATGTGTAAGCATTAAAATACTATTGCATGGTACTGACGTTGGTAGTGTTATACTGATGTCAGTGGTAAAGAGGCCAATGTCAGTGGCTTAGGGTATAAATGGCCAATGTCTATGGCTAATCAAGCCTGACAAAAAGGGGCTAGGTGGCTGACCATTTTCATTTACATGTTGATTGGTCAGACCTAGCTAGAGGCATGGCAGCACATGCACTAATCATCCTAGCCTGATGGAGGTGGAGAGATGAGGTAGGGTCGTCTAAACCTTTGGTTTGTGGTTTTTGGTAATTTTGTTGATTTGAGTTGAATGGGGGGTGTAATAGGTTACAAGTGAATAGTGGGGAGGGTAAGAGCATGTTTAGGCTTGTTTGGGTGGGTTTTAAGGTAGTTTAGGGTTAAAATTGTAAATGGTTAATGGGTGGGGTTTGGCCCTAGAGTCGAACTAGTTGTTGACATTGGTGGTAGTCCACTGACATCGGTTAAGGTCTTGTTGCCAATATCAGTGGTAAAGGCACTGATGTTAGTGTGTTGTGCACTGACATCAATAGTCTAGGCATCAATGTTGGTCGATAAATGACTGATATCAGTGGCCTTATTAAAGTAAAAAGGGTAAAAATGGGGAGAACAAGATTTGAAAAGACATGAGGCCTTAGGGAATAGGCAAATCATGTGGCATAGAGTAGATTTAGCTCATTTGAATAGCAAGAGATTGGCTAAAAGGCTTGGTTTAAGAGAGATAGGTCATAAGGCCTTGGGTAAAAAGGGATAGGTTGGATATTTAGGTGGGTGGATGGTCAAGCTAGCCCCAGAAGACCCCATGTCTACTAAGTACTACCTACATAGCCCAAAAGGGCCTCAGGCCAATGTAGTTCTCCCATGGGATAGGGAAAATGGTTAAGGTAGTCGTTAGAAAGGTTTTTTGATTAAGTTTGTGTGTTTGTATTTGTAGGTGAGGCATGAGTTAACCCTGAGAGACCATCTTTTGACACTCTTGACTAGGATCAGGAGAAATGTGTCAATAGATGACTGGCACCACATGGATATAGTTGGTCTTGGTGGAGTTTGGTGATATTATTAGGTCACTTGAGATGTCAGCTTGATGATCACACTGATTGAGAGGTGGGATCATACCACCAACACCTTTTACCTACTGACTGGTGAGATGACAATCACACTAGAGGATGTAGTGAAGTTACATATCACATAGCATCATTCTCTTATGAGCCTCTATTTTTGGTGGATGAAGAGGAGCATTGTCTTAGCATTTTGATGATGATCACCATCACGGTGTATGCATTGCCAGACATAGATGGTGGAAGATTTTTTATCACTTTGATAGGAGTCCTAGCTCAAATGATAGAGAAAAGGATAGTTTTAACATGGGGGCCTATATACGTGGCTCAGTTGTATAGAGAGTTGTGGGGTTTGCATCTACACAAAAACTATAGTTTATGTGTTGGGCACCTACTTCATTATTAGGTGTATGAGCACATCATTGTTATGCAGCCACTGGGACTACCATCCATGATTGCGTCAGGATTCAAAGTCAAGTTTTGATGATGGTGAGAGGCCATGGTAAAGACATGGGTTGATGGCATTATGCAGGATATCACATACTACAAGGGATACTAGATGGCTTGAGTCTAGGAGATATTATCTAGTACCCCTAGTTGACCTATCCAATTTTTAGAGGTTAGGGGGAAGAGCTCATTGGGATGTAGAGTACACTATGGGTTAGAAGTAGGAGAGTAGGGGAGCTCAAGATGATACCCATGGCACAGGTCAGGAGATAGCTTAGCCTTGTGCAAGATGTTCCACCTGCTTTCCCCAGATATAGGCATGATGACATCAAGGTACCACTCCTTTTGCCATTGGAGATAGATAGGCCTAATTTTGAGGATCTGTCAATAGGTGTAGATGTGGTTGATGTTAGATGCACTAGGTCATACCAGGCATGGTGGGTAGGACTACAGCTAGTTATACTAGTTAGGAGGCTAGCTCTACAAATGTAGGGTTTGGCAAATGAGAGAGATGTTGTTTTATAGGCTAGAGATGTGGCCATATAAGAGAGTGATACGGCCATGTAGGATAGGTATGCCATTATTTAGGATAGATATGTGGCATTATAGGCCAAACATACCACTATTTAGGTGAGAGATGTGGTCGTGCAGGCTAGAGATGCTATAGTTATATAGAGGGATACAACATTATATGCCATAGATATGGCCATACAAGAGAGAGATGTTATAGTCCTTTCATAGGATTCCTCATAGGTAGAGGTTTTAGGGTTATATGGTCAGGTGGGCCATCTTTAGATTCAAGTGGCCAAACAGGGACAAGTGACCTCATTGATAGCAGAGAGAGATCAGTTGAGGTCAACTACATGGGTATTGGTAGTTATTCCTCCTCGTCCACAAGTAGTAGTATAGGTAGTAGGATAGGAAGGTGCCATGGGTCCTCCATAGATTGTATCTCTTATGAGATACAACATTAAAATAGATGAGATTGCATACTATGAGAGGGAGATTTGTGATTTTTCATAGATTCCTAGATTTGTAGAGTTTAGGGAGAAGGAGCAGTCAGAGACACGGACCTCAAGTTTCAGTGTGTGAAGATGGAGATAGGGAGAGGGTGGTGGTGACACTAGCTCATCATTTCTACCATGATTTTGAGGAGGCTGAGTTGATCCTAATTTTGAGATATATTTTTGTATTTATGCATTTTTTGTATATATACTAGCCTGCGAGCTGATGATACGAGATGTATATGAGAGAGAGAAGAGAGATGTTGATATTTTTATATGATGTATATTGATTTATCGCACGCACGCATGCACGCACACACACACACACACACACACACACACACACACACACACACACACACACACACACACACACACACACACACATATGATGATATGTTTTATTTGATGTGATAATGATGTAAATGTTATTTTCATGTATATGTTTATGGTTTTGGATGAATGTTTATTATATTGATATAATGATGATGTTGGTTTACTAGCACTTCCATGTATGTGATGACATATGCACAATAGATAATATTTTCATGTGTAGCTTTCCTATATGTGATGGTATATGCATAAAATGAAATGGTTGTGTTTATGAGATGAAGTTTTATCACTTTCCATATGTGAAATGGTATATGCTTGGTTAATTTCAATTTTTAGCATGCTCCATATGTGATGGTTTATACTAAAAATAGATGTTTTTGTCATGGTTCATTTCCTATGTATTGGTATTTAGGAAATTGTGGTACAAGTGCATTCTTAGTATTTACCATATATGTGATTGGTTTCATACTAAAAATGAGCATTTTGGTCTTGGTTTGTTTCCTATGTGTTTTTTCTTAGGAAAATGATGGTTAAGTTGCATTCTTAGTACCTTCCATATATGTGATTGGGTGTATACTAAAAATGAATGTGTTTATCATGTTTGTTTGGTTTCTACATTTTCCATGTGTGATGGTGTATGCATAAGTGATGGTTTTTGGAATTGTGACATTATTCCTATTTATTGATAGTTAGGAAAATGGTGGTCATGTTTCATTTTTAGCATTGTCCCATATATGTGATGGTATATCCTATAAATGATTGGTTTTTGGCATTGGTTTTGGGGTAGGAGTAGGATTGAGAGTTTTTATGTTTATGAGTTGAGATGGTGAGTTCTTTTATTGGAAAATGTATCTATAGAAGAAAATTCAACATGTGAAGTGAAAGGTAAAAGAGAGAGACAAGGTGTTTGTTATTGACACAAACCAAAATAACGATGTAAATAGGCTCTAAAGTTTGAACCTTTTTTATGCATTACATTAGTTGACCATTTGTTAGTTAGAAAAGTTTGGTTATCACCTTGTGTTAAGTAAGCTTAAAGCCCCTTGAAAATGTGTTTTTGAGGGAAATATGGTGTAAAATGGAATAGGAGTAGTGAGGTAGCATAAAATTTGGATTAATAATGGTATGCCCCATTTGTGGGTTGCCCGAGAGTGACTATAGACAAGTTCATGACATAAAGTTATTACGTTACTTTGTTATTTTTTCTTTTTTCTTTGTTTTTGATTTTGTTGTGTAAGTTGATCGATGCGAGAAGATCATAATAGGATGAAATTGATCAATAGGGAAGCCTCTAAATCATATTTGCCTTTGATAGTGGTTTTTTGACTTAGCCATCCTTCAAGGGTATGGTCTAGTTTTTTTATTTTGCTGGTTTTTAATAGTTGTCCTTCAAGGGAGCAGTCTATTTGAATGTAGCTTCCCTTCAAGGGAGTAGTCTAATTTTTTGAGAGCTAGGCATGATTTGGAGTAGTTGATGTATCCCATATTATTTTCTTTTATTTTTGCTTTTTTTAGTCTTTTTGTTACTTTAATCATGGACAAGTCTATAGAGGCTTATAGGTTTTCCACATTTTGGGACAAAACCAAAACACTTCATAGGTTAACTAAGTGTGGAGAAATAAGGCTAAGGTGAAAAGCATATGAACATAGTGGGTTTAATCAAGGGATGAGATTAAGTTAAACACAAGGTAAAGTTTCAATTAACAAAAAAATGGACTTAAATGCAATGCATTTAGAGGTTCAGGTTCTGGTCATCCTTCAAGAGAAGACAAGCGATAAGCTCCAGAGCCATATAATTGAGAGAAAACTTGCCCTGTTTGCTCTTTTCTAAGTTAGTCACATATTGATTTTCCTTTAAGAAAAGATCTCCAATATTGTAATCATGCTCTTTAAGGTTTTTGTCATAGGCATGTTTGATATGCTCTTGGTAGATGTGGAGATGGTTAAGGGCTATGAGACAACATTCTTCAAGCAGCTCAAGTTGAACCGAATGTTCTTGGTGAAATTCATCATTAGTTAGAATGTCTTGTAATAAAATCTTAAGAGAAGTAATTTGGAATTTAAGGGGAAAAACAACATCCATCCCATAAAATAGGGGAAAAGGTGTATCTCCTGTATAAGTGTGAATGCTAGTATGATAAGACCATAAAGCATAGTGATGTGAAGTGCCAATCCTTGCCAATAGCGTTAACCACTTTCATAAGGACTTTGGTCAAATTTTTGTTATAGGCTTTAGCTTTCCCATTGGCTTGTGGGAAATAGGGTGAAGAGAAGTTGAGTTTGATACCAAAGGCATCATAGAGTTACTAGATAGTCTTGTTTTAGAAATACTTACCATTGTCAGTTATGATTTTTTAAGGTACACCAAAATGGCATATGATATGATGGTTGATAAATTCAATGATATTATCAGCCTTAGTGGATATGAGATGAATGGCCTCAACCCACTTAGTGAAGTATTCTATTGATGTTATGATTAATCAATGATGAAGAGAGGAATG
The DNA here is from genome assembly GCA_037957365.1 of Torreya grandis. Classification (NCBI taxonomy): domain Eukaryota; kingdom Viridiplantae; phylum Streptophyta; class Pinopsida; order Cupressales; family Taxaceae; genus Torreya; species Torreya grandis. The sequence continues at coordinate 1,926,154 of JARHVA010002322.1, forward strand.
GGGGTTAATCTCACCAATTAAGTTTAAACCCCATTGAGAGAAGGGCCAAAATTCCTTAGTGACTTGTACGGCATGACTAGGAACATGAAATAGGTTGGTGTGTTGTTGACATTTGAGACAACATCTAATTAAGTCAGTACAATCATGAGAGAGTGTTGGCTAATAATAGCCAAGGTGAAGGAGACATTTGGAAATTGCATGACCGTTAAAATGACCACTGCAAATCCCATCATGAACCTCCTTAATATCAAAGGGAATCTCTTTACTAGTGAGACATCGAAGGAGGAGACCATCAAAACCCCATTTGTAGAGAAGTCCCCCTAGCATAGTGTAATGTGCAACACGCTTTATGAATGTATGTCATGCATTGTGGGATAGGTCAAGAGGAGTAATAGAGTAAGAGTGGTAATCTGTGAGTTGAGTATACCACAAGTCATGCCGATCATTAGTGATATTCACCACAAAGAGGATGTTGGAGGAAATGTAAGAAGGTAAAGTTAGGCGATGTATAGTGACATAGATTTTTGAGGAAGAGGAGGAAGAGGGTATGTGGGAGGATAAAGAAGCCATTATGTCTACAAACTTGTTGGTTGAGTCAGGAATAGTCTAAAATAGGTAATGGTCAAATGATTCTAATAAGGTATTTACATGATGTTTGTACCATTATAGAGTCTCATTCTTACATAGATAAGAACCATTGACCTAGCTGACGACTAATTGTGAGTCACCAAAAATGGTTATGGATTTGATTCCTCAGAAGATAACCAGTTGAAGCCTTAGAATTAAGGCTTCATATTCAGCCATGTTGTTGGTGCAGTCAAAGTCTAGTTTAAATAATAAAGGCATTAGCTCATCATCAAGAGAGATGAGGATAATCCCCGCTCCCCCACCATTTTAACATTTAGACCCATCAAAGAACATCATAATTTGATAGGTGATATCATCAATAGAAATTACAATAATAGACTCATCAAGAAATTTGAGATTTGAGGGTTGGTTATCAAGGAGAGGAGCGGTAGCTAGTTAGTCAGTGATGGTTTGCCCTTTGATGGACTTCTATTAGATGAATTCCAAATTGAACTCAGCCAAAAGCATAAGCCACCAAACAATGCATTGGTTGTGGTAAGGCTTAGAGTGCATGTATTTAAGAGGGTCAATGTGGGTGTTGACATAAGTTTTGTGGTTGAGGAGGTAATGTCATAGTTTAGAAACTATAAATACCAAATCAAGGCATAACTTCTCGATATAAGTGTAGTGAGTTTCATAGTCAATAAGTGTTCAACTTACGTAAAAAACTACTTGCTCATGGTGGTGATCATCCCTATGTGTTATCATAGCTCCTAAAGAATGGTCGATGGAAGAGATATAAAGATAGAAGGGTCAGTCCTCTTTAGGTGGAATAAGGATGGGTGGAGAAAGGAGATACCATTTGAGTGCATCAAAGGCTTCCTCATAATCTTTAACCCTATGGAAAGGAATTTCCTTTTTGAGAAGCAATAAGAAGAGAGAGAAAGTGATAAGGCTTGTTTGGGTGGGTTTTAGGGTAGTTTAGGGTTCAAATTGGAAATGGGTAATGGGCGAGGTTTGGCCCTAGAGCTAAACTAGTCACTGACATTGATGGTAGTCTACCGATGTTGATTAAGGTCTTCCTATCGATATTGATAGTAAAGGCACCGATGTTGGTGTGTTGTGCACTAATGTCAGTAGTCTAAGCATTGATGTCAGTCGATAAATGATGGACATTGGTGCCTTGTTAAAGTAAAAAGGGTAAAAATAGGGACAAAGAGAGTTGAAAATCTATGACACCTTAGGGAATAGGCAAATCATGTGGCATAGAGTAGATTTAGCTTAATTAAACAATGAGAGATTGGTCGAAAGGCCTAGTTTAAGAGAGATAGGTCATAAGGCCTTGGGTAAAAAGGGATAGGTTAGATAGTTAGGTGGTTAGATGGTCGGGCTAGCCTTAGAAGACCCAATGTCTATTGAGTGCTTCTTACATAGCCAAAAAGGGCCTCAGGCTAATGTAGTTCTCCCATGGGATATGGAAAATAGTTAAGGTAGTGCTTAGAAAGGTTTGTTGATAAATTTTGTGTGTTTGTGGTTGCAGGTGAGACATGATTTGACCCTGAGAGACCATCTTTCAACACTCCTAACTAAGATCAGGAGAGATGTGTCAGTAGATGAGTGGCACCACATGGTTGTAGTTAGTCTTGGCAGAGTTCAGTGATATTGTTGGGTCACTCGAGATGTTAGCTTGATGATCACACTGATTAAGAGGTGGGATTATACCACCAACACCTTTCATTTGTCAACTAGTGAGATGATATTCACACTAGAGGATGTATACAGGAACCTTAGATTACCACTGCAAGGTGAGCAGCTTTTTACATGCATGAGGGAGGAGCATAACATCTATATGGTGTCATTGTTTGGTGAGCATGGGAGTGAGGTTACTTATCACTTAGTATTATTAGATTATGATCCTTTATTTTTGGTAGATGAGGAGGTGTATCATCTTAGCATCTTGATGATGATCAGCATCATGGTGTACACACTACTAGACATAGATGGTGGTAGAATTTTGATCACCTTGATAGGAGTCTTGGCTCAAATGATAGAGTAGAGGATAGTTTTTGCATGGGGGCTGTATACTTGGCTCAGTTGAATCGAGAGTTTTGGGGTTTGCATATACATAGATGCTATAGTTTATGTGTTAGGTACCTATAGCATTTTTGGGTGTATGATCACATCACAGTTATATGGCCACTAGGACTGTTGTCCATGATTATAGTGGGATTTAGAGTTGGATTTAGAGAATGGTGAGAGGCCATGGCATAGGCATGGGTTGATGGTGTTATGCAGTATATCACACACTATAGAGGGCTACTAGACATCTTAAGTTGAGGAGATATTATCTGGTTCCCCTACTTGATGTATCCAATTTCTAGAGGTTAGGGGGAAGAGGTCATTGGGATATAGAGCACATTATGGGTAAGAGGTAGGAGAGCAGAGGAGCTTGAGATGATAGCTATAGCACAAGTTAGGAGACAACTTACCCTTATATAGGATGTTCCACATAATTTCCCTAGATATAGGTGTGATGACATCAAGGTACCACTCCCTTTGCCATTAGATATAGATGGACCTAATTTTGAGGACCTACCAGTAGGCATAGATGTGGTTGATGCTGGATGCACCAGGGCATACCAGGCATGGTGGGTAAGACTACACCTATTTGTACCAATTAGGAGGTTGGATCCATAGATGCAGGGTTTGACACATGAGAGAGATGCTACTTTACAAGCCAAAAACATGGCTATACAAGAGAGGGATATGGCCATACAATCTAGGGATGCCATGATTCAGGATCAAGATGTGGCATTATAGACCAGAGATGCCATTATTCAGGTGAGAGATGTGGCTATGTAGGCGAGAGATGTTATAGTTATAGAGAGGGATACATAATTATATGTCAAGGACATGGCCATAGAGGAGAGAGATGTTGTATTTCTTTCACAAGATTCCTCACAGGTAGAGATTTTGGGGTTATATGGTCAGGTGGGCCATCTTTAGATTCAAGTGGCCTATCCATAGGGATGAGTGACCTCATTGACAATAAAGAGAGATTAGTTAAGGTCAGTCACATAGGCATTGGTAGTTGTTCCTCCTCCTCCTCCACAAGTAGAAGTATAGGTAGTAGGATAGGCAGGTGCCATGGGTCCTCTATATAATGTATCTCTTACAAGATACAACACTACACTAGATGAGATCACATACTATGAGAAGGTGATCCATGAGTTTCCACAAATTCTCAAATTTGTAGAGTTCAAGGAGCAGGAGCGATTAGAGACACAAATCTTAGGTTCCAGTGCATGGAGATAGAGATAGGGAGAGGGAAGTGGTGACACCGCCTCATCATGTTTGCCATGATTTTTAGGAAGCCATGTTGATCCTAATTTTGAGAGATATTAAAAAAAAGGAAAAAATAAAGAAAAATGCAATTTTCTTAATTTTATTGTTTTAGAAATAGTAAATTACACTCTTCTCTCTCTCTCTGTCATTCTTATTGCTTCACAAAATAAACTCAATATATTTTGAAAGTTAAAAATAATTATTTTCTTTTGCATGCATAGATAGGATAGTGAAAATCATCCTCTTTTCCTATTCCTCTTTATTTTCATCTGAATTAACACAATTTCAATTTGGGTTTAAAACATACTACATTTCATTCTCTATCTATTTCATAATTAACACATCTAGTTAAATAAATAATTATGAATGAATCATCAGTCACAAATGTTACACATCCAAACCACAAACACAAAATAAGCACTTCAACATACCTGAGACAAGACCCATCAGAATTTCATCACCTAGTGGATCACCTTACCCTACCCAATTATTCTACTTGGACATCATTACCAAGGGAAGAGTCCACTTTGTTCTTTGGCAAAGTATAAACTCTAGGCAAATGGTATATTTCTGGCTAAGTGACTTGGCTAGGCTTCAGGCTCATGAAGTGGGGAGAGCAAGCTCCTAGCATAGGCTATGTACCTAGTCTAACATAGATACTTTTTGAAAACCAAAATTTACCTGAAACCATCCTTAGACTACTTTATAGTATCCACAACAACCAATTCTTCTTCTCATTCTCTGCTTAAGTCATAAGCCAACATGACTAAAATTAATCTCTAGTAGTTAATATTAGTGGCTACATGTTATTTTCCATTTTTTGTATTTTTGAGTCTGTGAGGATGATTCTTTTCTAATTCACAAGATTAAACCAAATTTGACAAATACAAAAGTCAAATAATCTCTAAAAATTAGATTTCCTGAGTGTTTATCACTCTCATAAAAATTCTCTAAGACCTTTCAAACACTTGGATTTCACTTTTTGAATCCCAAAAACTCATTTTTTGCACTTTTTAGACTTCCATAGTGACCGACATTGGCTATATATAACCAACATCGATAGCTACACTAATCAACATCAGTCATAAGTGACCAACATTGATAACTGTGTAAATTTTTAAATTTATAGTCTACCTTAAATATCAACTTCACACAGCCTTTTAAACTTTCTTTAAACCTCATTTACCTTCAACCAAACCTTAACATAGTGTATTCAGACTATTAGTGTATTCTTTTGCATGGTTTTAACATGAAGCCAAGCAAAGACACCTGCTGATTAAGCAAGCCATCAATCACTTCCACCTTCCCCTTCTATTTTTGAATCCATAATGGAACAAGATATAGAAAGAGCACTCAGCCCCAATCAAATTCCCATTGTAGTTACAGGTGATCAAGATTTCACTTGATTTCTTGGTCGTAATATAACCACCCTCCAATATTACCTTGCTACAAGCCAAACTCAAACCTCTTCAGGTGACCCACTCTTTAGAATGCCAACATCATTGATGGTATCAAATCCAATTTTGGTTGGACCTTCCATGGTTACCCAAACCATCACATCAACTAATAACCCAATTGTGCATGATGTTTCAAGTGCGGCATCACCCACCATTTAATCCAACCTCCACCCTATCATAACTTTCTTACCTTCATAAGCACAAGGGGTGAAATCTATTTCAACCCCATTTCAAAACTTGGTGGTACCCATCCCATCAACTCTTGCACCTAATAACACCCAAATCACAACTCACCCCTCACCAAGCATAAATATGCCTTCCACTCAACCCATAACCACAAATCAAACCATTGCCCTTACTTCAATTAGGCAAGCTCCATTTATCTTTATGCCTCAACCTATGACTCACTATCCTTATGTCATGTCAACACAACCACAATAGGTAGTGTCATATATGCCTTTAACTTCTTATTCTCTTCCTTACAATGTAGGAGGTGTTTCTCAAACAAATCCTCCTCTCGACCTCATCAAAATACTCATGGATAAAATGAGAAAACTTGAGACATCTATATCTAGATCAAAGAATATTCTATCTTATGATTAGATCTAAAATGAAACCATTCACCCCTTTGTACTAATTCATCCATACCCAAACCAATGGGAACTCCCAAAATTTTCCCTTTACTAGAGAAAAGAGGACCCACAACAACACTTGTGAGCATTCAAACATGATTTCTATTTGATAAGACATGATGATGCGCTATTACTTCACACATTCCCTATGTCTCTTTTAGGAGCTGCTTTGGATTGGTACAGTTCCATCATGTGTTATTCACTATTCTCCTTCACTCAACTTGCACAACTTTTCCTTGATCACTTCTCCATTAATATCTCCAAAAAGGTTTTCATAATAGACCTTTATTATATTCATCAATTTGATAATGAAACTATTACCAATTTTTTTGCTCATTGGAGAGGTCTCTTAAACCAAATCTCCTTCTCCTTGCCTCAACCTAAGCTCATTGAGCTCTTCTCTAGAGCATGTGTAAAACATATTTCATCCACACTCAAGGTGTAAACCTTTTACACATTCGATGAAGCTTTCATAATGGAATGAAAGCTTAAAATTCGGGCCATAGATGAGGATAGGATCAAATTATGTAGTAAAAATTTGAATTACAAAGTAAATGATCCTTATTCATCTAAAAATTCCCATCCAAATCAAAAATCTAAAGGGTTTACAAATGATGTGATTGTGAAATCATCTTTTTCTACAAACATGACTCAACCCTCAACACAATCAAACCCAATCAACCCAACAAAGCTCTTTCAATAATGGTATGAGAAACAATAGTATACTCCTATTGGAGAGTCATACACCTCCATTTTATAAAAGCTACTCAACTAAGGAGTTATCAACCTTCCTCCCATCAAACCTCCAATCTAATTTGATCCTTCTCGAGCCATTCCAATATGGTTCAAAGAGGATGAGCTTTGCAACTATCATCATACCAAAGGCCACAACATCAATGATTGAAAAACTCTTAAAAATATTATATAAAATATGTTGGATAGGGTGATCTTATTTTATATAATCCAAACGCTCCCCCAAACCAAAATATGAACATATTCAAACAACCCTTCCTTAATCATGTGCCCAACCAAAACATAGTCCACACTACTCAAACTTCTTCAGATCATAAGATTCATATAGTCAATGTGATCTTTCCCTTAACCCAACCATTACCACAATAGGAGGTTTCTATTTTACCTACTCCTACCCCAAAAATGGTAGAATTTGGTTTGACTCCACATCCTCTTTCAGTAGAACCTATTTCTCCTCTTCCACTTCCACGTGAGGAAGAGTAACCTTTACCACTCCCATTACCCCATGAGGATTCACCAATTACCTTTGCACTTACCTCACCTACACTTTCAAAAAATGGAGATCATGCTTCTCCTACCCCTCAAACAAATAGTGAGATAAATCCTTTGTTACTTCCTCTTCAACCCATAGAAGAAAGTGACTCATCCACTCCTCTTTCACAAATAGATGAGTTGGATTTCTTAACTTTAACATTTTATGAAGAAACCATTAAACCATCCCAAAACCAACCCATCTTTCCATTCCTCTTACCCATGGAGGATCTTACCTTTCTTGTTCCTCATCCACATGTTCAAAGAACAATCATACCATTTCTTTATCCCCTTGAGGAGTTCGCATCTCCTCATTCTCTGCCTACTGTAGAGGAACATACTTCTTCATCTATTACTAAAGAATATGACCCTATTTTGACTCTTTCCTATATTTGGATGGAAATATAAGAGGTAAATAAATCTCCTCTCTCTCAATCATCCAAAGATAAACCGGTTGAACCCACACCAATGACATCTAAACCATTTTCATGTTTAGTGGGAAAATCTTGAATTCCTTGATTCTAAGGAATTAGATCAAGTGGCATTTTAGGATCACCTTAAAATGCCCTTTCTAACATAGAGAGTATCTCCCTTCACTGCTAATCCTCTCACAACCATTTATCCTAAGGTTTTTGATAAGGTGCGTGTTGCTTCACCTAAGCTTTTAGAAGCCTCCTCTTCTACTTCAAAGCCCTCCACCTCACATGCATCTGCCACATTGAAACATATAAGATCTTTAGGAAAATGACCAATTTATAATCTAGTTCATCCACATATGAAGTTAGATTTAAGCCCCAAAAAATAAGGGGTTGTCTCTCTCCCTAAACTAAAGAATAAAGGTAAAACCCCAAAACCTCGTCGATCGACCCTTGTTTCACCTTCAACCTTACCATCCATTTTGGGTCCACATCCCTCTACCTTGGTGGGAGTGTCACCAACCCATGTAAAACATAAAGCAACATTAGCTCCATTATTTTCATTACCACCTCACAAACCTTCAACATCTAGCACCCTCTTAACCAAAATTAAAAAGGTGGAAGTGAAACATGTGGGTTCACCACTAGCTAAAAGGGTGTCACACAAGACTACACCCATCACCACCAAAATCAAAAAGGTGTCCACTCGACCTATGAAAATGAGTGTTAACCCATTTCAAGGTTCCCAAGTATTATATCTACACCATTTATTGTAATCATCAGCAATGAATCTTCCCCCCATCAAACCATTTGATCCTCTTGGACCAAAACCATTATAGTTTAATGATTCACAAGTTTGTTTATATCATTGTTCTCTGGGACATGATATTGGGAGTTTCAAATATCTCACAACAATCATTCATTCCCATTTAGAAGTTGATGTTCTCTTGGGTATTAAATTAGTTGAAAATCCTAAAATTCAACTCTCAGCATCCATAATGCCTCACAAAACCCCCTTTCACATTAAACCCAAAGTTGTTATTGTACCTTCTCTATCACCTCCTTCACCTATATTTTAGATTAACATGACTAATGTGACTACTGCTCACAAAATTATAAATAAAAATGAATGTAAAATGCCTCTACTCCTCAGGTTCACCCCTTTATAAAGGATGTCCCCTCTTCAAATCCCAAGATTTCCATCTTGGGTGTCCCACAACAGTCATCATCAAGAGTTATCCAAAACTTCATGATGAAGCAACTTCACCAATCCATGGTGAATATGTCTCTATATGAGTTAATTCAAAACTCATCCCAACATCGATAGGCTCTCATTATTACCTTAAAAGTAGTTGAATTTTAACCCAAAGACCCTCAACCACTTGTAGCCTTTATCAATTCTCTCAACACCATTTTTATGATCTCCTTTAGTGACTCAGAGATCCCCTCTTAACATCCTAAAGATCAAGATTGTGCCCTCTTTATCACTACCTACATTGATCAAACTCATGTTGAGAGAGTTTTGATTGATGGAGGAGATATCATCAACATAATTTCAACCCATGCTTACAATCAATTATCACTCCCTGACCATTTTTTGTCACAAACAGATGTAGTGTTATGTTATTTTAATGACTCTACTGCTACAATTGTTGGCACCATGGTCTTGCACATCCATGTGGGTCTTTGTACCCTTCTCAAGTTATTTTATGTTGTAGAGGGTAAATTCCAATACAACATACTTCTTGAGTGACCATGGATATGTGTTATGGCATGTGTACCTTCCACATTACACCATTGTGTTAAGTTTGAACACAATGGTCAAGTTCATGTCATTCCCACTGACCCACCTCCATTCAAGACATGTAACATGACCTATATCCTAAATTATGTTCTTATTCCTTTCAACACATCATCACCTCCACAACCCACTTCTAAATCCTCCACAAGTTCTTCTACCCTAGACACACCTATACCAACTACACAAGTTCCCAACAAGGATCCCATGGAGGAAACCTTCAAGCAATTATCACTTGGGAATATTGTTTGTTAACTCTTGACATGTTCCATACCCCTAAAGAGTATGGAAAACCTCACATGAGTTCCAACTATGATCCTCGTATTGGCATGATCATCCTATATGGTCCACCCCATCTCAAAACCAACTTCACATATGGGGGAGTTAATCAATCTCTTGTCATGGGTAATTCATCCTCTTCACCCCAAAAGTTTAACTGTGAATTTTCCTTCTTAAGCAAGCTTAGATTTACACATACTTATCTTTATAGGTGTGCTTCGAAAGTTTTGGCATAAGACATTATGATCAAGGTGTTCAGACATCTATTCAATACCCTACCCATCAAACCATTGATAATTCTAAATAAAGGCATGGCATTGACCTAACTCAATCCATTAATACTTCTTCTATTCCCATAATTAAAGAACCTGTATCTCCTTCCAACTCCTCTTCTCCACCATCACCCACTGAATTGGAGGTATCTATACCTCCTATTTTTTATTTTTTTTTCAATAAATGTCACTCACTTAGGCCCCCTTGCCCATCACCAGGGTAGGGAAACACAGTCCTTTCATACATCCTCACATGATCGATGAGGATTTTCCCATAATTAACACCATCTCTTATGCAACTGATGATGACACATTTACCTATATGGGTGCCAATGATTCCTACATCAAATGATCACTTTCTTCTGAGTTACAAGTTATGTTAAATGAATAAACCAATGGCATTAACTTTCTTTCTCATGATGACCCTCATATTCTTAAAATAGGCAAATCTCTAGATTATTTTGAATAAATTGACTATACCACATTTCTCTATGACCATAGTAAGGATTTTGCTTGGTCCTATAAAGACATGCATGTTATTGACCCCTCAATCATAACCCATAACATTGTCACTAATCATGATGCTAAGCCAATTAGGTAAAAGCTTTGCAAAATTCATCCTTGTATTACTCTCCTTTTCAAGGATGAGCTCTAACACTTCCTCTCCATTAACTTCATCCAACCTATTGACTACTTGTAATGAGTTTCTAACATTGTATCTGTTATAATATCAATAGGGGGAATCTGTATGTACACTGACTACCATGACCTCAACCTTGCTTGTCCAAAGGATGACTTTTTGTTGCTAAGTATTGATCAACTTGTTGATTTAATATCTGACCATGAGATGTTATCACTTATGGATGGATTCTCAGGATACAATCAAATCCTATTTGGCATTGAGGATCAACACAAAACAACCTTTATCACCCCAAATAAATAAAAATGCAATTTTCTTAATTTTTTATTTTTAAAGCAATAAGAGGAGAGAGAAAGTGTAAGAAATGACAAATTCACTACTATGCACTTAAATGAACACTTAAAAATCATATAATGAACCTAAGGAAAACTCTAGGTGTCCCACCGGGTGTGCTAGAAATGTTTCAATTATTTTTTATTAAACTTAAGAAGTTAGAAACAGAGAAAGAAAGGTTGGGGATTAGTGATTATATGTACCCAAATTGGTGCACACCATATCCAGATGAAGTTAGGAACTCCTCTTTGGCAAGGGAGGACCACCTGCAAGTAAGAACACACTACCACAAAATATTTGTTAATAGGTTGATAAGTGGGATGCCAAGCAACTTGCTTGTTCTAGGAAGTGACAAATTTCTTGGGGGATGACAGTCTAGTGTTTAATACAAAGAGTTAAAAATGAAATTACAAAGTAAAGTAGAGAGAGAGAGAGAGAGAGAGTTTCATGTACCTTATCTGTAACCTATGTGTAGTAGTCATTATCATAGACAAGCAAAATATAATTTTGGTTTGTTAGAGGGTTGTTCAAGCTGGTTCAAGGTGATTTGGGTAAAAGGGCAGTCACTGACATTGGTAGGGTAATTGATGTCAGTAGTGGCAATGTGACCAATGTTCGTAGGATAATTGATGTTGGTAGGGACAATGGAGTCATAAATTCATAGAAGGCTTTCTTGAGTATAGGGAAGGATAGTTGATAGGTTAATGGGGTTGGAAAAGAGTCATATGAGGGGTTAGAGAGATGGTAAGAAGTCTAGATGAGGAGTATGGTTTGGTTAAGGTAGAGGTATGGAGATGAAGGAGTTTTAAAACTCCTCCTCAGGGATGGATGGGACTTGTATAAATGCTAATGAGAAATAATTAAAATTAATAAAATATAGGGATCCTTAAATGATATAAGTACCTAAAGAAATACTCTTGATAAAGTTTTGTTAAGATGATTGACTGAATGGAGATGAGTGTGTACTACCTATTCACCATAGTTTGAGCTCTTTGCATAATGGATCAATTCTAGTTTAAGATTTGATTGGTATAGAGAAGTTGTGAGCCTGGTTACAGTGGATAATCACCAAAAGTTTGTTGAGAGTGCTTTAAATCTCTTGAGTGATTTTTTGCTTGAGAGAGAGAATGTTTGTGGGGAACACAAAATGGGTTTAGAACGTTGCTTAAGTAACCAAAATCGATGATCCTGTCGACATCGATCGAGGGTTGATCGATGTTGGTTGAGGGTTGACCAATGTCAATGGCATAAGAATAGGTCAAAAGGGCTATTTTTGGCTCCTTTCTTTCATTTCTCCATGCCAAGTGTGACACCCATTAAGAAATGGTCAATATTTGAGGTTGGGTATAAGTTAATTGGTTTATAGGGTAGGAATTAGTTATTTAGGGGAGACCAAGTCTAGTGGTGACTCATAAGGGGAGAATTGGTCTTAGGGCAAGGTAGCTAGGCAAGGTGGCACAGGGAATATTTAATTAATCTTAATTAATTAATTAAATGTGTGGGGTAAAGGCATGAGTTAGGAAGACTTGATATAAATGGGGTCTAAGGGGGGGTTTCAACACAACACATTATACACTCGTGTAACATAATTTTGGCGTCTACAAGGGGCCAACTTAATTTCCAATTCACCATTTTCAATAAAGTCTTCAATAATGTTCCATAATTGGATGCACCAATATGCACTATAACCAACAACACAATGGAAGTTACACCATTCACTCTCCTTGTACTAATCTGGTTTCGATTGACCTTGAGGAAATAGCCTTGGTACTGGCCATACAATCAAACTAGTAGCAATGACCTTTTGTAACATTATTTCAATTGGTTCTCCTAAATTACTAAAGACTCTAAAATTGTTATGAAATGTCCTTCATGGAGGTTGTCTCTGCAAAGTGGGTGGTGTATTTGGGGGATTTGTTTGTAAATTTTAGTTAGGCCTAGCCTATACCATTTGTATATATCATGTTTCAGTCACTCCATTTCCAACCATGTTCTTATTTTTGTTAAAGCCCTTAGGCTTGTATTGTGTAACCATTCGAACTAGTGATTGATTTTGATTAGATGTCTAACCTTGCATGAAAATCTTGAAAAGGCATTTAGAAATAAGAGCATTTTAAATATACACTCCTTTGTAAATAGTTACTTCAAATGAGTTAACACAAGCTAACCATAGATTATTCATGACTTATACAAATATATCATCCAATTGTTTGTCTAGAAAGTTATGTTGAAAGCAGCCTACCAATGCTCTCCATCTTTGTAGATATGTGGAAAAAATTTCACCATCACATAATTTGGCTTTGCACAAGTTAACAATGGTCAATTCATGTTCTATGTTATATGAGAAATGGTTAATGAACTTCTTTGATAAGTCATTCCAATTTGCAACTGATCCTTTGGGTAGTTTAAGTAGCCAATCTAAAGTCTATCCTGCTAAACTTTACAAAAATAGTCAAAGTAAGTACCTGCTACTATAAGCAACCTCTTGGCATAAGACGAAGAATGCATGTATGTCTTTACATGGATCTCCCTTTCCTTTGTACTTTTCAAATTTAGTTGCCTCAAAATGAGGTGAAAAGGAGTTTTGGAGAATAGATAAATCAAATGGATATGAACATATGTTATCAAAGTTGTAATTTTTAACTCTATTATTCATCTCTAATCTCTGAACAATTTCCTTCATAGAATTCCACTCTTGCATTTTTGGTGAATTTGTGGATTGGATAAGATGTTATTCGGGTGGAATGTGCCCCTAGTTTTTTTGTTGTCTGGTTGGAATGTGCCATTGGTTTTGTTGTTGTCAAGGTATAATGTGCCCCTAGTTTTGTTGTTGTTGGGGTAGAATGTGCCCCTAGTTTTGTTGATGTTGGGGTAGAATGTGCCCCTAGTTTTGTTGCTATTTGGGTGGAATGTGCCCATGGTTTTATGTGGATCTATAGGGAATGTAAACCTTTTGATCTATGCCTTGGTTTTTATTCACTCCTTGATTCGATAAAATAGGACATTAGTTTTTGGATTGTAAAACATTCCCTAAATTTTATTGTTTAGTACTTTGTTGATTTTGGGAAGTTTTGTGTTTGTTTACCAATTTATGCATTGGTTGGAATGATCTATCCAAATTGGCTTGAGGTATTTCCTCAATTCAAACTGAATGTTTAGGTCTTTGATTTTGCAAAGTAAGAAGAGGTTATTGATTATTGAAGAATGTATACCCTATGTCAAATGGAACATTTTTTAAGATCTCTTATGACTTTAACTGTTCATTTAGGTTACCTTGATCCACTATGTTTATGTTCTCATCAAATTCTTCTTGCATAATTTTGATCACATTTCCCTATTTTTTCAAAGCATCATTGTTAATTTAAGTGGCAACTAATGAGTCAATCAAGATTGTAACTAGTTGATCCACATATCATTGACTTATTATCTTGATTTTATCTAGAATATCTAGATTGTGGGTTTTGACTCTGTTTGTATTATTTATGGGTTTTGACTCTGTGACAACTAAAGAGTCAGTCAAGTCTACAATAAGAAGGTATGTCTATTTATTTAAAAACTTGATCTTGTCATCTTTTTTCTCCTTCTCTAACTAAGGTATGTTATTGTTCTATAGGAAAGTTTGAACATAGTCTAGCACCTAATTCTATCAACCTGAGAAGTGATTCATCTTGATCTTCTTAGGGTTGATATTCATTATAATAATATTCAAATCCTACTATTATGGAGATGTCATCAAAAATAATGGGGTTGTCTTGGCCATCATAAAATTACTCATCCTCATAGCTAAGGCCATAAGAGGCCCCACTATGAGTGAACCTTTGATTCATGTCTAAAAAAGAGTTGTTCTATATGTTTGAATAGATTTGGATCAATGTTTTGAAAATGTTCAAATGAGGTATGCTTAGTTCTCTTCAAAAAAAATGACTAAGGTACCAAAGAGACTATAAAGGAGGGTGGCTTAGAACCACACACAATTAGAATATTTGGTTCATGAATTTACTCAACTTTTGGTATAGCTAAAATCATACATATTGGAACAGGGTAAGGTAACTCAAAGATCCAAGGTGAAAACTAGTACACAAAATAATAGATCTTTATGATACACCTATACCATAAAATCTAGTTTCAACTTCGATGAGTTGACCCTAGAAAATTAGATGAAAGCTCTCTGGATTATAAAGAATACAATATGAACTAAGAAACTCAAGATATAAAAACATACAAGAATCACTAAGTACAAAGCTAGGACCAAATACGTAGCACAATGTCGCCACATGGTTCTTGTAGGATAAAATATGTTCTAGGACTCAAAGCATAAGTGATACACAAGATGATAATGTGATTTTGAGTCTAATAAATGGCCCTTAATCTAAATGGAAAATTAAAACCGAGTTAGAACAAGTTAGTGTGTAAATGGTGGACCCAATTTAACACACCAACCCTTAAAACTTAGAAAGGTTCAATTTCAAATGTGAATTATAAATGAGAGACTTAAATAAATTAGATAAAATGTCTATACTCAATTGGACAGCATTATTGTGCCAAAGTGGATAACACAACACAAAGTTTTTTATAATAATTTGAATAAAGAAAAGATAGATTTTCTAGCTGGATAGTGTAATGCCTCCCTTGCTTAATAAATTTGAGGATGATGTGTTTTGGTTAAGCTCATTGAATTAACAAGTAGTTAGACATAAATAAAGACTAAGTAAGCTAATGACAAAAAACAATCATCTTAAGTCTAAACTAGCAAGGTATGACAAAGTGGGGTTAACTAAACTAGAAATTTTTTGATCATTATAAATGGATCAATTGCACAATGACTTTCATGCCAAACTATGCAAAAAAAACACACTTTAATTGGGTGTCTGTGGCACTTGGCTTGTTGAAAAAAAGTCTTTCCATTTTTTCAACCACTACATCTATCACTTGCTTAGGGTAGTGTGATGTCCAAAGTGTAGATATGTCCCAGTGCTTTAGCTCTAGAGAAATCATGGGAGGTGATGAAATCCCCCTCACAAGCCAAGTTTTCATAAAATAAAAGACACAATAGAAAGACTTTATGGTCACCTCAAGATCACCCGATACTATTGTAAGTTTTTGGGGAGTGCTTTAAGTGACATTATTTTTATGCCTTGGACTAGGCATGCTTGTAATAAGGATAGTGCTTTTGATTCTAAAAGTTCCCTAAATGGGACGGATGGAAGAGCATACATGCAACATCCCTTTTTTTACCAATCAATTAATTAATTACCTATTGCATACAAAATTGATAAATGAGTTTAATTTTAAGCACCAAATAAGATATTGGGTGATGTTATTTTTGGCCCTTGGCCTTAATTTCTAAAATGGTAAAAGATTGTACAAAAAAATCCACATGAAGCAATAAAGACCTAAGTTCATTTTAAGCCAAAATTGAAGATTCAAGACTTAGCCTAGATCATGATTAAAACACCAAATTTAAAATTTTGAAAGAGTTATGATGTGTTTTAAGCACTAAATTAAATGTATCTAAGACTTATCCAAATCTTAGGTTCATTTTAATCACTAATTCAAATGTGTGAAATCAAGCATGTTCATTTTAAACCCAAATGAAAGTCTATTTGGTTAGTCAAAATCATTCAAACCAACTTCTAAATTACAACTTGAACTTAAAAAAAACACAATTATAAGGGCATAATTTGAAGCACTTAAGAGTTTGATCAAATAAGATAAAGAATTTAGCTCTCAAGTTGACAGCCAAGTCTGGTTGACAGTTGAGTTGGGTTGACAGGGAAGTTGGGTTGATAGACGAGTTGGGTTGATAGGGAAGTTGGGTTGATAGACGAGTTGGGTTGACAGGTGAGTTGGGTTGAATAGGTGAGTTGGGTTGACAGGCAAGTCAAGACAATTTAGGGTGAGTTAGGTTTGAGTTAGAGCTAAATTACGCTCAGTCAAGGTAAGTCAGGTTTAGTTGGGGTGAGTCAAGGTGAGTTGGGGTGAGTTGTGGTGAGTCAAGATATGTCAGGGTGAGTCAAGACAAGTCAAGGTGAGTTTTGATGAGTTTGGGTGAGTCAAGATGAGTCGAGGTGAGTTAGGGATAAGTTGGGGGTGAATTGGACTAAGGCATGGAGGGTTAAGCTAAGTCGAGGCAAGTTGGGTTGAGTCAGGGCTAAGTTAGGGCTGAGTCAAGATGAGTTGGGCCGAGTCAGGGTGAGTTGGGGCTGAGTTGAGATGATTCGAGCACACAGTTGAGTCAAGTTACATAATCTTAATAATAAAACTATGGTTTACAAAAAAAAATGGGATTTTGCTCAAATCTTTATCTTGTTTGCCTCCACACTCTTAGATCTTGCATGACAATGGTTAGGAGGTTACTCTTAGGTGTAATTTGACCAAATTTATGAGGCTAGGTCCCATCAAGAATGCTAAAATATAGAGAGAATTACATAAAATTATTATTCAAACATTAGTCCAATAAATCAAAGGAAAAAATCATAAGAGTAAACCAAATTAAGCTTATCTATTAATATAGGAATTGTTAATGATAATGAAAGACAAATGAAAGAAATCAAGAAATATATACCTTCCCAAATGAATCCATCATCCAAGAGCAATTCAAAAACATGTTCTCCCTTGATCAATCATCCTTGTCTTCATCAACAATGGTGTTAAACTCCTCCAATGTCTCAAGAACACTTTACAAAACCTAGGCTCATGATATGTAACTATCTAATTTGCCTATCAACGAAGCTTACAACTAAAATCGATAATCAAATGCAAAAGATTGTGGACACATTTTTTTATTATAAATTTTCCCAAATCAAGATTAAAAATGATGTTCATGGCCTCTCTATTTATAGATTTTTGAGATTGATCAAGATCAACCATGACCATCCATCTCAAGATTGACATGTGTGGCCATGAATTAATCTAATTATATAATTAAATCCATAAATATCCCTCATAAATATTTGGGATAAAGAGGCATTTAAGAGGCATGGAGAGTCTTAATGAGGCATGAGAGACCCATAATCTTGATATTTTATATATTTATGGCTTATAGATGTCATCCCATATGATGATGTCATTTGATGATGCAATTAATGAAAATCAATTTTTAAAAATAAATATTCAAAAATTTCCATGGAAAATTAACTTAAGCTCTTGATTTGGTTTAATTAGCCTTAAATAAGGTTAATCAACATTTTTTTAATTATTTTGAAATTGGTGTTGGAATATTGTCATTGATGTCAAATGGAACTATTGCCAGAAGTGAATAGAATTGATTGCCAAAAGTGAATGGAAATGTCAACGAAAGTGAATGGAATTGTTGCTAGAAATAAATGGAATTATTAACAAAAGTGAACGGAAATGTCGATGGAAGTAAATGGAATTGTTTTTTAAAGTGAATGGAAATGTCAATGGAAGTGAACATAATTGTCGACAAAAATGTCGATGGAAGTGAACAGAATTGTCGACAAAAATGTCAATGGAATTGTCAACCTTGGCTGACCTATTGGGAGGAGTTGTGACCGTTCGAAAGGACCTTTTCACTTCAAGAGTCACGACCTTAATTTGTGGCTTTTCATGGGTTATGAATAAGTGCATAAAGAATGGCAAAAGAGTAGATTTGAAAGTGAAAGATATATAAAAGAAGAGAAAAATTTGTAAAGGCAAATTTTTTGTGAGAATATTAAAAAGAAAAAATCAGCAAGTATAAAGAAGAGTGTAGCAGCGAGAACACTCAAGTGTAGATCGAATCTAATGGAAATAAAGTAAGTGTTTTATCATCTATTTTTTTTACAACAAATTTGAGATAGAAGAGTGATTTTTTCTAAGAAAGTTGGTGCCTTCATTTTGAAGAGATTGGTGTCTCTTGCTAAGTTGGTGTTCGGTGAAAGGGGTTGGTGCACCTGTAGGTTGGTGCCTACAAAATTGTTTTTGGGGTTGGTGCTTTAGTAGGTTGGTGCCTACGAATATTTATATTAAGATAATTTCTCTGTGGGTTTCTCCTAAAAGGGTTCCATGCAAATTTGTGTCTATTTGAGTTGTGTGGTTTTGCATTGTATTCTTTGATTACTTTGAATATATTAATTGCAAAGTAATTTGAGGTTTTGGATTTATGATTAATAGTCTAAAGCAAAACAAATCTTATATTGATTCACCCCCTCTTAGTATATGCATGTGATTAATAATTGGTATCAGAGCTGATTCCTTCGATGTTAGCACAACTACTAGAAGGTAGATCTTGGAAAGCACATATGGTAGGATTTGAAAGTGCTAGATGGTTTCTCCACTAACAAGGCTCCTTTGTTCGATGGAACTAATTATGTATTTTGGAGCATAATAATGAAGACTTACTTGATGGCCCTAGGTTTTGATATTTGGCAAGCAGTGGTAATAAGATACACAATGCCACAAATTACACCAATGGATGCCACCAGAAAAAAGGCCAGTGAGAACAATGCAAAATCTATGAATGTAATTTTATGTAGGCTTTCAGAAAATGAGTTTGTTAAGGTTATGCATTGTGAATCTGCAAAAGAGATTTGGGATAAACTTAACACTATATATGAAGGTGATAGTAAGGTTAGAAAAGCAAAACTCCAAAACCACCAGAGGCAGTTTGAAAGTTTAAAAATGAAGAATGATGAAAACATTGTTGGGTATCTTATTCGTGTTGATGAGATTGTTAATGTCATTCGAGGACTCAAAGAGAAAATTTAAAAATTTGATTGTTCAAAAAGTCCTGAGATCCCTACCATTGAGATTTGATGTGAAGGTCTCTGCCATTAAAGAAATGAAGGATTTAGACATGATGAAAGTGAATGAGTTCCATGGAATTCTTATAGCCTATGAAATGAGAATCAAATCTGAGAGACAGTCGAAGAAGGAAGCATCATTCAAGGTCTCAAAGAAAGAGAAGATCAAAGAACCAGAATCAAGTGAAAATTCAAGTAGTGAAGAAGATGAAAATGAAGCTCTATTCATTTGGAAGCTAAAGAAAGGATCAGGCAAATATAAAGGAAAGTTACCATTTAAATGCTTTGATTATGGTAAAATTGGTCATTTTGTAGCCAAATGTCCAAATAAAGGAAATAAAGATGATAAGAGAAACAAATCAAAGTATAAAAAGGGATTCAAGCTAAGCAAAGACAAGTAAAGATTTTAGAAACAAAAGAAAATCCTATAATCCAAGAGGTATATCAGCTCATCCGAAGAAAACAAAGAAAGTAATGTTGAGAGTGATAATGAAGAGATTTTGTTCATGGCTATAGAAGAAAATGCCACCACCAACAAAGATAATTTGGAGGAAGACAA
Organism: Torreya grandis; assembly: GCA_037957365.1. NCBI lineage: Eukaryota > Viridiplantae > Streptophyta > Pinopsida > Cupressales > Taxaceae > Torreya > Torreya grandis. Next base: position 1,946,480 of record JARHVA010002322.1, read on the forward strand.
AGACATTAAAGAAAAAGGTGAAGTGAACCTTAAAGAAGAACTTATTTGTGCATTGGAAGAAATAAAAGCATTTAAGAAGAAGAATTAGAAACTAAAGTTACAACTCCAAAAATATGAAGAAGATAATCAAGACTTCAAAATGAAGACATCACAAGTCTTTGAGGAATCAAACAAGGTAATTGCTGATCTAAAAGTCCAAATCGAAGAAGCAAAGAAAATTGAAGAAGATCTAATGGATCAGCTAAAGAAGAAAGGAGAAGACTGTGAAAGGTATGAATCTGAGATATATGTTTTAAAAAGGGATCTAGAAAAGGCAAATTCTAAAATAGCAAGTGAATTGAAATCTAAGAAAAACACTCAAGTTTTGAATAAGATTCTAGAGAGTCAAAGATCACCATCTAACAAGTTAGGTATTGGGTATGAGAAGGAAAAAGAGAAAGCTAAGAGCTATGCTAAAACTCTTAAGGAACTAGTGAAAAAGGAGACCAAGAAGGAAGAAGCCTAGAATACAAAAACCAGCTCTATCAACAAAGAAAGCAAAGGAGAACAAAACTTTAGAAGACTTTTTGCTCCAAGATATGCAAATAAAACTAGGTTTGGTAATTATTTTGATGGATATTTTTATTATTGTAATCATTTTGATCATAAGAAATTAGATTGTAGAAAGAGAGCCAAGGATATTGAAGTCAGGAGTAGAAAAAGAGGAAATTATGGAGCTTCGAACAGAAACTACAATTTGTTTGTTCCCTTATCAAACTTTGATGAAGCTATAGTTTGTTACAAGTGCAATAACTATGGACATATAACATGCTATTATAGAAGTTTTTTTTAATCTGTAAGACAAGATCAAAAGTTCAAAGCTCCAGTGATAAGAAAAGAGAACCATCAGAGACCTAGAAGAACAAGCAAGAAGAATCTATGATTGTTCAAACAACATTCCATGCTAGAGATGAAGGACAACAATGGTTCATTGATAGTGGATGTTCGAGACACATGACTAGAGATAAAATAAAATTCATCTCATTAAAAAGGGTCAATGAAGGCATGATGAAGTTTGGAGACAACACTATAGCCAAAATAATATGAAACGATACACTTAGTCTCGATAATGGAAAAACCAAAACAAAAAATCTGTTATATGTGGAAGAGTTAAAGCATAATCTTCTAAGTGTTATCCAAATGTGTGATCAAGGACAAACACTTAAGTTCTTTTCTAAAGGTTTTGAGATCAAAAATAGAGACACAGGAGAACTAATTGTAGATGCTCATAGAACCACAAACAACATATACATGCTTAGAGAAATGAGAGAGAGATATGTTGTCTGAGTCAAGTTGAAGAGAGTTGGATATGGCATAGAAGGTTAGGGCACATAAATTTTTATAATCTTGTGAAAATAAGAAACAAATAGGCTGTGTGAGATATGCCCAAGATAATGAAACATTCAAGCACTCTATGCAAGCAATGTCAACACGGGAAGCAAATTAGAACAAGGTTTAAAACAAAGGAATATTCGACCACCAAACCACTAGCGATGATTCATACGAATCTTGGTGGTCCTACCAAAACTGAAAGCATGCAAGGTGAGAGATAATTTATGTTGCTCATTGATGATTATACTATAATGACGTGGGTAGCCTTTCTAAAAGAAAAATTAGAAGCATTTGAAAAATTTAAAGGTTTCAAGGCATTAGTAGAAAATGAAAAAGAGCTGAAAATAAAATTCATAAGGTCAGATCGAGGAGGTGAGTTTGTTTCAAATGAATTCACTGAGTTTTATGAAGATCATGGAATTAAGAGACAATACTCAACTATAAGGACTCCACAAAAAAATGGAGTGGTGGAAAGGAAAAATTGAACTGTTCAATAAATGGCTAGAACTATGTTGAATAAATCTAAGCTATCAGATAGATTTTGGAGAGAAGCAATTAATATAGCAGTATATATCTTGAATAGAGGGAAAATTAGAGTTAATAATGACAAAACTCCTTACAAATTGTGGAAAGGAAGACCAGCTTCAGTCGAACATTTAAAAGTGTTTGGAAGTAAATGTTTTATCAATAGGATTGAAGAAAACTTGGGAAAATTTGATTCAAGAGCTAACGAAGGAATTTTTCTTGGCTACTCCATCAAAAGCAAAGCCTATAGATGTTATAACAAAAAGCTACAAACTATCATAGTAAGTGCTAGTGTTAGAATAGATGAGATCATGAATCAAAAGGCAAAAGAACCTTTAGAAGAGCCTCTAGAAATACCCAATCTTGTAAAATAAGGGGAGGAAGAAAATGTAGAAAAATTGAGTGAATCTGAAAGGAAGGACACCAAAGCACCATCTCACTTTGTTCAAAAGAATCAAGCTAAAAGTCAGATAATTGGCAACATTGATGTTTGGGTGTAAACTAGAAGAAGAATTGTAAGTATACCTGAGCATGTAAATTTCTCTTTGTTATCCAAGGTAGAGCCTAAGAATTTTTCTGAAGCTAGTCATGATAAACATTAGGTAAAAGTAATGGAAGAAGAGTTAGATCAAATTGAGAAGAATGAGACTTGGGGGAACTTGTACCCAGGGCAATAGATTAAATGTGATTGGCACTGAGTGGGTTTTTCGAAACAAATTGAATGAAAATGGCCAAGTCAATCAAAACAAATCAAGGTTGGTATGTAAGGGGTATGCTCAAGTAGAAGGTGTAGATTTCGAAGAGACTTTTGCTCATGTTGCTAGAGTAGAAGCAATTCAAATATTTCTTGCATTTTTAGTATTCAAAAATTTCAAATTTTATCAAATGGATGTTAAATCAGCATTTCTAAATGGCAATCTAGAAGTGGAAGTTTACATAGAATAGCCATAAGGATTCCTCTTATCAAAAAATAAGGATTATGTGTGTAAGTTGAAGAAGGCTTTGTATGGATTGAAACAAGCTCCTAGAGCATGGTATGCTAGGCTTGATAAATACCTACAAGACCAAGGATTCAAGAGAGGATATGTTGATAGTAATATTTATATCAAAATTGAAGGAGATCACCAGTTAATTATTGTGGTGTATGTAGATGATATAATCTTTGGAGGAGACAATGAGGAAATGTCTAAGATATTTGGCGAAGATATGCAAAAGGAATTTGAGATGTCCATGTTAGGTGAGTTGTCATTTTTCCTTGGTTTACAAATCTCTCAATCTAGCAAAGGCATATTCATATCCCAAAGCAAGTATGTAAAGAAGATGTTGAAGAAATTCCATTTGGAGGAGTGTGCCCCTATTAGCACACCTATGGCTATAGGTATGAAGTTGAGCAAAGATGATGAGTCTTTGAATACTAATCAAACTCTTCATAGATCAATGATTGGGAGTTTACTATATGTGATGGCATCTAGGCTAGATATCATGCAAGCAGTAGGTATTATTTCATGATTTCAAGAAACTCCAAAAGAAACACATGTGCAAGCTATAAAATGTATATTTAGATATTTAAAGAGAACCTTGGATTATGGGTTGTGGTACCCAAGAGGTAAAAACTTCACATTGGTAGCATACACAGATTCAGATTGGGCAGGTTGTGTAGATGATATAAAAAGTACAAGTGGAGGAGCTTTCTTTCTTGGAGATAGCCTAGTATCATGGTTGAGTAAGAAGTAGAATTATGTATCTCTATCCATAGCAGAAGTAGATTACATAGCGACAGTTCTATGTTGTACATAATTTCTATGGATGAAACAAACCTTGAAAGATATCAAAGTAGAGTATAATCATCCAATCTCCATATTCTATGATAATACTAGTGCGATAAGTATTTCAAAGAATCTAGTTATGCATTCCAGAACTAAGCATATCCCTATACAGTATCATTTCTTGAGAGAATAGGTGGCAGAACAATAAATAAAATTGGAATATGTTTCCACATCCAAACAGATGGTAGATATCTTCACTAAGCCACTTCCAAAGGAAACATTTGAGTACCTACAATAGAAGTTGGGAGTAATTTATTTTGCTTCTTACCACTGAAGGGAAGCATCAGCTGAGGGGGAGCTAAGTACTAGCTCTTGGATAGACCCTTTGTCATTTATGTCAAAGGGGGAGAAGTACAGAAAGAGGATGTCACAGAAAGGGGGAGATACATCAAAGAAGGATTTAGATAAAAGAGATAGTATAGCAAGGGGGAGCAGTTTTAGTATGTGGTTGCCATCAATGACAAAGGGGGAGATTGTTGGAATATTGTCATTGATGTCAAATGGAACTATTGCCAGAAGTGAATGGAATTGATTGCCAGAACTGAACTAAAATGTTGATGGAAGTGAATGGAATTGTTGCCAAAAATGAATGGAATTGATGATGGAAGTGAATGGAAATGTCGATAGAAGTGAACGGAATTGTTCCCAGAAGTGAACGGAAATGTCGACGGAAGTGAACAAAATTGTTGACAGAAATGTCAATGGAGTTGTCAACCTTGGCCAACCTATTGGGAGGAGTTGTGACCATTCGAAAGGACCTTTTCACTTGAAGAGTCATGAACTTAATTTTTGGCTTTTTGTGGGTTATAAATAAGTGCATAACAAATGGCAAAAGAGTATATTCAAAAGTGGAAGACATATAAAAGAAGAGCAAAATTTTTAAAGGCAATTTTTTGTGAGAATATTAAAAATAAAAAATTAGCAAGTATAAGGAAGAGTATAGCAGTGAAAACACTTAAGTGTAGATCAAATCTAAAGGAGATAAAGCAAGTGTTTTATCATCCATTTTTTTGACAAAAAATTTGAGATAAAAGAGTGATTTTTTTCGAGAAGGTTGGTGCCTTCATTTTGAAGAGATTGGTGTCTCTTGTTGAGTTGGTGCCTGGTGAAAGGGGTTGGTGTTCCTGTAGGTTGGTTCCTAAAAAATTGCTTTTGGGGTTGGTGTTCTAGTAGGTTGGTGCCTACTAATATTTATATTAAGATAATTTCTCTGTGGTTTTCTCTCAAAAGGGTTTCCATGCAAATCTATGTCTATTTGCATTGTGTGGTTTTGCATTGTATTCTTTAATTACTTTGACTATATTAATTGCAAAGTAATTTGAGGTTTTAGATTTAAGATTAATAGTCGAAAGCAAAAAAATATCTTATACTGATTCACACCCCCCTCTCAGTATAAGTGTGTGCTTAACAATTGGCTCTCAATTAATCAAAATAGTCAGAAAGTCATATTACTACATCATAATTTGATTGGAGAAGAATTAAAAAGTTATGTTAGATGTGTTGGAACTGTATTCCCGTTTAGGATGTTTCCAACACAAAATAACAAAGGTACATGATGTGTGCCATGAATTAGAAGAAAAGAGTGATCCAGAGCATAAAATGGTGAAATCAGCATTTTGACTCAAAATGAATTGATTAAAGATAGGTATCTCATAAAATGCATTTCCTTATTTAAGGATACTTTGGCCTAAATGGGTACTTGTAAATGACAAGTTTGAACCATTTAGGGTGTTTTAATTATTTTGACCTAAAATGTGCATTTGAGTATAATTCGAGTAAGATTGATAATTTCAACACAAATGGTGTTAGGAATTGGATGTCTACATTCTACCCCTATTTGAGAAGGCATAGTGATACATTCAAGCAAAGTAACATATTTTTAAAGAAAAGAGTTATCAAAAATAAACTAGAATAGACCCACAAGCCCCCTCAAAAGGACATACTAGGATGAAAGAGAATAATGGACTCTCAAAGAGAGAGAGAGAGAGAGAGAGAGAGAGAGAGAGAGAGAGAGAGAGAGATTAACCCATGGAATAGATCACATCTATATGAGCTAAATCTTGCACATGTGATTACCATCAATGATCAAAATATAATTAGAGTTATAAAGGCCCCAAAGATGGGGTGCATGGAAAAGATACAATAAATAAATGTAAGGGACACACTTTAAACATACCCAATTTGAGAGTAAAAGCTACGTGCTTATGGCATTGATCAATTCAAAGACAAGTTGCATACTAAAATATTACCATCATGGGCATTAGTGTGGAGATATTAAAATTAGATGAAAAGAGAAAATGTTATACTTTAGGAAGGGAAGCACCACTAGAATGGGGTCTCCAAAGAGAAGATAATAAGTACTCCAATAGAGTAAATATGATCATGTTAAAACAATTTTGCCCCAATAGGCAAATTTTGATCATTGATAAAGAATAAACAATGGTTTTGCCCCTATAGGGCTTATGTGATTTTGACATTATTCAAATGGTGTACCCCAAAATGGGAAATTGACAAGCAAAATTAGATAAAGGATATAACCCAAAAGATACGTTAAAGTGAGTGGGTACAAATGTACATGCGATGGTGTAATGGCTTACAAAGCCACATAAAACCTAGCATATGAGAATGCACAAATTGATAAAAGAGATGAAAATAAAAATGAAATATGGTCGAGATGACACCACATGTATAAGACAAGTGTACACTTCCTACATAGTTCCATGGACTCATGTTCCAACATGAACTTCTAGCCAATGTAGTTCACCCAAGTTTAGGAGAGAATAAAATGAGGAATCATGAAAACTGACCAAAATTTTATTAGAATCACAATGTATGCAAATAGATGCATGTCTAAACATAGAGTTGAGTGTTAAAATGAATGTCACCTAGATGCCTAATTCTATATCATGAGCCTATATTATGCAAAGTGTTCTTAATAATCGTTCATCGGAGCTATGTTGATGTTTTAAGACATTAAAACCTGAGCACAAAGTACTTGCTATAGAAAAATAAATTAGGCATCATAAGTATTAATAACTTAGAATGACATAATATTCCAATTACATTGATTCAGTTCAAATGTGAATACCTATAACTAAGGATAATGGTAAAATAATGACTAAAACCAGAGTTACAACTACTTACATTTAAACAAAAAAGCAAAGACAAAGATAAAGATAAACATAAATTAACATAACTTAAAATCAAGATATGATCAATCAAGACTTAAGTAGGAACAAAAATGTTTAAAAATAGAAAGCAAGAACATCTTAATGACATGAGACCAAGATATAAATAATCAAGATCTATGTGGACCATCAACACATTCTTGAACACAAAAGACAAAATCAAAATCAAATAGAAAAACAATGCACCGGCAACAATCAAATAAACAAAAAATGCCAAGAAAAACTTAATAATATAGGATCAAGATATAAATAATCAAGATCTATGTGAATCATCAAGATGTTCTGAAACACAAAAGAGATAAGCAAAAACATACAGGGAAACACAAGACCAAGATGAAACAAGAAGTAATAAAAAGATAAAAGGAGAAGAAATAAAAGGAGAGATGTGAAATCACGATAAAACACCAATAAAATTCAAATAAACACACACAAAAAAAAAATCAAGTTAGTGCAGTTTAAAGATAAATGTTCATGCATGTGCATTAAAGGAGTTACTTTCCACCATAACATAACAAATAACAATGACACAATAATTGTTCCCTAATTAAAGAATAACAATGATAAAAGAAATGGGGAAAGAGAAGAAAAGTAAGGAGTGGGTTGAGTTGACTCTATATGTACAAGAAAAGTAGATGTTGCCTACATAGTTCCACAGATGCATGTTCCAACATGAACTTCAGGCCAAATGTAGTTTTCCTAGGAAATAGGATAGAATAAAAATGATGATTAGACTAGAATGATTAATGTTATATAAGAAATGGAAGATATGACAAAAAAATGAGAATGGTCTTGCAAATAATAAACTGATAGGATGAGAAAGAATAATATTGTAAAATGGCAAGTGCATGGGACAAGATGAACTGGTATCTCTTTGCTTAGAAAACAAGAGCATAGCATAGTGTGATGGGAATGTACAAATGTACAGAAGTGTGAGATAATGTTTTTAATCTTTTATGGATCATTTTTTGATGTTTTTGGTATTTTCAAATTATTTCCAATGTTTTTGGTGTTTTTGGGATAAAATATGCATAAGGTGGGACCATCTAGTCAAGGAGATGCACGTTCAAGAGTAGAGGTTCCAATAAAACAACTAAGCTAGATACAATGGCCCATTCTCATAAATTGGTGAGAGTGAGGATCCTTATAGGACAATAAATGCCTACAAAGAGTAGAAAATGTAATATAGAATAGTGTGTAAAATGAAATAACTTTGAAAAATTATTTGTGTTCACTTATCTATAGAAGAAGCTACAAAATACTATCCTAGATAAATTGCTTTGTAGAACTGGTGCTAGAGATGATCATAGTGTTCATGAGACATAATCAAGATCATAATTGGTCAAGGGTAAAAAGTGTTCAAGTTTACAACATGCCTAAGACATAACAAAGAATATGGTTCTCAGGGAGAATGGTCCAAAGAATAGGGTCTAATAGATGGATGGTCCAGAGTGGGATAAATAATATGGTTCTCAAAAAAATGATCCAAGATAGGATAAAATCTATTGAGAGTGCCAATGATTTAAATCCTTCACTTTTTGGAGTCATGAAGAGTGGGCTAAGGTAGTATAAAATGTGTTTAGGGTAGGATAAATTGGGGGGATAAAATGACTTAAGCACAAGTTGCCCCTAAGTTAGGGGTGTTGTAGACAATGGTTCAAATCTGTTCATGTGTAGAACCTCTTAAGGTGTATTATTTTCATGGGCTTTGGCAGTTATTCACCATTAGGTTTAGCCAGTCGATATGCACCTAATCCATAGGTCACCATGATAACATATGGTCCCAACTAATTAGGCTGAAACTTACCTTTATTTGTATGTTCAACATTTATTTTCTTTTGGTTCTCTTTCAAAACCAAGTCACCAATCTTAAATTCTCAAGGGATAATGCATTTATTATAGTGTCTCTATAATCTATTCTGATAGGCTTGCAAGTTTGTTAGGGAAGCCAAATGCTTACCATCAAGAATTTCTAGTTCTTGCAGTCATGAATATCTATAGTTGTCATCATCTTCAATGTGATCTAGTGATATTCATAATGATGGTATCTCAATCTCGACAGGATAACAACCTCAGTGCCAAAAACAAGGGAGTATGGAGTGGCTTCATTTGTGGTTTGATGATTGGTTATATAAGCCCAAAAGGTAGGAAAGACTTACAAGTGCCCATTATGGTTAACGTCATTGAAAATCTTCTCTAAGATAACTACAATGGTTTTGTTTGACACCTCAGTTTATATGTTGCCTTGTGGTTTATATGGAGTTTATTTCTGGTGCTTAATCTTGAATTTTGCATAAAGATATTTTACATTGTGGTTCATAAAAGATCCACCATTATCAAATAAAATATAGGCTAGGATGCCATATCGATAGATGATATGGTAATGAATGAACTAGGCTATTTGCTTCTCGATAACATAAGTGAGAGGAATGGCCTCAATTCACTTGGTAAAGTACTTGATTGTGGTCAAAATGTGTTTATGGCCATCTAAATATGTTGGGTTAATTTTTTTAATGAGATCGAGACCCCTTGTTGAGAAAGGCCATGGTATTATGGTCAGTTATAGTGGTAAAGAAGGTGTGTGTATCAAGTTGCCATGTTGATGACAAGGAACACGCTTCTTTACATAGTTGCAAGTATCAATCTCTATTTTAGGCCAATAATATCCTATTCTAAGGAGCTTATTTATGAGGACTCCACTGTTGGTGTGGGACGCACACATTCCTTCATGAATCTCTTTTAGTGCCAGCTTGGATTCTCCCAAAGATAAATAATGAAGAAGCATTACATCATAGCCTTTACAATAAAGCATGTTTCTAAGGAGATTATAACATGTTAAGTGATGAAGGAATAGTTTTTATTGACTTTTGGAAAGGTTGGCGAGGAAGACATGACTATGGAAATAGTTATAAAAATCTTTTTACCATGGTAGTTTAGGTGGTGGATTAGAACCAACAATAGTGCATTGCCTCTCTTTATCTTGTATAATATATGCATCCTGAAGAAGATTTTCAATTAGGAACTGATACTCTTTAGCACTACCATCCATTTGAATCATGGAACCAATTATCACCATTGCGTTAGTGGATATGTTGCTTACTCTTTAAACTTTCTCAAACTATAGAGATTTAAAATGTGTTTTGAAGTTATCAACAATTTGCTTGAAAGAAACAAGATTGTCATCTTTTGTTTGTTACTAATCAGTGGTTTGATTGGTGATCAACTATGAATCTCCATATACCTTTAAGCTTTGAATATCCCATTATATATCGAGGTGTAGACCTATAATCAATGCCTCATAATCCACCATATTGTTTATACAATGAAATTATATATGGAATGCTTTGGGAATCAAGTCCCCCTAGGATGTGATCAACAATATGCTAGATCCAAATCTGTGGGATGTGAAGGATCCATCAAAATAAAATATCCACTATTCAAGTTCTTTTGATACTTGTTCTATCATCATGATAGAATCATCTACAAATTCAAACCTGAGAGGTTGAGTGGATTCAATAGGAGCTTCTACAAGTCGGTCAACAATTACTTGCCTTTTCATTGACTTTTGATTTAGGTACTCAATATCAAACTTACTTAAGATCATAACCCATTTATCCATGCATCCTTGAAGAGATGCTTTAGACAAGAGGAATTTGAGAGGGTCCACCTTGGTGATGATAATAGTTTTGTTATTTAGCATATAATGTCATAATTTTTAAGTGGTGAACACCATAGCTAAACATGCCTTCTCAATAGGCATATAATTACATTCATAAGCCACCAATGTGTGGCTTAAATAATAAACAACGTGTTCTTTACCATCATCATCATGTTGGACCAAAAGTGCCCCCAGTTCATGTTCTATGGTTGATATATAAAGAACCAGTGGCTTTCCATATGTTGGCGGTCTTAGGACTAGTGGATTGTCCAAGTATGTCTTCAGCTTTACAAATGTTATCTGACAATCTTCATCCCATTGGAATGTTACCCCTTTATTCAAAATATGAGTAAATGGGTGGCACTTATTTTCCAATTGAGCAATGTGTTGGGTGAATATTTTGTCAGTCAGTTGTCTGATTGAGCAAAATAGGTCTTATCATCCACAGAAAAGGAGATTGGTCGGCCCAGTGTACAAGTTTACTACATCAAAGGTGGACAAATCTCTCCTCTCATCAAGGGGAGGTTCCCTATAAATATGAGGGACTATATTATATATATATATATATATATATATATAAGTAGAAAATAACACTCAAGGGTAGGATAAGCCATCCATCTCTCTCTTTTTAGAGATGATTATTACAAACAGAGGAGAAAATCTTGGTGAAGACACTGAAGGCACTTCTCTTATTTTAGAAGTGATATTGTAGGAAACAGTAAGAGTTCTATCAAGTAATGACAAGTAACTGGTAATCAAGGGTGTAGTAACCAGCAGACTGAGATGTAGCACAAAGTCTCCACCTCGACTACCTAAGAGTGAAATACGAAGGATAATGAGGGCACAAAGTCATCCCAAGGTCCTTTACATAGAAATAGAATACGAAGGATAATGAGGGCACAAAGTCATCCCAAGATCATTTACACAAGAATAGAAAGAAAACACACCCTGAAGATAACTATGATAGCACAAAGTCTGAAATTAACTAGCTTCAAGACATCTTCCTTATCACTTCTACTAGCTCTGCTTGTTAATTTGAATAAACAAGAATACACTTAGGAAATAGACATAAGAACAATCTCCTAGAATGATACAAGCTATAACAGCACAAAATCTAAAAGTAACTTGCTCTCTGATTCAAACAAAGAAATATGATGAACAATCTAAGCTCAAAGTCTCAGTAATGCCTTTCAATTTGGGTAGAGTTTTGTTTCTGATAATAAAGAGATATCTCTTAGAACAAATAAAGAGATTCCAATATATAAAGGCCAAGGAAGGCTTGGCACTTTGTTCCATAGAGCAGCCCATGCTGCATTCAATGCCTTGAATGCATTTCCAATTTTGTCAAGGAGGGCCATGCTGGAACAAGGTGGCCACCTTAACTATGGCATGTTGATTCATCTTGAATGTCTTCTCCTGGGCCTGAGTCATCTAGTCTATCACCTGATATTTGTATAGTTGTCCACTTCACCTTTACTCCCAGGGGGACAAACAGGCCGTGTCTTCAATGTTTAAGGGCTCAAGAATCCACCTTACAGACTATTCCACCTACTGAAACAACTAATGTGTAGATATTTTCAGTCTTCCCCCTTTCCTAATACAATTTGAGCCCTCGAGCTATCTTTTCCCCTTTCTAGCTCCTTTGGTTCTTCCTCTCAACCTTGGCCTTAAGGCCTTTGAATGCATTAGGGTCCACGTTTAAGCCTACAAAGATCAACAGACACTTTATTGCCACAAATTTGACGTATGTGGGTCTATCATCATTTGAAAGCTAACAACTAGTTGGTCATCTTAAATTTGATGTTTGTAGGCCTATCATCCTCCTTAGTAATTCCTTCACATCTTTCTCGCTTGCTCTGGCTATTTTTTGTTGATCTCAACAAGTGACGTGTGGTGTGTTCCATTGTGAAATAAGTGAGGACACATGGTTGCATCTACTTAACTTATAGAATATTTAAACATCCTTTGAGAGTCCTACACAAGATGACACCTGGCAGCTTCCATTGGGCTTTAGAAACAATATAGAAACATTAGGACTCACTTTGATTCATGTTGACACTTGGCACAATCTACTTAGTTTATAGGGAACACATGGAAAGTTTTACTTCTTTGAGAAACAAATCATAATGTGTCTCAACAAATGACACCTAACAGCTTCCGCTTGACTCATATCAACTCACTTGGGGCCCACTGCAGTCTTTATGTCACAAAAGGAAGAAGTTGCAGATGTTGACACTTGTCAGCTTCCACAGAGCTTTGCAAGGGACACATGGCACATTTTGCTACTCTTAGAAAAAAATATTGAAACCTTCCACATTTTCCACTTGTCACCCTCTATGGGACTTTGAGAGAGACTTATTGAGATAAGCTTTGAAGCTTGAAATGCAGATGCAGACACGTGGCAGCTTTTGCTGAGTTTTAACAGGACACGTGGCATGTTCTGTGAAGCTTTAGGTACCTTTTGAGAGTCCCATAAAAGATGACACATGGCAGCTTCTGCTAAGTTTTTATAAATAGTGTAGAAACATTCGAGACTCATTTGGATTCATGTAGATGTAGACACGTGGCGCATTTCACTTTCAAGACTTACCTGGGGCTTACCACAGTCCTTACTCAATAGCTGTAAATGTTAACACTTGGTGGCTTCTGCTGGGTTTTACCAAGGACACGTGGCAACTTCTGTAGCTTCTAAAAATCACATAGATGGTGACACTTGGATCATTTTGTTGGCCTCTGAGATTTAGACAAAACTCACACAAAATGAAAAACCCACGTGTTGAACCTTAGAACTGTTGAACCCGTTAATTCACTGAACCAATCCAGAAATTACCTAAGTGCTAAAAACTTATCCCTTGGAGAGAATTTACCTGTGAAATCTTATGAACTCATTGAACCTATTTCTTTCAAGCATGTTGAGCCCATATATTTCTTCCTGCGAAGTCTGTAGAAATTGAGTCTGTAGATTCCCATCTGCATAGTCCATAGAATCAAGCCTACAGAGTCTATAAAATTTTGAGAAGCTTGAAAAATGAGGAATTTGAATGCTCAAGACAAATTTTGAAAAGGGAAGAGACAATTTTGGTCTTGCAGGGCCCAAAATAGTTCATATGTTGTCCCAAAATGAGTGACAAATAATGGGAACAGCATAATGAATCTGTGTATAGAGTGGATCATTCCTTATAGGATTCATAGTTGTTAAGATTATTTGGTGGAGGCATTTCCATAATAGCCTTGACCTTGGTAAGGTTTACTTTAATCCCACTGTGTGATACAATGAACCCTAGCAATTTCCTTTATGTGAATTTGAAGACACATTTATTAGGATTCAAGTGGACCTTATATTCATGAATCCTCTCAAAGATTCTTCATAAAACATCAAGATGTCCAACTCTTGTTTGTGATTTTGCTAGTATATCATCAACAGAGTCCTCTATAATGTCATACATAATGTCATGGAAGAGGACAATCATTACATGTTGATATGTTGCTCCAGCATTCTTCAAGCCAAATGGTATGACTTGGTAACATATTATCCCCCATAGAGTGGTGAATGTAGTCTTGTGCTAGTCTTTAGAGGATATCTTAATCTGATTGTAACCATAAAATCCATCCATTAAAGATAGCATCTCGTACCCAACAGTGAGTTGATGATCATGTCTATGTTAAGCAAAGGAAAATCATCTTTGGGGCATGTTTTGTTGATATCTCAACAATACAAAGATGTATACTCAAGGTCTTTTTACTCACTATGACTATGTTGGAAACCCGTTCAAAGTAATCCAATGGTCTAATAAAATTGGCTCCTAAAAAATTTTACAGTTTAGCTTTAACCAATAGGGTGATGCATGGATGCATTTTTATCAGTTTCTACTTGACTTGTTTGGCATCGAGACAAACAACTAGGTGATGCACCACCAAATCAAGGTCCAAACCTAGCATATTAGATTATGCCCATGAAAAGATGTCTATAGAATCCTTAATAATGAATATAATATGCTTACGTTCTACTTCAGGAAGGGAAGCTCCAAGATAAAAAAATTTGGGATCCTCATAGGTTCCCAAGTTCACTTCTATCATGTTCTCCATAAAAAGTGTGGATCCATCTTCTATAATTGTTGTAAAGGCATGATCACGATCATCTTCTTCTACTACATCTTGTTTGTCCTCCCAAAATTCTAGATAGTAGGATGAATCAGAATTAGCCATCTCAAATAAAGGCCAAGTAGCAAAAACCTCTAAAAACTCAAGAGTAAGATGCTCAAATATTTGATGTTATTTTAAAGAGATGCTTGTACTAGCTATGGAACTTGGGCTATATGAAGCTTCTATGTCCTAAGGGGATGAACAAACTTTCCTACCTAGGAGCACCTAAAATAGGTTTTCACTCAAAGGCTTATCTTTTTTTTACTTTTTACCTAATAGATGAGCGCCTCAAAGAGGTTTTCACCTAGAAATATCGATATTTTTTCTTTATTATGAACAAAAATTTTGCCTTCTATCCAAACTAAGTATAAGGATCCAATGAAAAATAAAATCCCTGATTATGATCATTAATAGAAAATCCATCTCTTAGGCCCATGTATTTTGTAATTGATTCTTCATTTTGAAACTCATCGAGGCATATAACTGAATTTTTTTGGTCTTAGTATATGAGTTCAAGATGGTAAAGTCATAAGGAATAATGAGGGTTTAATTCAAGATGCAAAGCTCCAATGATAAATATATAATTTCATTCTTTAGGAAGAGAAGCACCACTAGGATGGGTTATTGCTTCAAGACAAGAAGCTCCAATAGGTGTTATGGTTAATATGACATTTGAATCAAATAGATCTTAGTCAGTAAGCTCATCAAAAAGGCTATAATAGGACACTATGTCACTTATAGGATTCTCATCACTAGTCACTTCAGACAAGTCACTATCAAAAGTCATGAGATCACCCTATGGTGGTTTAAATCTGAGACCATGATTCCAATTGACAACTCCAGCTGATAAGGGTTCTAAGATTCCTTACACTTGTGGGCTAAGGCCTTTCCCTATACAGTCAATATGATCCATTATCAAGTTAGGAATAGGATACTTGGCATTATGAAATCAATTAACAAGGCCTTCTAAATATAACCAATCTCCCTCAATAAAAGCCTCTCAATATTTATTTGGCATGATTATAGGTACAAAAACCACAAGTGGTTTATGTTGTTTCTTCTTTGGCTGACAAATTTGGTTTGGTCCATTAGGATTTTTGGATGGTTTAGGCTTTCCAAATTATTTTAGAGATTCAATTAATTTTTGAATATGGAGGATGTCCTTTAGATAGTACATGGAAATACCCACATCTTGATTAAAAACCTATTTTTCAAGAGCCATCAAAAATGGATCGATTGATGTGGAAGCTAGATCACCAAGGTTGATATAATTAGATGGAGATGGATGGGAAATGATGGCTTTGTTCTTTTTTGTGATGAATTTAGAACCTAGGCAATAGTTATAATTACAAAATGTAGCTTCAATATGTTTGCAATATTGGTATGGCTGCTAATTAGTGGGAATAATAACCTCGATCCCATCGTGGGGAAACTTAAGGCACTAATGAAGAGTAGATGGCACTACCTATACTTCAGGGATCTAGGGATGACTATGAAGTATTTTATACAGAAGTTCAATATCCATAATATGGGATAATGTGTGATGAAAAATGGACCCAACAATGATTGAAAACTAGATTTTACTAGAAGACTCCCTCTCGGTATTGTTGTAAGCCTTAATTGTAATAATATCTAGTTGAATGTCTTTATCCATGTAGTCCAATCATCATACCGATTTGAGAGATATGATGTTTAGCCCTGAACCATTATCTATAAGAACCTACTTGATCTTATGATCTTTAATGATTATCTCAATGTATAGTGGGTTATTGTGGTTTAGGCCAAGAGTGGACATGTTTTTGTGGTCAAATGTGATTTACCAAAATGAAGACAAATGTCCAAATAGGTTCTGGAACTGATTAGGGTTTATATCATTAGGCATAGTAGATTATTTCAAAAGATTGTTCATGATAGTTTTATGGACATCAAATGTCCACAAGAGTTCTAATATGGAAATTTGTACAGGGTTTTGTTTAATTAGTCTACTAAACTATAGAGCTTTTCGATTATGGATTGAGCTAGTTTAGTCTTTATTGGCATAGTATTTGGCTTTGGATCCATTGGCACAATGTTCTCATTAGCTTTCCTATAAGAAGTGGGAAAAGGGCCCTAGATGGTGATTCATGGGAGTCTATTAATGACTCCATAACCTATAGGTGACAAGGAGTCATTAGAATTGAAAGAGGAAGGTAAGGGCCTTGGATGGTGTCTCGTAGGAATCTACCTATATTTATATAGTTTTGAGTTGAAAAGGAGCCTTTATAATTAGATGAAGGGTGTTATTTTTCAGAACTAGTAACCTATGTAAATAGAGTTGCAACATGATTATGTGTTCTCGATGTGGTATTACAAGGGGGAAAGGGTGTTGACCTTATAATGATGGGTCCTGTGCTATGAAGAATACAAGATTGTCTATGTGGTTTCATAGTAACAATGGAAATGTGGATAAAATAAATATCCCCGCATAGTATTGTTATAGTTTTATGGCATGTTGTTATAAGCCACATTGTTAGTATGGGCATTATGATACCAATTATGCTCATTATGATTATGAACCTAATGTTGGTTCTAATTATGCGTCTGTCTTTGATTCTGACCTTGGTTTTGATTGTTTCTTGGTGGTAGTGCATTATGTTAAGGGGTCTTTGTAGATTCCCATATCTTGATTTGTCTCCTGGTTAGTAACTAACTTAATTTCTAGTTCACCACTTTGAATAAAGTCTTCAATAATGTGTCATAATTAGATGCATCGATATGCACCATGAACAATAACATTATGGAAGTTACACCATTTTTTCTCCTTATACCAATCTGGTTTTAGTTGATCTTGAGGAAATGGGCTTGGTACTAGCCATATAATCCAATTAGCAGTGATGAGCTTTTATAACACTATTTCAATTGGTTCTCCTAACTTTCTAAAGACTCTGAAATTGTTATGAAATGTACTTCATGGAGGTTGTCTTTACAAAGTAGGTGGCAGATTTAGGGGAGTTATTTATACATTTGGGGTAGGCATAGCCTGTGTCATTTACACATGCCCTATTTTAGTCACCCTATTTCCAACCATGTTCTTATTTTTATTAAATCCCTTAGGCTTGTCCTGTGTAACCATTTGAACCAGTGATTGAGTTCGATTAGATGTTGGACCTTACACAAAAATCTTGATAAGGCCTTTAGCAATAAGAGCCTTCTCAATCTACATTCCTTTGTCAATAATTTATTAAAATGAGTCAGCACATGCTAACCATAGATTATGCATGAATGCAAGATGTAAGTTCTATGCAAATATATCAGCCAACTATTTGTCTAATAGGTTATGTTCAAAGTGGCCTACCAATGTTCTCCACCTTTGTAGATATGCAACAAAACTTTCACCATCACGTTGTTTGGCTTTATACAAGTCAAAAATGGTCAATTCATGTTCTATGTTATATGAGAAATGGTTAACAAACTTCTCTAATAAGTCATTCTAATCCACAACTGATCCCTTGGGTAGTTTAAGTAGCCAATCTAAAGCCTATCCTACTAAACTTCATGGAAATAGTCAAAGTAAGTATTCGCTAATATAAGCAACCTCTTGACATAAGAAAAAGAATGCCTATATGTGCTCACATGGATCTCCCTTTGCTTTGTACTTGTCAAATTTGGGTGCCTCAAAATGAGGTGGAAAGGGGTTTTGGAGAATAGATAAATCAAATGGATATGGACATATCTTATCAAATTTGTACTTTTTAACTCTATTATTTGTCTCCAATCTCTAAACATTTTCCTCCATAGAATTCCACTCTTGCATGTTTGGTGTATTTAATGATTGGATAAGATGTTATTGGGGTGGAATGTGCCCTTATTTTTGTTGTTGTTAGGATGGAATGTGCCCTTGGTTTTGTTTTTTTTGGGGTGGAATGTGCCACTGGTTTTGTTGTTTTTGGGGTGAAATGTGCCCCTAGTTTATTGCTATTGGGGTGGAAAGTGCCCCTGGTTTTGTTGTTGTTGGGGTAGAATGTGCCCCTAGTTTTGTGTGGATCTATAGGGAATGTAAACCTTTTGATCCATGCCTTGGTTTTAATTCTCTCCTTGAGTTGATAAAATAGGCCATTGGTTTTTGGATCGTAAAACATTCCCTAAATTTGGTTGTTTAGTACTTTGTTGATTTTGGAAAGTTTTGTGTTTATTTACCAATTTTTGTGTTGGTTGGAATTAAATAGCTAAATTTTCTTAAGGGATTTCCTCAATTTGAACTGAATGTTTAGGTATTTAATTTTGCAAATTGACAAAAGGTTCTTGATAATTGAAAAATGTATGTTCCTTGTCAAATGGAATATCTTGTAATATATCTTGTGACTTTGACTATTCATTTAGGTTACCTTGATCCACTATGGTTATGTTCTCATCAAATTTTTGCTACATAATTTTGTTCAAATTTCCCTATTTTTTCGAAGCATCATTGTGAATTGAAGTGGCAACTAACGAGTTAATCAAGTCTGCGATAAGCTGATTTGCATATCATTGACTTATTATCTTGATCTTAGCAAGAAGATCCATATTTATGGGTTTTAAATTTGTTTTTATTTCTTTTCCTTTGTTAGAAGAAGAAGGTATGTCTATTTGTGCAAAATCTTTCTCTTTTCATCATTGTTCTCCTTCTCTAACGAAGGTATGCAATTGTTCTATAAGAAAGTCTGAAGGTAGTCTAGCACCTGATTCTATCAACCTAAGAAGTGCTTCATATTGGTATTATTAGGGTTTATATTCATAGTAATCATCTTTGGATCCTACTATTGTGGGGATGTCATCAAAAATAACAAGGTTGTCTTGACTGTCATAAAATTGCTCATCCTCATAGCTAAGGCCATAAGAGGCCCCACTATAAGTGAACCTTTGAGTGATGTGTAAAAAATAGTTGTTCTCTATGTTTGAATAGATTTGGATCAAGTTTTTGAAAATTTTCAAATGATGTATGCTTAGTTTTATTTAAAATAAATGGCTAAGGTACCAAAGTGACTATAAATGAGGGTGGCTTAGAACCACACACAATTAGAAGATTTGGTTCATGAATTTACTCAATTTTGGTTAAGCTAAAATCATATATATTGGAAGAGGTTAAGGTAAATCAAAGATCCAAGGTGAAAACTAGTACACCAAATCCTATATCTTTGTGATACACCTATATCATAAAATCTAGTTTCAACTTCAACAATTTGACCCTAGAAAATTAGAGGAAATCTCTCAAAATGATGAAGATAATATGAACGAAGCAACTCAAGATGTAAAAACATACATGAATAATTAAGGACAAATATAGGGCCAAATAAGTAGCACAACATCATCACATGGTTCGAGTAGGATAAAATATGTTCTAGGACTCAAAGCATAAGTGATACGTAAGATTACTTGAGTCCACCAAGATGATAATATGATTTTGAGTCTAATAAATGGCCCTCAATCCAAATGGAAAATTAAACCCAAGTTAGAACAAGTTTAGTGTGTAAATGGTAGACCCAATTTAACATACCAATCCTTAAAACTTAGAAAAGTTAAATTTTAAATGTGAATTATAAATGAGGGACTTAAACAAATTGGATAAAAGGTCTAGACTTAATTGGGCAGCATGACTTAAGTAAAGTGGATGACACAACATATAGTTTTTGATAACAATTTGAATAAGGAAAAGTTATATTTTCCAGTTGGACAGCATAATGCCTCCCTTACACAAGAAATTTTAGGACAATGTGTTTTGGTCAAGTTCATTGAATTAACAAGCCGTTTTAGACATAAATCAAGACCAATTAAGCTAATGACAAAAAAAAATCATCTTAAGTCTAAACTAACAAGGTATGGAAAAGTGGGGTTAACTAAACTAGAAATTTTTTGATCATTCTAAATGGATCAATTGTACAATGAATTTCATGTCAAATGATGCAAAAGAAACACACTTTAATTGGGTGTCTACATCACTTGTCTTGTTACAAAAAGGTCTTGCCTTTTTTGTAACCACTACATCCATCGCTTATGTAGTGTAGTGAGATGTCCAAAGTGCATATACGTCCTGGTGGTTTATCCCTAGAGAACTCATGGGAGGTGATGAAATCCCCCTCACAAGCCAAGTTTGTATAAAATAAAAGACATAATAGAAATGCTTTATGGTCACCTCAAGATCACCCAATACTATTGGGAGTTTTTGAGGAGCACTTTAAGAGACATTCTTTCTATGACTTGGACTAGGCATGCTTGCAATAAGTATGATGCTTTTTATTCCAAAATTTTCCTAAAGGGGATGGATGGAAGAGCATACACACAACGTCCCTCTTTTTACCAATCAATTATTTAATCATCTATTACATACAACCTTGATAAATGAGTTCAATTTTAAGCACCAAATAAGAGATTAGGTGATGTTAATTTTGGCCCTTGGCCTTATTTTCTAAAATGGTAAAAGATTTCAAAAAAAAGGCCACATGAAGTAATAAAGACCTGAGTTCATTTTAAGCCCAAATTAAAGATTTAAGACTTCACATAGATTCATGATTGAAACACCAAATTTAAAATGTTACAAGAGGTATGACGTGTTTTAATCACTAAATTAATTGTATCTAAGACATCCAAATCTTAGGTTCATTTTAAGCACTAATTCAAATGTGTAAAATCAAGCATGTTCATTTTAAACCCAAATGAAAGTGTGTTTGGTTAGTCAAAAGCATTCAAACCAACTTCCAAACTACCCCATCAACCTACAAAAACACAATTATGATGGCCTTATTTGAATCACATAAGATTTTGAGTAAATGACATTAAGAATTTATCTCTTGGGTTGACAATTGAGTTGGTTTGATAGACAAGTTGGGTTAATAGGCAAGTTGGGATGACAGGTGAGTTGGGTTGAATAGGTGAGTTGGGTGTCAGGTGAGTCAAGTTGAGTTAGGGCCAAGTTTGGGCTGATTTGGGATGAGTTAGGGTGAATTAAGGCTATGTTGGGTGAGTTAGGGTGAGTTGGGGTGAGTTGCAATGATTCAGGGTAACTTGGGGCTGACTTGGGGGTGAGTTGGAATGATTTTGGGTGAGTCAAGACAAGTCAAGACTGATGTTGGGGCTAAGTCAGGATGATTTGAGATGAGTCAGGGCAAGTCAAGGCTAAGTTGGGATGAGTTGGGCACATAGTCGAGCTAGGTTACACAGTCTTGAGAACAAAACTATGGCTTATAAAGAAAATGGATTTTTTCTCAAATATTTATCTTGTTTGCCTCCACACTCCAAGATCCTACATGAAAATGGTTAGGAGGTTGCTTGTAGTGAAATTTGACCAAATTTTTGAGGCTAGGTCCCATCGAAAATACCAAAATGTAGAGAGGATTACATAGCATGATTAGTCAAACATTAGTCCAATAAATCAAAGGAAAAATGTATAATAGTAAACTAAATTAAGCCTATCTATTCATGCGAGAATTGATAATGAAAGTGAAAGAAAAATGAAATAAATCAAGAAACCTATACCTTCCCAAGTGAATCCATCCTCCAAGAGTGGATCAAAAATATTTTTTTCCTTGATCAAACATCCTTGTCTTCATCAAGAATGGTGTCAAACTCCTCCAATGCCTTAAGAACACTCCACAAAACCTAGGATCATGATATTTAACTATCTAATTTTCCTATCAATGAATCTTGCAATTAAAATCAATAATCAAATGCAAAGGATTATGGAAACAATTTTTCATTATAACTTTACACAAATCAAGCTTAAAAATGATGTTCATGACCTCTCTATTTATATATTTTTGAGATTGATCAGGATCAACCATGATCGTCCATTTCAAGATTGAGATGTGTGGCCATGAATTAATCCAATTATATATTTAAATCCATAAATATCCCTCATAAATGTTTTGGATAGAAGGGCATTTAAGAGTCATGGAGGGTCTTAATGAGGCATGGGAGACCTATAATCCTAATATTTTATGCATTTATAGCTTATGGATGAAACCCTATATGATGATGTCATTTGATGATGTAGTTAATGACAATCAATTTCTAAAAATAAATATTCAAAAATTTCCATGGAAAATTAACATAAGCTCTTGATTTGGTTTAATTAGCATTAAACAAGGTTAATCAACATTTGTGCAATTATTTGGAAACTGGCTCTCAATTAATCAAAATGGTTAGAAAGTCATATTACTGGGTCATAATTTTATTGGAGAACAATTGGAAGGTGATTTAGATGCATTGAAACCATATTCCCATTGAGATGCTACCAACACAAAATAATGAAGGTACATGATGTATAACAATGAATTAAAAGAAAAGAGTGATCCAAAGCACAAAAAGGTGAAATCATCATTTTGACTCAAAATGAATTGATCAAAATTAGGTATCTCATAAAATTCATTTCCCCATTTAGGGATACTTTGAACTAAATCGACACTTATAAATGATAAGTTCAAACCATTTAGGGTGTTTTAATGATTTTGACCTAAAATGTGTATTTAAGTATAATTGGAGTAATATTGACAATTTCAACACAAATGGTGTTAGGAATTAGATGTCTACATTTAATACCATATTTTAATATCTCCAAGTTATTCTTAGTGTGAGGTTTAAATGATAGGGTGACTAGGCCTATTGATCATGTACATTATATGATCAAATTTTATTTTCTTGTTGAATTTTACAAACCTAGGTGCTAATGAGGAATGATATGTGGAATGAATGATGAATAATGGATAGTTAAAAAAACTACCCCTCTTTCGTCATTATTATATGGCCATTATTTATCCCAACTAAACATTTTAGGGTAATTTTCTATAAATTTTTAACTAGTCACACCATTCCTTGAGCTTTATTAGTGTTTACTAGTAATTTTTTCTCAGGATCATAATACCTAGATCTTTGATTTTGATTTTGTTGACTAAACCTTTGTTGATTATTATTTGGATATAAATTTTGGTTTGAAATTGAACATTTTGGTTTTAATAAAAAAATTGATATTGGTTTTTGTATTGATTCTGATATTGGTTATCATCAGGTGTCGAACGATTAAAATATACTACATTAACTATAGGTGAAGCGTTTGGATTTATCATACAATTATTTTTATTTTGATTGTTGTTTATAAATTTATTTTGATTTTTGTTCACAAAATTGGTCTTCTTGGGTTGGTTTGGCACATTTTATATGGTAAAATTTTGATAATGATTCAAGATTTTGGGTCTTTAGTTCTTTTGGTTGCTTTGACTAGTGTTATAATAACCCCAATCATTTTGATTAGAAGCAATAATTTACCCATTTGACTTCTTAGTTTATTCTAAGTTCACTCTTTAGCATTTATTTATATGATTTGTAGGGAAATTTCTAAACATCTTCCATAATTTATTGGTTAAGAGACTATAAGAAAATAATATGTAACTCTATTTTATCCATGTGTGAGCAACTAGAAAAAGAATAAAGTGTTTTGCACCACCTTGAAATAAAGTGGGAAATATACTCATTAGGTTCTTTCTTAATGTGTAAACTCTCTTGTATGCTAATAATATGCCAAGACATAGTTATCCATCTTTATCAATGTGGAGAAAATGTGGTAATATGGTGGTAGATATTTTAAGGTAGGTACACCAATTGATGCTTGTAAGGTGGAGTCTACATGGGTGGCATACTAGTAGGCATATAGTTATAGAGAAATATGGGTGGTGGTGTATTGGCTACCATATTATCTAGAGTAACATAGAAGACATAACTACCAATGGGAATGTGAGTGGAAGGATGATTGGGTGGAGGCACATTTGTTTTAGAATTATTAGGGATACTAAAGCTAAGAAGGTCTATCAATTTTTGGGTTGGTTTAAATCTAGTTGGAAGAGAAGTGGGTTGATACTATGATGATTGGTAAGATGTCATTAAATGGGAATGGAAGAGAAATTACCTTGATTAATGAAGTTTGATTTCATCCCTTGGTTAAGAGTCTTCATTAATTTTCAAGTCCCAAATGTAACCCACTAGGGTGGATATTAGTTCATTTAGAGTAGCATTTATAGTTGGTATGGGGACCTATCTTGTTAGAGGCTCTAAAAGGAGATATTGGTATCCCATGATGACCTAATTTAAGTTTGTTATCTCTATAATAGTCATCTAGGCTATTCGAGTGGTGTTAAAACATACTACTTAACATTATAAATAGGTAGGGGTAGTTGTATCCTACATAATTATTTTAAAATATGGATTCTCTTAGCATACTAATTGAATCTTATTTTACTTTCATCTTTATGACTTTTTAAACTGAATGAGGTGAAGTCATAACATGTGGTTACAATCCAACTCTAGTAGTTAGATTCATGTCATTCTAGTCATGGTAGTTACTAGAAGCCTCTAAAGGATCCTGTAAATCTTTACCTACTATAGGAGATTTGGTTTTAAATGTATAGGGATAATTATTTTAAGGTGGAGATTGGTTCTCCATGTTTTGATTTGGCATGCTAATCTGATTAAACAAAGAAGGTTCACTTTGAGGTGGAGCATCTCTACTATAAGTCTCAAGGCTAAAATTTGTAACAAATTACTCTCTATACATATTTTTGGAGTGTGTATACACCCAAAAAATAAATGGAAGAGGAAAAAATATAGAGGAAAGAAAAGAAATGGATAAATGAAAAATGATAATGCTTTCATGTTGGGTTCACCAGATTTGTACATGGAAAAAGTAACATGCTAACATTGTGCACTCGACCTCTCAGGGTCAAGCTAAGACAACTGAAGAGGAATGAAATTATGGTCAAACTATTTATTTTGTTGGTTTGGTGACTAAATTTGATGAATAGGCTAAACTATAAGGGTTTGTTGGATTAGGTGAGATGCCTGCATAGGGTTTTAGGTAATGAGTGGTATTGTATGTTCTTGTTTATACCAAAATAACCTAGTTATGTTGAATTTATTGATTAGGGTAATGAAATATGATGTAATGCATCCCATGAATATCATGAATTTTAAGGAAATGAGTATTGTAATTCTTGGTCTATTTTGGGTTCTCTAAATGGGTTGAAGTGAGGTTGGATTACTCTATCTATTTGATTCACTATATTGGGTTGGGATTGCCTATACAATGCCATACAAGAAGTGAATGAAATTATAAAAGGCTAAACCCAATAATTAAATGGAATATTTAAATTTGGAGGTTGTGGGATTAGTGGGTTAAGAGGTGAATTTGTCTAGCTAACTAGGCTTCTAACAACCTAGTTTACTTGTCTAGAGTATTTAGCTAACTAATTATAAGGTTAAGTAGAGGTGTGGAATAGATACTTGTATCCTAAGCTATATATATATATATATATATATATATATATATATATATATATATATATATATATATATATATATATATATATATATATATATATATATATATATATATATATATATATATTACTTAAGTGTTATGAGATAGGATGAGGGTTATTAATATATGAAACATTCTTGATCTATGTAAGTTTACTTTTTTAGGAAGCATCATCCAAGGGCGAGGAAAATATTTGTTTTAAGGTTTTAAACTATGATGTTTATTTTTATTTTTTTTCTTATTTTTGAAAATTTGTATTCTTTGTTTGTTTGTTTTTAATTTTCTAGGAGATATGTGCTTCTTAATATTTGGAAGTGAATGTTTGAATGTTCAATTATAATTTATTGTTTATTCAGAAAGAGCAAGGTTTTGAAATCATTAAACAAACTTCACTACTGTTGAAAATGAAGGTGCTAAAAATAAGGAAAGTAGAATATTTTTTGTTATTTTTCTACAATAATATGTGAAATTACTAATGAAAAATTAATTGAAACTAAAACTAGATGAACGTCAGTATTTCTTAATCTTTTAGTTTTTGAAAGTGGTTGAATTTAATTATGCTTGTTGAGAATGAATATTTTGACTCTTATTTTTCATATTAGTGCAATAAGATATAAATAAATGTTCTAAAATTCATATGGACAAATGAAAATAAAACCTATAGTTTTAAATTTTGTATGCATGAAACAAGCCTTCTGAATTCTAAAAATATATGTTTGAATACAAGTTTTCTATTCTTGATTTGTGTTGGATGCAGCTAGATCTAATGTGAAAATAGAAAATTATGACTTTGATTATGGTTGTGATTTGGTAAATTTAATAAATATGTCAGAGGGAGAAATTACTAGAGATAAAATTCTTTTTCTTTCAATTTTTTGAATTTATGTGCAAGTGAGTATGATGATAATAACTTGTTTTGTATGTGACTGTATGTATTTATATGTATGATAGAATCTCAACTAAAGAGGGATTATTTGTTGTAAATGACAAAGATTTCATTTATCTAACTTTAAAACTAATATTCAAGGTTAATGTTCTTTCAAATTTTCTATATGCAAGTGAGATCATTGGATATTGAATTATTTTCAATGTAATTGAATATAAAAAATGATTTATTTTTGGTATTTTATATTAATTTTCTATATGAAAACTAAACTAATTAAAAGAAACAATCTAGTTAAACAAGTAAACAATTATATAAGAATGAAAATTAAATCCACCAACCTAACTAAAGTAGAGGATAAATGGAGAATAAGAGCTTACTTTAGGACTTAAATTGATTGATCCTATGGCTACTAACTCCTTATTTGTTACTCAATGATGACCCAAAAATTATCTAGCAAAATAAACACAAGAGAAAATGAAAACACAATCACAAATTGAAGTGAAGAGGTAATTAGAATGTGGGTGGTTCTCACAAACATCATAGTGTTGAGCTGCAAGTTCATGATTTTATTTCTCTGACTCATGTGAATGATGAAATGTTTTTTTCTATGTTATTTAGGACTATTTCTCAAGGAAGACACAAAATTCAAAATTTGTCTCTTTCAAAACATGTATACTCAATTCTCAATGCAATTTTTGGATCTAAAATTTATTATGAAATGAGTTATTTGTAAGAGAAGCTAATATGTTGCATGTGGGAGTTAATAAGAGTTGGTTGGGTGCTTAAAAGTTAGAGTTAACTTATAGATAGATAAATTTTGCGTAGACATGACTTGGAGTGAATTCGAACATTGGAGAGTCAAGTGTCTAAAAATAGAAAGCAAAACACAAGGTTGAACATGCAAAATTCATGCCTGAGGAGTGACTTTTAAAAACCATGAAATAGTGGTGAAAATGCCACTATATGTAGGCTCTAATTACACAACCACCATGATGATCATTTAAACTATTGATGTGGTTTACAAAAATACCACAATGGTCACACAAACTACTAGGGTGGTTTCAAAAACTACCATAATGATTTTTTGTGCCACCTAATAACCCTAAGTTTTTAAGGGTTAAGATTAAATTTTGTAAATTTAAAACTTGGGTGAATCTTGAAAAGATTCAAAATAAGAAAAGGAGCTTTAATAACAGGTTTGAGCACATCATCATTAAATATCATGAAATGTTTCACCCTACAAAATTTGGGAGTGTGTAGTTACCTATGTAGGAATAGGTGTGGAAGTTTTTTTAAATATTTGTGCTATCCACACACCTTGGTTAGATGTTACATATGTCACTAGAGGTGTAGATTTAAGGATAATACCAATAATATAGGTTTGAACACTTGAAGTGGAGGTGTTAGTCAAAATAATGGGTTGATACTAGCAAAGGGTTTTTTTTTATTGTGCTTAAAATGTGGTATTCTTAGCATTATGTGTTACTTTATATGCTATGATATATTTAACTACTCTATCCACATCTTTAGGATATTTACAAATCCCTTGAAATTTTTTGGAAAAGGCTATAACTTGGTCAGTATCTACCCCATTAAGCTCACTAGGGTCAATTATACCTAGGTCCTCATGAATGTATTCAATGTTAGTTTTATTTTTATTATCTTAATTATCATTTTATAATGGAGGGATGTCAACATAATCATTTGTTTGTGCATAGTCATGAATAATTATAGCATTAAAAGAAGAATAACCATTCATTGTAACCATTTTATATGAAGTTAAATAAATCTATGTATGATCATATTGTCCCTACTTAATATATCACTGTGCTTTAGAGGGACAAAGGAAATGGCCTTCTTGGATGGCATTGGATGGACTCCTGTAAGTATGTAGAAGAATAGGGACAAAGGTGAAAAGATTTATTTTATTTTGTGTGGGGAAATAAAAAATTAGAACTAAAAACTTAAGATAAAAAAATTAAAACCCTAAAAATATGAAATTGTAAGGGTGACCTAGGGTTTGACACGATTAGAGCAATGTTTAGGTTCACCAAAATGTTTTTCCCTAATTTGGTTTTAGAAACCTTAATAGGGTAGAAACTAGTATGTAAATTTAGATTACTAAAAATGGCATTTAAACATGAATCTGAATGTCAAATTTTGATATAAATTGCAATTATTTGACAAGTGGCATATGTTAAATATATTAAGTAAAACAAAGGGATAAGTACTTAGATTTTTTGACTAACCATCTAAGTATGACCATGCTCTAACATTATAAACACTTAAGTGTACCTATCATTCCTCTAGATCTGGAAATGTGTTTCAATCTATATAGGGTCAATTCTATCAAATTTCGGTCAATACGGCTATCAAAATTGATCATTAGTGGTTGAAATTACATTCACCTATCTTTAAAAACTCTATATGTGTGATATTGAACCTTGATGATGCACATAACTCCAAAAAATAGCATCCTTCACTTTGAAAGCCTAGGTATGCTTATGAAGGATAGAAACCTACAAAAAATAAGAAAGTGTAATGAATTGAGCTAACCCCAATAACCCTCATTGATTATAGAACTCTATATATGTATCTAATACTCTAAGGATGGAAATCAATCCACATAGTTATCCCACTTAGTATGATTATCTAATTATGATCCTTCACTATATGAATGGAATTAATGATTTATCTTTGATACTTGACAATACTTACTTTTAATCAAATTTGGTATGCTTAAGAGTTGGTTGTGGTATGATCATAGTGATTTATTTTCAAATTAGGAGGAATAGGGAAATTTTGATCAATGTGCAATAGTGTATAGATGTCTACCAAATAAGTGTTAAGACCCCTATCAAGTGAGGCCTTGATTTGTATATATATGAGTCCCATTAGGTAATTTATGACACCACTTATAGGATAGGAAGATGGGATAACTCTAAGGAAATATTTGATTTTAAGAAATATTCATTGTTGGGAGAGGTTCACTATGTACAGGCACAAGTTAATATTTGACTAGTGATATTGATCTAGTCTGTTGTTAGTGACCCATGCACAAAAGGACTAAACTAAAGGTTTGGACATGTTTTTTAATGATAATATGTAGGGTTGAAACCAAATATTGAGGTTATTTTATGTGTGTTCATAAAAACATAAGGCTCAACCCCATAGAAAGCACAATGATAGGGCAAAATTGTGAGTTATGACCATATTTATGTGTGCAAGTCATGTGTGGTAAATGTATGTAAATATTTCAATTTTCAATTAATTAATACCATATTTTAATATGTATAGGTCACTCTTAGTGAAAGGTTTAAATGATAGGGTGACTAGGGATATTGATCATGTACATTATGTGATCAAATTTTATTCTTTTGTTAAATTTTACAAACCTAGGTGTTAATGAGGAGTGATATGTGGAGTGAATGATGAATACTAGCTAGTAACAGTTTCTACCCATCTTTTGTCATTATTATATGGCCATTATTTATCCCAAATAAATATTCTAAGGTAATATTATGGAAATTTTTAACTAGTCGCACTATTCCTTGAGCTTTATTAGTGTTTACTAGTAGTTTCTTTTCATAATTTCCCATTCTTACTAGTTAGTCTCAATAACTAATCCTATTTATTATTATCCTATGGTCATTATTTATTAAATTAACCATTCTTAAGTAATAGTTTTCTAATTCATCTATAATCACATAGAAATGGTCCTAACTCATCAATAATTGACACTAATAGTCATTATTTTTCAAGAGAATGTTGATTTCTAGTAAATAACATGCTCCATTGAACTTTATTTGTCATTATTGGTCTAAATTAGCATTGAAAATGCTAGGTGAGTTATGAATTAGTATAATCCCTTATTAATTCAAATAGTGGTTTAACTAGGTCTTGAACCCTCCATTGACTTTCATTGGTCATTTTATGATAATATATGTTAATCAAGCATATTTTATCCTTATCAAGGTTATTTTTAACTTAAAATGATGTAGTTAATGTTGTTGTTTCCCTTAAAATTCAATTTTTATGATGTAATTACTTGTATATGTATGATTGAGATAGGGTTATTGGGCATAACAAACATACATTATGTCCACATAGATCATCACCATACCAAATATTACAAACCAAGGGCCCTCATGAGGAATGATGTGAGGAATGAATGAGGGCTAGTTGTTATTCACAAAAATTGACCTTATTTATTTGGAGCTGATCGCATCTAATTAGTAATTGATGGTCGTAATTATCCATTATTGATGCAAACATTCATCGATTTGATGTTAATCACACCCTTTGTTATCCTTAACTAGTGGTTATTATTCAAATTGTAGCTAACCACACCATTCGTTGACCTTAAATGATTGTTATTTGTTGTTATTAGTGAAATAATTAGTTGATATAGGTGTAATCATGTCCAATTCATCAATTTTAATTTGATCAAATTGTTCATTGACCTTAATTGGTCCTTATTATTCATCCTTACTATAACACCTAGTTTATTTCAGTAAAATCACAGCTACATTATTAATTATTAGTAATAATGAGCCCTAATTTATGTGAAATTTTATATTTTTTGAGATCTAGTGTTGCCATTTATTAAGCTTTATTTATTATTTTTAATAATTGTTCATTCTTAATACAATAGAGAATCAATCAGTACAAATGCATATTCATTTAACTCTATAATTGAAAACATTAGCCCATGCTTAGCTAGGATAGTATGTAGGTTTGAAACAAACAAAGAGGTTCTTGTAGGTGTGTATCATAAAAATAGAAGGATTAGACCCATAAAAATCTTTGTGAAAAGGCAAGATGGTGAGTTATGACCATATTTTTGTGTGCAATTCATGTGTGGTAAATATATGTCAAGATTTTCACTATCAAGTGCATAATACCATATTTTAATATCTAGTGGTTATTCTTAGAGTGAGGTTTAAATGATAGGGTGAATAGGGATATTGATCATGTACATTATATGAGAAATTTATTTTTTTGTTAAATTTTACAAACCTAGGTGCTAATGAGGAGTGATGTGTGGAATGAATGATGAATATTGGCTAGTTACAACAACTAACCCTCCTTTACCATTATTTGTCATAACTTAACATTATAAGGTAATATTATGATAGTGTTTGGAAATTTGCACCTTTCCTTTAACTTTATTAGTGTTTACTAGTAGTTTTTTGTCATAATTTCCCATTCTTACTAGTTAGTCTCAACAACTAATCCTCTTTTGTTGTTATATGTTATTATTTATCAAAATTAACAATTATTAAGTAATAGTTTGTTGATTAATCTATAATCATAAAAAAAATGTTCTAAATTCATCATCAATTGACACAATATTCATTATTTTGCAAGATATAATCAATTTCTAGTAAATCACATGCTCTATTAAACTATATTGGTCATTGTTGGTCAAAATTAGCCCTTATTAATGAAAATGCTAGGGGATTTGGGGCCACACAGAGCTAATTGGTACTTTATGTTCAATATAATCCATTATAAATTCAAAAATTAGTCAAAATAGGTCTTACACCCTCCATTGACCTTTATTAATCATTACTAATGATAATATAAGTTAATCAAGCATAGGTTATACTTATCAAGATTAGTTTTAGCTTTAAATGATGTAGTTAATATTGTTATTTCCCTTAAACTTCAGTATTTAAAATGTAATTACTTGTATATATATATATATATATGATTGAGATAGGGTTATTGGGCCTACCAATCATACATTATGTTCACCTAGATCATTATCCTACCAAATATTACAAACCAAGGTCCCTCATGTGAAATGATGTGAATAATGAAGGATGCCTAGTTGTTATTCACAATGATTGACCCTCATTTATTTAGAGATAATCACACCTAATTGGTAATTTTTGGTTGTAGTTATCCCTTATTAATGTAAAAATTCATCAATTTGATGTTAATCACACCCTTCATTGATTTTAGTTGGTGGTTATTATTCAAATTACAAGTAATCACACCATTAATTGACCTTAAATGATTGATATTAGTTGTTATGAGTGCAATACTTAGTTGATATAGGTATAATCATGCCTATTTCATCAATTTAAATTTTATCAAACTATTCATTGACCTTAATTGGTTCTTATTGTCCATCCTTACTACAATACCTAGTTTAATTTGGTAAATTCACACATACATTAGTAATTATTAGTAACAGTGAGCCCTAATGTATGTGAAATTTTATATTTATTGGGAGCTAATGGAACCATTTATTAAGCTTTATTTCTTATTATTATTTATTATTTTAAATAATTTTCCATTATTAATGCAAGAGAGAATCAATCAATACAAAAGCATATTGATTTAGCTCTATAATCGAAAACATTGGCCCATCCTTAACTAATATTTACTAATGATTATATTTTTTAGTCTTTGATGTTGAAAAGATAAACTTCATAAAATTTTAATTCTTATAGACACAAATTACATTAAATTAAATCTCAAAGAATGCAAATTAAATTATATTATATTTCTTATGGATACATGAAATGGTTAAATAAAAAGGGTGCTAGAGCCAAGTCCCTATAGGAGTTTTTTAAGTAGAGAGAAGAGTGGGAAATAGGATGCCAAAATCTTGTGATACTTATATAAACCTTATTAGTAATAGTGAGCCCTACTTTATGTGAAAATGTATCTTTATTGGGAGCTAATGGCACCGTTTATTAAGCTTTATTTCCTATTGTTTTTAATAATTTTCCATTATTAATATAAGATAGAATTAATCAATACAAAAGCATATTAATTTAGCTCTATAATCAAAAACTTTGGCCCATCCTTAACTAAGATTTACTAATGATTATATTTTTTAGTCTATGATGTTGAAAATATAAACTTCATAATATTTTAATTCTTATATACACAAACTACATTAAATTAAATATCAAAGAACACAAATTGAATTAAATTACATTTCTTATGGACGCATGAAATGGTTATATAACAAGGGCGCTAGTGCCAAGTCCCTGTAGGAGTCTAGTAGGTAGAGAGGAGAGTGGGAAATAGGATACCAAAATCTTTTACTACTTATATAAATCAAAACTTTAAATTTAAATAGTGCCAACACTGTCCATCAAAGAATGATATCTAAACCTTAAGTTTCTCTATATCCAAACTTAAAAATTCTAACCACCACCAAACCATTGAATAATAATATGTCCAAAAATATGAATTTATTACCAATGAATCTAAAAATATCAATGTTCAAATCTTCAAAAAGGCCAAAACATTGCATCAACATTCAAATTTAAACAATGGTAACATATCCATTAATAAAATAAACTAAACTTTGTGTTAATTTTATATCCAAACTTTAAATTTCAAATAACCATAACACACCTGAATGATAGTCGTCTCTCCAAAAAAACCAAATTCATTGTTTAAAACACCAATTAAGTGTCCAAAATACCAATTCAAATTTACAATTTTGGAGCACATTAACAATTTTCACATTCCCTTAATTAGTTTAATGTTAAATATAACAACAATTCAAATAATTTCATGTCCTTGATCAGTTAAATCTAGTCCTAAGGCAATAGTGTAGTTGAGGCTATTTTACATTTCAAACTTGGGATCCTAAGAACACATCAATATTAAATCTTTTAAAAAGGGCCTAGACATTTACGTCAATAATTCAAGTTACTTCTAATAAAAAATAATATCAAATATCAATGACACCACACATTTCCAGACATCTGTAGACATGACTAAAATCCTATGAATGTATTATATAATGCCATCATTGTCTGTGTAGAAAAAGATTGTGTGTAGTTTGATTTTAGATTTCACATTAGGAAACATGATCTTGTGTGCAATTAAATCTATCAAATTCAACATGTTCACACGTTATGTAGTAAACCTAACCAATCCACCTGATCAACCTCTTTAACTTATAGATTTTGTTTGATTTCTTTAAAGATTCATGTAATTTTTCACATATATTGGTAAAAATAAAAATATATGTTCCCCATTTGTATCATCCATGTTATGACAATTTATATGAAAAATGACTGAGATAACATCTCCAAATAATTTATGGCATCAAATAAAAAGAATAATTTGTTAAATTGATGGCATTTTGTTGGAATCTCAAATCATTGACCACCAGCATCCTTGTAATGTTTTAGCACATTCTTCTTAAATTCTACATGTTGACAAAGAATTAATAAATAAGGCACTAGAATTCATAATTATTAATTATAATATCTCCATTTGCTAGTACTACAATCATTACACTACCTTCTTAGCCGTTGTATAGTAATTATGCATAGTTATTTAACACAGAGTCATTATTTGGTTCTTCCAAGCAAAAGGTAGTATAAATATCCAATAATAGGAAACTTAATCTCATAAAATAGAGATAATGAAGCAAAGTTACTTTATACCTCCTAAAAGGCTCTGAATAGATAAAATTATAGTTCAAACTTCATATGTAGAGGACCATTTATCCTAAAACCAAACATCATTCAGATCCAAAAATGCTTAAATTTGATTCACAACACTAAAATTAATACTCAGTTATCTAAAGATGTTTTTACATGTATAATTATAGAACATACTAGAAGGAAAAATATACTCACCTGAAGAATATCCAGGCAAATATTTCCAAATTGATTAATATTTGGATGGTAGCAATCTATCTCAAATTTCACTTGAGGTAGATTGAAAGGATAATCTGTTGGAAAACATAAACAAAGCTTATAAACTAGGACCTCATAGACATTATATTTCCCACCATTTATTGTACTAACCCAAGAGAACATGTTATCAATCTCTAGGAATGCTCAGACTCTAGAATCACCACTAATTTTTACATTCAAGCATAATTTAAGGTTAACTAATATGTTAAATAAATTTATCAATCACAAAACCATAATTTCAAGGTAACATAACATTTGCATAAATATTGAAAATACAACTGAAGTAACACATATATATTGAACATGTGGATGAAAAATAAATTAAAAAAATTAAAGTTCATTGATCATATATGGTAAAATCAAGTAAGAAAAGCACCCATCAAATTAGGAAACTATGAACTTGTTCCATCAAGTTATATTAAATTTTGAAAAACTTCATGAATAAAAGAATCTATAAAGTATGCCTTCTTCCCATTGTGACCAAAAACACCATCTTCCCCATGAGAGATGAACATTTAGGATTAAAAAACTATGCATAATATAACAAGCATCAGCAAGGAAGCCTTTCTCTTCTTTTAAGGCTTAAAACAAAACAAGAAAAATACTTTTATTGTGTTGTTTATTTTCAAATATTTTAGTAGCATTAGGTAAATCAGAAAAATAAAATCTCCCAAAAAAAAAACCCAATATCATTATAACACAAATTTTAAAGAGTCTTCCATCTAAAAAATATCAAGGAAACATGTAGGTGCACAAACCCAATTTAGGGCATATTCATAAGAAAAATCTCCAACAATAAAAAAAATAAAGCAAAGAGAGGGTGTTAATGTATTGTGTACCATCAATGACATAAGCTCAGACTGTAACCTAGTCAAAACACAAAAACAAAGCTCATCAAAAACCCAGCCTACAAATAAATTTTACACTATAATTATCCTTCATCCTTTGTTTTTAAAATAAATCCTATACTATATTGTAGTGAGCCTTTGAAATTCCTTTTGGTTTCTTGATAAATTATTAACTTGGCAATTTGGCTTTTTATGTAAAAAAGTCACATCAAGCCCACCCATAGTAAGCAAAAATATACATTATACACCTCAAATACCCTTATTGCTCACTAATGCCAAACTAAAGCCCATGCTCTTTTATACCAATCCAAATGATGCACATTTATTTTACTAAAATTAATCAAAACAACAAACACCCAATTAGGTGTTTTACCAAAATCAATCAAAATAACGTACACCCTATCAAATTTGTTACCAAAAGCAATCCAAACAACATACACCCAATTTAGTTTTAACCCAAATGAATCAAAAAAATAGACACCCAATTAAATTTATTATAGAAAGGAATAAAACTAACAATAACTGAGAATATTAAGGGGTTAAGATGGGAACATCTATTCTGACACACAATTCTACTCACATTTGTAGTATGGCTTTCCTGGAATTGCCACATTCAACCTTTGAGGAGGTGCATGTATTGCAATGGTAGTGATCTCCACATGAGTAAAAAGCATGAACCTCTCCACTAATAAAACAAAAAACTTCTATGAATCAAATATATAATCATCCCACACAGTTTTGCATAGTTAAAAAAAATTAGTACCATTTTGAGAGATTAAAGCAAAATAAATTATTTTTCATAAATATTAGCTTTACTCAATTTTTTTCAAAAAGGAAAGAGGTTATAATTTTTTTTAATCTAACCTCATATAAGCCCCAATATAACGTAGCTCAAACATAAGTGTAAAATAATAGTAAAGGCCCTGACTAAAGCACAGTGCCACCAAATTATTAGTACCCATTCATAAGACACTTTATTTTAATTGAATAACTCCAACTCCTCCACGACTACAACTAAATTTAGTAGATTTTTTAAATCTCTTAGAGGTCTATAGTTTGAATCTAACCACCCCAAATAAAAATTTTACAAATTCAACACAAAAATACATGATCGGATAATAATCTGCAGATCAACTTAACTTTAAATTTGGCTTCAAATGGGTAAATGACAAAAAAAATTGATTGAAGGCCATCAAGATCCAGAAAAGAATACCCTAAATACTTTACTTCGGTGTGTTACTATTTTTTTTATATGAGTTGTAGTTTAAAATAAGAATTAAGTAAAAGACACATTAAATCATGTTAATTCAAAACCCTAGCAATTTGTAACAAAGCTTTAAATATCTAGTTATTTGCAAAAATACTTGCA
Organism: Torreya grandis; assembly: GCA_037957365.1. Classification (NCBI taxonomy): domain Eukaryota; kingdom Viridiplantae; phylum Streptophyta; class Pinopsida; order Cupressales; family Taxaceae; genus Torreya; species Torreya grandis. The sequence goes on from JARHVA010002322.1 coordinate 1,984,292, forward strand.
CAACTATTACCAAGCTTCTCTCCAACCTTTCTCACTTCACAAAATCTAGCAAACCATAGCAAGCTTCTACAAACATCTAGATCTTTATAACCCACTATCATGTTATTTGATGAATTAATATGTGTTATTTGATGAATTAATATGCCATTGAATGTGAAATTATTAAACTTTAAAAATAACACATCCCAAATAAATGTAGCATTCAATGCCATATCATACCCATCTTGTACAAACCCACCCTCTATCTGTCATGTCATTAATGCCCAACCTTGATCCAAGTGAAGCGGTAAATAACATAAAAAAATTAGCTAATCAAATTGCACCAAATAACATTATTTTATCTCTCTCATTTAAAAACTTGTTAGTTCACTTTGCAAAAGGTTTTATATATATATATATATATATATATATATATATATATATATATATATATATATATATATATATATATATATATATTGGCATGTTAATCAATGAAATCTTATTGTCCAACAGATTCAAAAATAATTCCAAGTTAAATGTAAATGAATCCATAAGTCTCCCTTCGAAACTAATAAAAGACCTTTTCCATTAACATTTCCTATGTTTTATAAAATTTTACCACAGTTTATTTTCACCTAAACATCAAGTGAAAATATTTAAAATTAAATTTCATTAATTACCTAAGGTATATCTTGATTTATTATTCAAAATTATCCCTACTATCATGTATTTTTCACAGTTTACCTACATTTAACTTCATCAATGGGACCTATGTGCTTTATTAGTATTGTACTATGCACAATTGTAAAATTCAAAAAAGGTTAAAAGTGTTAACAAGAAGCTATTATTAAACCCAATACTTACTTTATATGCCATTTATTAAGTATTTAGGGAATTTTATTTCTATGCAAATAGATTTGTGTTAAATATTATCCAATGTCTCTACCCATAAGTGCAAGACAAATATTGCACATAAAATAAATAAATTAAGGCTGCAAGGGAATTTTATTTTTATATTTATTATAATTGTAACACTAAAAAACAAAACAATTCAAATTTAGGATATCCATGCCCAAAGATAATTCTCCACTCCATAGTGGAAGTAATTGAAGATATGTATACCTTGCTTAAAATATGTACCTTTTCACTCATCTTAAAGAGTTTTGTACTATTAAAATAATAAAATTCCAATGGTAAACTCAAATGATTTATAACAACAAAGATCATAAATCATTAATATACTAAATATTCAAAAATGAAACCCTAATAAGAAGTTAAAACTTATTTGAACATTTAAGATCATAATTCAACTCTGAATGGGTTCATTTTTCAATTTAACACCGAATAATCCAAACCCAACCCAAAAAAATCAATGAAAATATTATTTTTATGATGAGGGTATATCTTGTATGGTATTGTGAAAAATAAAGAGCAATAAAAAAAACTATAGTTATAGTGAATGTATAACAATAACAAAAATTGTTATTTTTACAATGAAGATATACCTTGGTTTAGGATTAGAAGTAGGATCTGAACCTCCTTATGATAAAACCCTAGTACATGCCCTTTAATCCCATCTTTGAGTCCTTCAAAATATACCTATTTGAGTTTGTTTTCCACATATCCCTTTTCAGTTCTAGAGAAAACCCTGACTTAAAGTTATTAGAAATACCTTAGGAAAGTATCTATTGATAAATTCTTCTGGTACAAATTTTTATCAAACTACCTTTTTTGAATCCTTATTGGCATTGATATTACTAAATAACTTCTAACGAATATTGAGTTAAAAGCATAGGAATGAATATGGGCACAATCTCTAGATTTTTAGGGGTTACACTTTTTTTGTCATAGATGCTTTGAAACATGTCACTTGGTAACAACCTATGAAAACTCAAAGAGAAATGGGGATACTACTAGGTGCAAGGTGGCCCTACTCAAACTACTTATAGTGAATGGAACAATCAATCCTAAGAGTGAAGCTATAAATTTGGCTTTGAAAGAAATAAATTTAGATCAAAAACCCCCTAAATCATGAGAAGATTTTATGGACCTGGGGTTTGAAAATACCAAGGTGAAGAATTATGAGGTGGTATAAGCATCAAAGGCTATTGCAAGAGCCCTGGTGGAACCAAACATTCTTTTATATACAGGTAAATAAGCTTTTTATTCATTTGAAAGCTTTCATCCCATTGATTCACTCTAATTTTTTATTCTTTTATTTCTTGAATCAGATTTAGGAGATAAGGAGGACTAGACTGTAATGTGCAAGAAAAAAAGGTCCACATAATAAGTCCCCCAAACCAACAAACATGACTTTGTGTTCTAAAATAAAAGGGGGTGGTGGGAGGTGTAACATAATATATACACTAAAATCCACTTCTCTTAATTATTATGATTAATCCTATTAATTTATCCCCTTATCCTAATCTTAGTCATTTATCTAATATTCCCCCCTCAACATTTCCTCATAAACTAACCTTTTTCTTCCCCACTTCTTCATTAATTCTCATAAATCCCCATTATCTTATCTTAACCCCACTTATCCATTATTTGGGAATTTAAAATTCTCATGACCCACCTACTAAGCCTATTACTAGGCTCTTCTATAGTCCCTAATCACCCACCTAATCCCTATCTAATACCATACCTAATCCTAATTAATCCCTAAGAAGATTCTAGTGTCCTCTCTAACTTAGCCCTCACCATATAGAATCCTTTACTCTAAAGGTTTCCAAAGAATTAAAATTTTATTGAAAAATCCCCAACCATTGATCTCAATGGCCCAATATCAAATGTGAGCCATTGATTCTTCCCTCCACATTCTATATAAACAAAGCCACTCTTCCATGGAAAAGGAGAGAGAATTCAAAAAGATAAAAATCTACTCAGTCTAGGCCAATCTAATCCTTGAATCTATTATCAACATCCTTGATCATGCCAACATAATGTCAAAATTCTAAGTCTAAGGCAATCTCAATCCAAATCCTTTTATTTTTATCCATTTAATCTTGGTTTGGAGCAATTAACTTTAGGATTTGGGTGTTGGTTTAAATTATGCATTCATCTATTTGAATTTGATCCTAATGACTCTAGATCTTACTTAGGTAGTTAGACATTTTGGGTTTTAAACTACATAGTTTAATCTATTTGCTCGAATTCTTACTACATTTATTGTGGTGGCTTGATCATCTACAAACTCATCACTTATCTAATCATCTAATCATTCTTATTACCATCACTAATCTAATCCTCATGATCCATTCAACTACCATCTAATCTTTTATCCTTATCTCATTATTTGAGTGATATCCTCTACTCGCTAACATCATCCTCTAATCACTAATCATCATCATCATCATCATCATCAAATTCTACTCCATCGATTTCCATTTATCCTCTAGTCATAACTACATTGATCTAAGGTCTTTTTAGACTATATAGGTAGCACTTGATGACTTTTCAGTGCCCAAGGATAGCTCAACCACTCTCACCTCTTTCTTCATCATCCATCATTGCATCTCTCTTGTCCCTCATCATCCTCTAGTCTTGCATCATTCAAATCATTGATATATAATATCAATCATTAACCAATATATATATTTACTAATTACCCAACCATAATCATCTCCTCAATCTATTTGTCAATGACTCCTACGTGTCAATTGGGCCCAACAAATCAAAACATACATCTTTTCTTCCATCAATCATCCATTATCATTGATTGGTCAATTTATCATTTATCACTCCCTTGCATGTGTCCTTGATAATTGCATCATCATTATGGCTCATTGATTCTATGTAATGAAGTCCAATTCTTCTCCTTTGTCTTTTGGTCACTCAATCATATCATTTATTCTCTATCATCATATTGTTCAACTTCAACATTGCACTGCACTCATCATTCATCTTATCAAATCAATTTTATCCTAGCCTATAACTCTCCCTTGCATGTTTCGTTGCTTTGGATACATCAAAATCTTGTATCCTTTTGTCCTATCATCATCATGTTATAGTTGATTCCCCCTTGGGATGTGTCAACAACAATAACACAATCATTCTCACTCCCTATGCATATATCTTTGTCAGGGGCATCCTGATTTTATAGCTCAATTCTCAAGTCACATTTATTTTCTTCATCATCTATATCATATCTAGAATCCCATCCTCTTGTCTATCTATTTCATCCCACCCCTTCTTTCCTCTTTTGAGTGGCCATTCGTCTCATTATTCTTCTCATGTCCCCTTGAGGGGGCATCATATATCCACTAAAATTCATCCATGAAATGGTTTTTATTTGAAAGATCATTACTCCTTTACTTCACTCCACTCACAATGAGCTTTCAAAGAGGGGCAAAATGTATACACTAAAATTTTCTCACCTTAATTATTCTAATTAATAATGTTAGTTTATCCCCTTATCCTAATTCTACTCATTTATCTAATATGCCCCCTCAATATTCTTTTATTCACCAACATTATCCTTATCCCACCAACAAATTAATTACCTTAATCATTTCTTAATCCTATCCTAATCCCACTTATCCATTATTTGAGAATTTTAAACTCTCATGACCCACCTACCAAGCCTATTTCTAGGCTCTCCTACATCCTTAGTCCCTAATCACCCACCTAATCCCTATCTAATTCCTTACCTGATCCTAATTAATTCCTAATAGGATTCTAGAATCCTCCAATTCTATAATCCTATCTAACTTATCCTCCCCCCTCTAGAAGCCTATATCCTAGAGGCTTCAAGGGAATTTTTAATTCCTTGGAAATTCCTCAACCATTAATCCCAATGGCCCAAAATTGAATATGAATCATTGGTTTTACCTCCCTTGGCTTATATCTAAGGCCAATCAATCAAGAGGTAATGGCATGAACTTGAATCCACATTCCAAATCCATGAATCCATAATCCATAATCAAGTAACCATAATGTTAAAAATCTAAGTCTAAGGTAATTTCAACCCAATCCTCTTGTGTTTTATCTATTTAATCTTGATTTAGAGTAATTAGCTTTAGGATTAGAGTACTAGTTTTAATGATCCATTCATCTATTGGCATTTAATTCTAATGAATCTAGATCTTACTTAGTTTAATATTTTGGGTTTAAATTTCATAATTTAATCCATTTGCTCAAAATTCCTACTACACAGTATTTTTTAGGTTGATCTAAAAAGGTCAATGGTTTGAGAGGTATCTATTCTTTTTTTAATTATAGTTTCATTATTTATTAGGTGACATTTGGTAGTTATCTAGGGCTAGTTAATGACAAAATAAGGATGTAATACTAATTTTTTACTATCAAGATCCCATATTCTGGTTTGGGGTTCTATTGTAAGGTTTTAGTATGCTAGTTAGAATTAGGTTTATGGACTGTGTGTTAACTAATTGTTAACTAGTCATGGAGTGTCCTTGCCTCTCTATTAGGTCCATTATATCTAGTTAGTTTTGTGTCTTTTTTGTGTGCCACTGGTAGAGGAGTTTTTGGTAAGCTAGTATTACTATATTTTTCTTCTCCTTTGTAAAAGGCTAAGGGCCTTTCAAAACCATAACCTTTACCCATACCAAATAAAAACATGTATAACAAAACAATATCATGAGGGCATAATAATTCAATAAATAAATATTTAGAGGAACACATGATTATGTAATACAACACAACATCCCCCAAAAATAAGATTCACGTTAAGGATCAACTAAAAAGGTTGCACTCCAGGTGATAATTGGGTGGAAGAGAGGAAACCCATCAAAATATGGGTGTTATCACTTATTTTATTTCTAGAGAATGTGTTACAATAATAAATTAAAACAAAAGATGATGGTTGAAAGGGACTAACCATTTTGCATTATTGGGACAATTCCTCTTTCCAATTCCCTCAATTCCCAAAGAGAATGTGATGAGTTATTAAGTATTCACCCATTCCCAAAGAGAAAATGATGAGTTTTTAAAGACAATCCTCCAAATTTTATAATGCTCCTTCATATTTTCCAATGATTTTCTTTATGTTTCTAAGCATTTTATGTTGATTTTTAGTAATTACCCTTAATTCATACTATTTACTTATATTTTTATTTACAAGTCACACCATGTCTAACACAACTACTTTTCCTCATGAATAAGGTATTATAATAATAAATTATAAATTAAGATGAATGATGAGACAAATAAATAAGGTTAGTGCTACAAGACAACTATAAGTGTGGAGAGGCCACCATATAATGTTGGGATCATTAATCTTTTCAATTCCACCCATTCCTCAAAGAGAAAGTGATGAATTGTTGAATAGATATTACACTTGAAATTCCATTCTTAAAATAAAATCTTATGAACAAGTTTAATCCTATTCAAAAATTTTAAAATAATAATAATTATACACAAGGGAACAATATAGACACAACCTCTCCAATGCTTACTAAAGTAGATTAAAATTTTAAGCAAAACTTGACTACAAACATCTATTTATAAAGTGATTAAGAATGGTGGATGTATCTTTAAATACATTTATTAAGACTATAAACATAATAAAAATTGGGGCTTTAATGACAAATAAAATTTGAATCATATAAAACCTCTGTGAAGTATTAATAATCCTGAGATAAATCAAGCCTTGAAAGTGTGCATTAGGTTGTGAATAGATGCAATGTGATTTTTATCACTACATTAACATGTGTTGTATTTGTTTTTATCCTCCATTAATTCCTCATTAAGGTGTTCATGCTTGTGTAGTGTGCCATTTTAATGCATTTCTAAGGTGTTGGATGACGTATAATTTTTTTAAAATGATACACCCAAGGGAACTATTTAATCAAAGTAAAACAAAGTGTCGTACCTATTTGATTATCAAAAAGAGGAATTGTATTACATTAAATATATTTTTAAAATATTTATTTAAGATGTTTATATGAGAGTATAAAATAAATTAAAACTCACTTGGAATTTATTACACATGCAAATGTGTGATGTGAATTTATCAAAAGAATAAGAAATTGAAATAATTGTAACTATGCTTGATTTTAGACCTCAAAAATGTCAATAAGATATTGGGAAAATTATAACATCATGCCCAAATGACATGGCCATAATTGATTGTTTTCATAATTGTTTGTTTCTATAAATGATAGCCAAAAGTTATTTACACAAATTACTACATTTAGGAAAATTTAGGGTATTGTGACAATCAAAATGTGTGAAGGTGGGTTAACAATATAATCAATTTTAGTGTTCATTTCTAAGTATTATGAATAAATTATTATTAATACAATAAAATGATCATAGGAAGTTGTTAAAATAATCATGATCTTTCACTTCATAGTGTACCAACTTTTAAATCAATCTGTGATATTAGAGATATAACATATATTCTTTTAATACGTTTTAAAAATGAATAAGGTATTATTATTTTTTGAAAAAAACACTATAACAATTCGGTTGAATTGAACATTTACCCAAAATACTAATATCTAAAAATCATATATCAATAAAAATTATTGGCATATATTAATGCATAAATTTATTTGAATCAAGTCTTGACTATCTACTGATTTTTAGAAAAAATTAAAATAAAAAAATTGATTACATGAAATTAGGCACATACATTTATAGGCATCTATACCAACATTCTTTGATCATTTTTCCAAATATAACTAGTTTGATAAATGATGGGGAATGAAAACTTGTGGAAACTTATGGTGTTTAATTGTATCAAACTTCATTTAATTTTTTTTAGACCCATCTTAAAAGCAGAATTAGTTCAAATTTTAACATGTTCCATATCAAATTAAATCTCAATTAAATTATTATTATTTAAATAAAATTATTCACATAATAATATCCAATGCATTACAATCTCCTACTTATTCAATTCAATTTGATGATGGAAAATTTTATCAAGTAAAACTATAAATTAGAAATACAATATCACCATGAACATTAAGCAACTCATACAATAATGTCAAATTAAAACATAAAATCCCTATTTCCTCCTCTACACATATAGTTGGTAGTAAAATTTCACTTAATCAAATTTCAACAACCTGCAAATTCATAATAGTGTTTAATGGTGTTATTTTTCCATCTCAATTCTTATTTTTAACCTTAAAAATATTAAAGGTTGAAACAATTATATTTATACACAAATTCATAAACATTACATCCCCCCTATATTAAGATTAGATAAAATATTTAGCTAATTTATAGATTAAAAATAGAAACATTGCATAAATCCTCATAAATTAAACCTTAAAAAATGGTACAATTCTCTTTAATATAAATATAAAGTTAGCATAGATTCAATTAATCAGGAAACAAATGCATAATTGTTATCACCCACGTTGAGAAACAAAGAAAACCAATGTAGGAATAAAATCTCAACAAGAGACCCACAACGCTTTTTTGACATCTTAGCATAAGGGATTTTGTTTTCACCTTGAACAACAAAGTGCTACATAATTTCCACATTCATAATTTTTCACCTCTTCAATTCCATTTCTATAGCAACCATTTCTTTTTATGTATCTTAACATCTATAACACCTACTTTCATTTGAGCCTCTCGCATCACTTTTTTAGTCACATACATAAAATAAGCTCTCTCTCCATTTCCCTCTCAACTTCTATTCTCCTCACTAAGTTGGATAATGTTATTCTTTGACATCATAGTTTTCAATTTCAATGACACATTACTCTTCTCCATTTAGACACATATATCCTTCAAATAGCATACATAATTCTTGAACCCCTTCCCAATGCTCTCCAAAGAATCAACGTTTGATTTGATACTTAGAATAGTAACAATACAATTTTTTTGGAAGCCAACTCTACATATTAAGAGCTTTAAAAATAATTTTATTAGATATTTTGCATGTGTTTCCTTCAAATTCATCAAATCTACAAGAAATATTTAATTAATTATGGGTTTAGCAAATATTTGTACTACTAAAAAATAAAAATATATAGAATTTTATTTTTAAAAATACATTTATATTATGCAAATATAATGAGGATTCATGAGTACTATCATTTTCAAAACACTTTGAAAAACCATTACCTTATGCAGTGATAGTTTCAAAAAAATTGTATTTGACTATTTGATTTAGTGCAAGATTTTCATAATAAACTTCTTCTTTCTAATCTTCATTACTATCACAATATATTCATTTAGGATCAGGATTCACTTTCTTTTTTTTAACCACTAAAAAAATAAACAAAAAATTCATTCATATTTAATCATTAAGAGTAGGTCTCAACACATAAATATTTAAATAAATAAAATAATAGTATAACAATACCTCGCCATATAGCCACTCTATAATAATATTTAGATCATATTGAACTTATCTTGGGGATGAAAAAAATTATAGCAAATTAGTGTTTCAGACAAATGTGAGCAAAAGGTATAGTACCTTCACCAAGGGGACATATGTCACTTATCCAATCCCCTGATCCCCAAGTAGTGGGGCCATATATAAAAACTTGTTAGATTAGGTTCATAAAACCATTTTAAATTCAAAATAGAAATGAAATTTAAAAAATAGTACCTATATCCTATAAGAAAATCCTAGTTTGAAGGGTTGGCGCGGATCATCAAAATATGTAAAATCATTTTGGTACACTATCAAACTTCATTTAATGAATTTATTTTAAATATAATAATCTGGGATTGGATAAATTTTATGGGTTTGAATTAAAAAATGGACACATTTTGGAAGGTGGAATAATATAGAAGGTAGATCGATCAATGGTTAATAATAAGGCAAATTTAAGTTTTTGAGCATACAACAAAGCTAATACTTTAGTGTTAGTTGAAATGGGCTAGGCATGATAATTATTGGGTGGGATCCTCAATATAAAATTTAAAACCAAGGTTAATTAGGTATATATTTCTGAAGTAAATGGAGCGACATCAATTGGTCCATTAGGTGGGAGGATGCATTTCTATGTTAAATAGGGTTTTTTATCACTTGCATGATGGGTGTATAATTGATCACCCAAATATATATTTAAACCTACTCATTTAATTTTGGGTTATGTAAATTGATGAGTATCATTGTGTCCTCTTAATTTAGTTGATATATATCATATTAATATAGACAATGTCCAATAGTAGTCTGCAATAGGATATGCAAAGGTTTATAACTAACAATCCAATCTATTATGTAGACATCATAAATATGCACACTATAATTCTAAACATTGAAGGCACCCATTGACCATCTTGGGACCCCCTCAGGACCCTTTGACCTTCCAACCCATAGCCAAACTTATCCATGGTCAGTTTGGCTAAACTGACTTAACCTAATCCTTTACCCATTTTTACCCTTTACCCTCAACTACTGATGGTCAAGATGACCACCAATGTTCACCCTGATCATCAACGATCAGGGTCCAACTCTTTAACCAAAATCATGATTTTATAAATATAATTTGTCTAAATCCTATTGTGAGCTATTGCATGGATGATTTACAATTAGATATCCCAGTTGAACCTTCACTTCTACCTCTTGCTTGAGCCTATAAAAAGAAAGGGGCTGGGAGGTGAAATCAATCTACAATCATTATCAATAGCTTTGTATATCTAGGAGATTTTTCTTATAGGTGAATCATTATTAGTAATCCAACCACCATGTCAGAGAGTCAATTTTTCACCACCTCTCCACCAAGTATTTAGGTACCGTTATTCTATCAAAATCAAGCTAGATTCCACCAACATGTCAACTACCTCAACCATCCACCCAATCAACTTATAGTAAGATGAGTACTTATTTCTTGGTATTCATTTGCTTTATTTCCATTTTCACAATCAATATAGACCTTTCCCATGTCTTAGAATCCATCTTTTAGATCTCATCAATCAACCCTTTTATCAACCCAAAACCAGGCATAATAATAATTGATGGTTGACTCAACTACCAATGATCTATCTAACCACTGATAATCACCTTAACTATTTATGGTCACCATAACTACCAACAGTCATCCCAACTGTCAATGATCACTATGGTAGTGAAAACTAGGAAGTTAATTTCACTTACCTATACCCAATCAAACCTAATTCTTTGTGTCCCTCCTTGTTCACAGACCCCTTTCTAATTTTTTGAAGCATACCCAAACTAATTTAACCATTTCTAGTCTATTTTCTAGCCAAGTATTCTTGTGTTCAATTTAGTGCTTTTGAATTTTTAATACAAATACCTCATTTTTTGTTTATAAACTTTATTATTTAAAATGTGTGGATTGACAGCCCCTAAGGAAGCTCTCGCTTTTGGGATCTAGTTATCACTAGGCGATCCACTCAACTATCTGTCTAAAAAACAAGTTTTCTTTAGTGTTTTCTTATCTTCAGGTCATCCTCTTGAACCAAAGAGAAGCTCTTCAGAATCTTTTGATCTCAATACATGCACAATCAATTAGGTTTTTCAACCATACCCATACTTAGTTTCTTCTTTTCCCTTTTCCAATAATAAGCAAGAAATTTATTTAAACATTATGGCATGCTCGATGGGACCCTTGTGTCTCTAATTAGGTTTTTGTTTTCTTGTATTCTCTCTTTATTCTATGCTTATTAACAAAATCAAAATTTTATTTTGGGTTTAAAATCAATTGCATACATGGATTGCTTGAAGTTTAGTTCACATAGCTTAACTTAAAGGCAAAATAATCTATTATAGCTTCACTCTTTGTTACACACACTCAACAAAACCACTTTCACCTATTAAACATCAAACAAATTTGAGACAAGGCCCAACTAGGATTTCATCACCTAGCGGTAACCTTACCCTTTCTTGGTGATCCTACTTGGAGGTCATTACCAAGAGGAGAACTAACTTAGCTCTCTAGTTGAGTATAATCTATAGATATCAATATATTAGGTAAGCACTTGACACTCTTATCACTATGGTATGTGAAGTGAGGAGGTAGGCCCCAATACCAAGCCATGTATTTATTCCAATATAGATTCTTTTTTAGTACCTAAACACAACCTGAAACCAACCTTAGACTACCTCTTTAGTACCCACTCTACAAACTAATTTCAATCACACATCTTCTTAAGGCATAAGCTAAAATCAAGATTAATTAAAACTCTATGGCTTAATGTATCTTTTAGAGTTTTATTTGATTCCTTTGCTCATTTTCTTATCTTCTCTTTGTTTGAGTAGCAAGGTTTTTTGTGCTTTTTATCTCCCCTTTTTCATATGGTTCTCACTCACTAGCAGTGAAGAGACCTTGTGGAGTAAAACACCAAGCCAACCTACCTCTTCATCCATAGACTACACTTTTGAGCCACCAAACTCTCCTCATCCTTCAAAAATTCCTACTTTTCCTCAAGAGATCCCTCAAAGAGATTTGAATTTCACCACTTTCATAGACAACAATCCTATAGCCTTGCAACATTATCTTACAACCATGTCTTACCATATCCCAACTTCAACCCCACTCGTAGATCCACATTATGGCATGCCCTCTCCACCTCATGGGGAGTACCTCCATTTCCATGGTTACTACCTAACTGTTGACTACCCAAGCTTCCTCATTAACTAATAACCCCTTTAAGACTACCATTGAAAACTAACCAACTCAAACTACCACTACCCTTCTACCTTCTACTCCTACTAACTACTCCTCTGCAATAGGAGTCCCTACCTATAGCACTAACAACCTTCCTTTAACCACCTCCAATCCATCAACCACTACTCTACTTCAAAACCTTGTGGTGTCTGTACCCTCTACCTTGCCACCGATTAGCACAAGGGTTACCATCCTCTCATCGGTCACCAACCCAACTACTATTCCTATCCAACAAGCACCCCTTGGACCAATATTTGAATACATCCCTAACCTACAAGGGCATGTACCCACTACCCAAATACCTACCTCTACCTACCTTTATGTATCTTTCACCCAACCATTAACATTCACTTGCCCATATGTGGCAGTATTCTAACCTTCTACCCACTATTTGTATGTCTCCAAACCATAGTAGTAGTATGCATCTTATAACCTTCTAGGTACACAACCCCAAGCAAACCTAATGAAGATGCTTATGGACAAGATGACCACCTTAAATTAATCCATCTCAGGTGCTCAAACATCTTATCATATGACCAAATTTGTAATGAGCCCATCCATACATCTGTACTTATCAGGCCATATCCTCCCCAATGGGAACTTCCCAAGTTCTCTAAATTTCAAAGTAAGGAGGATCCCCAATAGCACCTTAGGCTAATTAGGCATGCTTATTACCTCATCACCGATGATTATTCCTTTCTACTATGCACCTTCCCCATGTCTTTAGCCAACCTAGCCTTGGATTGGTATAGTATTATACCAAAGCACTCCCTTGGGTCCTTCACCTAGCTAGCTCAAAGCTTCTTGGATCATTTTTTGATCAATATCTTCAAGAAATTTGCTATCACTGACCTCTACTCTATTTGATAGTTTGAGGATGAATCCATTATCAATTTTGTGGCTCATTGGAGGAGCCTAATTAACCAACTTTCTTTCTCCCTACCTCAACCCAGACTCATAGAGCTCTTTACTCGGGCATATTCTAAACACATATCCTCTACACTATATGTCTAAATATTCCAAACCTTTGATGAAGGTTTTCCCATGTCACATAAGTTAGAGAACTAAGACATTTGTGAAGGTAAGATAAAGCTGAAAAATAAGAATTTAACCTACAAAATTAATGAGACCTCTTCCTCTAACTTAAGCAACCAACCCAATACCAACACCAAAATTAAGGGAACCACAAATGTGATTATCCTATAAATCATTCTCCCACCTTTTGTCAACCAATATAATTCCTCTAGTTCTTCATAGCAAAACCCAAGGAACCAAACCTAGAACAACCAAAAGTATTTCACTCCACTTGGAAAATCATATGCTTCCATCTTGGAGAAGTTATTGAAAGCCAATATCATTCAACTTCCTCCTATTAAGCCACCCCAACAATTTGAATCTTATCACCCTACACCTAGGTGGTATAACAAGAATGATCTATGTGCCTTCTACTAAGTGATATGGCATGATGTTATTAGGTGCAACACCTCCAAGAGCCTCATCCAATCCCTTATTGACAAGGGGGAGCTTACATTGGACAACCCCAATGCACCAGCAAACCAAGCCCTTAATATATTCAGGAAACCTTTCCCAACCATGTTCCTACCAAGAATGAGAGTAATAAAATCAAATGCTCTCATGATACCCATATAGTTAACATGGTTCTTGACACACTCACTACTAAAGAGCCTCTTGACCAACCTATTTGTCCCTCACCCTTTCCACTAATTGATGTAGTTTAATTACCTTCCCCTCCTTTAGAATTATAAAATTAGGAAAGACCATCTTCTCCCCCTCCACTTATTAAGGTGGTGGAGTACTTAGTGATGTAGAGTTCATTTTGGAAAAAATTTCCAAGTTGTGATGAAACCAATTTCATAGCCTATATCTCATAAAGAGCTTTTTGGTAGTTTTTGTGGTTTGCAAAATGGACACCGTATGCAAAAGTTATAGGCCACTAAAGTTCTGATGCAATAGGGAAAAATGTGGTGTCACAAGATGACGTGGTGCAATGTGGACATGCCAAGTGGACCAATCAAAAGGTGACACATGGTAGTCAATGGGTGTCTAAAAACCTTGGGTGATTTTTGTCTTTGACATCATGTACGGATAATGCATTGTATTTAAATTTGTATCACAAAGTCCATAGAAAATCTCATTGTATGTGAATTTGCAAAGTCCATAGAAAACCCCACTAATGTGGGATAATTGTTTTAAAACACTTTGTAATTTTCATTGGTAATATCATACTTACCACACCCTAGCCACATGGGAGAAACTAGCCACTTTGCCGAGCCACATAGCTCATGATCTATCTGCCACGTCCCAGAATATGATAAGGTTTGGGGAACATGACAATAGACATGTTGAGTCAAAGCTTGAGATTGAAGGTAGTTGAGTCAATCCTTAAGATTGGATTCCATTATCATGGTAAGTTAGCATATATGGACTAAGTTGGTAACTAACCAACAAACCCATGCTAATTTTGGCATGGAGAGCCCACCAAAAGGGGGTGTTGGTAGATTCAAAAGGAGCCACCATTCTTTTTAAAGGACATAAAGCGGATTTCATTTGCCAAATGTGGGATAAAAACATAGCCTAAGTGCCCAAAAAGAAAGGGATGAGACTTGAACCTGTGACTTCCCATGTAAAAGGGATATGCCTTGACCATCCAAGCTATGGGCTGGGAAACAATATAAAAGGTATGAACCTGTATTTGATTTTAACCTTTGCAGGGACTATGTTTTTTTTATTAAGAGGTCGAGAGCTAGTTTAAGCTTGGAGATGGCTTTAGCAAGCGGATTATGATCTAAATTCTGACCTCTATACACAGGGTAAGCCTTTCAATTATGTTTTGTAATTGAAAGAGAATGATTTTATTATTATTATTAGATGAATAGATTGAATGAAGGACCAAAGCACATTCAGAAGGGGTTAAAGACTGAGGAAGAATTTTTGTGTGGCTGAGCTTGAGTATATCGGTGAGGTCAAGTTCTTGGACAGAGATTTCAGGCCTGAGGGAAGTTATGTAGCATTTCTAATAATTTGTAAGCCATTTTTTGTGCAAATTTAATAGAAATGGTCCTCACTATTGGCGGACCTGAAGATGTAGGTAAAATATGTTGAATTCCATTATCAATGTCGGATGGTAATTTGTCAATTGCTTGCATGTTTTTATTTTGATTTTTTATTTTTTTTCTAATTATAAAATCATGCAAAGATTAAATTATGACATTTGATGTAAATAAAACCCAGTTTTCATTGGTAAATAGAAGTAACAAGTCTTTTGACAATTCCAATCCAACTCAACAACTGAGAACACTTTTGCCAAACAATTTGCAAGTTCTTTTGAGCATTTCAAGAATTTGTATCAGTTTGAGAATTTTAGAATCTGTAGTTGTTAAAACTTCACTTTGAGTTTATTAGTGTAATTTATGGATCACCTAGCCTCCCTTTCAATTAATATATTAGAATGACCAACCATCATCACCTCGCTTTCACCTTTAGCTACCAAACAAACCACTCCCCCTTCAAAAGTCATTCTTGAGGATAAAACCCTCATTTTTAGTCCTCCCATGGAGGATCCACCTATCTCAACCTTGCATCCTTTGATTGAGGAAGAGGACAAGATTACCATCCATGTGTATCCACATAGGGGCCTATCTTTTAGGTCTATTATTTAGGAAATCAAACCAACCTACAAACCATTCTCTAGGCTAGTAAAAAAAATAGAATTTATCTCCAACCCTGACATGGATCGAGCCTCCTTCTAGTAGCAATTAGGTCTCCCTTCCATAACCTGATCAGGACCCCCAACACTTTCTTGGTTAGACCAATCAGCCAATCCTATTGACCAACCTCTTATCATATCTACCCAAATAACCAAACCCTCTAATTAACCAACTAAAACCTCCACCAAACCAACCAGTCCTCAACCACTTAAGCCAACCAAGACCTAAGTAACCAAACCCTCTCCTATCATCCCAACCAAATCTACCAAAAACATTGGTATCCTCCTTATACCAAGCCTTAGTCACCCATCTATGAAAGTGGACCTAACCCCCTTACACCCACCAACCAAATACTAGACCAAAACAACCACAAAGGTAAAACCACATAAAGGTCAAAAGGCTTAAATTTTAACTCCCTCAACCTTGCCTTCCATTTTGGGGCCTCATCCTACCTTGAATAGGAATCTAATCACCTCTACTAAAACCCCACCACCTCTTTTGGTTACACCTTCACAATTGCTCTCCGATGCACCTCTCTTCACCATACTAAAAATACCTAAGCCACCTACCTTGGGATCTTCCACCTCTATCTCATCAACCCCCTCACCTAAATTGAAGCCATCACATAAGCATACCACCCTACCCAAAGCACCTACCACCAAACCTAGTTCCAAACAACCTCTTACTTCAATCATCAAAGCAAAATTCACTAAACCTTTACCATCTTTGGTTAAATCTTACTGGACCATTTTATATAAGTTATTAGAAACTTCTTATTTAACCTTACCTCTTATCAGGAATTTTGACCTTTCTACTTCCAAGCCTATCTGGTATAATGACCACCAAGTGTGTTCTTATCATAGGAAATTTGACCATGATATGAAAAATTGTAAGGCTCTCCAAACTATTATCCACCAGCTCTATGATGAGGATGATCTATTAATAGATGAACCTCCTATGGAACCTATACCAATCCAACCACCAACCATACCTACCCAACACTCACCTAATCCTCCACTTTCACCTTGAAGTGAATATGAGTTTGACTAATCTACTACCTCAACCTCTCCTTCTATCCATACTATCAACATGGTCACAAGATCATATTAAAAATATAAGGGGAAGCTTAAGATGTCTATTCCTTGACTTACCCTCTTCAAACTCGCAACCAACCTACACCCAACCATCTCCATCCTCGACCAAACCCAAGGTGTCTATCTTAGGTACCTCCTAATCTAATCCCTTAGAATCCATCAAGAGAGTTATCCTCAAGCAACTCCACTAGACCTTGATGAAGATGAGCTTGTATGAGTTAATCTCTACCTCTCCCCATTATCTCTAAGCAATAATCAAGGATTTGTAATCTATTTAGGTCCAACTCTAGGACCCCTAACCCCTAGAAGCCTTTATTGGTGCCCTTCAAATTTTTAACTTTGTTACCTTCAAGGATTTGGAAATCCTTTCCATCCACCTCAAGGACCCAAATCCTTCTCTCTTTATCACTACTTACATCAACCACACCCACATCAAATGGGTCATGATTGATGGGATAGTTAGCATTAACATCATCTCCTCCCATGCCTACAACCAACTCAACTTGTCAAACAATTTCATGTCCAAATCTTCGGTCATCTTTCATTCTTTTAAAGATACTATGGCCACTACCTTATGAACTACCATATTTCATATTTTTTTAGGACCTCACACACTCCCTAAACATTTATATGTTATAGAAGGTGAATTCCAATACACCATCTTATTGGGATGACCTAGGATTCACTCTCTGGGTTACATTCCTTATACCCTCCATCATTGTATTAAGTTTGAGCATGAAATCTAGGTCATCAACATCCAAGCTAACCCAAGTCCTTTCTTGACATGCAACATGACCTGCCTCCTTAAGGATGTCCTCATACCACCATCTAGCACACCCTCAATAGCTAAAACACAACCTTCAACCACTAAAGTAGATATCATATATGTACTACCGATGAGGCATAAATTAGTTCTTTTATACCTTCACACTAAATCCCCACCATAGACCATCAAAAATTAACATTTAATCACCTCTCATTGGTGGAATATTTCCTTTTAGTAATCGATGCTTTCCTGACTCCTCATTAGTATGGGCAACTTACTAATCAATGGGGATATGATTCCAATGTCAAGATTGTTGTTCCCTTTGGACCACCTCATTGGCAAACCCATTTTGTCTATGGTGGATTTGAAAAATCACTCGATGTTCCCACCACCTCTCTTCCATCCTAACCATTCACTATCAGTTTTTATTACCTAGATAAACTAAGGTTTGCCAAGACATACCTCCATTAGTGTGCTTGGAAAGGATTCAATCGTAGATGGTATGAGCATGGCCCACATGAATTGGTCACCATTGAAACCAAAAAGCCACATGAGAAACATGAACTAGGTTTCATCTTACCTAATAAGAAGAAACTAAAACCACCCACCACCATCATTATTGAGGAAGATACCCCTTCCTCACCGACCTCTCCACCACCCACATGTGAGGATGATGACATCATCCCACCTACTTTTTTTATCAACATGATCATCCTTGGACCCCTAACTTATTAGAAGGAGAGGATGACCTTAACCATCCTTTTGACCCACCCTAAAATGATAGGAGAAGACTCTCCTACTATTATCATTATTCAGTGCCAAGATGATGATTCTATTATCACCTATCTTGGTGCCCTAGATTATTCAATCAACAAGTCCCTTCCTATTGAGACCTCAACCATGTTGAATGAATCTACCTCAGATATCAACTTAGGTACTCTGGATAATCCTTGCATTATCAAACTTGGCCAATCATTGAATGCCAAGGAACTTTGAGAATTCACCTCTTTCCTCTAAGACCATAGCATAGCCTTTGATTGGTCTTATATTGATATGCCTAGAATTGACCCCACCATTTCTACCCATAACATAGTCACTCACTATGATTCCAAGCCTATCAAGTAAAAGATCTGATGCATGCATCCCTATATAGCCTTTCTCATCAAAGAAGAGCTCTAGTGTCTTTTATCTATCAATTTCATTCAACCCTAGTTACCTACAAAATCTACCCAAATAATAGTTAAAGCACCTACTTATCTAACCTAAATAGCCTACCCACCCCCAATCACCTACCCATCCCATCAATTCCTAGCTTCACCCATCTAATTACCCAAATTTCTCTCAAACCTACCCAGGGCATCCTAGTCCAACACCAAGCACTATAACCTACCTTTAACCCCTATATTTGAAAATTCAAAGCTAACCTATCAAAATTAGTGCACCCCCTACCTCATTTCACAATCATTGCTATGGAGTCAGCCATAGACTTGTTCATCCTCTCTCACACTCATATGTTACTTGCATCTTAACTAGTCACCCCATCCCACCTCAGCTTGATGCCAACCATCCACCTCATCAAACACACCTTTAGCAAGCACCTTCACCACTCAATGCCCAAATTTCTTAGAGCTCAAAGTCAATGATCAGAAACAAGTGAGTAAAAGTAATTTCAAAATCACTTTTACCCCATCGATTTTTAGGGTTTGCACCATGACCATTAATGGTTAGGGTGACCATCGATGGTCACCCTTGAATAACTTAACCATAGACAAATAGTTTGCCCCATATTTTTGGTTATTACCTTCTCCTAACCACCTTTTAGCAAAACTAAACCATTTCTCACCCACCCTTGGAGATTACCTTCTCCACCCTGACCACCTCAACACCTCACCATTGGTCTATTTTAGCTCTACTAGCATGTATTTTATGGCATCTTTTACCTAGTCCTTTGACCACTGAGACTACATTGCCATGTTAACCATTTTGATTTTACACCACCTCATGCTTACCTAACCCACTTGTGTCCTTTTGGGATCACTTCCTACCTCGAATACCTGCAACACTTAACTCATTTTTCTCATTAGGAGCACTTCCTACCTTGGATACCTATGAAAATACTGACCTTTATTTAGGAGACTAATAAATGTACCCAGCCACCATGCCTAAATATGGTAATTTGATACACTAGTCACATGTCCCTTAGAACTAACCTTTATTTTTATCAACCATGGTAACCTTGTCTTTGTGCAATCTTGGCTATCACACTTTTTGTTACACTTTAAACATTTATTCATGATTTAGTGCCCAACCTATCATCTACCCTCATCATCACCATCACCCATCTTGTCAAACCCAAACCCAATTATGTTTTATCTCATCTATTCCTAGTTTAAGGGGGAACACCCCCTTTCATACTTGAGGTAGCGAAACCTCTGACCAACATTGGTTTTTGTTTTCCAGCTCATTGAGTCAAGTTGCATAACAAAAAGGGGTAATATGTAGACACCAAAAATCTACACACTATAATTTTAAATGTCAAATGTACCCTTTGACCACCTTGGAACCCCCTCATAACCATTTGACCTTCTAACCTATACCCAAGCTTACCCACAATCAGTTTGGCTAAACTAACTTAATCTAACCCTTTACCCATTTTTACCCTTTACCCTCAACCATCGATGGTCAGGGTCTACCTATTTAACCAAAAGCTTGCAAACTACCCACTTTGCTTTTATAAATATAATTTGTCTAAATCCTATTATGAGCCATTGCATGGATAATTTATAATTAGATAGCCCAGTTGAACCTTCACTTCTAAATCTTGTTTGTGCCTATAAGAAGAGAGGATCTAGGAGGTGAAATCCATCTGCAATCATTATCAAGAGTTTTATGTATCAAAGATTTTCTTTCTTGTATGTCAATCATTATCAGCAATCCAACTACCACATCAGAGAGTCAAATTACCACTGCCTCTCCACCAAGTTCTTAGGTACCATTATTCTACCAAAATCAAGCTAGATTTCACCAACAGGTCAACTACCTCAACCATCCACCCAATCAACTTCTAGTAATATGAGTATTTGTTTATTGGTATTCATTTACTTTATTTGCATTTTTATAATCAATCTAGACCTTACCCATCTCTTGAAATCCATATTTTTGATCTTGTGAATCAACCCTTTTATCAACCCAAATCTCGACACAATAACCATCAATGGTTGACTCAAAAACTGACAATCTATCCAACCGTTGATGGTCACTTTGACCGCCAACAATCACCTTAACCATCAATTATCATCTCAAACCTCAATGGTCACTATGGTAGTGAAAAACAACAAGCTAATTTCACCTAACTATACCCAATCAAACCTAATTCTTTGTGTCATTGCTTGTTCATAGACCCCTTTTTGATTTTTTGAAACATACACCAACTATCTAGCACTAGTATTAATTAGTTTATCACTAATTTAATCATTTTAATTCTATTGATGCAAGTACCTCTTTTTCTATTTTATAAACTTGATTCTTCAAAATGTGTGGATTGACAGTCCCTAAAGAAGCTCTCACTTCAAGGATCTAGCTATTGCTAGGCAATCCACTCAACTATCTATCTAACAAATAAATTTTCTTTAGTGCTTTATTATCTATGGGTCATACTCCTAAGCTAAAGAGGATCTCTTCACATTTTTTTGATCTCAACATACACACAATCAATCGGGTTTTTCAACCATACCCATACTTAGTTTCTTATTTTCCCTTTTCTAATAATAAGTAAAAAGTTTACTGAAACATATTGATCTTATAATATATGTTTCTTGAATTCAAATCTAATCTAATTTCTTGTGAAAAGAGACACACCGCTTGATGAATTAAAATTGCATATTGGTAGTCTAGTTCATTAAAACTGAAATTGTAGGAATGTAAAACACATTATTTAATCTAATTTGTTGAATTGAAATTACATGGAAAGTAAGTGCTTAAAATGGAAATGTTTGAAATTAATTTTTTGGAGGCAAGTACACACACAAATAACCCTACAAGTTAAACACATAAAATAATACTTTTCATGAAAATGGATAACAAAATTAAAACACATAACAATGCATAATAAATAAAGAAATACCAAATAGATCCTTACTCTTTATATGAGTGGGTCATTATTCCTCCTTAGAATAGCATTAAACACTCTTAATCTTGGAGATAATTCATGAACTTATCATTTCATTAATATATAAATCTACTTACAATACTAAAAATGGCAATATTCAAATTAAGCATTCTCTAATTATCTACCTCCTATACAATCAAAAGGACATTGTTTACATACCAAAAAATTTACAGCAAATTTTTCAAAGATAGAGTAACAACTAAAAAGATGATATCCTAACTAAGATCTTGTTTGATTTTAAAACAACATCATAATAACATCCTTTCCTCATTATTAGTAAAATAGGTGGAAAGCATTTGATTCTGGTTCTTACGTGATTCCTTGTATATTACTAGGGAATGGGTTGCACTTCCTTGGTTGTAGTAACCATTAGACTCTCATTTAGTTAGAAGAGAAAAACTTACAATCACTTTGTGAGAAGCTTACATAAATATAGTTACTATATATAAATATACTATTCTATAAATTCTATATTTAGCTTCAAAGTGTTTTTAAAAATGATATAAACTTCTTTATATCTTGTATGCACATCTCTTTAGAAAGAATGTATATTTTTATATTGATCCTACATGTTGACTAGAGATCTTCAGAGCCAAATGAGTGACTTATAAAGCCAATCTAGGGATATCTAGAACTAGACAAAAAATTTGGGAAGCAATAATGTAGACTCCTTGGAGCTATAGAGTTCTTCAAAACTTATCTTTAGTATTTATTTGGTTGTAAAAAACATTTCTTGAATTTAGTAAAATTAATATAAATGTTTGGTGTCTTTTCCATGTAATTATTACAACATAGTGGTCAAAATAGATAATTAAGACTTACATAGTGTAATCAAGATAAATAACTTATTTGCTAGTTTAAATTAACAATGAGTCTTATTATGAAAATTCAAATCCACATAAAGGAAGGTTATTTGGGGGAAAATGAGGTTATTACTTCAATATAATGAGATATATCATCAACTCATCATCTCCCCCACACTTATTGTAAGTCCTCTTGTAAGCTATGGTCCCCTCTACTCTCTAGTAAGTACCATATTTTCTAGTTTTTTACTAAGATAATAGATTTTCTAGATTGGTATGACCCCAAAATTTTATTACTTGGGCCCTACATCTCTCAAATCGATCTGGTGCTTGAGGTGGTGTGTTTCTCAATGGAGATATAGGACTAAGTATCAATGGATATATATACCTCACACCAATTCATTCATGTCCATATGTCTATCCAAATTCCTATATCATTTTTACAATAGTTTTGGCTCTTTTGAAACACCAACTAAGATTAACATGAGAAATGACCTCTCTTTTTTTTAAAGGAATGCTTAATGTATCCCATCTCTTATCACATGAAGAAATGGATTCAATGAAATTATTTTGAGTATATTTCTTGAAATCATAAATGCATTTTCACATGTTGTTTGGATAATTCTATCTAATCCTTGGATTATATAAAAGATCTTGGAAAATGGGAATAAGTTTTGTTGGATTAGGGAATTTATGCCTTGTAAGGATCCCAACATTTTTGACTTACACAAAATGTTCCTTTATCCTCTCATTATAGTAAATTTGATTTTGTAAAGTAGATATGTAATCCCTAAGTTGAACTTCTCCTAAAAATAAGCTAATAAAAATGGATGAAATATACCCTAGAAGGAAGTTAAATGTAAAAACAATCACACAAGAGATTCCATTGATCAGGGTAGCTGGAATAATAGGTATCCAAAAACCCTTTGTCATCCTCAAAATCATGAGGTAGCCCACATGAAATTCTCAATATATGTCATCTATAAAATTGATTTTGCAAGAAGAGACCGTATCTGAGGCATGTCTTCTCTCAACAAGGAATTTATCTCCTATTTCACATATTATTTGTAACATAGATTCAACATTTCCTTTATGTTATATCTCTTCCTAAATTTCCCCTTTTATCTTTTTATCTTATATCTTAATGTCCCTTAGAGTTTGACATGTTTCTACCCAAATAACCATAATGTCAGTATAGACCAATTGATATTGCACACCATGATCTACTTGGGTTATGGGGGCTATTAAGGGAGTTTCTAGTATCATTTCCTTTAATTGAGAAATCTCATTATCTTTATTAAGGAATTGAATCTTAGTATCTTGTAAATCTTATTGTAAATAGGAAATAACTTCTTCCTTACCTTTTAACATTTGATTAAAGAAGGCAATCTCTTCTTCTCATTATTTGATAGTTGCCTCCGCTCTAGTCAATGCCATTATTTTTGGTATCTTCTCCTCTTCATAAAGATTATAGGGTTGATCTTCTTATTATATTATTATTTCATTTCCATTATAAATATCTAGCCTAGAAGAGGAAGGTTGAGGAGGTTCATCCATCTTTTATTCAATTGTGAATGCTTCAACCATGGTTGCAAGCTCCTCAATTCCTATGGATTATTCCTCTATTATTATTTATTCCTAGAAATATTATTCAATTTCAAGAGATACCTCAATTTATTCAATAGGTATCTCTTGAGTAAAACTTTCAATTATCTCTAATACATCATACCTTTTGTCAAAGTCATCCTCTTTAGAGAGGATAAGGCTTCTCCTTCTTTTTGGTAATGTTTCTGACTTAGACTTTTCAATTTGAGTTTCTCTTCTTGCACTTCATCTCAAGACTCTAAGATGGGGGATTTATATAGATTCTTCCTCATCATCATATATTTCCATAATTGGAATGGTTTATATTTCTGATTTTGGAGCTTCACTTAAGATGGCTCCAAGACTATATGTTTTTCTCAATCTCTTTTTATTTGTTAGCTCTGGAGATGGTTCCTCTATTATGGTTAATTCCCTAGGACCAGACCTAGGTGTGAGACAAGAATATGATGGCATTGTCATATTTGTATATTTTTTCTTTATCTTATATTCCAAAAATGCATACCATTTTTCCTCTCCATCAATTTTCTTTAGAAAGTGATGTTGGAAAATTAATTGAATCAATCCATGGTGCCTAGCTGATCCAACCCCTTGGACATACTTATCAACCATGAATAAAATGAGGTAAATTCACCCTCCACTCAAGTTTATCCTTCCTATGCCTAATATGTTTTAAAATTATCATTGCATCTCCAAATATTAATCCATATTTCCCATCACAAGTTCAGAATTTAATAACCTAGTAATCTACAGCCCTCCAAAGTTATAAAATACTTTCCCTTTTTATCCCCTTTTTCATTCATTTTGGGTTCAAAATCAATCCAATAATTGGTTCTTATTTGTCATGAAAGACTTGAATAAAATCTTTATATGTAGGCTTGCTAATTAAATACACACTAGTTTCAGTAATGTCAAACAATTGACTGATAATTGAGTTACTTCTAGTATGTTGATTCCATTTATTTTATAATGATCTCCCTCTAAATTGATGATGAATTATTCTACTAACTATTCATCATATCCATGAAATGTTTTGAGAAAATCTAGCCATTCTGCCTCTTAAAACATGTTTGCCACTGCTTCATCTTGAAGGAGGAGTTATGTAGATTTTGGTTTAGAATTAATTTTTCTATCCCATTTGTATAATTTGGAAGGATATCTTTGATTTTTGGGTAAGCAAATTGGTAGGTAGGAATATCATGAATAGTAGGAGTTGAATGCAAATAACAATGAGCATTCTTTTCAAAAAAATAATGAATTAATATCTAGCTTACAAAATATCTAGGAGTCATTTGGTTATCAAGATTAGACATCTTTGGGGAGGAGAATTTATTGTACAGTGTGAGGATATTTGAGGTAACATAAATCAATATTTTTCCTCCCTCATGTGCCAATTTTTTTGCCATCCATTTTTTATTTATAATTATGACTTCTTTATCCATGCCAAGTCATTCATTCTCATAAGTACCTTTCTTACATCATCCTAAGTAACATCATGTCCTTTTCATGATGTATCAAATTTTTGAAAAATAATTTATGATATACACCCACTTTTGATCCATTTTTAGAAAAACCCTCTTTTTAGAAAGAACCCCTTTTAGGAAGGTGGATATGGAAATGACAACATAAAACTCAAAATTAATTTTGGTCATAGAAAAATGGAGTATATGACTTAAATTACCTATGATTTCCTTCACTTTATATTTTTCCATGTGTCCTAAGATGATGAAAAAGAACACAAGAAGTTTGTCAAAATTATTATTTTTTATTGCTTTGTCTTTGAAAAAGTTGTCATTTGCTTGTTTTTAGCATTTTCACCCTATTTTTTTCTTTTTTTATTATTTTATTTTTATTTTTATATATTTTTATTTTTTATTTTTGGAAGAATATCACCATTTGCTAGTTTTCAAGCCTCCTTTATTTAGACTCAAACCCTTATCCTTTGGTTATAATAGAAGAAAGTGGTTCTTATATATAACCAAATTTTTATTGAGACTCAATCTGCTTGTAGAACTCTTCTTTATTATGAGGTTGATGATATGGCCTTAATATATGTCCATTCACCAAAATTATTTTTCTATTTCCATCAATTGGTAATAGCTAGATAGACCCATTATCAAAGATTTTTTCAATTTGATAAGGACCTAACCATCTAGTGTTGATTTTATCTTTGAAATGTTGATACTTTAAATCAAAAAAATAAGTCCATGCCACCTTCTTGGAATTATATTTCCTTGATGTTATGGTCATGCCATGTTTTCCCCTACTATTGAATAAGTTTCATCTGTTGCTTCAAGTCTTATCTTATGTAGTTCATTAAATTGAAGAATTATGTCCTTATGTGCTTCTATCAACTTTATGCTTACTTCCATTTGTTGTTTCCCAGCATGCCCCATGTTTAAATACTTTCACATGGGGACCTTCTTGTTCCAATTTGTTCTTTGGGTTGCAGGTTTTTATATGTGAAGTTCTACCTTTTGAATGCTTCATTTAAGACTTAACTAAATATTCAATAATCATGATACTCTTTGCATAGGTGTGAATAAAGTATATTTCCCCTTTATTTAAAATCATTTTGTAATAAACTTTAATCTATGAATATTTGGGCTTAAATATTTATTTTATGTGAATGACTAGTTTCAATTCTTGTATTTATTGTTTGCTTCTCGCATAAACTTAGCCTAGAAAATACTTGGATTTCTTAAAAGTCTTTACTTAGTCAATTTTCTTAATTTCTCATAGGTTTTAAAGACTTATGGGGCCCCTGAGATCCTTCCATGCATCTAAATATCATCCATTAATAGCTCTATAGTCAAATTCATTTTAAAAAATGACTAAGTATTTTTAAATCCCTTAAACCTTGAGATCATGCCACATGGCATGAATCTAGAGACCCATCCCAATGGAGAATTGATAGAGGATGTAAATTTTTGTGCCTTTGAGGGCCCATGATTGTGCCACATGATGTAATCCTAAGATCCTGATGACTCAAAAATGAATCGATAGTGTACAAGCTCTATATCCCTAGGATCTTAGGATTGCACCATATGGCACCATCTTGGGAGTCTAGGAATGTGGAGTTATGATAGTATTAGCCCAAACTCAGGGAGATAATGACAAAGTTTTGTGCCTCCAAGGGCTCAAAATCATACCACATGGTGCCATATCAAGAACCCAAGAGCTTAAAGGGACTAGCAGAAGAGAAACAAATAAAGGAAAACATGGAGAGCCCAAAAAGCCAAGAAGAATCCATATGGCCATGGAAATGATAGAGGCATACAACAAAGTAAATATTAGGGATGTCGATAGATTACCAAGTGGAAAATGGGACCTGATAGGCAAAGCCATGAAGCATAGCAAAGGATAAAGAATAAGAAATTGAGGAAGGGCCATGTGGTAGCGATGACATCAAGAAGATGAGGGGACTAATATTGGTGGCCTCTTTGACCATTAAAACTATCAAAAGTCCTAATAAACATGTGTGTTAAGTTTAAAAAGTTCAATCAAAGTGTAGTTGGTTCTTCACCAAATAAAAATCCCAAAAGTAACATATTTTAGGATATTAAAGGGGAAAATTGATTCAAAAGACCATGAATTAGGTCCATGATTTGAATGCAAAACTTTTAGTATGATGTGAGTCATCACATGACATGCACATTGTAAAGAGTCAAAAGAGACAAATAACATAAATAAAAAATATGTGCCTTAAAGAGGCATTGTTCTAACTAAATGAGTATGGGCACACCTTCAAATATGTTAGAGAGTCAAGGTTCTTAACTACATTCCCAAGTCATTATTCATGTTTTTAACTACCCTATGAGTGGGTTGAGATAGAATACAAGAACATGAGCTCCATAAATTTATTACTTAATGGGGCTACATCACCATTGAAAAGGGTTAGCATTTAGGCATCGAATTGCTCTCAGAATTAGTCTATATTGCACAACCTTTCCTGCATACTCTATTTCCTTTATTGCTTACCAAGGATGATACCTTTTGAATCAAAACTCTGGAGGATTTATGTTATGATTACACCTACAATTCATTCTTAGTTTTACCTGGATTATATGTTATGGGATATTTAATATAAAAAATGATTTTAGAATGTTGAATACATATTTTATTACATTTTATTATTTTAATGTTTCTAGTCTTTTAGTTTGGCTGGTTAATTGGTTATAGGAATGTTAATGTGCTTATTTTTAAATTATTGTCTTAGTTATGTTGTGAAACAACTATCATAACTAGTCTCTTAAATTTATTCATGCTTTATTTTAGACTTATTACATTCATTATGTGCAACAACTGTAGAGTGTAAGATATGTTATATTTATAATTGATTCAATAAATCAATGGCTATCATGATTATCCTTAAAAGTTTGCTCACTGAGTGGCTATAAGTTTGTGTAATTGATAGACTAGGTACAGAGTGGTATAACTATGGCTAGGCATGTGTTTTAGTTATGTAGTACTAATAAGAAAATTTAGATCAAAGACACCCTCTATTTTCTACCCTAATCTCCTTCCCCTTTTATAATTTTGGATGATCTCCTGCCCTAGTTTAAAATGTGAAGTGAATTATAGTGAAGTAGATCTTATTGTTTCATAATTTGTATAGAATAAATAGGAGGATATATGAAAATAATTATCAATCAAGTAAATTAACATGAATACTCATATCAATTAAACATCTAGTGGTAGAAATTGCTACTCTTAGAGTAAACTTGGTTAAATTTCTTAGTCCTTAGATTAAACCAACATCAATCCTAAAATTAATGAGGGGAAATTTCATCCCATGATTGTTTCCTCCCTTTATCCTCTCAGAATGATTAATCCAATAGTTGTTTTCTTGGCAGGTCAGTTGGAGCGACCAATATTTATGGCACTAGGGGAGGGTTAGTGTTTTCATTGATTTAATCTTGTTGACTATTCTTTCTTGTTAGTTGTATTTTAATTTTTGTCTGTTTGAAATTATCCTAGACCCCACTACAAGGATCACAAGGCCTAGATATAGCCTAGAATGTCTTGGCTTGTTAAGTCAACCATAA
The DNA here is from genome assembly GCA_037957365.1 of Torreya grandis. NCBI lineage: Eukaryota > Viridiplantae > Streptophyta > Pinopsida > Cupressales > Taxaceae > Torreya > Torreya grandis. The sequence goes on from JARHVA010002322.1 coordinate 2,014,052, forward strand.
ATGTTTCATGCATTCAACATGATCTTCCATAAGACCTTTTTGATTTCCTTCTCGTGTTTCAAAATAATCACATTAGAATTATTGAAGAGTACTTTGTGGCGTTTGAGTCTACTATGCATGTTTTAAATGTTAAATATGATGATGTAGCTTACAGACTATTTCCTTTCACTTTAGAAGAAGAAGCATATGATTGGTTTTTAGACTTGGCACCTAATTTCGTTACTAGTTATGGTAGTCTTAAACCTCAATTTATGCTTCAATTTAGAGGCCAAGCAAGAGATTCATCCTCTTTTCTGGATATTTTTCCTAATGATTAGAATGACCAAGATCTTATTATCATTATAGAGGAAGTTAATCAATATAAGCATGTTGATCATGAACCAACTAACCCTCTAAATCATGATATGATTGAAGAGGAGGAATGCAATTCAAATAATGATGATAAGAAGATATTGGATTTAGAATAGCACAATTAACACATGCCAAGAGAAGAATAAAAAAATCCCTTGCAATAAGATGAAGGAGAAGATGTTCTTGTGTCTAACAATCCAAATCTTTGGGAATTCATAGCGTTCAAACCTATTGTTCCCTATGTCATAACCCCTGAGCTTAAATTAAGTGAATATCTTGTTTGTGATTGGTAATATCATGAGGAAATGTAGATTTTTGAATGAATTAATCCCCTATTGGTTGACCTCATTAATAATGATGATGAAGAGGTTAATTCATTTATAGTTGACTTAAGCATGCCAAATATGACTTGTGAATGCCAAGATGAGGTTATTAGTGATCTTCATATGTTGAATTTCAAAAGTAACATTGATGATTTCCTTAATTGTCATTCTAATTCAACCTCTCTAATAGGGACTATTTTCTTTGACTATAGGTTAGATCTAGGTTCTAAAGAACTAGTAGGCCTTGAAACTCTTTTTTAGGTGATGTTAAACCCTGAGCCTCAGGTGAATGTGTTAAGCACAGGATATACTGAGAGGGGGGTGAATTAGTATATCATATATCTTATAAAACTTTCCTTTAACCAAATTTCACTTAATCAAACATTCAAGATATGTAATAAAACTCAAACAATAAACACCACACAAGATAAAGAGAGACACCAGATATAATGTGCAAACCCAATGTGGGAAAAACCACAAAGAACAATCTTAAGTATATGAATGAGCACAAACCCAAACAATATTCACAAGCCAAGCTTGCAGGAGCACCATACCCCTTTGTCGAGCACCATCCCAGCTACTATTCGTGAGCACCAACCCATAGGAGCATCACACCCCTTTGTCAAGCACCAACCTAACTACTATTCATGAGTACCAACCCACAAGAGCACCAACCCCTTTGCCGAGCACCCACCCCTTTGTGTATACCACACACCTATCTCTCAATGTTGTTATCTCAACAAATGATAGATCAATACAACATCTCTTTCCTCTCTCTCACCTTTGCTCTTCTAAGCTAGATATAACAAATCATATTCATCTTTCACAATTGCTCTTCTAAGCTAGATATTACAATATCAAATCAACCTCTATCTCTCATATATACAAATGGCTTCTCAAGCCTTTATTTATAGCTTTCTAAATGACCTTTGGCCTTCCCCCTTTGTGACCCTTTAATCCTCATGGAAAATGGTGCCAATCTTGGATGACCCTTCATATTCAAGCCTTTGAAAAGTCATGTGGTGACCCTTCATGACCAAAATTGTCCTTCCCACTTTTGTCCTTATCCTTGGTGACTTTTCATATTCCTCAAAGTGTCCCTTCATGAGAAATTGCGCCCTTACTCTTTTGTCTTCACTTGGTGACTCTTGGTATTTCCCAAGATGACTCTTCATGGGAAAATGCATCCCATCTTTCTTTTGTCTTTACCCCATGGCTCTTCGACTTCTCCATGGGCCCTTCTTTTGTCTCATATGCAACCAAAAATATATTCGTTAATATTAAATAAATATTAACTCATATTAGCCAAGATATATTTATTAAAACTAACATTAAATGCAATGGGGCCTTTATCACCAATAATGTTAAACCTTTGACATCAATGACAATATTTCCAACAGAATGAACCCTGTGATTTTCTTTGTTAATATTTTGAGTTGAATACTCCCAACACTTACATTTATTATGATTTTGGGAATACACAACCTAAGTATTTTGAACGTGTGCTTACTAATGGTCTTAGGTTTGTAGGAAAGAAACTCAAATAACTTATAGGGGAATTCAAAGACATCCTTTCCTTCCAAAAGACACTGACTGGAAGAACCTTTCTATTGTCAGCAATTGGAAATCATGTTGTGTTGGCTTTTCATACATACCCACCCAACTTGTTTATATGTTTTGTTTAGATTAGTGTACATAATTTCTTATTTTTTGCTTTTGTTTGATTTAGTAAGGTCCCAATTTCTATATTTTTTTCTTTAGATTAATTTCCATGAATTATAAATTAGCTTCATGTTTGTATATAGGCTTGGTTTACAGTAGGTTCCTTATTTTTTATCTTTCCTTGATTTTTTTTGTTTTGTTTTGTGTGGGCCTGTTTGGGCCCTATTTTGTTTTAAATTTCTAGCATGTTCCTTATCCTTGGCATCCCATTGTAGTAGTTAACTAAGTTATGAAAATAAAAGCATTAAGTGGAAGAGAGAACCCTATGAATTCCATTTTATTTATTTTAGTGGGATAAGGAACCTCAAATGATGGAATTATAATTGAGATAGTTGCTTGAGCCTTAAAAGATAGAAAGTGAAGAGTCATACTTGAACAATTGTATAGTTTGTTTCAATTTTATTTGGTGCATTTTTTGAATATTGGGGGCCTATGCTTCTAAATAGAACATGTATATTTTAGAAAGGTTTATTTTCTTTTCTAAAGACATCAATTGCACTTAATTAAACATTTAAAACAAATGGAAGCGCTGATTTAATTTGAATTTGTCTTAGTGATATGAATTTTTTGAGCCTATCATTATAACCATGTCTTGGTTCCCAACCCTCAATGGAAAAAATTGGAAAAATATTTTTAAGAAAGAAAATATCAAATGAAATGGAATAAAAATGCAAAATTTAAAGTCTTCCTCAAAAGGGTGATTTAGGCAATCTCCACCATAAGATATCTAGCCTAGCTAATAGTGGAAAAAGGCCTTGAATGGGACCAGAGGCATCTCTGTCAAGGCTATAGACACATGGTTTATAGCAAATCAATGCCCATGTCATTCCATCCAGTCTAAATTTCCAAATCATTTCCCTCTTAGAAGTTTTGGTTGTCTAAACAGGTTTGAATTATTTTATGTGCATTCAAGAGCTATAAGGCTTTGTACACACCGATGGTCTAAGGATGAATTGGAACTTAGTATGCCAAATATTGAAGAAAACTTTAGTGCCTTCATCTTTTTGATTTTTTATAAAGGATTACTTGTAGTTTATGCTTGTGTTTGGGTGTGAAGGTTTGCAGTCTAAATTTTGGAGTGCTTTAACCAAAGATTATGGATTCCAAATACTTTTGAAACATTCTTCCTATAGAAGTATCCATTTTTTGTGTCCCAACATGTCCCATTTTTAAATAATTTCACATGGGGACCCTCTTGTTTCAGTTTGGTCTTTGTTTTGTAGGTTTTTAGATGTGAAGTTATACTTTATGAATGCTTCATTTGAGACTTAGCTAAATTTCAATAATCATGATACCCTTTGCCTAGACATGAATAAAGTATACTACCCCTTTGTTTTAAACTATTTTGATATAGACTTTAACCTATGAATGTTTGGGCTTAAATATTCATTTTATGAGAATGACTGGTTTTAATTCTTATATTAATTGATTATTTCCTATGTAAAATTATCTAAGCAAAGATTTGGATTTCTTGAAAAATTTTACGTAATCAATTTTCTTGTTTTCTCATAAGTTTTAAAGACTTACAACCCCCCAAATCATTCCATGCACATAAATATTGTTAATGAGTAGCTCCACAATTAAATCCTTTTTAAAAAAATGACTAAGTCTTTTTAAATCCTCCAACCCCCAAGATCATGCCACGTGAAATGATTCCAGTGACCCAACACAAAAGAGAGTTGATAGGAGATGTAAATTTTTGTGCCCCTAAAGGCCCAAGATTGTGCCACATGGTATAATCTTGAGAGCCCAATGAATTGAGAATGAATAAATAGTGCAAAATTTCTATGCCCTCGAGATCCTAAGACTGCATCATATGGTGCCATCCTGAGAGCTCTGAGTGATGATAGTATTGGCATGGACCCAAGGAAGTAATTAAAAAGTTTTGTGCCCTCGAGGGCCTATGATTGCACCATGTGGTGCCATCCTAGGAGCCCAAAGGGATCGATAGAATAGAAAAAACTAAAGGAAAACATAGAGAGCTTGGGAAGCTAAGAAGAAGCCATATGGCCATGATGATGATAGAGGCAAACATCAAAGTTAAGCTTAGGGACTTCGACAAATTCTGAAGTGGAAAAGTGGGACCTAGTAGGAAAATTCATGAAGCCTAGCAAAGGATAAGGAATAATAAATCAAGGAAGGGCCATGTGGTAGTAGTGACATTAGGAAGATGAGGGGACTAAGATTGATGGCCCGTCTGACTATCAAAATTATCAAAAGTCCAAAGATGACTATGTGTTAAGTTTATATTGGCCAAGATAGGTTATATTTAGAATCAATGCAATAGATAAATGGCTTTCACCATTGTACTTATAATCTTTCCCACTGAGTGTCTATACATTTTTGCAATTTCTAAACTAGGCACATAGTGGTATAATTATGGTCATGCATTTTTTTAGTTTTGTATTACAAAGAATCACATTTAGATCAAATACACCCTCTCTTTTCTGCTCTACTCTCCCTCCCCTTCTAATTTTTTGAATGATTTCCTACCCTGGTTTAAAATATGAAGTGAACTATAATGAAGTAGAGCTTATTATTTCATAAGTTAAATCAAATAAGCAATGGGATATAGATAAATAATTACCAAGCAAATTAATGAATGTGAATTCTCATATCAATTGAACCTCTAGTGCTAGAAGGTATTGCTCTCAAAGTAAATTGGTTAAACTGATCAATCCTTGGATTGAATCAACATCAATCCTAAAGTTTAAAAAGGTGACATTTTGTCCCATAATTGTTGCCTCTCTTTATCCTCTCATAATGGTTAATCAATAGCTATATTTTGGGTGGGTCAACTAGAGTGACCAATACCATTATTTTCCTTAATGTCTATAATTCAAATTCAATTAGAAGCAATGGATTATTTCCATATATTATTTCATAAGGAGAAAAATTTTTAGTGGACTTCCATATTATGTTGTAGGCCCAAACTAATTCATATAGCTTGCTTGCCTAATTCCTCCTATCGATATCTACTATATTTGTTAGGATGTTCTCTAATTCTCTATAGGTGACTTTAACTTGAAAATTAGCTTGAGGGTGGTAATGTGATGACTTTGTGTGAGTGATCTAATAGAGATCTGTGAAATTTTTAATAATATTAGATGCAAATTGAGGTCCTTGATCCAGAAAATTGGTTTTAGGTGCCACAAAGCACTGAATAATCTTATTATACAAGAATTTAGCAACTTTATTTCCATTGAAAAATGGTAAATCTTGAACTTATACCCTTTTGGTGACATAATCAATACATACTAAGATGTATTCCTTTCATTAAGATCCTAGATCAATGGGACCAATGAAATATAACCCTCGTTTCTCAAAGGGCCCTAAGACCACTTGAGGATGGAGGGGCATCTCATTGGATAGTGTTGTTTTCCCCATTATTTGACAAGGGTCACATTTCCAAACATAACTCTTAACATTCCTGTGAAGTGAAGGCCAGTGGTATCCAGTTCTTAGGATCTTGTGAGCAGTCCTTTTGGTTGAATAATGTCTTCCTCCTAGCTCATCATGTCAATATTTCAAGATATAATAGATCCCATCTTCACAAACACACCTGTGAAGTACCAAATTAGGTCCACATTTGAACAATATTTATTTAAACCATTTATAATTAATATTATTTTTTATTAAATGTTTTTGTTGTTTAGCATTGAAATCACAAGGGATAATTAGCCATATCATCAAACCAAAGTGAGTGTGTTGAGACTGTGAATAATTATTCATCTTGAAAATTATCCTCCACTATCTCATCTTATCCTGAAACATTCAAACTTGATATAAGTTCAATAAATACACTAGCTTTACCTAACTTATCAATGATTGTTATTTCAGATTCCTATAAAAGGATTAACCATCTAATGATCATATCTCTTACCACTGGTTTATTCATCAAATATATTATGGTTGACTGATCTACATAGATGAATATTTTGTATCAATTTATATAGTGATATAATTTATTCATATCATAAATGATAATAAGGAACTCCTTTTCAGTGGTTTTATAGTTCCTTTTAGTAGGTGTTAAGTTTTTTACTAATTTAATAGATAGCATACATCCTACTTTATTCATCTTTCTTCCCAAGGACTGCCCCATTGCATTATTAGAGACATAATTGTGTATATGAAAGGGTTGTTGCATAAATTAGATTCTCTTTTATTTCTTCAAAATATTATTAGGATTTATCAAACCACACAAATTCACTATCTTTGATGAGCAAGGAAAACATAAGTGTTGTAATATTACTAAAATATTCAATAAATAACCTAAAATATCATGCATGGCTTAGAAAGATTTTGATATCAATTTAGTTTTTTTATTAAGTTATGAGATGAACTCAATATTCTTAGGATCAACCTATATCTCCTTAGCTAAGATATGATGGCCTAGGATATTTACTTAATCTTCCATCATTAGACATTTTTTGTGCCTTAGGGATAACTGATGTTGTTCACACTTGGTTAATACAATATCTAAGTTTTGAAAATATCCATAAAATGTGTTTCCATGTAATATAAAATCATCCATGTATACTTTGACACAATCATTAGTGAGATCAACAAATATGGCAAGTATGGCTTTCTAAAAAGTGGTTGACACATTGCATAGCCCCAAGGGTAAAAATCTATATACAAATGTACACCAAGGACATATGAATGTAGTTTTATCCTAGTCTTAAAGATATAATCTTATTTGGTTGTACACATTAAACCCATATAAGAATGAAAAGTACTATTTTATAGCTATATTGTCTAAGAGTTGATCAATGAAGGGCGGTTGGAAATAGTATTTCAAAGTTACTTTGTTAAGTTACCTATAATCTACACATATCCTCCATTTGCCATATTTTTTAGGTACTATTAATAGAGGCTAAAATCATTGAATAGCTACTATTAGATATATGAATCCTACCTGTAATAGTTTTTTAATCTCAGTTTTAACCATGTTTCTTAATGCAAGGTTTGTTATTCTTTGGGGTTGTCTAACTAGTTTTATGTTTTCAATATATATGTGGTGAGTGTAGACACTTATATGGATACCCTTAATATATTTTTATTCCCAGGAAAAATATTTTTTGAGTTTTTAATATGTCCAAAACCTTGGTTTCTTGTTTATCAGTCAACCAACTATTTATGTTCAACATTTTTCTTGGTTGTGTTCTAATTTGTTTTGTTCTTTAATAGATTTAATTTAATTATTTGAATTCACTCATTAATGAATTCAAAGGAAAAGGATGAGGCTAAAACATTTGTAATGTTTTCATTTTTTTGAAGAAAGACTCGCCTTTTGAAATTATTCTTGTTAATGGGAAACAAAAAGCTAAAAGGAACAATCCATGACTATTCTATGCCCAGCTAACAACACTCTGTTGGAGAGATGTGTGATCATAAGTTTCATTATGAGTGTCTTCAGAATTAATTTGACCCTCTTCCAAAGATGGTTTGGTAGTTTTTGGTACTGGTCTAGTGTTCTCTAAAGCCAGATTGGTGACTTTTGAACCTAATTTGGTGACTTCTAGATACATATTGGTGATCTCTGGAGCCAATCCATCTACCTCAATATAGCCTATTTTTTCTTATTATAGATCATTTGTCTATTTTTACTATTTCCATTGCTAGAGAAGAGAGATTATTTCCATTTTTCTCAATTTCATCTACCCATAAGTGATTTGTAGGTTCTATGGATGTTTTTTAGGTGGATATAAAGAGATATTTACTTTTAGTACATTTGATATTGTCATATCACCTTACCTACAATATATAAGAGCTACTACTATGGCTAACCATGTCCTTCCTATGATTAGAGGATAACTCAAATTTTGACCCTTTGGCTAGAATATCATAAAATCTATAGTATATTCCCAAGATTACACCATAATTGAGACTTCTTCTATAAACCCTTTTGGTTTAGTAATTAATTGATCATCCATTTGTAGACTGTGGAAGTTGATTATGTTCTAGCTAGGAAGAGTACCTTTAATGTGTCTAATGTCATTGCATTAATAACAGCACCTAAATCCACTAACACATTAGGTATTTCCTTCTTCCCTATGGCTACTATGATGATTGGACTCATAGGATCTCTGTATTTTGGTAAGATCAACCTTCCTACTAAGAGGTCAATAATTTTACCATCTACTTGTATGGTTTTAGAATATTGTATTTTTCTTCCTAGAGTAACTTCTATAATGTCTCCTATAGCTTGTATTAGTGGTATCTCAATGTTTAATTATTTAATTTCTTAAACTAATTCAGATTCACCTTTGTGTGTTATTTCCTATATTTTCTCAGGTAATGGTATTGGTGATGGAGCAATATAAGAAGTGGTTTCTTGAGTTTTTTCCTTCTCCTAGATATTCTTTTTATCCTTGATTTATTTATTATGAATTTTTTGTTCCTCTTTTTCATTTGGAATTTATGTGATAGTTGGTGGATAAGGATTGGTCAATGTTCTTCCTAAATATATAAAAACATTATTGTAGTTTATGATGTTTAACCCTATGGTTCTTTCTTATTTTGTACCATAGACAAGGGTTACATGTCTAGTCTTAGGGTTTTCCACATGTTAGGAAGGTAAGTGTGGTTAATTTACTTGTTCAACTTATTAGGGTTGGCTAGTAAGAGCAATCATTAAACCCTATGGAGGTGATAATCTCCTTTGTTGGTTAAATACTTGTTGGGGTACCCATGGATAATTCTCTTAAGGAAACCATGGTTGTTGATTTTGATGTGTTACCCAAGGCTATTATGGTATCCATTCTTATGGAGACCAATTTGGTGGTATCCACTATGGTGGATGTGTTATTCTACCCTGTGACATCACCCATGGACTTGAAGAAGCTTTGAGAACAAAATTATTTGGATTACGATGATAAGATAAATTATTCCCATGTCTTTGTGAGATGTAATTGAGCTCTTCCCTATGTTGGGTACTTTTTTTAGTTTAATGACAAGAAAGAGACTACAACTTATTGTATCATGATCATTTACATCACAAAGACTACACACATTTATTTTGTCATGCGGATAGTCTTGGAGGGCATGATTCAACTTACATCTTGAGCAATATATAGCTATAGGTTCAATATTGGAACTACATTTTGCTTGTATCCTATCTAATTTGGTATTTAGATGTACTAAGATGTCTTTTTTAAGATTTTCAAACTCTTTCATGGGCTGACTGACCTCATTATTCCCTTTCCCTATTTTAAGTTTCTTAATACTATCCTTTATCCTTAGTAGTTTCTACACAATTCAACAATATCATTGAGACCAAGGTTATTTACATCTCCTTTCCCCATCAGGTTTAATGATTCTCTAAGATTATCATCTGATCCTTTTAAGAAAGCCATTTTGCTTGGTTCTTCATCCAATTCATATCCACAACTTTTAAGGACAAAAAATAAATAGTCAATATAGTCTTTCATGTTTTCATTTCCCTTTTGTTTTATATAAAATAATTGCTCCTTTATATCATGTACCCTATAGTAATCTTGATATTTATCCAAAACTTCATTTTCCATTACATCCCATGTGTGAATGAAGTCTGGTTGTAATCCCATAAACCACCTCATAGCTAAATCCTAGTGTTGAAATAAATAATTTCAACTTTTGATTGTCAATTTTGTATCCATAGGTCTGACATGATACTTTGAAATCAAACAAGAATTGGTAGGATCCTCAGTTGACATTCCCCTAAAATTAATTAGTATAGATGGGGATATGTATCTACTTCAACCCTAACTTGAGGGTTTTTTATGTTTCCTATATTGTATCTCATTTATTCTCACTAAATATTGTAAATAGTCCTCTTAGGTGGTGTAGGTTTATTTGAAGTGGATACAAGTCTATTTTATTGAGATTATGTATCAAATCTTTGTCTTACAAGTTCCTTTAGACTAGACTACTTTCTCTAAAAAGATGTACTCACTTCTAGAGATTTATCCTAAGGTTTAGGTGATGGAAATGGTGATTCTTATTCAATTATGGGAAGTTCCCCAAGTAATTATTTCCCTAAGAGTTCTTCTATCCCTTTTTATCCCTATGAGTTGTTGGTTCTTATGGTGTTTTTGTGGGAGTTCTTAGGAATATATCTTCCCTTTGAATCTATTTATCTGTTGATAAATTTATCTTGACTTATGGGAAGTATTTATTATTCAATTTTTTAGTTAAAATTTTTAATATTATATTAACACTTAGAAATTTATCAACAATAACACTAAAAATGATGAAGGTCATTGTGTCCACTTCATTTAGTTGATATATGTCAAGTCAATCTAGGTAGTGTCCAATGGTTGTCTACAATAAGATATGAAAATGTTTGTAACTAATAGTATTTTTCAAGGAGGGTGGGGGCTTGATTTCTATATCATCTAATTCAATTCTCTTAGAATCTACTTTTCTTGAATTCAAATCTAATCTAATTGCTTGTAAAAAGAAACATACTGCTTTTTGAGTTGCAATTGCACACTAGTAATTTAGTTTACTGAAATTGAAATTGCATGAATGTAAAGCACATTGTTTAATATAATTTTTTATAATTAAAATTGCATGGAAAGTAAGTGCTTGAAAGGGAAATGTTTGAAATTATTTTTTCACAAGTAAGTACACATTCACAAACAACCATGTAAGTTAAACATAGAAAATAATACTTTGCATGAAAATGGACAACAAACTTAAAATACATAAAAATATATAATAAATAAATAAATAAATACTAAATAGACCCTTCTTTTTTGGATGAGTCATGAACTCAATTTTTCATTAATGTGGAAATCTACTTACAATATTGAAAATGGTAATATTCAAATTAATCACTCATTAATTATCTACTTCCTCTATCATCAAAAGTACATAATTTATATACCATAATGTTTACAACATCTTGTTCAAAGATATAGTAACAACTAGCAAGATGATATCCTAACTAAGATCTTGTTTTATTTTATAACATCTTTTCCCCATTCTTAGAAAAATAGGTAGAAAGTGCTATAGTATGGTTCTTGTGTGATTCCTTGTTTGTTGATGGTGAATGGGTTTCAATTTCTTGCTATTAGTAACCATTTAACTCTCATTCAATTATCAGAACAAAACATAGTATTTAAAGTCACTTTGTGAAAAACTTCCATAAATACAGTTATTATATATAGATATACTATTTCTACAAATTATGTATTTAACATTCTAAGTGTTTCTAAAAATGTCTTAAATTTATTTATATCTTGTATGAATAATCTCTATAACAATCATGTATATCCTTCTAGTGATCCTATAGGTTGACTAGAGATCTATGGACCCAGGTTAGTGACTTCTGGAGCTAGACTAGTGACTTTTGGAGCCAATATGGGGATCTTTGGAGCTAGAAAAAAAGTCTTGTAAGCTATCCCATAAAATCCTTCGAGATACAAGGTTATTAGTAACTAATTCTTAATAGTTATTTAGTAGTAAACAAAATTTTCTTTTGACTATAGTACTTAATTTTGACCTGTACATACAAAACTGATGTTTTTTCCATGTAATTTTTAGAACATAGTGGTCAAAATGGATAATAATGACTTACATAATATAATCAAGATAAATTTTTAACCCTAAAGTTTAGATATGTAGGTATTATCTAGGGTTAAGGGGATTATAATAGATTTTTCATAAGGATGGTGAACTGACCTAATAAGCAGGCCAATTAATAGAAAAATTAGACAAATAATATTTTAGATTTATATAACTAAGAATGCTAAAAATATTAATGTGAAACCATTGACAGATATTGCAATGAATTAGAAAAAAATATTTATTTGGTTTTTTAAATGATCAAACCTTAGCTCTTCACCCTCGAAGTGACTGTGGAAAAAATGGGTTAGTGGGCTTACAATGTTAAGCTACTTTAAATACCCTTTGTTCAATGGGTGTTTCCTACATAGATAATACTTTGAAGGGGCCTCATACTCATGTAGTTATTGCTTGTGTGTGCACATGGATGTAATGTGTGATAATCAAAGATATGCAATGACCTAGCTTATAACTTGGAAAATATGGATCATGGGCTACTCTTTGAATGTTTCAGACCTATGAAAATATTGCTTCTATGACTAATATGGAAAGAAAAAAAATAGGAAAAGTTTTTTCACTTGAATACTCGATTGAGCGATTTTTGGTATATTTCCTTGTGAGTTGTATGTGATTTCTAGGTGAGGAATGAATGCAGGTTGATCTTGTACATATACCAATCATTTTTATAAATATCTTGAAAATTGGATGACTTTTGGGAACTTGACACGTTGTAAGAAAATTGGACACTTTCATCGATGCATGTGTCTACCTAGGATGCAAGTGTATAGGGAGCTAGAAAATAGGTATAGTTCCAAAATTGACAATGAAGGATAATAATTAGATTTAGAGTTTTTTTACATAGCATACAAGTTCTATTCATTAAAATAATAATGGTTTGACTAAGATATAAGAAAGTAAGAATAAAGAGATAGTGAATGTGATCCTTTTGAAAGTGGGCAAGTTTAGAATTAAAAGGTACAACCATGATAAATATTTTCCAAGTGTATAAGATTGGGGTACTATATAAATAAATTTTTAGTATCTATAATAAATAACTTATTTCCTATTTTAAATTAATAACGATTCCCATTGTGAGAATCTAAATCCACTTAAAGGAAGGTTATTAAGGAAAAAGGGAGGTTATTATTTGGATATAATGATCCATATCATGGACTCATCATAGATCATGTATAAAAAAATGCACAATAGGTTCATTTCTAATGACATTATACAAATGAACATTTTGGAGATAATTTCTAACATAGCTAAGGTATAAAAAAATTCTCCAATGAACAATTGGGCAACTAAATAGATTAAGAAATTTTAAACTTGTAATCAAAGTGAGCAAACCAACTATATAATTTCCAATACCCGATTGAAATGGAAGTTAGTGATCATGCCCAAAACCTTAGTATCTTTAAATGCACAAACAAACTCATGACGGGGAAGGAACAAACTCCAAAATTATGAACATGGATGAAATTGAAAAGATAGGAATCGAATCACAACTCCTCACTACTAAATGATTAGATTATGAGCCATTTGTTATTCAAGAGACTAGATAATATTTATGGTTCACCTCAAATCCCATTGACTTATACGATGGAAAAATTTAGGATTGGAAACCCAAATAAGAGATTTTATGTTTTCATAGTCCATAAGAGTGAGTGACATATGATTTTTGGGTGAACATGTGTGTATAGTTTTTTATCTAACATTTTTTGAATCACCATCCATGATTAATCATTATGAATTTTACCAAATAACACAAATTCCAAGATAATGTAATGAATAGGCTAGTCAAGATACCACCATTCGAGAAAAATACAAAAGTCATGTGGACCATGTTTAGTAGGTATTGTGAGGGTGTAATCCATTTTTATCAAACAATAATAAAAAATATTGACAATGCAAGGATTTTTAGGCTATTGGACTTCCAAATGGGGGATCATTTTTATTACACCCCAAAACCTATAATAACCCTATTGAATAAAAATTTATGGAGATATATAATGTAAGTTTGGAATCTAAGGGAATTTCACTAGACCAATTCTATAATGAGGTTGTAAGACTTGTGGTGAAAATGATCATGGAAAGATATTATAACACACTAAGGGTTATCATTAGATATTATTGGAGATGGTTAATATTGTGCATCACATGGTCCATCATAACCAAACATTAAACTGGCCAAAATTCTTTTCAATAAGAGTATAACAAATACTTTTGAAGAAAATAATAGATTGATTAATACCAATTTTTAATCATTTTGTTGGCCTTCATTCAATGGAAGACATCGTAGAGTGTTGGTGTAATTCACTCCACATAATCACCACATATTACACTCAATAAATTAATATACAAAAAGGGTGTAAGTTAAATTGATTAAGATATTAAAGTATAACCTTAGTTGATGGAGATACAAAATATTACCACTATGAACAACAAGTTTCCAAAAGATGTAGTGTAGCAAATACAAGGTGTCCCTAAACCTAAAAGAATACAATAAGATTTAGGTTGGAAGACAAAATATGAGCCCCAACAAGGATAAGGGGGGAAGAATAAAAATAAAGAGGTCTCCACATGTAATAAACGATGTCACAAAACCTCTAACCACAAAAGAAAGAGAAAATTTCAAATATCACCATAAGGAAGGAAAGAGGTCTCACAACAAGCACAAGGAGATACAATAACGATTATGGATTCACAAGAGGATAATTAAATTTTTAAAAAAAAAAAAAAAAAAAAAACCCTTTTAGATAGTGCATTACCTTATAAATAAGGATCAAACAATCTTAAATAATCATGTTGACAAAATTTGGAAGAGGAAAAAATAGACAACAAATAATTGGCAGACCAATACAAATGGCTCAAACAGTGATCAAGTATAAATGTCCACAATAGGTGAGGGATATTTTAGGAAATCATGTAATGTTTGATCAATTATATTTCATATTTGTAGTTTTGAATGTGTTAATACTATCATACATTTCTATATGTCTCAGATATCTTAATTTGTATTAAAATTCATGAATTAGTGTAAAATACAAATTATGCATGTTTTAACTCCAAGAAAATTTATGAGTGTGTAAGTATGTGAACGAGCTCAGTTTATTATGTAAAGTTGGTTTCAAAAATAAGACTAAGTTTATCTCCAAAATATAAGCACAGATGTTGGCATTCTATGTAATTCAGTGATTCCGTGTAATGACTTCAAACATATAAAAAAATGACTAAATCAATATTATGTTCTTGAACTAATCCCTAAACAATTTGCCTGATAATATATTTGTATTAAATATTACAACTTCATAATTTTCATTCAAAATTCAAGATTTTAATGTCATGTTAAAAGAGTAAATATTCCCATATTTGTAATGAACATAATTGATTGTGAATATATACAATTTTAAATTTACAATTTAAAAAAATATCACATATAGTAAAAAGTTACAAAAATTAAAATGATGGTATATATCCACACAAAAAAATAAAATTTATATTAATACAAATAATTATAATGTATAAATGAAATTAACCCCAATGTATAAAAACTTTCATTCATAATCGTAGGTACCTTAAATTCATTAACATTCATACTTCATGAACTATTTCTCATAAACAACCCTTTATAAGAACAAATTTCAACAATTTTTTTTAAGTAAAATAAAATGATACACAACATTCAACAACCATTTATAACCATGCCTTATGTAGACACTAGAAAACTACACACAAGCACTTTTAGATGTTTGAATGCCTAGGGCCCACCCTAAGGACCACCTAAACCTTTTTGACCCTTAACCCAACCCTCTTAACCTAACCAAGTCACTATTCACATATCACTATTTACACAATACTATTCCAAGTCACTATTCAAAAGTACTATTCACTATCACTATTCATGATGACATGGGATGCCACTATTCAAGGTGACATGGCAGGTGACATGGCAAGTGACTCAACAGTGATATGACAAGTGGCATGGCTTGAAAGTGAGGTGGCTTGGAGTGGGACATCATACCCCACTTGGGATCCTTGCCAAAGGTGCTTAATGACATCATGAAGCATCACAAGGCCCCCCCCCTCCAAAGTATGGTGAACTATCCATAAGGGGCCATCATTCAACATCATCTGTTGGCTACATGCATTAGAGTGGTGTCCAAAGTGGGGTTCCCACTTGTTGGGTGCTTTGGAAAAAGACAGAAGCGGGTGGTGGAAGGTATTTTGGACCCATATGAACACATGGGCATGATATCAAATTATTTTGGACACACTTACAAAGTGGGAGACACACTTATGAAGTGGGAATCTCACCATCTTTGTCCTTCATAAACACTTACCCACCCATGGAGAAAAGACAAAAGTGGGTGGTGGAAAGTATTTTGGACTCATTTGGGTCCATAGGCATTATCTCCACCCCATTTTGGACACATTAGCAAAGTGGGAGGCACTTTATCAAAGTGGAAGACACACTTTGTGAGTGGGAATCCTACCACCCTTATCCCCTTAACCCACTTATCCATCCACTTGGAAAATGGTGCCACATTTCCACTATTTATTCCTTTGTTATGTTTCTTAGCATTAAATTCTATAAATATGACCCCCTTTCACCGAGGGGGGGGGTGTCTTTCATTGGATCATTTCATCTTGTAGGTTTTAGAGGTCATTCACCTTAGAGGAAATGAGCTTAAAGCAACAATAATCTGCCAAAATTGCAAGCCATCACAAATCATCAACAACAACATCAACATCTTCAAGCATTTTATGAGGTAAAGTGTTAAATTTTGTAATTTCAATTTCCATCTCTTTGGCCTTCTCTTTTCTTGACCTCTAAACCTACCCCTTGGATTTCTTCTTTTATTTACATCCATACCTTTATCCCCTTAACCTCTTCTCCTCTTTACCATTTACCCTTTTAACCCTTTGCCATCTTTACCCTCTTCACCATTTTAACCACCAACCATAACCTTGTCCTTTTCACGTCTTGACCATTTACCCTTTGGCCTTATTGACCACCATTTACCCCTTTACCATTTACTACATTGCCCATTTACCAACCAAAACTAAACCACGTTTTCTTGACCTCTGTCACAAGATAAATCAAACCAAAACCGTAACTTTTAACTTGACCAATTTTCAACATTAGTATTAATCAAACTATTGCTTTATTTTAGTCATCTTTTTAGAAAATTCTTGTATTTAATTTTAGTTATTTTGTGTTTATTTAATGCAAGTTCTTTATTTATTTATATCAAACTTAATTGTTTAAAGCATGAGGATTGATAGCCTCCTAGGAAGCTTTTGCTTTTAGGATCTAGCTCACACTAGGCAATCCACCCAACTACTTATCTAACAAACAAGTTTTTTTTAAGTGATTTCTTATTTGCAGGTCATCCTCCCAAGCCAAATAGGAATTCTCCACAACCATCTAGATTTACATGTAAACGTTAAACCAAGTATTCCTACCACACCCGTTAACTAGTTTCTTTCTCTTCACACTAAGAAAAATAGAAATTTAATAGAAACATTTTAGCACGCCCGGTGGGACCCTTGAGTTTTTTCTTGGGTTCATAGTTTTAGGATATTTAGTTGCATTAGAGAAGATTCATTCATTGCATTCTTTTCTAAAAATTAAATGTTCTTTCTTTCATTTCTTCATTGAAAATCAAAAAGCACTCTTATAAAAGGTTAACTTTCTTTCCTTCATTTCTAAACAATCAAAAAGCACTCATCCAAGGATTAGGATTTGCATCTTCATATCGCATCTAAGTGTATATTAGTTATTTTTTATTCATTTGAAAAGACACCAAAATTTGCTTTTGGATTAAAATTAACTGCATCCATCATTTGCTTGCATGTTTAGCTCATAGTAACTTAATTAATCAAGTAGATTAATCATAGCAATCATTTTTATCACACACTAAACCAAACCAATTTCATCAATTAACACATCAAACATACTTGAGATAAGGCTTGACTAGGATTTCATCACCTAGTGGTAACCTTACCCTTTCTCGGTAATCTTGCTTGGATTTAACCACCAAAGGGAGAGCCAACTCAGCTCTCTAGTTGAGTATAAACTCTAGAAATTGGTATATCAGCTATGCGCCCTACTCTGCTACAGGCCCGTGAAGTGAGGGGGGCAAGCCCTAAGTATCAAGCCACGTACTAAAATCCAATATAGACTTCTCTCTTGAGCACCTAAAAGCAACCCAAAACTAAACATAGACTTCTTTATAGGACCTATTTAAGCCAAATTTCTTATTCATCCTTTCTAAAGCATAAGCCAAAAGCAAGATAATTAAAACTTTAAAGCATAACTCTTCTTCTAGAGTATGATTTGATTGCTTTGATATTTTTCTTTTCTTCTCCTTGTTTGAGTTGTAAGAAATCAACCTTCCACCATTTTGCCTCCATTACCTTGTCCAATAGAAAACCAATTTTATCATTAGTTTGTTTGCTTTTTCATCTCTTGTCTATTCCTCACATGGTTTTTACTAGATGCAAGTTGAGGAATCAAACTAACCAAGAAATACCTTTTTCTTCCTCCTCCTCCATGGAGTCTACTCCTAATGTGGAGGGTTCTCCTCATATTTCTTCCCCTCCTATCATGCCCTAGATTGTGGCCAAAGGTGATGCAGATTTTTCTACCTTCCTTGATAACAACCCAGGGCCCTCCAACATTACCTCAACACCTTAGTTCATCATACCCCTATTGCTTCAGTTCCTCTTATGGATCCACTTTATGGTATGCTTCCCCATCTTATGGAGGGCATTACTTCTAACCAACCCATGATCACCCAAGCCTCTTCTTCTACCAATATCCCATCCACTACCACCATCGAAACTCAATCCAATATTCTAACCTATGACCAAACACCCGC
This sequence comes from Torreya grandis, assembly GCA_037957365.1. Classification (NCBI taxonomy): domain Eukaryota; kingdom Viridiplantae; phylum Streptophyta; class Pinopsida; order Cupressales; family Taxaceae; genus Torreya; species Torreya grandis. The sequence continues at coordinate 2,032,890 of JARHVA010002322.1, forward strand.
TACACCAACTGACACCTCCAATATGGGAGGAACCTTACGTCGTGTTACCTATACCCCATCTACCATAGGGGTAACTTATAACCTTATTTATACCCTTCCTCTTTTTACTACCAACCCATCAATCTCTACCCCACTTCAAAATTTGATGCTTTCTATACCCACCCATTAGCACAAGGGCTACCACCCAACCTAAACCCACCACTTCAACCATACCTCCAAACCAACCCATATCAATCCCTCAATAAACACTCATGACCTCCTACCAATATGTTCCTAATCCACAAGGGCACATATCACCTTCTACCCAACCTTTAATGCCCACATACCAATATGTGGCATCATCCCAACCTTCAATGACTACATATCAATATGTGGCATCTCCTCAACCTTCCACCTATTATTCATACATTGCAGCCACCCAACCTTAACTAAACTTACCACCCAATTATGGATCTCTCCAACTTCAAACAATTTTAGTTAAGATGTTGATGGATGAATGTTCAATCTTGAGTCATCCATTTTGGGGGCTTATAACCATTTATCTTATGATCAAATCTGCAATGAACCTATTCACCCATCCATCCCTATCAGACCTTATCCTCCTTAATGGGAACTACCAAAGTTCTCCCAATTCTAAAGTAAGGAGGACCCCCAACAACACTTAAGAGCTTTCTGTCATTCTTTCTATTTAATTGCATATGATGATGCTCTTCTCTTTCATACCTTCCCTATGTCCCTATCTAGACTAGCCTTGGATTGGTATAATGCTCTTACCAAGCACTCTATCTTCTCTTTTTCTCAACTTGCCCATATCTTTTTAGATCACTTTTAAGTCAATATATCTAAAAATATTTCCATTGCTGACCTTTACTCTATTAGGTAACTGGATGATGAATCGAGAGCCGATTTCATATCTAGATGGAGAGGTCTCATTAACCAACTTTCTTTCTCCTTACCCTAACCTGAATTAATTGAACTCTTTTCTCAAAGTTGTGCCAAACATATTTCTCCCACTCTTCAATTTCAAACTTTCAAAAAAATTAATGAAGTATCCACCATGGCACACAAACTTGAAATCAAAGCTATTGATTAGGGAAAATTAAAAATTAGAAGCAAAAATTCTAAACCCAACCAACCTGACCAAATCAATTCTTCCAACCCATCAAGCCAACAAACTCGTAACCTAAATCGATCCACCCCAAGACAATATACTCCCATAGGGGAGTCATATGCCTTGGTTTTGGATATACTACTTCAAGCTAACCTCATCTAACTTCCTCCTATCAAATCTCCCCAATTTGATGCCTCTCACCCTATACCTGGTTGGTATAATGAGAATGATCTATGTGCCTTTCATTTCATTATTGGACACGACATTAATAGGTGCAACACCTTTAAAACTATTGTCCAAAATTTTATTGACAAAGGTGAACTAGCATTAGAGAATCCCATTTTGTACCTCTAAATCAATCATTAGACATTTTCTAAAAACCTTTTCCTAACCATGCACCTTCCACTAACCATGATAACAGCCAACTAGAATCATCTCATGCTTGTGAGGGGCACACGATCGATGTTGTTATTAATGAACCTATTATTGAGTTAACCACTACCACTTCTTCCACCCTACTTATTGAAGTGGTGAAATCTTTTTCTATTCCTTCAGACAAACAAATAGAGGAAACAACCACCTCCTTTATTTCACTTGAACCCACCACACCTTTCTTACGTACCATGGAATCAACCACTCCTTCTTTGGAAACCACTCCAATAGAAGAGATCATTTCCTCTATTCTTTCCATAGAGACACCATCTTCCCAAACCATAGAACCTTTCATCCAAGACAAAGGTGAAGAAACTATTCCCTCACCTCAACCTATGGGATTAATCTTTGAAACCAATGACCAATGAATCAAACCCATTTATAAACCTTTTTCTAGAATGGTCCAACATCTAGAGTTTACTTTTCAACCCAATCTAGATAGGGTAACCTTTTGGCACTATCTCAAGCTTCCTTAACAAAATGAACAAGAACCCTTAACCTCATTTACATCCACCCTCAAACATATCATTACCTTAACCCCATCCTCTGATACTTCATCCTCCAAAACCATAGCGGAACCATTCAACCCACTTCCATCTAAAACTGTTAAGTATCTTTACACCTCTTTAACCAAACCTATCAAAAATCTATGAATACCTCCCACTACTAAAACCAAAAACCCATCACCTCCAACACCTTTGATCAAATCTTATTTGACCATTTTACACAAGTTACTGCAAACCTCTTCCATAACCCTCCCACCTATCAAACCTTTCCACCCTATCAAAAAATTTGACCCTTCACCTCCTAAACTATTATGGTTCAATGACGTTTGATCTACTTGTACCATAGGACACCTAGACATGACACAAAGAACTACAAATATCTCTAAACACTTGTCTATATTTTAGGGAATGAGGATGATCTATTCTCAGATAAACCTCCCTTAACCAAGCCATCCCAATCTAACCAACAAACTAAAACTATTCTACCACCCACAACTTTCATAGTAAAGCCTACTTCCAAGAAGGATCCCACTCTTAAAACCAAAAACCTATCACCTTCAACACCTTTACTTGAATCCTATTCAACTATTCTACAAAGGTTGTTACAAACATCCTCCTTAACCCTACCACCTATCAAACCTTTCAACCCTTTGTGCCCAAAACCATCATGGTACAATGACCTCTATGTGTGTTCTTACCATAGGATACGTGGTCATGATACAGAGAACTACAAGGCTCTCTAAACCATTATCCACCAACTTTATGACAAGGATAATATGTTATCAAATAAACCTCCTTTGAGCCCATTACCAACTAAACCACTAATCCAACCTACCCAACACTTACCTACTCCCCCACTTTCAACCAAGAGTGACAATAAATTAAAGTAACACTCTAAACCAACACTTCCTCTTATCCACACCATCCATATGATTACTTGATCTCAATCCCAATAAAAGGATAAGGGAAAGGCTAAAGTGTCCATTCCAGGGACATACCCTTCAAACTATCAACCTTCTAATTGAACCCAACCATAAATATCGTAACTTAGGGATCTCTTTCTGACCTTTACCATCCATGTAAAGAGTAAATTGGGGGATCATTCTAACCATAAAGCTTTGACCATTTGTCAACCCAAACCATACCTTAATAATTTACCAAACTAACCCTTGGAATTTTGCCTCAACCCATCAACCAAACCTATTAACCAACCTAAACCAAGTAGTATACCAAATTGGGCAACCCATTCAGACTCCACCCAACCTATTTGGGATTCACCTTCTCCCATCAAACCATTGGAAATTACTCTTCTCCATCAAACCATCACCTAACCAACCTCACCTAAGGGTGTGAGAATTTAATATTGGAGACCTCATCCTAAAATAAAGTCAACATATCACTAATATGGAAAAAAGTAAGCAAGGCAAGTTTACTTTCAATTGGCTTGGACCTTATATCATAACCCATAAGTATAGATCAAGAGCTTACTATTTGTCTTCTCTTGAAGGCCACCAAGAACTTGAGCCCCTCAATGCTTCACATTTGCACCCGTTCTTGTGTTAAAAAAAGATCACATTCACCTTTTGTTTAACTTAATCTCATTTCTTGCTATCCATCCACATTCATCTCCCTATTTTAGGGGCAATTGATTAAAATAGAATCATGTGATTCACTATCATCGGCATAACCTTATCTTAAATAATGGGTATCATGGCTCTACCCATGACATGGTTCTCATGGTACTTTCCACCCCTTTTTAGGGCGGATCCCTATGATTGTTGTCACTTAAACCTTTTCACACATATTCCACCTTATTATATGTCTGGTTTTGCTTTCATAAAGGTTAACCATTAAGTCGACTTAAGCAAGTCTATGCCAAGTAAATTATAAAGTAAAATCAAAGCAAAAAAATGACAAAATTTCTATCACTAGCAATCATGGGTCATTCCTAGCATTCACAGACTGCTCCCTCAAAGGACAATTGTGAAAACTTATTTGAAATTACCAAACTAAAAGTAGACTGCTCCCTTGAAGGATAGCTACCAATATCAAACAAAACACATAAACTTAGACCACTCCTTAAATGATGGCTAATTCAACCATTTGTCAAAAAGCATAGCAATTTCTTGGAAGCTTCTTGCATCGATCGGCCTCCTATATACAATAATAAAGAAAAAGACCCATTGTCAAAATCAAAGCAAAACTAGACAGCTCTTTCCAACTGCAATTGACTCTCAAGTAGTATAATAAGATAAAAGTTGCAATCGACTTTCACAAGTAGACTTCCTACATCAATCGGTCTACACAATTTTAGCATAAAATTATTTATAACTGACTCTTTAGGCACCTATAGAAGAGGCATACTAGTCTGGCAACAAGGTTATATTTTCACCCATCCCCCCTTTATACTATATGCAAGGGATTATTGAGATTACTTAACCTTATGTGGACTAGACACCTTTCAACCAACTAATGACCACTCATGCAAAGCATTTGAAGGGCTTATGTTCATTAAGCCAATCCCACTTCGAGTTTATTTTTTAGTCCTTGTCAAAGAAGAAGCATCATGCCCTCTTCTTATCATAATGTGCTTAGTTGATATTTTCATAATGACATTTGTCTCTTGATTATATTCTTCACTTTATCATAAACTATTGTTCATTGCCTTACCTCGTATGTTTTACCTTAAGCAAGATTACAAAAACCATAATCATGACTATCCACATAACCATAAGCATAATAACATCAAACTGTGTAATATTTTATGTAAGGCATAAGGTGTTGTATGACACATACAAAGTCATTAGATTACACACACATTGCCTAAGGTGCATACATACATATATTTACTACTTAAGAATTACACTGATTATTTTGTGACTCTAGATTTCTTTCAAGACATCCTCTTTATTAATTGCTTGTTGAGCTAGCCTCAACAACATTCCTCATATTGACAGCCATTAGGAGGTGTATTCTATTCCCCTCTTCCACATTCCTCTCCATAATATGGGAATCATATTTCACTCTAGGTTTTTCAACTTGACTAGTCATCACATCCATTTCCTCCCTCTACTCCAATTGTTCTTCTTGCATGTGTAATGTCTATCATTGCCTTAATTCACATCCCCTCAAACAGTGAGGATTCCCTCCATGGGCTAGTGGAGGGTGGTGTTATCCAACCCTACATCTTGAATAGTGAAATTATCATCTTTTTCACTACTGAGGAGGTAAGATTTTAGGCTCGAGATCAGGTCATGGGTGTTTTTCCTCTTGTTTTTGGTTCAACAGTTCTTCCAACACTGCCATTGTATTAGATTAAACAAAACACAGAGAGAAAATGAGATTGAGAATAGCAGAGCACTTATTCAACTGGTCATTGATGTCCTTAATCTACAATAAAAACTCAAAAATGGAGCCACCTTCCTGCATCTTAGTGGAAAACAACAAATTCTTCAAATACAACACTTTACCAACTTCAGAAGCCTGATATTTTGGAGATAAAGTTTTCCATAAATCTGATGCTATAGTTGCATTTTTGACCTCTGAGATTAGATTATCTGCTACTGACAATTTTAACATGAGAGCCTCACGATGATGTTTATCATAGTCATTGGTAGCAGTGGCAGGCCTTTGCTCTTTACCGAGCACTATTTGATCAATATTTAGATATTCACATATTGTCAAAACCTTGTGACTCCACAAACTAAAGTTCTTACCAGTCAATTTCTGAGAATCTGATAGTAACAGGTGTTGAATACTAGCCATTTTACCTCTAAAATTTTAGGTGAAGATTTTGAGCCTGTTTCTCAACCAAATTGCAAACCATTTTCACCAATGTCTTAGTTTTGATTTAACTCATGATTTAGGCTTTTGTTTCACTGAAAAAGATGAATAAATAATTTTTTTTGATTTTGTTGAATATGTACGGCACCCTTGCATATATCAATTCAACAGAGGCTTATGAGCCTCTAAAATAGCATGTTTTCACTTCCTTTTGGTCTTATTTAGCCTTTTAATGCTTCCTGGCAATTTTCAAACCTTCTGGTTGAGTTTTTCAAATTTTGTGATGCTTTCTCTCTCCTCAGCTCTCCACTAGGTCCCTGAAGCTCCTCCCTGGCAAGACACCGACCTCTCTCTGGCTTCCACAAATCTCCACTCAGGTTCTACAAACCATAGGCTCTGATACCATATTAGATTAAACAAAACACAACGAGAAAATGAGATCAAGAATAGCAGAGCACTTATTCAACTAGTCACTAATGTCCTTGATTTGTAATAAAAACTCAGAAATGGAGCCACCTTCCTGCATCTTAGTGGAAAACAACAAATTCTTCAAATACAACACATTGCATGTTATAGTATCTAGTAGATATGCATATTCACGGTGTAGATTATTTTAGGTTGTGAGGGTTGATAATTATCTCTACCATTATTCCCATTGTTCACCATCTTCAACCTTTTATAGTTCTCTACACTATTAGTAGCTTATAAAACCAAATACTTCATGATGGGCATTCATTCTTAACATGATTCTTTAAATAGAATACTTGACTATTATTTCTCACCAACGTGATTATCCATTACATTGATGGGGAGGGTCTTATGATGTCATTGATTCCATTGAATAGTCTTCCCACTTGAAATGGTCACATCTACTTACCTTTTCATATGGACACATAGCCCTTGATCCAAATGGTCATCTCAATAAAGTCATTATGCACCATCATGATGCCTTTTTGTCACCCTTATCATCCAATTTGCATCAGATGTCTTTGTTTACTTTGTCATCTTGTGGTCCTTGTGGGCCTAGTGGTATTTTGCATCATTATCACCTTTGCCCTGGTTAACATAAATTGGATTCTAGCCATGAGCCACTACAACGGTCACGCCTTTGAAACCGTTGCTATTACTAGTGGTGATAACTTCCAAATACTTGACATTATAGAAACTCCCCCATCTTATCTAGCTGTATAACCAATATCTTAGACCACATAGCTCCCTACTGACAGGGCCTAATCTAAGTGGAACCCAAAGTCATTAGTTATAAGGTAATAAGATAGAAGATGCAGACATGGACACCTTTTGCCCAAACTGGCTATGTAACTCTTGAGTAAGGCACAGTTCATCCTCTATCACTCACCACATTATTAATTTTCTACCTCATAGAATCTACTTAGCCATCAAAGAAATTATTTGCAAATCATTCCTCTACTACTAGCCATAAAACTTAGCTCGTAGTGATGATGAATTTTCTACCTCATTACTCTATAGATATTGATAGAAACCCATCTTCTAAAACTTAGCTCATAACAATAAATTCTATTTCTATGCTTATAGCCTCATACAACTTTAAAAGCCAAAACCTCCTCACAAAGGCACCTCTTATTTGGCTTAACTCCATTGAGGAACATTTGTGGTGTTTACCATATGTTTACCCTCTCATTTATCCTACCTTGTTTATATGTGTTTTCTTATCCTAAAGAGTGTGGGATCATTCTAGTGACTATTCATTGATCACTAGCCACTACCCTCACCATCATGTGAGCACCTTTTCCATATGCTCTCACCATGTTTTGAGAAATATAACCCAACCAACCTCACCTTTACCTTCACCACCACATAATATTTCCATTTTTTGAACCTTCTCCATCAACCCAACCTAAATCATGTAGTACATCAAATTGGGGTAACCCATTTGAACACCACTAACCAACCCTTGTTGAACTACATTGGCTTGATGTCCATGGACTATATAGGTGATGATTAACTTCTAAGGGTAGCTCAGCCACTAACAACTAATTACCATCCCCTTTTTCTTCTCACTAATATCACCCTCTTGCTTAAGTCATCCTACATCAAGGAAGCTTTGAATTTTTCTTAGCCTCCTTATATATTAACATCATCCAATACTTTGTATTTGTTTTTCCCCCATTTTTGGGAAAATTACATTGGCCCAAGGTGTTTTTGGACTATGTAGGCAGTGCTCAGTTATTGAGGTCAGCTCAGCTGCATCCCTCATTTAATTTCCCCTTCTCACCTAAAGTCTCTTCCTCCACTTATCTACCTATCTAATCACCATCTCCCTGCCTCCATCTTGTCAATCTCTTTTAGCCATTTTTCTAGCTTTTCAATCTCTTTTAAAACAAGGATTGACAACCTTCCTCATCCACCTCTCTTATCTCCTATAAATCCACCATCTACTCCACTTTGTTGGCCTCCCCATCACCTTTCATTGCATTTCTGGCACTTGCTTCATTGTTCACTCCCCCACCCACTTTTTATATTTTTTGACTCTCCCTCTACATCTTACCAACCTCGCCCTCTATCTCCTTTGTCTTCTTTCACCATCCTCATCATTTCCCCTTGACCTTGGCAATTTTTCATACCCTCTTCATCACTCTCTTTTCCTCACCAATTCTACATCATCATGTTTCCTTGCACACCGCTAGACATTTTTACATCTTTCTCTTTTTTACTACCACCCATTTTTTACATGTGTCACCATTTTATTTTGATTTTCCACTCTTCCCACCTTTCCCATTTTCCATTCTTCTTGTTTGGTTTATTTTCATCCTTTCTATCTTTTTTTTCCTCCACATCTAGCTTCTCACTAGTATTTATCCTTTGAGAAGCCTTCCATACTTTCCCTTTTCTTCTTATATGTTCCAGCCTTTTGTACTTTGCATTCCCTTTTTCCTCTTCCCATATATGTCCACACTTCTCTTTTGCATCTATGTGAGTATCCATGCTTTATATCCTTGCCAACCACCTTACTTCTTCCTTCCATTTTTTTATTATCATCCCTGATCTTCATCTCATTCCCTTTCATTTTTTTCTCTATTACTTCACTTATTCCCTTTCCTCTCATCCATTTTCCATTTTCTCTCCCATATTTCTTTGCCACCTCACCACTTTTCAACTTGTCAATCTCTTCTAACAAGTTGATTGCCACCTACCTTATCTCTTCATCTTCTTATCCAACCATCATTTGCTTCACCTCATTTTTCTTAACCACTTTCTCATCTTCCATCCCATTCTTCTCTCCAATGCCACCATCTGATTTGCTTATTTGTTCCTCTCCTTTCCTATCATCATTTATCCTATCCATGCTTACTTGGTCATGATACCACCTACTTCTTCGCTCTCTTATCATTCTTTTTGTGTCCTCATTCTACTCCTTTTTCCTCCTATTTCCTTTTCTTCCGTTTGTTTCATTGTTTTTCATTTTCATCACCAAAATCTTTTCTCCTTGGTCTCTTTTATACCTATTTTCAATTCTTTCTTGGCCTACCATATTTATAATCCTTCCTTTCCCCTTCATGTTTTCTCACCTTCTCTCACATTCCTTTTCAATTCCCCAATCTATCATTTTTTAGTACATTCCTCCAACCCCCATCTTCTACCATTTATTTTTCTTCTCATTTCTCCATCTCATTTCATTTTTCTCATCTTTTTAGATGACATTCTTTGTGCTTCATGATCCTTTTTTCCCTCCTTATCCATGTCTGAATTCTTCCATACTTATCCAACTTTGTCTTTATTTATGACCTCACTGTCTTCTCACTCCCAATTCATCTGTCTCCTTGTCCACCTTCACATCATCCCTTGTTAGATCTCCCTCATATTCTCCCATTCACACTCTAGCTCCTCACTCATTAGAGTGTGGTCACTAGTTTGTATTGCTTCTTCGAACATATCCATGTCTACTTTCTCCTAGCCTCCACCCTCTTGCTTTAATGCATGGAATCTTGTCAGATTTGTTGCTTCAAGTAAATCCATTATTTACTTAGATATATTTTTATGTCTTGCATGGTCCCTCTTTTTATCTTGTCCCTCTCCAACTACTCCCTTCACACTATTTATTACACATTTTAAGCTTACTTGACACACTATGATCAAAACACCTTTTTTATCAATCCATGCATGCTAATGTGATTCATTCACAAGGCTTATGTTCCTTAATCCAATCTAACCTTAGGTTTTGTTTTGTCCATACCAAATGAAGATGTAATATGTCTTTCTTCTTATCCTCTCGTCATTAATTAATGTAGATGTATGTCTCTACCTCTTACCTCTTTTCCCACATCTAAGTTTGTTATCTAACTTAATTTATGTGCTTTCAATCAAGCATCATAACCATAATTACATCCATGTACCTTCAACCAAACCTAACCACGTAGTAATTCTAATTGGGGCAACCCATTTGAACACCGCTTTCCCTAATACTCAAGAACTACATTTGGCCTAAAGTTTTGTTGGATATTACATCTATGGAACTATGTAGGCAACATCTACTTGCCTTGTGCATATGGAGTCAGCTTGTCCACCCCATACCTATACCTTTTCAAACCACCCATTCAACCACATCCCCTATTAGGTTGTGGAGCTAAAAGCTTCACCAGGATGCAAACAGGAGGAGTTGCAGAGGTTGCAGAGGTTGCGGAGTTGTAGAACCAGTTGCAGGGCAATCGACATCAGTCTAATCAACCGATGTCAGTCATATAATAGTACAAAAGCAATTGACGTTGGTTATGAGTCGATCGACATCGGTAAGGGAGGAGCCAACGTCGGCAGCCTGTGTGTGCATGTAGTTTGCATGCGGGTTTTAGACTGATTTATTTTTGGACAGGGAGTTTGCATGTAAAGACTATTTTTGGTCTTGAGTTGCGAGTCTAATTATTGTAATTAAGAATGTCTAATTATTATATGCATGAGATCTATATAATAGACTCATGGGTTGTATTGTAAAAGTGTGCTAGAAAGCCATTGTGCTTGTAGAGAGAGCAAGAGTTATTCCTCCTAGTTTCAAAGGGGTGCTGAGTGTGTATGATCAAGGTGAGTTGCAGGTTATGCAAGTTCTACTAGAAGATCCACCGGGGTACTGGTTGAAGAATCATAAGGACTTGGTGAGGCAAGGACAAGGGTTCTTCAAGGTGTAGAGATATCTACATGGTAAGTAAGGTCTGTTGACTTGCAGGTGGCAGCAAGAGAAGGGAAGATCTACTTGGAGTACGGTTGTGTGCTTAGTGTACTGGTAGCATTGTTACTGACTGGTGGAGGTGAACAACAACTTTATATTTGAGTTGGTTGTTGTGACCGTGATTTTGAGAGTGAAGTGTTGGAGGAGAATTACTAGTGAACCCTAGAAGTGTGGGAGCTCTAGAGATGTGAGAAGAAGAAGTGTGGCATCTTCTTTATTGTATTTCCTTCTGGATAAATATTAATACAATTGGGTATTGTCTCTCATATTCTGTGTTGTTTCATATTTCTAGTTACTTATTCATTCTGGTCAAATTTTGTGTTTAGTTGCTAATACAGAGGTAATCATACTGTGCTCTTATTGAGGAGCAAGATCCTGACAAGTTGGTATCAGAGCTATTTGTTGTTCTAGGTGCCTAACAAGTGGTATCAAAGCTTTTGGTTGGGTTACTAACAGGTTGGTTTCAGATCTGGTTAGTGTTTGTTGATTACAGGGTACTCATAGGAGTTTTTGTTTGAGTGGGAGTATAGCAATGGCAGAAGAAAGTAAGCTACAAATGGAGAAACTGAATAGCACGAATGGTCTAATTGATGGAAAGAGAGAGTAGGTAAAGAAAGATTGTTGGTTGGTAGAAGATCAGCATGAAGGAACGGAAGAAGCGGATGTTGCAGGTGTTGTTGCACAAGATGCTCTAGATAAAGTAGAATCTTGGTTTACAGATTATGTTGCCTCTTTCCATGCAGCCTGAAATAGAGCATCTTTTCATGAATACGTCCAGGGAGACTTTGGAGAGATTTATTTAGGGGTTTGTGAGCCTTGTCACATTATTGGCAAAGGGGAAGTGAAGCTAAAATTGCAGACAGGTAACACACGGGTGTTGAAAAAGGTCATGTAGGTTCCAGTCTTGGAGATGAGTCTAATTTCTTCAGGAAAGTTGGGTGATGAGAGATGCATAGTAACTCTCACAGTAGATGCACTTGAATTAGACTGTGGTAATAAAGTAGGTATCCTTTATCTATCTACTTATATTACTAATTCACCTTCTGTTGTAGAGATGTGGCTTTGTAGGCTTGGTCACATATGTAAGAAGGGAATGCATGTTCTTAAGCAAAAGACAGATGTTTTTGACAAACTTAAGAACTGAAAAGCCTTGGTGTTCATGGAGGAGATGATGGACAGAGATCAGTTGAGGGGACTAAATTATTCTAAGCAGGGCTGTGTTAATTTGGACAAGGGTTTGATCCAAAAGGAGCTCGCAGGTATATGTCATCACTCACAAGCAAAACACAGAGACCGGCGTCGATTAGAAAACTAGCATCAGCATCCAGACAGGGACTGACATCGGTTATGTGCAGCCTGACATTGGTGACTCAGGGTAGATAAACACCAGCGTTAGCCAGGGGGAAGTGACATCGGTGATGAGGCAGTCGCATGGAACCAACATCGATCAGATGCAGACTGAGATGTGATCGGCATCGATCACTGAGATGGATTTTGGACAGACAACAAGCTGTCAAGGAGTCTCAAGCACCCATATGGAGGACTTAAAGGGTACGTAAGCCTCAAATTCATCATTTCCCTTCTTTACACTACTTGTTGCTCACTGATGGTCAAGAATCAGGAAGTCATTAAAGAAGCAGAGCAGGTAGATCCAGGAAACAGTGGGAGCTTGGCATGGATGAGGATTGTGATTCCTTAGAGAAGAACCAAATTGGAGTTTTTTGGTGGAGTTGCCAGCTGGAAAAAAGCACTGAGAGACGAATGGATTTTCAAGATGAAGAAGAGCGGGAATGGACACGTGAGACAGAAGGCCAAGGTATATGGTCTTGAGCAAGCTGCAGGACAGTGGTACAAGTTTGACAGGTGTATGACAAAGCATGGCTTTGGTCAAGGTCAATGTAACTTTTGTGTTTTCTTTACCAGGTGGATAGTGGTCGCGACATTATCCTGTTACTTTATGTGGTGTGGTTGCTTGTTGCAGGGTTACACATGCAGGGAGTTTCTAAGCTAAAGGTAAAGTTAGTTTAGAGGTATGTCATGAAGAATTTGGAAGCAGCAAAATTCTTTGGCATAAGAGACATGGAAGATCACAGGTTGATTTTGTCTCCAGAAGGAGCTGATGTGAAGAAGGTGTTGGCAAGGTTCAATACGCAGGATGCAGAATTGGTAAGCACACCTATGGTTGGACAGTTCAAGCTGAGCTTAGAATAGTGTTCAAAATCACATGAGGTCTAGTGTAGCCCTGAGTTTTCCCAAGCAGTGAGAGTTGTCAAAAAGTTTGCAGCCAATTCAGGAAAGAAGCACTGGAGGGCAATTCAATGGATTTTTAGGTATCTGAGAGGGACCAGCAACAGGGATTCATGTTATGCAGGGTCAAGGTCTTCACTAGATGAAGTTGTAGGTTTGGATGTGGCAAGTTACTTGGATGACAAGTAGTGCACCACAGGGTGTGTGGTGGTTGGTCTTCAAGATTGAGCTTGAAGAGGGATACAAGCCAAGAAATGAATTAGATAGTGTATAGGTACAGGTGTAGCTATTTATCTCCAAGTGGGAGATTGTTAGGTTGTGGAGCTAAAAGCTTCACCAAGATGCAAACAGGAGGAGTTGCGAAGGTTGCGGAGTTGCAGAACCAGTTACAAGGCAACCGACATCAGTCTGATCAACCGATGTCGGTCATATAACAATGCAAAAACAACTGACGTCGGTTATGAGTCAGCCGACATCAGTCAGGGAGGAGCCGACGTCGGCAACCTGTGTGTGCATGCAGTTTGCATGCGGGTTTCAAACTGATCTATTTTTGGACAAGGAGTTTGCATGTAAAGACTATTTTTGGTCTTGAGTTACGAGTCTAATTATTGTAATTAAGAATGTCTAATTATTGTATGCATGAGATCTATATAATAGACTCATGGCTGTATCGTAAAAGTGTGCTAGAAAGCCATTTTTCTTGTAGAGAGAGCAAGAGTTGCTCCTCCTAGTTCCAAAGGGGTGCTAAGTGTGTATGATCAGGGAGAGTTGTAGGTTATGCAAGTTTTACTAGAAGATCCACCGGGGTACTGGTTGAAGAATCATAAGGACTTGGTGAGGCAAGTACAAGGGTTCTTCAGGGTGTAGAGATATATACATGGTAAGTAAGGTCTGTTGACTTGCAGGTGGCAGTAAGAGAAGGGAAGATCTACTTGGAGTATGGTTGTGTGTTTGGTGTACTGGCAGCGTTGTTACTGACTGGTGGAGGTGAACAACAACTTTGTATTTGAGTTGGTTGTTGTGACCGTGATTGAGAGAGTGAAGTGTTGGAGGAGAATTACTGGTGAACCCTAAAAGTGTGGGAGCTCTAGAGGTGTGAGAAGAAGAAGTGTGGCATCTTCTTTATTGTATTTCCTTCTGGATAAATATTAATACAATTGGGTATTGTCTCTCATATTCTGTGTTGTTTCATATTTTTAGTTACTTATTCATTCTGGTTAAATTCTGTGTTTAGTTGCTAATACAGAGGTAATCATATTTTGCTCTTATTGAGGAGCAAGATCCTAACAAGTTGGTATCAGATCTATTTGTTGTTCTAGGTGCCTGACATCCCCTTCGATGTTGGTCATTTTTTTGACCCCAAACTATTCACATACTTTGCATTGATCGTGCCTTGGTACTTCTGACTACACCAACCAACTTTGCTATGTTGACAATTTAAATTTGCACCACCTGGTGCCCAACTAGAACATTTATCCTTTTCATGGGAGCACTTCCTAACTTAGACACCCATGAAAACACTGACCTTTTCTTAGAGACTAATAGGTGTACTCAACTACAGTTGTGGTCACATGGTACATTGGTTACTTGTCCTTTAGAATTGACCCTTATTTTTACCAACATTGGAAACTTTTATTTGTGTGTGATCTTGGCTATCACACTTAGTTACATTTTGTGTGCATGTTTACGTTTCAAATGCCCAACCCTTTTTGTCACCATCTCATGACTCCCCACCAACCACTTATCAAAATTGTACCTAATTTTTTCTTTCCCTCATCGACTTTCAGTTTGAGAGGGAACACCTCCTCCCATACTCAGGGTAACTAGACCTCTAAGTAGCAATCCATTTTTATTTTTTGGCTTGTTAATTCAAAAGTTACATAACAAAAAGAGGCAAAATGTAGACACCAAAAAATTGTATACAAGCATTTCTAAATGTCTGAATGCCTCAGGCCCACTCGAAGGACCACCTAAACCTTATTGACCCTTACCCCAACCCTCTTAACCTAACCAAGTCATTATTCATCTATCACTATTTACATAGTATTATTCAAAAGTACTATTCCAAGTCACTATTCATGATGATATGGCATGCCACTATTCATGGTGACAAGCCAAGTGACTTAGCAGTGATATGGCAAGTGACATGGCTTAAAAGTGAGGTGGCTTGGAGTGGGACATCATACCCCACTTAGGACCCTTGCCAAAGGTGCTTAATGACATCATTAAGCATCACAAGGGCCCCCCTCCAAAGTATGGTGAATTTCTCCATAAGGGGACATCATTAAACATCATCTTTTGGCTTCATGCATTAGAGTGGTGTCCAAAGTGGGGTTCCCACTTATTGGGTGCTTTGGAAAAAGATAGAAGTGGGTGGTGGAAGGTATTTTGGATCCATATAGACACATGGGCATGATATCCACTTATTTTGGACACACTTACAAAGTGGAATACACACTTATAAAGTGGAAATCCCACCATCTTTGTCCTTCATAAACACTTACCCACCCATGGAGAAAAGACAAAAGTGGGTGGTGGAAAGTATTTTGGACTCATTTGAGTCCATGGGAATTATCTCCACCGATTTTGGACACATTAGTAAAGTGGGAAGCACTTTAACAAAGTGAAAGACACACTTTTTGAAGTGGGAATCCCACCACCCTTATCCCCTTAACCCACTTATCCACCACTTGGAAAAAGGTGCCACATTTCCATTTTTTGCTCTTTTGTCATATTTATTGGCATTAAATGCTATAAATATGGCTCCCCTTTCACCCATGGAGGGGGGTCTTTGGTTGTAGCATTTCATCTTGTAGGTTTTGGAGGTCATTCATCTTAGAGGAAAGGAGCTTAAAGAAACAAAACCCTATCAAAATCACAAGCCATCACAAAGCATCAACAACAACATCAACATCTTCAAGCATCTTATAAGGTAAATTGTTAAATTTTGTAATTTCAATTTCCATCTCTTTGGCCTTCTCTTTTCTTGACCTCTAAACCTATCCCTTGGACTTCTTCTTTTCTTGACCTATATACCTTTATCCCCTTTAACCCCTCTCTTCTTTACCATTTACCCTTTTACTTTGTTGCCCTTTTGATCATTTACCTTTTGCCATCTTTACCCTCTTCACCATTTTAACCACCAACCATAACCTTTTCCTTTTCACCTCTTGACCATTTGCCTTTTGGCCTTCTTGACCATCATTTACTACCTTGTCCATTTACCAACCCCAACCAAACCACCTTTTCTTGACCTTTGTCACAAGATAAATCAAACCAAAATCACAACCTTTAACTTGACCAATTTTCAGTATTAATATTAATCAAACTATTGCTTTATTTTAGTCATCTTTTTAACAAATTGTTGTATTTAATTTCAAATATTTTTCTATTATTTAATACAAGTGATTTCTTTATTTATATCAAACTTAATTGTTTAAAGTAAGTGGATTGACAACCTCCTAGGAAACTTTCGCTTCGAGGATCTAGCTCACGCTAGGTAATCTACCCAACTACTTGTCTAATAAACAAGTTTTCTTTAAGTGCTTTCTCATTTACAGGTCATCCTCCCAAGACAAAGAGGAGTTCTCCACAACTGTCTAGATTTACGTGTTAAATGCATAGATATCAAAGAAGTTGTCTTATGCACTTATAGATAGATGTGACTAGACAACTTGCCAAAAATAATCAACATCATACACATTATGGTCTGAAAGATAAAATCATTGCTATGAAATATTCAAATATTGAAGCATGGGACACGATTGATTTAAATATTGTTTAACTAATTGATAATTAGGCTTACCCTTCATAACACAAATATGTTTATAATGAGAGATAAATATGTCCTACATTTCGTAGCAATATGTTTTCAAGCATAAACATTCCATTCAAGCTTTAAATCTATAGTATCAAACATTTTTTATGCCATTTTTTAATGGAAACATTTACTTCTGAGAAAGAGGAAGATTATGAAAATATTTTTTAATATTGTTGTTTTGTGCAAATGCCCACTATCATGAATCTCTAGATTTCACTGAGGTGTTTCCAGGAGTCTTCTGCCAGCATCTTTAATTATCTATATAAATTCCCAATGAAGGACTATGTCTTTGCCTCAAACTCCTCACAACTTAAACTTCATTCATTTTTATTACGATATCCTTCACCACCAAAATTATTGAATATTAATATTTTATGGGTATGAAATGGTTATATTTATATGTGTGATGTGGTTAAATATGGGTTGTCGTTATAGTAAAATTAGTAAGATTGGTGTCTTGTAATGCAATTCTTCATTTACTTTGCATTAAATTGTATTTTCTCCACTTTGAAATCAATTTGAGTGCTTTTTATAGAAAAATTATTCAATTTGATTTTTCACAATGCAATTCCATACAACTTCCTCAATTTGAAACTAAATATGGTGATTTTCTATGAATAACACCACATGCTCACCAGAATTATAAAATCATTATGCTATAAATGCAATAAAACTTATTTGCTCTACATTAAAATTATTTAAGCTTTTCTTGCAATACAAATCTCCACAACTCTCAACAACTCAATTTAATATTCCTGATTTGCATCAACCTGGACATCACAAACACAAATAATTTAGATCTAAATAAACTTCATTTGATCTGTATTAAACATTTTTTTCTCACCCCATTAAAATTATTAAAATTTATTTTTTATTACAAATTCCTACAACTCTCTACACTTGAAATACAATATAAGTGCAACATAATATAAATGATTTTCTCTTTCTTATTTGAATAACCTTCATTTGATCTATATTAATTTTCATTTGCTCAACCAAATATTGGGATGGTCAAATATATGGTTTTGGGTGGCTCTATTTTATCATTGGAAAGCTTCACATTAAATTCAAAACCAAAACACAATTACAGAAGGTTATAAAGTAATGTGGTTGGATAAATCATGGTCCAAATTTTTTGTTGGAGAAGGAAAATCAGTTTACAACATTAAAAAATAATCGATCAAAATACAGTGAGAGCAACTACAAATAATCAATCACATAATTAAGTACAGATGACTATCCCAAAAACCAAAAGTGAAAAATCATCTTTAAAAAACACTGATCAAATAAACAATTCCACATAAAAAAATTCCAAGACAATTTTACTTTGATAAAACATTACCTGATAAATAGATAAAATATAATAAAAATGCAATAAAAAAAATGCATGTAATACATTACACGTTGCCCATTCATAAAGAAAAGAAAGTAAAATTGTCAACCAAATTTTATTTTCCAAAAAAAAAAAGTCAATAATATTAAATTAAATTTATTAATGTTTCTATTCCCATAAATCATGGGGAAAATATATGTATAAAAGATTAAGCTCTTCCCTTTTAGGCTCAAGTAGAAAACTCTACTTACATTACATATCACTATTTTTATTTTATCTTATTATTATATTAACTCATGATGCTTATTTATATCCATATCTCCTTAAACTCTTTCTTAGCTTACCTTATCCATGGAAATTTTGTATTTTTTAAATAAATATATAATTCTCTATTTTATTAAAAATAATAATATTACTTGATTATTATATGAACACCATAAAAAAGGCTCCAACATGAAGAAAACATGGTTATATGTACACACAAATATATATGGCCTTACCAATATACACTTTACATAAATTTAAAGAGTAAAAGCATGCAAGTTGAGTGTGACTGGTGTAATAATATAAATTTCGATAAATGTATTTATGATTAAAGTTAAAATTTGTAAAATGTTTTTTGATTGAGTAGTATTTATATATTAATATAAAATAAGATTTGGGTGGATTTATTTATGATCAAAGTTAAAATTTTAAAAATATTTTTTGATTGAGAAGTACTTATATATTAATATAAAATAAGATATGGTACAATGTTAATCATATTTTTGATTTCAAAATTTAGAGAATGTTAACAATTCTGTACATGCATTATGCTTGTAAGTGTCATCAACGTAAAAAGTAATAATAAATTATTTATCATTTTAAGTTTATTAAAAAAAATTCTATTAAAAATAAAGGTATCACAAAATGTATAAAAAGAGGTAGAGCTTCATAGAAATCAATCATAATAACAATATAATTACAAGATTATTATGTTAAATATGTGACAATAAAGTTAAATGTTAGATCTTTTTGTAGTGCAGTTTATAGTCCACTCTTTGATAGAGGAGTCCGTGGGGGTGATAACACTTTATGGAGCTTTTGTTGGGCACTGCTTCCAAAACAAAAAAATCAAAAAATCAAACTTTTATTTCTAGGAAGATGAATTCTACCAAATTCTATTTTCATGAAAGAAAGTCCTAATGGCATTTTTTCACTCTATTTTTATGAGAAGGAATCTTAACATTACTTTTCTAATTAAGTGTATTTATCTTTGTGGGGTTCCCATATAATTTATGATGAATTCGATTATAATCTAATCATTTTGAATTAATAAACCCCAATATCTTATATCGTAAATGTTTCTTTAATTCTATTAAAATTTTACCACATAATTTCAAAATTTTCTCTCATACATATTTAATTGAATTATCTCTATTATTAAATATTTATATTCAATTTATTGATTATTTATTATGAAATATCTAATTTACTAGCATATTATTGTGTAAAGTCCATTTATATAAATATGCATGATTGTCTCAAAGAAAATTGGATACTAACACATTATTTTGAGTAGTTATATTATAAAGTTTGTCATCAAATTAACAAAGCTTTGATATAGGTAATACTTCATAAAACATTTTCTTACTTATAATTGTTTTTCCTTAGAGTACTTAAGACAAGATGTCATTTTTGGTAGTTAAGTTGTGACTTGAACCTATACTTGCCATGATATAAATTTTTGGATTTGTCAATACTTAAACAAACCATGGGAGGAATTAAATATGGAATTCGTTCTTTATTTTCAAATAGTTCACAAAGTGCCAATGATCAATACTTAAACAAACCATGGGAGGAATTAAAAATGGAATTCGTTCTTTATTTTCAAATAGTTCACAAAGTGCCAATGATGTATACTTAAACAAACCATGGGAGGAATTTAAAATGGAATTCGTTCTTTATGTTCAAATAGTTCACAAAGTGCCAATGATGTTATAGTAGCAGTAGTTGTTATATTATCTGAGTATGACACGCTTTAATCCTTGCAAGAGGACAAATGGTGCCACACATCATGTTGTTATAGTTTTCAATGAGTCAATTAGGTTGCAAAGTGTTCCATTAAGCATAACATAAGATATAGATACAAGGTTTTCTGGGCCATTTCTGGTCTACCTTGTGGAAGAAATTAGGTGTTAAATTGAACATCATACGATAGAGATAAAAGTTTTTTCCTCTTATTTATGGTTTATTTTGTGGAAGAAATTAGGTGTTAAATTGTTATAATGTTTCGCGTATCATTTTTAAATGAATGGAAAAATGAAAGTGATAGATATGAGTTTGGAAAAATTGTTGAGATGTTTGGTTGGAGAGAAATTTATATAGTGGGATCATGTGTTCAAACAAGTTGAATTTATATTCAATAAATCATTCAATAATATAATGACGAAGACACCATTCCAAATTGTGTATGATAGGTCGCCTAAAGAAGTCATAGATGTTTTGGGACTATCAAAAATAGAAAAGAAGAGTGCATATACAAAAACATTTTAAACAAAGTTATAGTGGCAAACTCGATTCATGACAATTTGTAGAAAACATGTTATAGAGTTGGTTATGAGCCTTAAGGGTTGAGTGTAATTATCTTTTGTATTATGCATATTGAAAACATTAAAACCTCTGTTGTTGGGTGTTTTTGTTCTTGTTATGTGATTGCATGTATAAGTTTTTTTTTTTTTTAAATTTTGTATTTTTTAGCTTCTATTAATGGTTGATCACTCATCCCAACAATGTCTATATCGGTTTACATTAGCCCTTCTAGTTACATACACCACACTTAATTAAAATAATTTACTGCCCTTTCAACAAATCCATTATGTGTATGTTCTGAAATCATTACGAACTAACTGAATAATAAATAGAGTGTAAATATAATTATATATAGTTTGGTTGGTACTCAACTAATTTCCCTTCTAGTTATTCAAAAGGGATCAACCACTATACTCCGGATAACACTCATTTGACTCTCCTTTACTGGTACCCTTTCTATTCTAAGAGTCCATATCCCTTTGAGGTATTTTTCACTTCCTATGTGTGGCATATATGTGGAAAAGATGAGTTGATCAACTTGTCACCAAGTAATGGTTGTATACTTTATTAGAATTTTATTTAAGAGTTGTATGATTTGTAGGGTGATTTATTGGGATGGATGGAGAAATGCATAACAACATGGTGCTAGATATGTGGAGAGGTATGGCAAATGGGTATAGGGGAGTGCAGGTGGAAGTGTTTAGGGTTGAACTTTGTGCATCATTATAAACATTCATGGTTTGAATCTTGGGAACTTCCAAAGTTGAACTAGGTAGTGTTGCATTTTGTGAAACTAAATGCAATGCAATGATCATATTCCATGAGGCACTACAATGATTACATTTCCATGAGAATATATTCAATCATTTTATTGGTCATATACATCTCGTGAGTATCCACTAAAATTTCATGGAAATGTAGGTTTACAATATTTGAAGATATGTAAAAGAGTTTACATGAGGTCAAGTCTGTAGTAAGAAGACTTTTTAGCACATCTTTCAACTAACCCTCTCTACATAATGATATAATATACTATTGAGATTGGTCATGTCTAGCATTGGCATTATAACTGTAAGATTATAATTTAAGCATTGGAAATTTGCATGGTTATTTAATCTACTTCAAATTTGCACAAATCATGTGGTTCCCATGAGAGATTGACATGAAATGATGACTACCAACCTACAATAACACCTCTTTCTTTCATTCCATTTAAAACTTTATGGACATCCAATTTTATAATTCTAGACATTGACCTGCCATTCTGTGATTCTACAATCATCACATTCCATGAGACAAAATAAAAAATAAGGCATTTTAAAAAATGATCATTTACTTGTATTTAAGACATCTTTATGACAATTGAATGACACTTTAAAATATTTTATAATCGCTATAAACTTTTTGTAGAAGCAACATAAATATATTGTTGAACAACTACTTTATGATGCCCACAACATCTTAAAAGGGAGTAAATTAATATCTTCAAATTTTATAAAACATGAAAAGTCAAAATTTGTCTTTAAAGTGACATAAACCTAACTTAAAAGTCATTTTAAACCTGACTTAAAATGCACAAAATGTAGTAGATACTATTATCACTACCCCATTCAAATCAATCAGGAAAATGTAAAACAAAACTTGATTTTGCTAAAAAATATCTCATTAAACCTTTTTAAAAAGGTGTTGTCCCTAGATAATGGGTTTTGTGAATGATAGGAGACATGTCAGCTAGAAATGAGAAACAAAGGAAATGAGCATTAAATGCCACTAAAATTTTGTTAGCCCATAGTATGGTCGAACATGATAAAATATCTAGGCAAATCACATTTCAGTTACCTCATGACCATGACAAAGACTCTGAAGAGGCTGGCAACTAAGAAATGGTAAAATAAATAAATGTCGGTGGTGAAAGGGATGGTGCTAAGATGGATGTTGGGATTAATGGTGAGAGATAAGTGGGAGAAAGAGGAGGGAACATTCAAATTTAAAATAAGGTTGATGGCATCATCCCTTCCACTCCTCTTTGACTCTATAAATGATTAGCCCTTAGGAGAAATGAGGATGATTGATTATTATTTGTTGGTTTCTTGGCTTTTACTCTGGTTGTTACATCTGTTATTGGTAATTAGTGGCGTTATAAGGGTTCCCATGTATCACATTTTTAAAAAATCTCTATATATGTTGGTTATCAATACAAATTCACTTCTCTTTCCATCATGGTATTCATGTTTCATTTTGATTATAATATTTATTTGAAGGTATAGATCTAATGAGTATGCCTATGTTAATAACATAGGTCTAGGGGTCTAGTAGTTGAAACATGAGTGTATCTAAGCTAGGTAGGAAGAAAAGTACAATTATTTTGGGCCACTTTGTCCATACATCTATGGACAACATCATCGATAACTAACCTCAACCCAACCTAGCCACTCTAGTATGTGCCTAGGGTGAGCATGGGGAACAATTTCTTCCTTGTTAAATGCTAGCATAGGAAAGACTTTCACTGGGCACATGGTTTGGTGTGCTGACACCTAGGCCTTGAGAATAAAGTGTCAACATTTTGGTTCTATTTCTAGGATAGGTTGAATTTTATTGTTCCATTGGTAGATAGTGGAAGAGAGAGAGTGCTCATCTAGGTGACTAAGATCCACATGTATGAGCGACACAGAGGGTAGAAGGTGGAATGGGCATAATTTCTAAGGGATAGTAGAGAAAGCTTTCAATATGAGGGAACCACATGAGTAAGAGCTTAGGAGGCATGATAATATGAATATCTGACAGTTAGTGTAAGCTGAAAAGGACCTTAGGTAGAGGGGAGAGTTTGAATTTTAGAATGCCATGAGGACCAGCACAGTATGAGGATGGCATGAGGGAGACTCTTGTGTAGAGGATGTGTGTTTCTTTGATGAAAAATGTGCATGGTTGAGTTAGAGTATCCTGGCAGAGACTATTAGAGAATGCCTATTTCATTTCTACTTGAAGCATGTGCTCATGCACATGGTTCTCGGTGTAATAATGCTTCATTCATCAATGTAACAAGGATTTTTATGCCATTCATTTTTTGGATTTCTTGTTTTTTAGGTTAGAATAGTATAGGGTAGCTTCTGGGTGTAATAGTTGTGCATTGTCAATGTAATAAAATGTGTACACCTCATAAGTCTAGTAAGGCAAGTCAAACAAGGGATTTATTTTAAAAGCCTTATGTCAAACACCTAAGTTTTCGGTTGATCATTGTTACACTATTTTTGTAACCTTTCCCTTACGCTGAGCAGAAAGAGTAAGGCACTAGATGGGAAGAAATTTATGTGTTGTCCAAGGATGAATAATTGATTTGGTGTACAGTAATGTTGACCTTATCACACACATTGTATGTGAGAAATAGGTAACACGACACACACAAGATAATTGTAATAGGTATAAATTGAACCCCTCTATACACACGTGCCCTCAGCATAAGCTGCTAGCAAGGTAGGTGTGAGACCGACTCATAAAGTTAGTAGAAGTGACAACCTAACAAGAACATACATGTTTAGAGTTAGTGTGACCTAAGACAAGTAAGCAACAGATGTTGAAATTGACGGTTGATTCTAAAAAATCGCTGGGAAGTAGTGAAGGACGGTGAGGTAGCTGACCTCAAGCAAAGCACTGCATTTCAAATATGGGAATGGGTAGGAAAGACATTAATTATTGGTTGGTGGTAGATGAGCTACCCATTGACACATAACAATGTCTGGGTCTTTATAAAAGGAAGACAACTAACAGATAAACTAGCCTGTGGCATGCAACCTAAAGATAAATGGGGCTGAAGGCATAAGGCTCAGAGATGGGGGGTTGGAAAGTGATAACGAGGTGCTACAAAATTCCTACAGAGTAGATAGGTTACGATTGATTTTAGTGCCTTTGAACATGTTTTAATCCATGTTATCTTGAGATGATGAGTCATAGAATGATGTTGTATCCTTGTTATAAATGATGTCGCACCATTGACAGGATAATGTACTTCTATTATATGATTTATTTGTGTTGTGTTCATATAAGTGCATTTATTTTTGCCATGTTTTATTAAGGAATTACAACATACACTCTAAAGTCCCGACATGCGCATCCTTAGACATTACCATTGCACACAACTACCCTCAAGCTGACTTGGATCCTTTGTATCTTCGTGCCTCGAGTGAGCGCATAGGGCTTGTTCCCTGCATGATAAGCTGGTGTGGGAGCTATTTTGATAAGGTGCCAAAATAGAGGTGTAACAAAAAGTGGGATAAGTGTTAGTGATGGTGCCTTGATTTGAGGAAGATTGCATGTAGGGAATCTACAGGGAAAGAATAAGCCCTTGACTAAATGCAAACAATATGATAATAAAAGAGATAAGCCACATATCTAGGAAACAAGCTTGAGAAGGGGTTGAACAAACCATACATGTAATGGTTGAGAATTTAACAATGAAAGATGGGGGTTTTGAGCTGGAGGCACGATGACCATAAATGAAGATGATCAACAACAAGAACCCCTATTCTACTCTTGCTCGATTTTGTTTCCATGGGACATCAACCTGCATGAGTGCCCACACACCAATCAAAAAAAAAAAAAAATTGAAAAGTTAAAATTATTCATGTGGGAAAAATAACTCAAGAGGAAAAAACAATACTACATGACCGAGTTTAACCTCACACATGAGCTTGACTAAAAAGCTTACAAGGATGCAAAATTCAAATAGAAAATGAGGATGCTCATAACCCAATTGAGGACCAACTCACACTAACATATATGCGAGATGGATAGTTGGAAGATCCAAAAGCAAAGGTGAGACGAGATAATATCTTTTATGTGCCTCAAGGGTGGTAAAGACAAAATACTATTACATCATGGAATATTCCACATATGACAACATTTGAACTAGCTACTTAAACAGTTCACAAGGGGTATGTATGGCTACCATCTTTAAAGAGGCAAATGTTGAGAAAATTAAAGAGCTTATGATCAAAATCAACAAGAGCATGAACCTTCAAATACAAAATAACAATAAAAACTCAAATTAAGGCCTAACTTTTCAAATCTTCTCTTTCAATAGTTTCTCACTCTTTTAGTAATGCTTTATGTTCTTAGGGTCCCATAAACTCTCTTAATTTCATGAATGTTACTAAAATCTCTATCTATGAAGATGTTTATAATCCAATTAAGAAGCAACTCTCACCAATTCATATGATACACACATGCAATCGAAAAGTGAGTTACAAGTGCTTGCAAAACACTGTCATACGAGCTTTGTTGTTAAGTTTTGGGCAAATTGGGTCTACCTTGAATGTTTTACATTTTTCTGACAGGATTTGTCAAATTTATCTATTTTATTATATCTTTCAAGAATGAACAAATAAAATGGTGACATGCAACATAGGGTTAAAACAAGTTTTTTCGATTGAAACTGTGCGCGCATAACTCAAAACAAAATATCTGTTGATATTATATTTATCGACGCTTCAACCAAAGACTCTTAATCTCCATACGCACATAATTTCCAATACAAAATGATTAAATAAACCACCTATACTAACACTATATCATAAAATTCCCCTTATATAATAACATTTGAGCTAACCTCTTGGACACCCTACGGTGGGGATGTATGTCTACCCCAGCTCCCAACCAAAAGACCAAAAACATAAAATAAACTTATCTCTAACCTACGATATGGGTCACCACTAAAACCAATCCAGTACTTATCGACCCACTTGGGAAACCCACCCCATATACGTGGCCCCATCCAGGCCGTCCAATCCATCAATCGACGGACAAAACTCCATCAGAATATACAAAAAAGGCATGTCGGGAATACCCTCAACAATCCGGACAGGGCAAAACAGACATTTACACATAATTTACTCACGACACTTAACAGAATAAACCCCTCTGTCTGCGCGTGACGGAAAATTCATGATTATCAACACACCTGTGAAAGAGAATAAATTGGATGAACGCTTATGATTTTCAAAGCCCACAAAAAAATTGTACGCTCCATAAAAGGAATTGTACGTTCAGCGTGCAATTCTTCTGTCTCCGCCGTCGCAGAAATAAATAAATAATTTATTCGCATCTTTTTAAAAAAGGCAACTTATTTTTTAAAAACTAGACACCCAACAGCGTCTGTTAACTGTCAGAAACAAAACAATTTACCTGCGCAGTAGACTAATCATGCACTATGCGAAAATGTCGTTTTAATAGTTTTTTATGTCCTGTCTCACATTGACCTTATATTCCTTATTTGACTGAAAATTGACCCTGACAGACGCATAACATACTATGATTAAAAAGTTGGATTGGCGGGCTTGCAGGAATGGGGTTTTTACTATGATTTGTGGGTTATGAGGTGGATCGAAGTGGTATGTTGGCAGGGATTGATGATTTGATTGTTTGGGTCAGTTTAAATCCTGATTTTGTGATTTGGGTAAGCATTGGATTTTAATGGTGGTGATAATGGGATTGGTGGGTGTATATATGTAGGGTTTGGAGATGGGGTTTAGTAGTGTTTTGTGGGAAGGACAATAGAATGATGTGATTATTTGGGTTTGTCTTATTTCTGATGTTATATATTGGGTAACCAATAGTTCTTCATGTTGTTGGTTATTGGATTTGTGGGTGTTGATATGAAGGGTTTGGGGATGGGGTTTTTGAGGGTTTTGGGGAAGGACAAGGGGAAGATATGATTATTTGGGTGTCTGATTCGTATATTATGATTTGGGTAAGCAATAGCTATTAATGTTGCCGAATCGCTGATTATTGATGTGCGAGTGTATATATGTGGGGTTTGGGAGTAGGGTTTTTGAGTGTTTATGGCGAGGGCATTACATGTGTGTCTAGGTGATTTCGGGTTGGGGTAATTTCTGGGATTGTCAAATGTGTAGGCAATAGATTTCAATGATAATTATTGTGGGATGGGAGGCTGAGTGTATATGGGGGATTGCAATTGGGTTTTGTGATGATTTTGAGCAGGGCAATGGGTTCTGTGGGGTGAGAAATTATTAGAGGCTCTAGAGAAAATTTTACCATGGATTATGAAGGCTTGTCATGGATGGGAGTGCGATTAGGAGTTGCAGCAGAGAGAGAGTTGTATGAGAGAACAAGGGAGGCAGCTGAAGAAGCACAGAGACAAGGTGCAGCCCAATTGAAAGCGGCGGTGAAGGCGGGTAGAGCAGTGAAGCCTCTTTGTGATTCTTTCAACTGGTGGTCATTGGGATTTAGGGATTCAAGGCTTGAAGGAGCTTACAGGCATAAAGCTGTTTCATATTCGGATAGCATTGCTTCCTTCCCTGTTGCATGTGAGCTGGTTGCCTGCACTCTCCACTTGTTCAGGCCTGTATGGTTATTACACCCATTTCTATGCCTTTTGTATATTGTTGTATTTACTATTAAGTTTAGTAGGCTTCTTTTTCTGTTATTTGCCCTATTAATCAGAAATGTGAATTAAAATTGTCAAATGAACCAAAGACATTTCTATGAGTTTGTGTTTTTTCATTCGAAGTTTTCTCTTCAGTCCACTGTTTTATCTTTTGGAGAATATACTTTAAAAACTTATGGCATTTATGAAGGGTATCTGTTTGTGGTTTTCGCTTTCAGTAAAGTGTGTGCACTGACAATCTATAATTTTTATTGAGGAAGTCTCTCGTGTAAGATGGCAGCATCGGTAAGGGGCTTCAAATCCTCATTTCTACTATTCTTTGAAGCATTAAGCCAGCTTCAAATGTGCTCACTACGGAATTATCTTAGACGCTGGTTCGCTTGAATCAGATACA
This sequence comes from Torreya grandis, assembly GCA_037957365.1. Lineage (NCBI taxonomy): Eukaryota > Viridiplantae > Streptophyta > Pinopsida > Cupressales > Taxaceae > Torreya > Torreya grandis. The sequence continues at coordinate 2,061,683 of JARHVA010002322.1, forward strand.
ACAGGAGTTGAATAAGGCTTAGGTTGTATCAAAATTCTTTCTCCTTCAATTTTTCATTACGCCTGTGGTGTGGTGCTTAAAGCATTTTGCTTTTATTTTAAAGCTCTCTAGTAAATGTAAATGTAGAGCCTAAATGTAGACCTGGGATTCCTGAGTCAATGGTGCCTTCGTACAAGTGGATGGCAATATTAAGTGACTGTAAATTCTATATGAATGTTGTTTGTAACAAACTCTTCCATTGGCATAAGTATGAAGTTTTTTGAGTTGAACTTGAGCCATTTGATCCACATATCCACTGAATATGCTGATCACTGGGGGAGGCTTGTGGTGTTTTTTTTCTTCTACATTTTACTTTGGATTAAATTTCAAACATGGGTCACAAGTATTTCGATGATTTTTTGGAGGTACTGTTATTGGAGTCCATTCAAATAAGTACATTGCTTGATGTTCGTCTATGGTCTATTGGTCTTTTCTTTTAATTTCTACACATGTTTCCATTCACGGGGATTCACAAAATAGACTCGTTGGTCCTTTTGGACACAACGAACTCAGTTGTTTTTCATTTCCTTAGCTTGCTCTTGCTGTCTGAAGAAAGCTTAGATTAAAAAGGACCAAATAAGCGAAAAATGGAGTCGAGCAAAATACTGTAAACACAAAACATGCAGAATAATACACTGAAGAATTCTTGCTATTGCATAGGTAAATCTTTGCGAAGGCTGCATTAGGTTAATATTAATAGAGTTTTTTCAATGTGGAGAACTTTGGTAAGTGGAAATTCTTAATATAGATTGGGAGAAACTTAAGCATAAACTGTGTCATAGTTTCTTCAGTTGTTATGTACATGCTAATGAAAATGGAATTTCCATTCTGTCATGTCTAGATTTTGTAAGACTGTGTATGTAATGAAAGGTTAAGAATCATAAGGGAACTTATCTCCTGTGCATGCGATGAAAGGTTAAGAATCATTTAGAGGACATATACACAAATTATTTTTATTCTGTTAAATTCTGAGATTCAGCATTTGCTCAGCAAATAAAATTCAAACTTCATACAGCTTTGCAATTTCACATTTTCTTCCTTAGTTATTGCAAACCACACAAGGAAATGTTTATCCTGTGCAGGGAAAGGCTAAGAATCATTTAGAAGGCATGTACACAATAATGTTGCGCACTCATAGGCTAGATTTTTTCCTTCTTCCCCATGACAGCGCTGCAGGCTCTTACAGTTATGGGGAAAGCAGGAAAGAAATAAGAAAAACTGATATACATAATAGATGGCATGCGGCCAACGAGTGTTCTTGGTACCACCTTGTACTTATTGCATCGTTCATGTTTCTCCAATGCCTTTGAAAGAAACATAACTTAGATATGCTAAGGCTTTACAAATGACTTAAATGTTTGCAGATTGGTAAACTAGTAAGATATAATTTAACATAACTTTGAATCAATTAGAGTTAGTTAGGCTTCTGACTTAAAACATCAAACCAAACTTCCTGTTAAAAACCATGGTTCTTGTTTCCTTTTTGATATGGAAAAGTTGAAGTCTCTAAAGTCCAATAGCCTTTGCTTCTGCTGAATTGATCCTGTAGAAAGTTTTGCTTTAGTTTGAGTGGAGATATGATATCTATTTTCTCACCGGTGGATTCTTTTTGATTCGCAGAAAATGATCAGTGATTCACCGTCTTCCCCAGTACATTTTTTGGGTTACATTTGGATTGCTATATGCTGTATTACAGTTCTGAGTTCTCAGATGTTACTTTCTAAATGGTAAACTGCCCTTCCTTCTTTTCGCCAGCACTTCTTTAAAAAATTTGGACTTCGTAATTTTTCTTCTTCTTAATAACATACTCAGAAGAGTAAGTATATTCATTAAACCAGTTTTCTTTTTTGCTCTCTTTTTCATTATTCGTGTAATAATTTCTTCACCAAAGTTGCATAAAGCGGGTAATTAGGGCAGCATAAAATGTGTCTTAAAAATGTACACAACTACTCCGAGAGGAATAGGAGTAGAACGGTTTTGCATAAAATGCAGGGAGAAATGGGTAGAGAAGTAGAAGAACAAAGAACAGAATTCGTTGAGGCATTCCTTGGTTGGCAATAAAGAGCTGATTTAGGTCGGAGAAGGGTTCTAATTTAAATAGGGTGGAATTAACTGCTTGGTTCATTTGGTATAGGTCACCTGAATGGCTAAGCAGTTCCAAACATACAATGATATCATTTGGAGGATTTTCTGTGTGGATTAGGTCATTTTTTGTTTATTGATTGCATTGGAATTGGGAAGCTACCCATTAGTTGATTAATTAGAATGGGATTTTTGATACTAAATGCTCCATTATTAGCCAACTGTAGAAAATGGTTAGTTGTTTAGCAAGGCTTACAAGTCATGGCAGAATTGGGCATTTGCCCTTACGCCTATGGTTGACATAAATGTTTTGCTTTCAAATAGACTAGGGCTTAGGGGCTGCTAAAGCTCAGTTTGTTAAGTTGTCGACTGCCTCTTTGGAATAATAACCCAAATGATCCTCCAGGTATCAAGGCTGCAGGGGTATCATCTTGCAGTATGTGACAATAATGCTATGGATCTGGGAAAGTATTCAGATCTTCCTTATGGTTGATACTGTAAGATATTTTATCTCGTCTTTTTGGTTTGTGATGCTGTTTCTCAAGTAAGACTTTTACGGTTACCCCACAAGCATTTTCCTCATTATGAGGAGTTGCTTATGGAGTAGTCTTTACAAAGGGCATCACTCATTTAAGTTTTTGTTGATTAAGGCAGAAACTTGTTTCATATGTTTAAGCAGGAATGGACTTACATTGTCTATCATGCTCTAGCCCTTTCGACATGCATGAGCATCCTTTACCAGGTTCCCTTTTGGTAAGTAGTGAGCATGATTCCAAAATTAGTTTCATATGAAGTTTTTCCATATGGCACTGTAATTTGTTTCTAACTTAATCTGAAGTATAAAATTTTATACTTTCTTCAGGTAATTGCCATGTGATAGCAAATCTATGATTTTATATGTTCTTTAAGGTACTTGATTCCTTTATTTTTTTTGGAGTTGATAATTCTGTCTCATTGAGTGTGTCCTTGCTGAACACATGAAATGTCACATTTCTGCAACAGCATGCATCTGCGGCTAAGGATTTTTGGGCTAGCATGTCAAGCTGTCGCTATTTCAGCAAGAGGCAAACGACAAGATAGTTTAGCTTTACTGTTTGTGATTACAGCTAGTCACTTGCTGGGTGTCTTCTTGGCTTACATTCTGGACCGAAGAGCAAGGCTGCATTTTCTAAAGGCAATGCCATGCTGGAAAGCAGCAGAGGGTGTTACTGGAACTCCTAGTACTATAGAGTCACAGTTTTCGAAGCCGTGCGGGGATTCTATCTTCAGGCAGTATTGGAATATGTTCTACAACCAATCACTTGAGAAGTCAGCGTCAAATTTGAGCACTGTGACGGTTGCTCCTATTAATCGAATTACGCCTCACAGGGCTCTTGGGGGATTCGCGGGTGGCTTTGCTGGTGTTTCAGGGCTGAAATGCAGGCTTCCTACGCCTCCCATGCCTTTATTTTCATTTAGTGACAGCCGCTCAGAGCATGATAGGATGTCAGATTCTGAATCAAGCAATGACACAAATAGCTCAAAAGAAATTTCAAACATGAAGTTGCAGCACAAGCATAATAAGATTGAAGACAGATGGATGCAGGAAACAACTGCTGATAGTGCTTGTTCTCAGATTGAAGGCACATGCACCACCTCCAAGATGCTGCAGCTTAGTGGCCATGATTAATTATTGCATTGAGTTATTTGCTATTTTGCCATTTTACCATTCGTGTTTATCATATGTCAATATGCGTCCAGGCATTTGATGAGAATTTTATTTGTAAGATTAATCTGAAATTGGTTGCACACTGAGCAGGGAGCAACTTCATTTTATGACTTGTCATGCTACCTCGCAGTTTGTACCAAAAATAGTCTCTATTTAGCTGCTTTTTTTACCCAGTCAAGGAGGACGTATTTACACAGCTCTCGGGGAAGCTTTATGGTATTCAACATCTTTGCAGGGATTTGTGTATATATCGCTTTTCCATTGCCCCTTTGCATTGTGCACCCTGTTTATGTTTTGAATCACAAATTTTTTTTTGGCATCTTGAGGTAACCCAAGCTTCATATAAAGGCAACTAGAAATTACATGCTCATTTCTCCTAAAGAAAGGTTTTTTAGGGATGCTGAAATTGTTGATATATGATGTTCAAGTTGGCAATTCTGGTAGTAATTCATTTATTCAATAGATGATGTTGTATTAATGGGAAGAAGCTGTGGAAGTTAACCCCTGACCGTGTGGACCTTCCCTGCTACACCAACAAACACCACATTAGTAGATTTTCACGTGGTTGTTGCGAACCCAAATTCCTTTTTAATGGAACCGACCAAATTACATTGATATCAACATCTTTGCCTATGTATTGGGATTAACATTAAGCGGCAATTGAATTGTATATATATCAACGCCTTTGTCGATGTATTCATATTACATGAAGCTGATTACCACATGTTGAGTAAGCGTATATCTAAATTAGAGTTTCGTTTGACAATGTTGTTACGATCAGGGGGAATATAGTTTGTGTCAGTCATCGAGGAATTTGTATGCACTCAAATTTTGCACGATGCAACATTTCATGATATTTGATGATGATTCAAGGACTTTCACAAATAAAATGTGTTCGAACATGGACCTCTCCCCACTTTTTATTTTTTCCCTTTTGTTATGGCTTTGTTGATTTGTTAAAATTTCATTTTCTAAGTCTTTTCCTTTTAATTCTAAGTGTTTGCATGGCATGGCAAAATTCATCGTGACGGTTTCGCACTCAACTACCTTGATGGTTTTGCTGATCATTGTGGTCGTTTTGTTATTGTTTCATGGGTTTTTTAAACCAACTCTCAAGATGTGCATTTTGACAAGTATTGTATGATTTTTTTTGAATTTTGTATCTTTTTCTCTTGCACTTATTTTCCTAATGCTCTAGTACATTGGGTATGTTCAAGTCAATTTTAGTTACATTCAAATTAATTTTAACAAGCTCTTAGTCAAATTTTAGTTAACTCTTACATGCAACTTTTTCTCTTTTACAAAACTCTATTTTCCTTGATTTTTAGATCCAAAGATTATATTAAGATTTGAGCATACAACGTTTGAAGAGCCACAATGTGTCTTCTATAGCTTTTGAAGAATTCAACTTAAGTTTCACAGTGATCTTCTAGACATCTATGCAAATTGGAGGAAGAAATCCATGAGCACAGAACACCATAATCTGCTGTTCATAAATAACCAACCACTATTTAACAATCTCTTTTTTAAGTATGTGATTGTGATTTTATTTTGTGTTTCCTCTAGTGAAGAGTTCTCAAGTCATTTATAAGTAATATACATGGAGCTAGCAATCCGAGGATTAATTGATCTCACTAAATTTTTCTCCATTTGTCCTTTGCTTTCCCTAGGTTGGAGGATTTATTTTCTTCTTTCTTTTGTTAATTATTTTGTTTATTAGATTAGATTTTTTGTTTTTATTAGATTAGTTTACTTATAAAAAGTTACACCAAAAAAATATTAAAACGAATCTCTCTTTCTCTTTGCATTGAAAAATTATTTAATTTTTTATGGTTGCATTCATATATAATAGATCCAAAAGAGAGTAGCTTGCATATTAGATTAGAGATGGATAAATTTTTATTTTCAGTACAACCAACAATTACTTTTAGTTTAAGCATTTAACACATACAACTTCACACACAACACAAACAAACAAGTCTCATACACATTTTATCGTATTTAAAACCATATTGACCTCTTATATGTTATGAAAAGTCATCCAAAAACATATATTAGAACCTAACATCAGAATTCATTTAGTTGCACATCAAATTTAGTTGCATATAAGATTTATAACAATAAAAAACCGAAACACTTGCATTTAGCTTTACACAAAATAAATCTCAAAAAGTCAAAAATTGCATTACATACATACAAAATTTGGATTGCAGGTTTAGTTTTTATTTGCATATCTAAAATTAAAGCATACATTGACCTCTCATTTCACCCATATTAAAACATCAAAAATATTTATTCAAGCAAACATAGACAAAGTTATGCACTCTTTAAATTAAAAAATCACAAAAAATTAACTGCATTGTTTAGTTTATATTCAGTACAATAAGCATTGCATACATAAATATCCCAATAAAAGTGCGAAAAAAAAATTTACTTTATTTTTAGTACTTTAATTTCTAGCAATTACATAGTTTTATTTTTCGTTTAAAAGTTTTTGTTCAAACATAAACAAGCTCAACAAGATGATGTAAAACAAAATACTAGAGTTCAAAATCAATAAATACACATTTGGATTATATAAAATCAAATCAACGATACATTCCAAAATAACAACTCTAAATAAAGGAAACAACGCTTTCAAACTAAAAAATAAATAATTGCCTCACTCTTGAATGGCGTTTTTTGAACAAATTTATTTTCATAGAATATGAATGTTTACAAGAGTGCCAACCTCTCTATCGACAAGCAACATTCAAAGTGACATAGGTTTAGAGCTTCAATTACAAGTCCCTCTATACTCTTCTCATCAATCAATTAAACATTCTTGATGAGCAAACCAAACCAATAGAATCCCAAATAGAAAGACAAATCCTTCTCCTAATCCACCGAGCCAATAACTTACAAATTTGATTATTTCTTTTTCATCTTCAGGGCTAGCCTCGCTATATTTCATTCACTTCTCAGATGATATTATCCGATCATACCCAACACAATAGAGCAAGCCAAATTCTTAGAGTCCTCCAACCTAACTTTAGCGAATTCCCAGAATGTAGTGTAGACAAAGAGTTTTGATACATTGTCCTTCTCAACTACAGAGATTTTTGGAACGCCATCACATCTCAATTTACTTCCCTTAACGTGTAGTTTGATGTAGTTGAATTATTCTAAAATAGACATAAACATTCTCTACTCTTTTTTTCTCAAAAAACCTGTGCTAGTAGGTCATCCTAACCAACCAACGCTTTAAGCTCTTCTATTCAAATCCCTCAACCAAATCTACCAATCAACCAAACCAATAGACCAATCATTACATCATCCTTTTATTGTTTGTTTCGGTTAGACCTCTAAGATTTGAATGCACAAAGGTTAGTATATGACTTTCCACATGTATAGAACCAAACATGGTCTTATTTGTCCATGTCTCCATACCATACATTGAGAGGTATTTGTGCCCTAGTGGATGGTGCAACAAATCACTCTCCTCACCAATCGAACTACAACCCTTTTAATGAACCCAAATTTGATTTTGGTATGTATCGTGAAATAGATAAGTAAATTTAAATCAAATTGCAAAACAAATATCTATTCACATTTAACTAGGCCTAAATAGATCTAAAACAATAAATCATACCTAATTAATTTTATAAATTTAGAGCAATAAAAATAAAAGTAGGGTTTAGGAATGTGTCTTGAATTTTAGGCGATCTAGTGACAACCATCAAAATTTTAGAGTGGAAACCGGGGTTTTGTGACATGGCAACAAGAAATCTTAAAACTCGTAACGAATGGAGGAACTTCTCCAAAGTATCAACTTGACATTCTTGGGGTGTCCAAATCGTACAATTGACAATTTTGGTAAATTTAAGTAGCTGAAATATGTTTTGATGATTGTGTTCATTAGATCCTCAAGGTCCAAATATCTAGCTTAGTTTTTTTGAAATTTTATTGCAATCAATAGGAAAATGCACTTCTTCCCCTTTCCCTAATTGGGCACCTAGACTTGCAACCATAAGTAAAACAACATATATTATAAGGCTTGTTGAAAAGATTTTATGTCGATGTGCTTTTTTCATTTGTTTCACAGTCACCCAATGGGCAATGGCATATACTTGTAACATTAGAGAAATCACCATGAAATGGTTCATTTTCCTTTATGTTTGAGAGGGACAGCTCCTCCATAAAATAGTTTTTTTTTAATTTTTGGTACATTTAACTAGAAAGTACGAAGGAAACAAAAATTAAAAAATAATGATAGAAAGTAGAGGGGAATAGAATAAATAGGAGAGAAATGAGAAACCCACAACGGAGTAAAACAAATAACACTGTTTGGATAACTTAGACTATAAAAATAGATGAGAAATCCCTATTTCAACATGTAGATGCAAATATATAATATGCAATGAGAGCAAAGATTTTTTGAATGCTCAAAGTCTTCCTTTATATATATATATATATATATGGGACAAAATTCATCCTCAAAGATTTCCAACACAAAGTTTGCAAAAGTCAAGGGTTTACATATAATCAAAAAAATATAAAAAATTAGCATATAACTTCAGTTATGAATAATAAGTCACAATTCATTAATGAAGAATATCAAATACCCATAAAACAATAGATTTACCTCACACATTGCAATGCATTCTATTAACAATTTATTTAATAGTACATACATGTATCATGTTCTCTCCCAAATGTAAGAGAAAAAAGAACCAACCCATCTACCATGAAGAAAATACTTTTTGATCAAACTCCATATAAGACTCAATTACTTTATTTTATATGTTAGTGACTTTTGCATATAATAATATTTAATTCTAAAAAACATAAATTAAAATATTTATACAAAGTTACTTGATGTTGACTTGGACCCACCACATCAATATGTTTGATTTATTTTGGATATGTCCACTTTATGATTTTATTCAAAATCAATTAATTCTAATAAAATTAATATAATAAAATATTCTAAAGTCATTCAATGCTTGGTGAGTAACTATAAACATTGGCTCGGCCCCGCCTCCTCCCGACGTAACCTTCCCCTCTCTCGCTCCCCTCTATTCACTTATGACACTCATGTACACTTAGATAAACATTACATTCTAGAAAACTTTTCAAGTTTGGGACTTTCTTATACAATAGCATCATATTTCAAAAAATATCTCATTAGGATAACGGGTAATTTATGTGACACATGGCACCTATAAGATGAAACATAGCGCATAAAATGGGATCCACTGAGCTTTAATTTATGATTTTTACCTTTTGAATCTAGTTTAAACTCACAAACATTAGCTCCTTAATGCTTTACTTTGACTTTGATTCCAATTTGATCCTGAATTAGACTAACATCAAACTTCACCATGACTCTAAAACCACTTTGTCATGTAGAAATTCCTTCTATGTATATTTTTAACATTGGAATTTTGAATGGGTTTGTCAAGCCTTTTGCATTGGGATATACGGTCAACATTCTCATCTTGCTAATTTTGAATCATCCTTGTCTTTTATTTACCTCCAATCACCTATTGGGAGCACAATTGGAGGTATTATCCCGAAGTTCAAAAATTGTGATAACAACTTGGTCTGACTATGGTCTGCAATCCCTAATGGAATGCAGGGGGTCTCCATATTATTTAGTGACCGATGCCCTATTTACCTGGTGGAATCCTGTCGATGATGTGCTACAAGTGCTTACTTTTCTCGATCAAGCCAATTGGAAGCTAGTTCGTCTACTCTGATCATATGAAAATGAACAAGTGTTCTCATGCTAGATCACACTTATTTTAACAAATCTACTTATGCGTTTGAAAACTTTGTCTTTGTTTCTTTCTAATTTTTTATCCCATCATTTTCAAAGGGTGCATCATAGATTCATGTACTTTGATCTGACCAACTGGCAGCGAGTTCGGCTACTCAACTCGTATGTAAATGAACACACATTGTTGTGTCAGATCACATTATTTTGAAACTCTTATCTATTCACTTGTATATGCATCTACTTGTGAATGGATGTTCTTCGAAATATTTTCCCGTCATAATTTCTTGTCAAAGAATGAAATACTGTTTATTGCATAATCGTTGATTGAAAGAAATTTCCAACACTTCGAATGAGAGCCAAAAAGGACTCCATATATGAAAGATGTGGCCGAAATCATGTACATCACTTGGCAAGTCCTACATTAAAAAATTTATTATTTTTTACAAAAATAATAATTCAAAAGCATATGTCTCAAAAAATGGTCTCGACTTTTACAGATGAGGTTCATAGGCACTTTCAAAGATCTTGAATGCTATGTATAATTTTTTCAACCTAAAAAGACATTTATAATTTTTATGCTTTTGAATCAATGTGGGTTCAATGCAAGGAACGTGATAAGTGTGATGCTCTACTCAAATTTGTTAAAACTTGGCACAAACATTCTAGGGGCAGGAACAAAATTGATGGGGTCAATGCACATTTTGAAGCATTGAACGGGAATAATGAATATATCAATGCTTGGGAACTTTCTTGCAAGTGAAGAGAGTCTTGTCATTATGGCATTCAAAAAAAATTCTTTTGCATTTAAAAATGCATGTTGTAAGTACACTTTCATCAGTTTTATTTAGAGTCGAGGCAATCCACAAAGAGAGAAAATGAAAACAATGAGTAAAAATCATATTTTATATCAACTTGGCCTTTTGACATGCCTAAAAAAGTTTTAATGGATTTGGATGGCATTTGAATGCATCATAATAAACTTGAAACTACTTTGAAAACTTGGAAATAGATTTAATAAGCTTGAACGGATTCTTTTAAATCACTGGTTTGTGCTCCAATGAACCACAATGTTGTTTATACAAGATATAGCAAAAATATAGACATTAAATTTTGTATGAATGAGCGATGCTTAGATGAGTCGAACAATTTCTACAGTCTTGGGTAGCATCTTACAAATAGGAACATCAACACTTTAATGATTAAAATGTATATTTGACAAGCTTGAGTGGTGTTTTAATAACACTCTGAGTGACATTTTATAGACCTCTAAATGGAATTTTGCAACTTAATAGTGTCCAGGAAATAACTGAGATGGTAATTTGATAGCTTGAGAATGGTGCTTTCCCTTCTTTTTATCTTATTCAAAACTCATATTTTATTCTAGAAACTTCAATGGTTATTGGTTGAGCTTAGTGTACACATGCAAAGTTAAATCAAACACATTAAAAATCCAAACAAACTTTAAATTCATACTCTAACAAAGCAATGCAATTTCGATTGAGTGAATGAGGAAATAAAATGAACCTTCACTTACCATACGGAGCTCCCTGTTGTGTGGATTTTCCTTGGAATTGAAAGTGGATGTGGTTACTCAATGAAATGTGTGTAAGTTAGACAACATGTCCCCATAATTGATTGATGATTTCTTGATGATGTTGAGGATGGTTTGGATGGCTTGATCTCATACTAGCGAAATATCCTTAGATTCATTCACTTGCTCACTCAATGAACAAAATGTCCTTATGCTCATGAAAATTGTTGGAAACGAGGGTGAGGAGTTCAATTTATATATTTTTAATAGGAGAAATGGATGGTTGGACTTGATTTGAGATGAGGGATATGATTGAGTCAACATCCTCATTCATTGAGGGAGGTTGGCTTATTGAATGAGGGGGGCTCGAGGATGTAAGGATTTGATTTTATGAGGAGTGGGCTTTATTAATCTTGTTTCTTGATTTGGGGATTTGACTAAAGATTGAATGATGTGATGATAAATGAGTGATGTGATATTTTTAGATTTTATTCATTTTGAATGTGCATGGATTTTATTATTAGGACTAATCGATTAACTAATGTGACTAATTAGTTGATTAATCTGGATTTGATTTTCATGGGATTGGGTTAGGTCATGATAAATGATTAGTTGATTAGGGGTGGTGGTGTGACATGGTTAGAGTGAATTGGATAGGGATGTGTTGACAACATGATAAGGGTTATGGAAAAATGGAATTATATTTGTGATGTTAGGGCGAATTAGCGATGACTAGGGATAATTAGTAGATGAATAGTGATGTCAAAATCAAGGTGTCAAAAGTTGGGTGTCAAAAATGGGGTGTCCAAATTGAAGTGTCTACACTTGGTGTCTTCCATTCTCTCTCCTAATATCCTGAAATTGACATTTTACATGTGCTTCGAACAACTATTTTGAAATGGCATTGAAAGCTTGAGATGACATTTTGCAGCTAATGTGTAAATTTTAATAACTTGAATGGCACCTTGCAAGATGAAATGGCAATTGTATGACATCTAAGATTCCTTGGATGGGACCTCATAGGACTGAAGATAGCATTGGATAACTTTATGGTGTTATTTGATGTTACTTTTATTTTTATTTACATTCAATTTTTATTCATGAAGTTTGATTGGTCATTGGATGAGTTGGTCATCTTTCACTCTCTCTCCTGACAACTTAAAGGGCACTTCAATCTATTCTTTGAACAACTATACACAAAATCTTATTTTATTCTCTCTATAAGATCAACTTGAAATCTTTCAACCATACATACTGCTTACATGATATTAGGTCATGATGTAGTTAGGTATAACAAGCTATCTATCATTGATCTATACATAGTTTGATTTGGATCAAGGGACTCATCATTTTTACTTAAATTGCACCCAATTATCATGGGAGTACTTACTAGTTTGTTGTCTTCCATCCCATACTTCTTGAGCATTTCTTTAGCATACTTGGTTTAAGATATAAATATCCCTTCATCAAGTTGTTCTATTTGTAGACCTAGGAATAAAGAAATTTATCCAAACATAGACATCTCAAACTCATTTTGAATTTGAGTAGCAAATTCTTTACAGATTCTATTGTTGTTACCACCAAAAATGATGTCATCTACATATACAACAATAATTAACATATTTTCACCTTCTAATTTGAAGTACAGATTATTGTCTACATATCCTTTATTAAATCCTTGCTATTATAGGTACTAGTCTAATCTTGAGTACCATGCTCTAGGTGACTGTTTTAGACCATACGTAGCTTTCTTTAGTCTGTACACATAATTTTCTTCCTCTGACAGTGAAAAACTTTCAGGTTTTTCTATGTAGACTTCCTCTTTTAGGTTCCCATTTAAGAAAGCAAACTTAACATCCATTTGATATACTTTGAATTTATTGTAAATAGAGAATGCTAGAAACATTCTTATATCTTACAATTTAGCAACTAGAGCAAATGTTTCCTCAAAATATATGCCTTCAACTTGTGCATATCCTTTGCACACAAATCTTGCCTTATTCTTTAAAACAATCCCATCCTCATTGAGATTTTTTCTAAATACCCACTTTGTACCTATTACATTATTGTTTTCAGGTCTTGGAACTAATTCCCAAGTTTTGTTCTTTTCAATTTGGCTCAGTTCTTCTTCCATGAATTTTAGCCAATTCTCATCCTTTCTAGCTTTAACATAGCTCTTAGGTTCAATTTCAGACATTAGAGCAAAATTTACATGTTCCTTGTTTATTGCAACTCTTCTCCTTATCTAAACTCATTCATTTTTAATTCACATGATCTACTCTGTAGGATGATCCTTTTGAACAAATATTGCAGGTGGATTTTCATTTATTTCCTCAACCTCTTCATTAGCTTCTTCTTCTTCAAAATATGATTCTTTAATACATATTTCTTTATCAATTTTAACATGTTTTAAGACTTCATCAACCATGACCTGGATACTCTCTACAATCTTCTATATCCTTTGCTGCCAAACACTCTATAGTAATTAGCAAAGGTAGGTTTTCCATACCATGGTTTATAGGGAGTTTTGTCACTGTTTACCCTTATTTGAACTCTATCCAAGATATATACTATTGTTTGGACTGTTTCTCTCCAATATCCATCAAGTAACTTAGCCTCTTTTAGCATTATTTTGGACATCTCCTTGAATGTCCCATTCTTTCTTTCAACAAATCTATTCTATTGTGGAGTCCTTGTTACAGAGCAATGCCTTTTGATTCCAAGCTTCTCACAATATTCTATGAATTTATTTGAGGTGAATTCTCCACCTTGATTAGATCTTAAGCATTTGATTTTTTGTCCAATCTCATTCTCTGCCATGGCCCTAAATATCTTGAATCTTTCAAATACTAGAGACTTATCCTTAAAAAAGGTTACCCATGTCATTCTTTAGTAATCATCTAAAAATAACATGAAGTATCTCTCTCTTTTACATCCTCTTGTTTTAGTAGGACCAAAAATATTAGTATGAACTAATTATAGAGGCTTTATAGTTTTATACTTCTTTATTTGAAATATGATCCTTGTCTGCTTACCTTGTTGACATTCCTTGTAAGTAGTGTCTACAGGTTTGGTTATCTTAGGCATGTGTCTAACACACTTAATTTAGGTCACCTTTACCAGGTTGTCAAAATTGACATGGCCCATTCTTATATGCCATAACCAAATCTCATCAATCTTTCCTATTAGGAAGATATTACCATTCATTTCACTAAGATTATAAATATTACTTTCAATTATTTTCCCTTCTACACCTAATCTTCTAGGTATCCTTATCTTATAGCATTTTGCATTAAATGTGACCTTATATCCATTGTTACACATTTGGCTAACACTTAGTAGATTGTGTTTCAATCCTTCAGCATAAAGGACATCATGTGTAGACAGTTTTCCATCTATGTTCAAGATTATTTTACCTCAGATATTTACTATAGTGTTGTCTCCCAAGTTGACACATCCTTACTTAAATTTTCTCAGTTTGATGAACTTACTCTTGTCACCTGTCATATGTTTTGAGCAATCTTTGTCTATTACACACAAATTTTGCTCCTTGGTATGGAGTGCAATTTGAGCAATAATATATTGATCTTTCACTTTCTACACATCCTTAGGTTTCTTATTTAGCCTAATTTTCCCTTTTTCAAAGACTTGTGAACCTTCATTCACACTGGCAGGCATGCATTTCTTCTTACTTTGTGTTTTTATTCTTACAAAGTTTGTTCTATATTGTTTAAATATGTGACCAAAATTATTGTAATTATAGCATATTACATTTGTAAATAACAAGGGAACAAATGAATTTATGCTTACAATTTTTTTCTCCTTTTAGGTACAACCCTACATTCAATAGCCCTATGACCAAATTGTTTACAAGTATAACAATAACCATAAAAAGGTGAGGAATACCTAGTCATAACATTTCTTTGTGTAGGATGATGAGCTCTTCTAAAATCTAGCTTATTCAAATATTTCACCCTTATGAAACCATTTGCATCAACTACCTTTGTCTTCTTTTTTTTCTTTAGGCTTATTTTCTACTTTCTTCTCATTAGTATTACTTGTGTCTATCTTCTTGAAAGCTTTCTCTTTCTTTGCTCCTGATTCTCCTTCCGATTTGAAGTTATCATATAGGCTAGCAAATTTACTTGTTATAGGACTTTTCCCTTTTTCATAACCTAGACTAGATCTTTCTTTTGATGGATTTTGAGAGTTGATTAACTCATAAAGAATTACTGAACCCCCTTTTAGCTTCAGACCTTTGTATAATCGTTCTTTAGCTTTCTCAAGTTCTTTTCTCAAAGATAATATTTCTTATTCTAAATTCATGCATTCATCAGATTTAGATTTTAGTTCAAGTTTGACTACATATTCTATTCTTTTAGCCTCTTCAACTTATGTCTTTAGGCTAATGACCATTTGATCATATTTTTCAAAGCTTTTGAACATTTTTTCAATATCCTTTTATCTAAACTTCTTTTTTGAGTTATTTTTTCTTAGATTATCAATTTCATCTAGAGCACATATGAGTTCACACTCTAGATCCACTTCTCTTTCCTCTTCTTAATCTAAGTCTTCAACTTCTTATTAATCCATAAAAGTTGATCCTAATGTCATGAATAGGACTTCCTTTTTCTCAACCATAAAAGCACAGTCATGGTCATCATCAGAACTATCACAATCATCTAATGAATCACTATCTTATTTTATGTACATAAATTTCTTGTTTATGAAGAAGTTATTATTCTTAGAATAGTGGGGTTTCATATTTTTACTATCCTCTTCTTGCTCAGAGTTATCCTTTTTATTATAAGGACATTTAACAGAAAAATGTTCTACCTTATCACAGTTAAAGCATTTAATGGGTAACTTACCTTTGTACTTTCAAGACCCTCTTATTCATCTTTTGACAAAGTTGGCTTCTTCTTCATTATTCTCCTTAGATCTAGATGTAGGTGCTTTTGACTTTACTAGTTTAGATGCTTTGAATGCAAATTCTCTCTTGAAGGTATCTATTTCTACCATTCTCATCTCATAGTCTATGAATGTTCCATACAACTCATCAACAATGATTTTATCCAAATCTCTTGCTTCCTCTATTATAATTTTTTTTGAGTCATACCTTGATGGCAAATATCTTAGAAACTTTTTGAAAATTACAAGATCTTTCATCTCTTTTCCAAGGCTTCTAATTACATTGACTATTTCATCTACGCTGAGGAGGCAATCTACAATTTTCTATTCTTCATTCATTTTAAGGATTTCAAAATTGCCTTTGAATGTTTGTAGCTTGATCTGATTTACCTTGTCATCACCTTCATAGATGCTCTTTAATTTGTTTTACATATATTAAGTATTTTAACAATGCATCACTTTGACAAACTGTGAATTAGACAATACAAAAAGGATAGCATTCTTTGCCTTAACATTTATCTCATACGCCTTCTTTGAAGCTTGATCAGTAGGAGTTATAGTTGGGGATGTATATCCATTTACAATAGACATTTGTACATCAAACCCAAATGAAGATAAATATACTTCCATTCTAATGAACTAAAATGCATAGTTTGATCCATCAAAGAGAGGTGCTTTGTTTGAGGTAGAGCTTTCTTGACTATCCATTTGTATTCTTTGTCCAAGATCTACCTGAGATGATTAAGCTTATTCTAAGGAACTAGGGTTTTGATACCAATTTTTGGAACACAACTATCTACTGAGAGGGGGGGGTGAACAAGTAGATTGACTAACTTAGTCCTTTTTGAAACTTTTAATGCAGACTAAAAATGTATGCAAAGATCACATACACATAGATATGCATAACACTAGATATACTGTGGAAAACCTGATATGGGAAAAACCACCATGAGAATAACTACTATAATATACTATTCTAATCTAGCCCCACAATTAACAACCTCACTAGTTATAATGTATAAGGGAACCAAGCCCAAGGAGACACTAATCCCCTAATTTAAGATCTCCTACTCTAAGGAAGCACTAACTCCCTAACTGAGCACCAACTCAGCTTATCTGATGGTACCCACTAATCAGATCTATATTCAAAATATGGAGCTACAACTCTAGATTATAATGTTGATTCATAAATGAATCCAGTTTCAATTCTTTATTACAAGTCTATTATGTAACTACTCAAACTCTGCTCTCTCTTCTCTTTCACTCTCCCCATCTATTTTTGTGTGTCCATATTTCTCTATTTGACACACATCAATATCTTACTCTCTGCCTTTCTCAATTTGACTCTATTTAGTAACAAAAACTTACTTTACTATACCCTAGATGACATATATAAGCATTGGATGTAGGTTTTTGCATTTTATCTATGTTCACACTTATTTGCTAACACATCACACTAATTCTAAACTCATTTCATATTTATTGAACAACAAGTTTCCTATGTTTTGAACTCATGCTCCACACCATGATTCTTGGTCTCATTACTATTTTTAATATTTATTGGGCTCTTATTTTGATGCACATGTCATATTACACAATTTTGATCAATTGCTACAATCTATTTCATAATTTATGTCATATTTAATGGCTTACCTATATGTTCTTCCACTTGACTATTATGATGAACAAACCTTTGAATACTGACCATTGATCTTAAGTGTCATGGCATGATCTGTGATCCTCATTCAATTTGGTCAACTTTAAAATGCATCTGTTATATTAATTTATGATAGGCTCACGCGCTCCATTGGATCCTTGTATGCTTTTGAGATTTAATGTTCCACTTTAAAATACATTCATTGGATCATTTGATCCAAGATCCCATGTGCCATTAGATCTTCAAAGTTGCATGAACTTTACCTCTGCTTGTCATTAGACATCAAGCTCTTAATCTCATCTCACTGATTCTTGAGTCTTTAAAATGAATACGCTCTATCGATCTCATCAAAATAGCTCAGTATTTAACTCACCTTTATGTCATTAAACATCAAGCACTTGATCCCATTGAGTTTACTCACTCTGTTGGATCTTCATTACATGATCACATGCTCATCATTCAATCTTTTAACAAACTCAAACTTTATCTATGAGAAGCTCTCATGAGTGTGACATTTGGCATCCTTGTGTTCCTTATGCACATTTCTATCAGTTCTTACTATTGTGACACTTGGCATCCTCACATTAATCATTGAATATTTGAATTTAAACTTCTTTGTAGATTTACCATATAAGCTCCATGATTGTGACACTTATCATTAGTGCATTTACTTGGAGGTGCCTTTGACAAATTTACTTTGCTATGATTCATTGGATCTTTAATGTATGATTAAGCACTAACCATTGATCGAGTTGGGATAAATCTTAATTCGAAGAATTAGGAATTATAAAGTCTTAGAACATTGTTTGAGATGGTAATTGCTAGGTCGAAGGGGCTAATTGCACAACAAATAGGAAGAATTAAGTTATGACTTAAGTAACTAGTTCTCATATATATCCAGTCAACATAAAAATAGAACATGCCTATGAATGCCATGGATTAAACCCTTAGGGTTAAACTAAGAAACCTTGTAATGTATGAGAGCAAAGATAAATCAATTATGAGCTTATTTCTTCTCAACTAAACTTATAGACCATATATTTAAGATTATCTTGAAAAATCCATAACATATCTTCTATTAATTTCTCTTAAAGTGGTCTAGAAATGGTCTCTATAAAAGCATGACAACTTTTCCCTGTGAAACTTTAAAACATGCTCTTCTCTCCATCAATTCTACCTAATCTTCTGACATCAATGACATCCATAATGCCGATTTTGACATAAATGAAAATCATATCACCAAAAATTATTTGCCTTCAAATTATATTTCATGAAAACATCCTTCAATGACAACACTCCATGAATGCCCCTTGTCACATCAACACACTTCCAAATAGGCACACTCTCTCAATGACATCAAACTCATGCAATATGCACCTTTGACATCAATGATAATACTCAATAGTACCCATGTGTATGAGTAGAAGAAAGGGTAAAAAGTGAAAGGGGAATGATATTTGAAGGGTAACAAGAGTAAATTTTCAACATGGCTAAACTAGGTGAGAATGAGCTTAAGAGGCAAAAAAATATGGATATTTGGAAAATATTGATGGTTGAAAAAGACCCTAGATAGAGGTGAGAGGATGAATATATAAGTTACATAAGGACCCACACAATATAGGGATGGCATGAGGGAGAATATTGTGTAGAGGATGTGCAATCCATTGATACAAAAATACATTCTACTGAATGGAGTGTACTCTAGAAGCTGAAGCTGAAGCATTCAAAACATAGGACATTCACGAAGAGACTATTTGAAGAATGAATATTTTAATATATACAAGAGGAATGGATATATTCCTAACATGCATGCTCAGGTACCTCATTCCATTTCAATAAAATAATATCAAGACACTAAAAAATTAGGTAACATAAGAGGATTTATCATGTGAACAAGAGAAAGGAACTCACCAGAGCAATTAGCCCCATATCCACCACTTGTCCTGGTGGATACCATTAAGTACAATATGCCACCCATAGGAGGGGATATGGGCCCCTAACTAAGTAATTCAACCCAAAGTGATGTAATAAGACATAGAGGACCATTGGTGACCCAATAAATGCTCCAAATGGTCAAAGGAACTATGGTGCAACCAATGGCAATAGCTAGTGTGGCCATAGCACTGTTTGGGGGAAGTAAAAGCTCAGGCATTCCTTCAGGTAGTGAATCAATGTTACAAGACATGTAGGCACCAATTATGCATGTGGATTCCCCTCAGATATAATATGGTATGACCCTAAACTTACTTGTGTATTAAGGGTTGATAATGTTGTAGAGCATGTTCATGAGTTTAAACTTATTTAGAATGAGAGGGGTGTCATTTTACCCAAATGAAATGCCATTTGGTTTTCCATCACTCTACCAAACTAACACATACTTGGTATACAAATCTAGACCCTACCAAGACCATCATGGAATATGATTTCCTTAAGGATGTGTTCTTTAGAGAATTTGACATCCCAAAATTTGAAGAGTAAAGCATCACCGCACTCAAAGATATCAAATAGGAATCAAGAGAGAACATTCACACATGATTATAGGTTTAAAACCCTAATATATAAACTTACATATGCACTTCACCTAGTATAACATGCCCAATGGTCTGTTGGATGCTTACTTGTGCCAATTTGAATCACCCTTTCTATGAGGACATTTGTTGAACCAAGAGAGGCACTAAAAGTGACATTAAGAGCTAAGGCGATTGGGATAGAAGACACAAGAGTCAACCCAATGATAAAGGTGTAATTTAAATTGATGGAGTCATAGTTACAACCACTATTGGCCAAACAAGCACATGAAACACATGTTGGATTGTGGTTCACCAACTACATGGTAGAGGGGCACAATTAGAATAATTTCCTTAGTTATAGGGTACTATGACACCCATTATTTACCTCTTATATAGTATGTGACTAATACCAAGGTGTCTATGTATTGTAAAATATGCTATGCCTCCACCCATAATATTAATGATTTTTGGGCATTTGATGAATTCCATGAGGTATGGAAGTGAAGCGCAAGACAAGCTATTCTAGGACTCTCAAGGTATGGGGCAAAAACCCTTCGATATGAAAACTATGGGAAGTATCATGGAGGTAGAGGCTATCTAGGAGGATGCAGTGGGGAAAATTTTCCAAAATGATCTTGTTACAAATGTGGGTCATTAGACCACTTTCACTACAACTATTAGTATAGGTTCCTGAAAAACCCATCAGAACACAGTAATTTGTGTTTACGTGTGAAGTAGGATATAGACTTAGAACACAGACACAAATACAAAACATGTTAAGTCTTGATTTAGTTTAAAATCATGTAATTATCCAAAGAGACATACACTAAATGGTACATAACATTTATTATCATTAAATTATTAAGCAGATTAAAAACAATAGAGCATAGATTGCACATAGAAAAACACAAAAAAATATGTTTGAGAAAACCATTACCATGTCTCTATATTAATATTTATCTTTTCATAACTCCTTTCCATTACAAATGATCACTATTTATAAAACTTTACATAGTACTATCACTTTGCATTCCATCCTTTTGGTTCAAGATTGAATGAGTCTTTTTGCATTCCACTAACTTTTTGAATACATACATAGGC
Organism: Torreya grandis; assembly: GCA_037957365.1. Taxonomy (NCBI): domain Eukaryota; kingdom Viridiplantae; phylum Streptophyta; class Pinopsida; order Cupressales; family Taxaceae; genus Torreya; species Torreya grandis. The sequence continues at coordinate 2,082,983 of JARHVA010002322.1, forward strand.
CAAATACATACAAAATGAAATACATTATACATATTGATATCCATCACACACTTGTCATGCACATAAACTATAAGTTTACAATTCTATTATACTAAAAACACTACCTTGGACTTAAATATCTATCTCATCTAGAGATAAAGTCACCGGAAGTGTGTCTTGTGATGGAAATGACAAAAATGACTATACCAAGTGTTATTCCCAAAATTTGTCACTCATTTTGGGACAACATATGAACTATTTTGGTTCAACAGACCAAAATCCTCTCTTCCCTTTTCAAAAATTGTTCTAAGCATTCAAATTCTCCATTTTTCAAGCTTTTCAAAAATCTACGAACTCTACAGGCTTGAATCTATGGACTCTGCAAGCTTGAATGTACGGACTCTGCAGGCTTGACTCTATAGACTCTGTAGGCTTGAAATTAGCAGGTTCAACAGGTTAAATGGCTTTAAGAGGTAAATTCTCTCAAAGGAGAAACTTTCCAGCACTTAGGCAATTTTAAGAGGGGTTCAATGGTTCAAAGGTTCAATAAGCAGATTGGTTCAACAGTTTAATGAGTGGTTGGTTCAACGTGGTCAATTGAATGAGTGAAACACAAGATTGAACCATTGAACCGTTGAACCAAATTTGGTTCAATCAGTTGGTTCAAAGGAGTGCCCCAAAGTTTGAAGGAATTCACTTGAAAGGAAAAAGCCCGAGAGCAGAAGCTACCAAGTCTCATCTGTAGGGACACATTATAATTTATTTCTAAAAATAACAAAACATGCCACGTGTCCCATTATAACTCAGCAGAGCGCGACAAGTGTTTGCATCCACATTTCAAGTTTCTTATAAGTTTCAAAGCTTTTTTCAATAAGCTTCTCTTAGAGTTCCATGGAGGGTGCCAAGTGGCAACTACAGAAGGTTTTAATATGTTTTTAAAATGTAGTGAAAGTTGCCACGTGTCCCTTGTAAAGCTTGGCAGAAGTTGCCAAGTGTCAACATCTGCAGTTTCTTCCTTTTGTTTCATTATTGAGTAAGGACTATGGTGGGCCCTGGGTGAGTTTCTAAAGTAAATGGAGCACACCAAGTTTCATCATTCGTGTGAATCCAAATGAGTCCCAAATGTTTCTATAGTGTTTCTAAAATTTGGCAGAAGCTACCAAGTGTCGTCTTCCACATGACTCTCAAAAGGTATCTAAAGCTTCTATAAGTTAAGCAGATGATGCCAAGTGTCCTTGCCTAATTTCACAGTGGGAAATTCCACTTGTCACTTGTTAGGATCAAACAAGAAAGCTGAAGGAATTGCTAAGGAGGATGACGGGCTTGTAGCCGTCAAATTCAGGACAACCAATTAGCTGTTAGCTTTTAAACGATGATGGACCCAAAGACGTCAAATTTGTGGCAATGAAATAGACGTTGATCTTTGCAGGCGTAATCACAGACTCGAGTGCATTCGAAGGCCTTAAGGCCAAGGCCAAAAGGAAAAACCATTGAGAAGAGAAACCGAAAGAGCCAGCCAAGCTAGGAATGTAGCGTGAGGGCTCAAATTGTAGTAGAAAGGGGGAGAGGCCAAAATATCTACACAATAGTTATTCTAGTAGGTGGAACATTCCACCAAGCAGGTATTTTGGCTCGCAAACATTGAAGGCACGACCTGTGTGTCTCCCTTGGAGTAAAGGCAAGGTGGATAATTTCACAGATATTAGGTGATAGACCAGGTGACTCAAGCCTGGGAGAAGACATTTGAGATGAATTGACATGCCACAGTTACAACAGCCACCCTATTCCAGCATGGCCCTCTTTGACAAAACTAAAAATGCATTGAATGCAGCATGGGCCATTCCATGGAATAAAGTGCCAAGCCTTTCTTGGCTACTATATATTGTATTCTCTTGTGTCATTTTAAGGGAGATCTTTTTGTTATTAGAAGCAAAACTCTGCCCAAATTGAAAGGTATTTACTGAGACTTTGAGCTCAGATTGTTAATCATATTTTGTTATATGAATGAGAAAGTAGGTTACTTTCAGACTTTGTGCTATCATAACTTGTGTTATTTAGGGGATTGTTCTTATGTTTGTTTCTTGAATGTGTTCTTGTCCATTTAATTAAATACGCATAATTATTGGAAGTAACCAGGAAGGTGTCCTAAAGCCGATTGTGGAGAGACTTTGTGTCGCCACAGTTGTCTTTAGTGTGTTTATTTTCTGTTTCTATGTAAAAGACCTTAGGATGACTTTGTGCCCTCATTTTCCTTCATATTTCACTCTATGGTAGTTGAGGGGGAGACTTGTGCTACACCTCATTCTGTTGGTTATTGTGCCCAGTTACCTCTTACTTTCTAGACTTGTTGTTTGCTACAGACCACTTCTGAAAGAAGAGAAGTGCCTTCAATGTTTTCACCAAGATTTCTCCTTTACTTTGTGAACATCATCTCTGAAAAAAGAGAGATGGATGGTGTGATCCTACCCCTAAGTGTTATTTTCTACATATTTATATAATATATAGCTCTGTATATTTATAGGAAACCTCTCCTTGATGAGAAGAGAGATTTATCCCCCTTTGATGTGGTAAACCTACACATTTGGCTGACCAATCTCCCTATGCTATGGTTGAATCAACCTATTTTTCCCATCAGTTATTTGGTGACAAAATATTCACCCAACAATTTTTGGTGACTCTACTGAGGAGTGATGTGCAGTCCCTACCCATTATCATTATAGCCTTACCATCTTCCTCCACCTCCACACCAACTAGGGAAGCATGCATAGTTGGAAGCCTCAAGTTTCAAATTGAAGCATTCCCTGTCCTTGTCTATTACCAGGAAAAGCATCCATTTTTGCTGTTAGTAGAGCTTTATCACTATATACCTATCAAGCATTTGTTATCCCTCCCTTTAGTAGTCAAACAATGGCAGTTCAAGGCCCCTGGGGTAACTCTTTTGGTCTACTAAATCTTACTCCACCTCTACATGAACTTCCACACAGTTCAAAGAAGAATTTTCCCAAATTCTTTGGTGATGGGAGAGTTCACCCTGATGAACACATTGTAACCTTCAGCAGAGCTTATGGTCTGATAGGCAGGAAATTTGAGGACGTGGCAGTTAGGCTATTTGTGGAAACATTGCAAGGCATTGCTACAAACTGGTTCTACCATTTACAGGCTCGATCAGTGACTGACTGGGACACTCTCAAAACTAAATTTGAAGCAAGGTTCAAGCCTAAAGAAGATGTGCATGCCCTGCTAGCTCAACTCACATAGATGAAGAAGGAACCTCATGAACCTATGAGGGACTTCATTACAAAGTTTGACAAGCTCAAGAATCAGATTCCTATCATTGCTCAGCCAACACCTAAGAACTTTAAGTGCTTCTTCATCAACTCACAGCTACCTAAAGTGAGTTTTTTACTAAGACATGCTGGCCACATAGACCTTACTGCTACTCAAGACTTAGCTACTGAGGTAGAAGATGACCTTATCTTAGCAAGAAAGATAAGGAGAGATCCAAATAGAGGTAAATCCTCTTCATCTTTTGAATACTCACCCACATCCACCACTGATCAAATGGTGCAAAAGCTGGCAAATGAATTGCTAGCCTTGAAAAAGCAAATGGCACAAGGTATGTCTTCTGCTCCTTCATACAGAGATGTATCAAGGAGGACATTCCCCAATCAGGCATACCAAGGCAATGCTACCAAGAATCAAGGGTAGCCAAATCATCTTCCTCCCCCATAGAGGAATTTCTTTCCAACCTGAGTTTGATCAAGAAAATGATGCTGATCTCTTCATAGAGGACCAAGAAGAATCAGCTAGCGACTCCAACATTGGTTTCCTGAATTATCAGGATGAACCTAGAAGTGAAGGTGAAGTAGTTGAGGGATCATACACTGTGTTCACCCAGTCCAAAAACTAGTCAGCCTAGCAAGCTGATAAAGAAAGAATAGAGGAGCGAGCTTAGCTTACAATTTCAATTGCTAAGTGGGAAACTTCTCTACCTTTCCAGCCAAAGGACCTAGTGATTGCTAAAAAAGTAAGTACCCCAAACATTTCTGCACCTTCTAATTCAACTTCATAGATTAGTCCTCCCCCCTAAAAACCAAAAGGATGAACTACCTTTCCTTATTCCCAGTCCATTTCAGTCATTTGACATAGTTAAACATGTCAAGAAATCCAAAATTCAAATGACTAAATTTGAATTCTTGCAAGCTAACCCTAAGCAGTTGGACAGGTTGGTTGAGTGTGTGAGGAATCAAGCCATCCTTGTAGGACAAGATGCTAAGAAGGTGACTCATGATCCCCCAAGGAACATGCCCATCCCAAACCATCTTGTCATTACTCCTCCTATTGCCCCTGGGAAAATAGAGCCTTTCTATGTTTCCCTATTGATAAATGGTCACAAGTTGAGCAACTGCATGATTGATTCTGGTGCATCTGACAACATCATGCCTACCAAAGTGGATGAATCCCTTGGTATTACAATAATCAAGACATTTAGGAGATGTTTCTCCATGGAGAACAAACAAGTGCCACTGCTGGGGTAAATCAAGGACACCTAATTTGCATTTGCAGCATTCCCAGATAGGAGAATCAAGATGATAGTCCTGGTGGCTAACATCCTAGCCTCATATGGAATTCTACTGGGATGAATTTTTTTCAAGGATGTGGGTGGAGAGTTAAGCATGGACCCATTTGAAGAAAGGATCCTGATCAAAGGTGTCATGCAGAGGTTGCTTCCTGAGAATGAGGCAAAATATGTTATCACTAAAACATCACTGCCTGAAGCTCAAATTCTGTTTGAGTCTTCAGGCAGGGGTAATTACTTCTTGACCATAGAGGGTGTTCATGTTTCTATAGATGAAAGTCCTATAGGTGACAATCTAATAATTGGTTTAGATAGAACAACAAAAGATAGGATAGAGCGCAGTGCAAATGTAGAAGAATCCTCCCCTCCAAACGAAGAAGAATCTAAGGTGTCTGATGCTGACAATCAAATCATGTGCTAGACTGAACTAGTAGAACAACAAGCTATGGTGGTGGACCATACTACTATGCACAAAATTTAGGAGGAGGAACTCTTCACCAAGAGAGCAAAGATCTATGGTTTTCATATTGAAGACCACGTCTTGCCATGGAGCAAGAAGAGAAAACCAAAAGGAGTGCACAGAAAATATGATTCCTGGTGGAGAGTTCCATTTGACCATCACCAATTCTAGGGACAAAATGGTTTCTTTCTAGTTTATCAGGATGGAATGTCATTTTCATTGTCTCATAATGGGTAGCATCTGAATCACTTCAATCCTTGAAGTATCAAATAAGATCACCTGTACATATGTATATTTGTATAGTCTTTATTTCTACTTTGTGTTGTGTGTTTTCATTTTTTGGAGCCTTTATTTTTGGGTAGCATGACTCCATATCCCAATGGCATACTTCAAGGCACTGGAGATTCTAGTTTCTACTCCCCTCAGCTATTCCAAGTTTTCAACTGAAGGAAGTTCCCCAATTGGAGCCAGCTGTTGTTCCCAAAATTTGTCACTCATTTTGGGACCACATATGAACTATTTTTGTTCAACAAACCAAAATCCTCTCTTTCCTTTTCAAAAATTGTTCTAAGAATTCAAATTCTCCATTTTTCAAGCTTTTCAAAAATCTACAAACTCTACAAGCTTGAATCTACGAACTCTACAGGCTTGAATCTATGGACTCTGCAGGCTTGAATCTATGGACTCTGCGGGCTTGAAATTAGCAGGTTCAATAGGTTAAATGGATTTAACAGGTAAATTCTCTCAAAGGAGCAAGTTTCCAGCACTTAGGCAATTTCAAGATGGGTTCAACAGTTTAAAGGTTCAATAAGCAGATTGGTTCAACGAGCGGTTGGGTCAACACAGTCAATTTAATGAGTGAAATACAAGATTGAACCATTGAACCAAAGTTGGTTCAATCGATCAGTTCAAAAGAGTGCCCCAAAGTCTAAAAGAATTTTCTTGAAAGGAAAAAGCCCAAGAGCAGAAGCTACCAAGTGTCATCTGTCAGGACACATTATAATTTGTTTCTAAAAATAGTAGAACATGCCACGTGTCCTGTTATAACTCAATGGAGTGCGACAAGTGTATGCATCCACGTTTCAAGTTTCTTATAAGTTTCAAAGCTTATTTCAATAAGTTTATCTCAGAGTTCTGTGGAGGGTAGCAAGTGGCAACTGTGGAAGGTTTTAATATGTTTTTTTAAATGTAACGAAAGTCACCACGTGTCCCTTGTAAAGCTTAACAGAAGTCGCCAAGTGTCAACATCTGCAGTTTCTCCCTTTTGTTTTGTTATTGAGTAAGGAATGTGGTGGGCCTCGTGTGAGTTGCTAAATTAAGTGGAGTGCACCAAGTGTCATCATCCGTGTGAATCCAAATGAGTCCCAAATGTTTCTATAGTGTTTCTAAAACTTGGTGAAAGCTGCCAAGTGTCATCTTCCACAAGACTCTCAAAAGGTATCTAAAGCTTCTATAAGTTAAGCGAATGATGCCAAGTGTCCTCGCCTATTTCAAAGTGGGAAATGCCACGTGTCACTTGTTAGGATCAAACAAGAAAGCTGAAGGAATTGCTAAGGAGGATGATGGGCTTGTAGCTATCAAATTCAGGACAACCAACTAGCCGTTAGCTTTTAAACGATAATGGACCCAAAGACGTCAAATTCATAGCAATGAAATAGCCATTGATCTTTGCAAGCTTAAGCATGGACCCAAATGCATTCAAAGGCCTTAAGGCCAAGGCCAAAAGGAAAAACCATCGAGAAGACCAGCTGAAAGAGCCAGCCAAGCTGGGAACGTAGCCCGAGGGCTCAAATTGTAGTAAAAAGGGGGAGAGGCTAAAATATCTACATAGTAGTTATTCCAGTAGGTGGAACAGTCCACCAAGTAGATATTTTAGCTTGCAAACATTGAAGGCATAACCTATGTGTCTCCCTTGGAATAAAGGCAAGGTGGACAGCTGCACAGATATTAGGTGACAGACCAGGTGACTCAGGCCTGGGAGAAGACATTTGAGATGAATTGACACACCACAGTTAAGGCAGTTGCCCTGTTCCAACATGGCCCTCTTTGACAAAATTAAAAATGCATTGAATGCAACATGGGCTGTTCCATGGAACAAAGTGCCAAGCCTTTCTTGACTACTATATATTGTATTCTCTTGTGTCATTTTAAGGGAGATCTTTTTGTTATCAGAAGTGAAACTCTACCCAAATTGAAAGGCATTTATAGAGACTTTGAGCTTAGATTGTTAATCATATTTTTTTATATGAATGAGAAAGTAGGTTACTTTCAAACTTTGTGCTATCATAATTTGTGTTATTTAGGGGATTGTTCTTATGTCTATTTCCTGAATGTGTTCTTGTCCATTTAATTAAATAAGCAAAATTAGTGGAAGTAACCAGGAAGGTGTCCTGAAGCCAACTGTGGAGAGACTTTGTGCTGCCACAATTGTCTTTAGTGTGTTTATTTTCTATTTTTGTGTAAAGGACCTTGGGATGACTTTATGCCCTCATTGTCCTTTGTATTTCACTCTTTGGTAGTTGAGGGGGAGACTTTGTGCTACACTCATTCTGCTAGTTATTGCACCTAGTTACCTGTTACTTTTCAAAAAGAATTCCTACTGTTTGTTGCAGACCACTTCTGAAAGAAGAGAAGTGCCTTCAGTGTTTTCACCAAGATTTCTCCTTTACTTTGTGAACATCATCTCTGAAAAAAGAGAGATGGATGGTGTGATCCTACCCTTGAGTCTTATTTTATGCATATTTATATAGTATATAGCTCTGTATATTTATAGGGAACCTCCCCTTGATGAGAGGAGAGATTTGCCCCCCTTTGATGTGGTAAACCTATACATTTGGTTGACCAATCTCCCTATGCTGTGGTTGAATCGACCTATGTTGCCCATCAGTTAGCTGGTGACAAAATATTCACCCAACACCAAGGAATAGTTCAAAAACATTACTTGAAGTAATCACTCAAGGTAGCATTTTTTATTTTCACTTATTTCACACTACTTACTTATCCTTGTAATTTTTCAACTAAGTAGTGTACCAATCTATCACCCTTTTGGGTTTTAAATAATTTGGCATATCTAGGTGGCTGTCATATATAGGTTTTCAACAAACTTGGCCCCATTCTTAATGCTTAAGGTCTTCCTTAATAGAAAAACTATTCAAAATTTCAAAATTAAAATGTTTACAATACCTAAAGAGAAGGTAGAGGCATAGGTTGTGTTGCTGAAATAGATGGAGACAGTGAAGATGATGCTATTGGAGTTACTGAAAAGTTGTAATTATAGAATTTAGTTTTGGTGGTGTTGGTTGCATTTGCTTGAATGACTGAGAAGTTGTGGCATCATTTTTTACTTTATATCTTGATATAGGTTGTTTTGTGGGATGAATTTGGGCTCCTACATGATCTCTCAATGGATATATCCAAATGGGACAAGTAATTCTTGAAAATTATGCAATAAATGAGAACTTCTTGCACTATACTGATCATGGTGTACAATAGGACTGAGAACCCTAAAATATTATGAATATCATTATATTATATTATGGTGAGGATTGATCTAGCATGTAACACTTTATATTATATTTATTATGCTAACTCCTCCAATTTATATGCATGCCTATACATCTGAATGCAAACAAATTTATTTTGAAACATCTCTTTCTCCATATTTGCATCTTATGCATGACATTATCTCTTGACTCAACCAATTGATTCAACAATGTTGGGAGATATAAACCGGAAGCACACAATTGATTACCAAACCAAGCAACTTAATATGCGAAAATTAACCAGATTCACCAAGTAACTAGAATTCAGAATAACACAAGATATGAGAGACAATACACAAATTGTATTAACACTTTATACAGAAAAGAATACAATAAAGAAGATGCCACTTCTTCTCCACCACCTTACAGAGGTTTCCCACACCTCAAGTGAATAGTAATTCTTCTCCCCAAAGCTCTCCCTCTCAGGTCCCAACACCCAACTCAAAATACAGAGTTGGTGTTCACCTCCTGTGCTCCACGCACACCACAAGTGCTACACGCACTCCACAAGCACTACACGTGCTCCACAAGTACTCAAGGTACTTCAAGTAGATCTCCCATGAACCTGCAATAACCTGCACTTCAACAGACCATACTTATGGAAGGAACTCCCTTGCCTTCCTCTCTGCTCAATCCGAGTACACACCTGTACTCCAAGTAGATCCTGCCTGATACTGCTCCCTGTTGTGTTGCTGTCTATATGATCCTGCACACCTGCAAATCAAACACGGTTCTGCTCACCTGTGAACCTTGACCTTACACACACATACACCTACAGATCAACGATCTTACTTACCATGTAGATCTCCTATATAGGCCATGCAACTGTGACCAAGATCCTACACACCTGAAGAATCCTACTGACTCTCCAAAACCAGCACCTACACCTGGTACTGTGGAACTAGGAGGAACACCCTTGCTCACCTCACACACAGAAGGAGAAAACTTTGCTCAACTCAAACTAGAACACTTTTCCAATACAACCATGAGTCTATTATATAGATCTCATCCAAACAATGATTAGACATCTAATTACAATAATTAGATCCGCAGCTCTCAGTCTAAAAATAGCTCTCTTCATGCAAACACATGGTTCGTTAGCTAACTGCCTGTAATAAGCGCAGTCCGAACCACACAGGCGACCGACGTTGGTCCCTGCCCGCCTGGGGGTCACCGACGTCGGCCGATATATGACCGACATCGGTTGCCTTCTTGTCCAATACTGCCGACGTTGGTTGGCCAGACCAAACGCCAGTCTCTGTGACACTTCTGCAACTCTCCTGCAACCTCCTCCATGTCTGCATCAGTGAAGCTTTTAGCTCCACAACCTAACAATCTCCCACTTGGAGATAAACAGCTGCACTGTACCTGTACCTATACTCCGTCTAATCTATTTCCTGGTTTGTATCCCTCTTCAAGATCAATCCTGAAGACAACCCACCACACAACCTGTGATGTACCTCCTGTCATCCGAGTACCCTGCCACATCCGAACCTACAAATACATGTAGTGAAGTCCTGACCCTGCATAGCATGAATCCCTGCTACCGGTCCCTCTCAAATACCTGAGAACCCACTTCCCCGAATTGGCTCCTAACTCTCTGACAGCTCCCACTGCATGGGAATACTCAGGTCTATACCAGACCTCATGTGATTTCGGACACTGTACTTGTCCAGCCCTTAGTGTGCTCCGGCTCTGCATCCTGAACCTCGCCAACACGTGATTCACATCAGCTCCCACTCGAGACAAAATCAACCTGTGATCTCCATGTCTCCCATGTCAAAGAATTTCGCTGCTCCAAACTCCTCCTGACATGCCACTGAACTAATCTTACCCTTAGCTCAGCGAAACCCTGTATGTACACCCCTGCTAGCTAGCATACTATCCACATACAGCAACAAAAAGATGTCATGACTCATCATCCTCCTGGTAAGACAAAACCATAGTAGTTACCTTGACATTGATTGAAGCCATGCTTCATCCTCCACCTATCAAAACCTGTACCACTGTCCTGCAGCTCCACAAGACCATATACCTGGTCTTCCGTCTCACGTATCCGTTCTCTCTATTCTTCTACTAAGGTATCCATTCATCTCTGTGCTTTCATACCTGCTGGCAACCCTACCAAAGCACACCTGTTTGGTTCTCCTCCAAGGAATCACATCCTCATCCATGCCGAGCTCACACCTGTTTCCTGGATCCTTCCTGCTCTATAATCAGCAACATGTATAAAGAAGAGGAACAACGAATTTGAGGGCCTACTTACATCTTTAGTCCTCCGTATGGGTGTTTGAGACTCCTTGACAGCGTGTTGTCCACCCAAAATCCATTACAGTGATCGACCTCGGTCACCCCACAGTCTGCATCTGACCGACATCGGTTCCCATGCGTCTGTCCCTGACTACCGACCCTGCGGTGTCCCTGCTGCCGATGTCGGTCCTCTGACCGACATCGGTCTTACATACTGCCGACGTCGGTCCCATGACCGACGTTGGTCTTACCCTGCCTGACATCGCCGGCTTCGGTCTGCACATGACCGACATCAGCACCTGTCTGTTCGACGCTGGTTCTTCCTGACCGACATCGGTACCTGTGTTCGCCTGTGAGTGATGAATTTTTACCCGCGAGCTTCTTTGAATCAAAACCCATGTCCAAACTGCCCTGCTCAGAAGTATCCAACACCATCCACTGGGTTCTGTCCACCATCTCCTCCATAAACACCAAGGCTTTCCAGTTCTTAAGCCTATCAAATATATCTATCTTCCGCTTAAGAACATGCATCTCCTCCCTGCTCATGTGACCAAGCCTACGAAGCCACGTCTCCGCAACAAAAGAAGAATCAGTAATATAAACAAGTAGATAAAGGGTACCTGTTTTCTTACCACCAGCTAATTCAAGTGCATCCGCTGTGAGAGTTCTTGTGCATCTCTCATCACCCAATCTTTCTGAAGAAATTAGCCATATCTCCAAACCTGGGACTTGCATGACCTTCATCAACACCTGTGTGTTGGCCGCCTGCAATTTCAGCTTCACTTCCCCTTTGCCAATTCTTTGGTAAGGCTCACCAGCTCCTCTACCTGGAACTGCATGGAAAGAGGCAACCGAATCTTTTATCCAAGATTCAACTTTATCCAAGAAACCTCCTAGAGCATCTTGTGCAACAACACCTGCTACATCTGCTTCTTCAGTTCCTTCATGCTGATCTGCTACCAACCAACAATAATCTTTTACCTGCTCTTTCTTTCCATAGGACCGTGAGTGACCATCTGTGCTTTTCAACTCTTCCATTCTTAGCTTACTTTGATCTGCTGTTGCTCTACTCCCACTCGATCAGAAACCCCTAAGAGTGCCCTGTAACCAAACACAAAACCTGCTTCCTGCAACCTTAGCTCTGATACCACTTGTTGGTGGTATCAAGCTATGAGCCAACAACCTTGCTGTGATACCACTTGTTGGGAGATATAAACCGGAAGCACACAATTGATTACCAAACCAAGCAACTTAATATGTGGAAATTAACCAAATTCACCAAGTAACTAGAATTCAGAATAACACAAGATATGAGAGACAATACACAAATTGTATTAACACTTTATATAGAAAAGAATACAATAAAGAAGATGCCACTTCTTCTCCACCACCTTACAGAGGTTTCCCACACCTCAAGTGAACAGTAATTATTCTCCCCAAAGCTCTCCCTCTCAGGTCCCAACACCCAACTCAAAATACAGAGTTGGTGTTCACCTCCTGTGCTCCACGCACACCACAAGTGCTACACGCACTCCACAAGCACTACACGTGCTCCACAAGTACTCAAGGTACTTCAAGTAGATCTCCCATGAACCTGCAATAACCTGCACTTCAACAGACCATACTTATGCAAGGAACTCCCTTGCCTTCCTCTCTGCTCTATCCGAGTACACACCTGTACTCCAAGTAGATCCTACCTGATACTGCTCCCTGTTGTGTTGCTGTCTATATGATCCTGCACACCTGCAAATCAAACACAGTTCTGCTCACCTGTGAACCTTGACCTTGCACACACATATACCTGCAGATCAACGATCTTACTTACCATGTAGATCTCCTATATAGGCCATGCAACTGTGACCAAGATCCTACACACCTGAAGAATCCTACTGACTCTCCAAAACCAGCACCTACACCTGGTACTGTGGAACTAGGAGGAACACCCTTGCTCACCTCACACACAGAAGGAGCAAACTTTGCTCAACTCAAACTAGAACACTTTTCCAATACAACCATGAGTCTATTATATAGATCTCATCCAAACAATGATTAGACATCTAATTACAATAATTAGATCCACAGCTCTCAGTCTAAAAATAGCTCTCTTCATGCAAACACATGGTTCGTTAGCTAACTGCCCGTAATAAGCACAGTCCGAACCACACAGGCGACCAACGTTGGTCCCTGCCCGCCTTGGGGTCACCGACGCCGGCCGATATATGACCGACGTCAGTTGCCTTCTTGTCTAATACTGCCGACGTCGGTTGGCCAGACCAAACGCCAGTCTCCGTGACACTTCTGCAACTCTCTTGCAACCTCCTCCATGTCTGCATCAGTGAAGCTTTTAGCTCCACAACCTAACAAACAAGACATCTAACTCATTAGATGTAGATGATTGATTCCCTATTAATATTTTAGATTTTTTGGCCTTAGTGAAATCTAGTTTAGACTCACTCCAATTTAGCATGCTTCTGGATATGTGTTGAGGTTGGAGCATAACTATGTCTAAGACTTTCTTGTACTATTTAAAGAGTTGAAAAATAATCTCTATTTATGCGTTTAAATTTTTACCTTGTGTATGAAGTTGGTGTATATTTTATGCAATGAGATAATATTTTTATCTAGGATAGGATAGATGTGACTTAATTTTCCTTAGACATGACTTGGTCATCCAATACTTGAGTGAAAAAGGTAGGGCAAGTGTCATCAATCACCTTCCTAGATTTGGTGAGGTGGAGGTGTAAGTCTGTGTTTTCCTCCCTCATCTATGATTCCTCTTATTCTAGTATAGAATCCTTCTATGTGATGGACTCCTAGAATGTAGTCACTCCATCAATTTTATTTGATAAGGGTAACTGAGAAACATCGAGCGATGATTCCTACACCATTATGGTGAGATCCAAAGTAGAAGATACAAATGTCGCATGTTCCTTCTTGATTTATGTCATTGAAAGTGAGAAGTTTATCCTTAGCACTAAGGGTGAAGGGACATCCCATAACCATTATCTAGATAATTATGGCATGTGCTGAGATGCCTCCTCTTGTGCACCTGTTTGAGTGGACCCTAAGCCTTATGATGTGGAATATGGTTGTTGGACCTCATGTATCACCACTTTCTTGGCTGGTTCTATTTCCTGCTTCACTATGAATTATTCATGCATTTTGCACTCTGATTCTACCTTTGATTTGATAATTACCTCTACCTGATCCTTGGGTTCATCCTCTTGGGCATGCTTATGTGTTTATTCCTCTTGCTTTTCCTTGCATTTTACCCTTTTGTATCCTTCTTTTACCTTTACTATTATGTCAGTCTTAACCTTTTGCTTTTGTGCTACTTGTGCTTCTTGATTTTCAACTATTTACTTGAAGCTTTTTCATCTTGATTCTTATTTTCTTCCTCTTTCTTCTTCCTTTGCTCCTCTTCCTCGGTAGCATTACATGCTACTTCTTCCTTCTTCTTCTTATTTTCCTCTTTATTTTTCTTTTTTCTAGCCTTCTTCACAACTACCTTTTCAACCTTATCCTATTCAAGTTGATCCTTAATAGCTTAATCTTGTGCTAGAATATCTTCTTGTATTGTTGGATACTTAGGTTATGGTTGTGCACTCTGTCATGTTTCCTACATAGGAGTTAAAGAATATGGAGATAAGAGTGACTATGAAATAGAGGAAGATGAGGTTGACTCAACCATAATGCGCCTACATGTTGGTGCCTTTTGTTTGGTTGGGTGGGCCAAAGTCTTATTCAACTACTTGTAATTCCAAATCATTTTTTGTGGTTACTACTCAACACTCGAGCCTCCTGCAACTTAACTTCCTCAACTAGCTATAGTTTGGTAAAGGAACCCATACACTATAATATTTGGTGACAGTTAGGGCATTGTATGGGTCCTTTAGTTATGTATCAATGGATGTTGTGGTCTCCCTTGTTATTATTGGCTTGTTTTTACCACTTAATATCCTATGCCTAGTGCTTTCTCAAAAATTGTACCCATCCTATGTGTGTGTTCTTATTCTTTGGACATTTTATTGAAAATTATTAATGTAAGAGGTGTGGGAATATCAACTGAAATGATTTGTACATTTTTGTGTACTTTAAATGTGCACATTTATTTCTAAAATAAAAACCTTTTTTCTTCTTCTTTTTCCTCATAGAATTCAATGCCTATGTCCTGAATCAGTGATTTATATAAATCATCCCTTATGACACCCAATTGAGTCAAATTATCTTCTATAGTGATCTTTGGGACATTCCTATTAGAAGTTTAGGGTTTGGTATTGCACATATTATTCTTTGATGGAGGTGGAAATGCTTTACACAAAGATGCCTTCCTCTTACCTAAATCATTTTATGATGGAAAAACTTATGTTTTAGGTAGTTCATGTGCCTTTGCTTATGATTATGGTGTTCATTATTGAGGCAATATTTATTGTGCCCCTAGAGGTATGGTTTGCAGTGGTGGTACTGAGTGAGCAGCTAGAGCTTTTTGTCATAGCACTTCCACCTACACATCCAACATATTGATGAATAATGATAAAGAAGTTATTAGTGTCTTCAGAAGCTCATGAAATTTGATTTGGATCCCATCATGATCTTAGTTAAAACAATGTGTTACCTCAAATATTGCATACCGTTTATAGGTATCTGAGGGTGTGAAAGGATGAGTTGTTTAATTTCCACCCACCATGTATTGAATCTACCTACTTGTTCATAATAATAGCCTATTTTGGTCTAAAGAATGTTCATGAATGTAATCATAAGATAGAAATATAAATTTGGATAGACTGGGCCATGTAGGGACTTCTATTGCATGAAGTAAAGAAGTAAAACTGAGAATTGATACTGAAAGTTATGTGATGTCCCACTAATGACCTTATTGATATTGGTGATGAGCTTAGAGATAAAATTTTATCCAATTGAAATCCTCATTTAGTTGGATCATTTGATATGTAATATTGATGACCCCTTTGGTAGCATGTCTTATACTTTTGGTGGTCTAGTAGAAGTAATTTATAATGTATTTGGAGAGAATGCACACTAAAACATTCTCTACATAAGCTATAGGGATCCCCCTAGATCCCTTATTGTATATATATTTAGTATCTAAGTGAATGGGAGAGGCCTTAGATTTATATTGTAGTAGAGATTTACTTCAAGTCAAAAGTCTTGTTTCTTGAGCCATGATCATTGTATTGATGAATATCATGACATCCTAAGATAGATGGATTGAACCTTCATTGCATTGACTGAGTAATGTCATCACAACTTCATCCAATTAATCATATGTAGGGAGATTGATGATTCATTCCATATTATATCCTTAAAGGGAGTTTTGGAGAGCTAGGGCTCCTATTTTTGGTGTTGTTATCTAAACTAGAATAGACAAATTGGCCTCTATTGTGTCAATGAAGTTAAATGATTCTAGAACATGGAATCTTATTTTTATGAGTGCATTTTCAATCCCAATTTATTATTTATGCACATATATGAAGGAAAAAAAAAATCTTTGAGTGATACATGGTTCATGTTGTAGTAGCATTCAAAAAAAATCTTAAGCTAAATTGGTGCTAACAAATAATCCACACATAATTGAATGAGTTAGGCATAAAATCATAGAAGAATCTTGTTTGCAAAAGTGTGTAATGTCATTGTGTTATTCATGCCCTTGTTTATATAGTTTTTTCCACTTGAATCCATCTAACATGTTTCTTTAAATGTGATGAGTTGTCCATTTGCCATTTTACTTGATGAATTAATTGTAATTGATTACTGCTGATTTGGCATTAGAAATTCAATTCCTCAAGACATTGGTTTAGCTAATGAAGATTATTGATGTGACACACTATCTTTTCCCTCATCCACTTTATTTTATTGGATATCCCCTGATTCTAACACTCGATCTACTTTTAGAAAGATGTAATCATTCGAGTGTGTCATCATAATAGATTTTTGAATGACCATTTATTTTCCTTCCTATATATTTTGGTTGTTAGCACTTTAGTCCCAGATTAATTGGTGATCCCCTTATTGAATTTGCATGACATTATTTATTTTTTAGTGAATTGATTTCCATGTCGTACTTTGTGACTTCAAATTTTTCAACTTGGTTCCAATGTCCTGAAATATAAATATCACACTATACAACTACACTACCAACCTAAAACCAAAATAACAAAAAAATATTAAACATAAATTCTAATCTAAATGGTGCTACTCAACACCCTCTCTGATTTTTCTATGAGATATTAGAAAGATTATTGATGGTAAGGCTTAAGCCTCCAACCATTTACATGCCTTCGGAGAATGGTTCCCTGAAGGTATTTTAACATAATTATTCCTTGTTATGAGATGTCATGAATGATATAATGTCATTTACATCATATGTGTATCTTTCTTAGAAATGCCCAAAATATTTTACCATTTAGTAATATTTCTTGTTATGAAAAAACTTATTTGGATCACAGATTATGATCAAGCCATAGTTTTTGACTTTGCTTGATGAATTCCTGTGTCTATTATGTTATTTGACTATTTTATTTCATTCTTATTAAATCCACTAGTCGTGCTTTTAGAGAGTCTTGATATCCTAGTTGTATGAACATTACAATTCATAAATTAGGGAATATGTACTCCATTGACATCACTGCTTCTAGTCCATAAATTAGTTTAAATGAATTGAAACATGTCACACACTTACAGTTTGTTATATACACTCATAGGATCAAAAAAATTCAATCCTCCAAATCATCCCTTTGCACATTGAATATTTTTATGATCATCTTTCCAATGACTTTGTTTGATGCTTCTGTCTACCCATCAGCTTGTAAATGATATGATGTGTTTTTATGGTGTGATATCTTAAACTCCTCCATCAGAGTTTTAATGGTTCTATTTAGTAAATGTGTTTATTTATCATTAACCAAATTCATAAAATATTTGAATCTAGTTATAATATTTTCATATATAAATTTGGCTACATCCTTATCCCTACAACTTAGTGTTGCATCAACTTACACCCATTTAGTGAAGTAGTCACCATCATAGTAATTATATACCTTTCATGACTACATTTATTGGGTTGATTGATTAGTGTTATAAAGTTGATTCTCCACTAGTCAAATGGATATTCAATGAGCATAGGGTTTAATGGTATTTCACCTCTTTGATTAGGCCTTCTCATCCTTTGGTAGAAGTCATAGTCTTTTTCTAATCAGTGTGCATCTTGAAATAAAAAAGGCCACCGTAGGCCAATTTGAAATATTTTTACAATTAATTGTCTTACAAAATGTCCATATGCGATTCCCTGATTTTCCTATTGAATAAGTTATGGTCACTTATGCTCCAAAGATACTCTACATAATACATCATCTTTGCCCATTTTGTACAAACAATAATTGATGATGTTGAATGGAATGGCTCTTGTGATCAGTTTCTTTTTATCTCTTTCCACATAGTGTGCAAGAAAAATGTTTTCTGAAATCATAGAGACTCAAAATAGATGGGCATCTAGTGGTTCATATTGGATCCCTTTAGGTTCCTCTCTATCATGTATTCGGCTCAGGTGGTCTAGTCCCACATTTTATCTCTCAAGATTCACATTGATTTTGAATTGAAATATATGAAACAACATTAACCATCGAGATATCCTCTCTCCTAACATGGTATTATTTACTAGATATCACAAAACCTGGTGATTAGTAAAAAATTCATATGGCATTGCCAGAAGGTAGTGTCTAAACTTATAAAGTGAGAATACCATTGCTAGAGTTTCATGTTTTGTAGTTGTGTAATTTTTATCTATAGTTAAGAGTTTGTGACTTGCAAAATGCATGGGATGTTTGAATCCTCCATCTCTTAATTGTGATAGAACAACTACTGGAATTAATGAGGCATCTACATGAACATGAAATGTTTTTCTCTAGTTGAGAAAAACTAAAATGGGAGTTGTTACCAATCTCTATTTTAAATCCAAAAATGATGTTTGACACTCATTAGTTCTTTCAAACATGGTAAATTTACATAACAAATTTTACATGCAAGTAGATCTAACTACATAGCATTTTTAAAATTTATTATAGTATCTTGTATTCCCCAAGAATGATCACACATCAGTAGATCTTGTAGGAGGTGGCATGCCCAAAATAACTATGATTTTGGCTTGGTCAACCAAAATTCCATCGTTGCATATTAGATGACTCAATAGGACACCAAAAGGTGTAAAGAATAATCACTTATTCAGGTTCAATGCAATACATAGAGTTAGGTAACATTCCAACATCAACTATAACTTGGATAGATGCTCCTTGAACAAATAAAAAATATCCCAATTATCTAAATATACTTCTAGAAAATCATGGATGAAGTCTTTAAATGCAATGATCACAACCTCAGAGAATACAACATGAGAATTTTCAATCCAAAAGGCATTACCTTGTATACAAAATATCCCCATTATGTTGAAAATGTATTTTTAGCTTGATATTCTACTATGATTGGTATCTGATCGTAGCCACTAAACCCATTTATAAAAGAATACACTTTATATCCCATGATTGACTCTAATACTTCATCTATTAAAGGAATTGAGACTGAATCATCTATACATGTATCATTTAGTGCACGATAATCCCTACATACTCTAATTTATTCCTTATTCTTAGGCTATACCACCATTGGGATAACCTAGTATACTTTTTTGACTGAATAGATAATGCATGCTTTCTACATTTGATTCAGTTCCACCTTTACCTTCAATTTCATGTTGGGGTTTAGCCTATATGGACATTTTTCACATGTTGTGCACACTCATTTAGTTATAAATGCATCTCACCTAAGTAAGGGTATACCCCTTTTATTTTTGTGAATTTTGTTGGAAATACATCCTAGTAATCTTATAGAAGTCATAGTCCTTTTGAAATCTCATATTGCATCCAAGAGTCACGTAAAGTCACAAGATTTGGCATAGACTCTGTCCCAATATTTCATACCAATTTTTTTAAAGGATTTTGGTATATTTTATTGGAATCCCTTAGAATTGAATCCTACAATGTTATTTATCCCTTTTTCTCCTAACTATTTAGATTTCATAGTTGGAGATTATCAGTTTGGTCTATTGTTTTGGCTTTAGGCTCCTCCACTTCTCATTCTGGTTTAAAAAATCCCTTCAAATCAAAGTCCTCATCATTATCATTAGACTATGTGTTCCTCTTCATGAATGATTTGATTGGAAGTTTTACCATAAACTATTATTTTTGTTTATTCTACTTATAGTTTTTCAAAGCTGCATTCAAGTCTTTAGCCACTTCCTCCTACAAAGTGCAATCTTGTATACTAATGAGATCCTCTGCTTGATCATGACATGAGAATATATTTAGTTTCTATAGGGCTTGGTGTAGCAAAGGGTTCTCATCTTCAAGGACAAATATTTGAATAAAGTCCTATTGGACCTACGTCCAATTCTAAGTCTCCCATCTATGATCTTGATGTATGTATCATGTTTTTGGAAGTACTGCTAGTGTATACTTGAATATATGTACCCAATATTTAGGTTATAGACCCTGCGTAGACTATACATATACACATCTATGGATTTAATTTTTTTGAAAATACCTGTATTGAAAAAAAACCATAGTTCCCTAATGATAAGTGGTATTTAGAATTGAGCTTGTAATAATTCTCAAACTTCATGCCATTATAACTGGTTTGTTTTGTGAACTACCCATCGAGTCACAATAGTTCCCTTTAGTGCAACCACTCTCTAGTCTATATTAGGAACATGATGTTCCAGTCTAAAGATTAATTGATCCAAGTTTTCAGTTGTATATTGAATTAGTTGGTATTCTATTGAAAAAACCATTTTCATCAGATGCACCTCATGATCTCTTCTTACCCGGTTCAACATGTGAGTATTTGAATCACCACTAATTGAAGATGTAGTTTCCAAAGATAAAAGACAATATTTTATTATATTCGTATAGTCCATATCTATCAAACCTACTATGTGTATAAGAAATACTCTTTAAACCTTATTGGTGATTGCATAGATGGTGACTTATATCTTTCCATTTAAAACTATAGAACTCATGCCTTTGTTATCACAGGTCTAGAAGAGATTTGTTAAATTTTTTATATCTACTATTAAGGCTCCATTTTTGGATGTAAAAAGTGATACTCTATAGCTTACAATGTGTTATGATTAGATTCTATGACCACTTTGAACCAAATATTATCTCCATAAGCAAAGGGTGAATCCATCTCTTTAGATATGATGTATACTTTTCTATCAATTTTACTAAGGGATATAATGATAATTTTATCCCCTTGGTGTGCCTCTAATTGATTATGAAAAATATTAATGGTCATCTAACCATCATAAGTCTACTTCTTAACAACTAATGTATAGTAGTGAATTTCAACAACCTTCATGTCAATTAATTCAAAATATTATCATAGGCTTAGGTCAACAAATTTAATTCCAGATCCTTCAGTTGACAAATAGGTTATACACTCCCATATTCCATGAGACTTGGTGTTACTCTACTATAACTAAAAGCTAGTTGTTTAATAGTTTCCCATGTGGATCGAGGGATTATTGACTATGCTTCTAAAATTAAACATGATGTTTAATACTTCATATAATGCCAATTTTACATCCATATGGGAGTCTAAATCCCAAGAATTCTTAGTCTTGACATACCATATTACCTTGTCAGTGCACTACTGACCTCTCTAGTGCAATCCAACAGGTTATGTAGAAGATTTGTAATATTCTATGAAATGTAATCATTTTTTAGAGTACTTATAAGTTTTATAAGATCAGCCAAGGAAATAACTACTCCCTCATGTCTCATGACGTGCATAATTTATCCATACATATATGCATCAATGGATGTGGTACCACCCTTTGACACAACCTATTATCGAATGTTCTACAGAACCTGAGATAATTGATGCATCAAACCCCTTTATGTTACAAGGTTAGGGTATTTATCCTACTGGACCTTTCTAATTATCAGATCCTATAACTTTTATAAGGGAGGAAATTATTGTTCTGCATGTTGATGTCATGTGACTACTTGTAGAAATGCATGATATTTTGTTTGAGAATTTATTAAGTTCACATTTGGCACAGGCTTCTCTTTTCTCTATTTTCTAATTCTAGACAATATTCAGTTCGATATTGTCCCATAATTCTATAATAAACATAATACATCTTCCTCTAAAGATTAGTTTGATAATTTCATGTGAATTGGTTGTATTCTCCACACATGTAGAAAATAATCAGTTGATGACCATGACATTCATATTATCTATGATTGTCTCCTTGATATCCACCTTAGTATCCTCCTATGTATCTACCTTGTATTTACAGAAAACCCTAACCTAATTATTATTGTCCCTCATATCCTCCTTGCATTTGAGGGGAAACCCAAACTTGTTTTTTTTTGCCTTCATATGCCGCATACATTCCTTAGGGATAAGATGGAGCCCATCTTGATTATTATTTTTCAGGAAATGTAGGGTTAGATCACTATTATTATTGATAATATGGAGAAGTCCATCTTGCCTAGTATTAGGGACACTATGGTGTCTAACCTGTAAGGGCCTATGGTTCATATTGAGGTGAGGTTGGCACCCATCCAATAATATTCTATGTTGTAGAGGTCATGTCTAAATATATGTTTGAGATCCTTGACTTTGTATAGGGAATCTATTATGATGCTACTGCAAAGACATTCTTGATGATGTCTTCCTTTAATTCTTGGAGTGCTAAAAAATTCTTATCATCATGATTATTCAAATTTTATAAATTATAGTATAAATTCTAAAGTTGTTGAATGTTCTATTGTAATAAATGATATTTCATAGTCACATGCCCTATCACATGATATATTTCACAAAATTATTTATTAAATTTTAGGTAGTCATTTCTATAGTGCCCCTCTTTTCCACACTCCATTCACCATAGGCCAAACTTGTGCCTATTAATTTCATGTATCTCCCCATCTTTCACAACACAACATCTATTTTTGCATAATTTTTTATAGTACGTTATAAGCTATCTCCATAATTCTCTATTTGCTCTACATAGAGCATATCAAACCAAACATCTACCTTGTTATTGAACTGGGTCTAAATAATGCAAAACCTAATATGAAGTTGTATGCCTTATAAAAACCATGTAAACTTATTGGTATCCTAAAATAGAAACCCTAACCTGTTCATTAAATCATAAAATCTATGATCATAATCCCACACTAACTCATCTTATTTTTTTCAAATCTCTTTTAACTCTTGGATTGTATGACTCACACATTTTTTTACTTTAAACTACTCTATAAACTAGTCTTTGACATCCTGAAAGATTAGTTTATCAACATCTCTTTTGTATATGAACTCTAGAGCTCTTCTTATTAAATCTCCTATGAACTCATAATTCACATCATCTATGGTTTTATTTTTAGCCTACCATTTCATTTAATAGGTTATAAGATACTACTTGAGACCAATAGATCCCTTATATGGTGTAAAAGTGACAAAAAATCCTACATTGAAAGTCATGCCTCCTATGTTCACACATGAAACTAGTGGTAGTGGTGAACTAGACTTTGGTAATGTCTTATGATTTTATATGACTTGAAATCCAACTTCAATCAGTTTCTTCCTATCCAACACTTTCTTGGTGTTTTCACTATACTTTCAAAATTTATTTGTAAAAGAGTTAAACCACATACTATCTTTGCTAACTTCTACACTTTTTCTTCTTTCTATTGACAATATAGCCACATGGGATGTGTACTCTTGAAATTAATTATCTATGACTATGACCTTTACTTCATTTAAACTTGAACCTACTTTAATCCTACAAATTAACATAACTTATTTAAAAGACTATTTCTTCTATTATCCAAAAAAATATCATCCCTTTTAGTTGCAATCTAAAAATACCTTCTAACCAATATATTCTCTCTTCTCTCTTTCTAATTTCTTCCATCTCTTCAACATCCCTTTTCCAATCTCTATCTATCTCTGTGCTCTCATCTATGCATTCTCTTCTCTTGGGCCCTCTCAATTACTCATCCTCATCCTTTCCAAATTTTTTGTCTCTCACATGAGCTTCCATTACTTTTTTATCCTCTAAAATTTATACTCTACTCCTACTTATAACTACATTAGGATTAAACTATTTATTCCATCTTCTTTGTTGTCATCGGTCTCACTATACTCTAATAATTCACTTTTCAACCTACTTCTCTAGATATCCCATCTTCTAGGTATATCTTTGAGCTTCCTTTCTCGGTTCCTCACCATTCACTTTATTATTTCACATATCCCAATAACACCCAAAATGAATACTCCATTTTGGTAAAAGTAGGCATCATGGCCTTTTCTAAAGCCAACATTTTAATGAGAGTAGGTAGTCACTGTATAAACTTGCCTCTAATGCCCCTTACAAATAAATCCTACACAATATTGAATGCAATGTAATCCTATACAATAATTTCAATGATGTATCCATCTATGGTAGTTTTTATCCAATGATATATTGCATGAGTTTAATAAATATCTAACTTTCATAGGTTTTCTAGTATTTATTCTATCCAAACTAAAAATTATGTGTCTCAGCTAAAAACAATAGTATTCAAGTCTTGATAACCATGTGGCTAGTAGTCAAAGAAAATTACACCAAAATATTTCATATATTTCCCCATATATATGTTCCTGAATAACTTATTTCACAGATCTTTCTATCTTTTTTACTTATATTTCTACAAAATTATGAATTCTTTCATCAAGCCATCATTCAAGGTTTCATTATCCAAGTTACCATCTCAACATGTTTTAACATTCCACACTCACCACACCATTGTTAGTAAAGGTTCTTGGAAATCCCATCAGAACAAGCCAATGTGTGTTTATGTGTGAAGTATGATACATACTTAGAATGCATACATAGATACATAACATGTCAAGTCTTGAATCAGTTTAGAATTATGTAATTATCCAACGAGACAAAGACTAAATGGTATAAAACATTCATTATTATTAAATGATTAAGTAGATTCAAACAAAATAAAGTATAGACTGAGCACATAGTAAGTAAAAAAGACATTTAGATAAACCATTATCAAATCTATATATTTTTGAAACTCTTTTCCATTACAAATGATCCCTATTTATAGAAATTTACAATGCATTATCACTTCACATTTCATCCTTTCGATTCAAAGATCAAATGAGTTTTTTTACAATCCATATATTTTTGGAATACATATATAGCCCGAATACATACAAAATGAAATACAATACAGAGTCTAATATCCATTTAACACTTGTCATGCATCTCACTATATGATTTTATAATTATATTCTAATAACAAGAATGATTGTCCTAAGTATCTCACTTATGCATATTATCATGGTGCATACAAGGTTTAGGAATGCTAATACTTATATGTGAATATCATGCAGAAGGGAAAACTCAAGAAAGGTAATGGGATGATATAACATGTGCACAAGAGGAGGGTACATAATAAAAATAAGAATATTGGAGCTAAGGTCCATACAATGATGCATAATGGTGTGGCTATGTAGTCAACAATGAATCCAAAAGAAGTGGCCAGGCCCAGATGCTAGCCTAAAGAATGATGTGCCAAAGTAACATGCCCAAAGCCTAATTTTATGACCTTCCATGATGGATTAAAATAGGCTAAGGTGTTGATCAGGGCCTTGAATGTAATCCAAAGACTATAGGGATAACTCTAACTTTCTTGAGAGATGGAAGAGAAAACTCAAAGAGAACGTCAGGCCCATGAAGAGTAAATTAGTGAGACTGTTGACCTATTAGCTCTTTTATGGTGTAAGTGAATGATTCCCATGATCAATAATCTATTAGAAGAATGTGATAATGCATATCTCTATGATTTTATGGTACCATATGTGGCATGTATATGGGAGGTAGAACTTTTCCAAAACATAGGCTATGATCAAGAGCTATTTATAGATGTAGACATAACCAAATGGTTGGTCTATGAGATTCTAATGGATATTGGAACTAAGGAGTGTTAGATTAATCCAAGATATATGAACATCATAAATTACACAAAAACCTTAGGATAGGTGAGAGCAAGAATGTAGAGAAAAAGTGAGCTTCATTAATGTTCATTAGGTATTCATTAGTCAAAAAGTATAAATGAGGTACATTATATAGTGAGATATTAATTCACCATAAAGGTAACAAATCAAATCTTAATTAAAAAACACATTAAGTGTGTATTTACCTAATGACATTAATAAACCTAAGTAAGTTGACTAATATCATATAGGTAAAACCAAAAGTGGGGAAAATCCTACACTCTTACCCCCTAAAGTGTAGCTTAGGTGGGTAGAAGAATTAGGTCCTAACAACAAATCCTGATTAGGTACCCAAGCTCAATGCAACTCCCATAAAGCAGAGAAAAGGGAAAAATCCATAAGATAAAATTCATTTCCAAAATAGATTAAAGATAAGGGAGATTTAATTTCCCATTAGAGTTTACATCTACTTGAAGCCATCTAATATATTGCAATGGAGTTCTTGGAGGTGACTATGGATCAAAAGTAGATGCAGTGAAGAGTGGATCATCTTGGAATAGTGAATGAGTTTATGAAGAGTCTGATGGATCTTTAATAAAGGTGTGATTCCTATCCAAGTAACTATTATCCTCATGCAAGGTAGGAGGTCTGACTACTCTAAGCAATGATGGTGAAATTGAAGTAGAGGTAATAATGGACTGTTGAATGCCTTGAAACTATGGTATAGATTTCTTGATGTCTGATGTGTCCTGGACCAATATACTTGTTCCCTATAATGTTTAAAGTAGACTAGGGGTAGGTTGATTATGAAATAACTCATAAACATTTAGAAGGTGACAAGGAGATGGTGGAGGTGTCTCCCTATCACTATTGTAGTCATTTTTATTAGAAGAAGAGTGATAAATATCAATGGTATTCTCAGGCTTAGAAATATCATTAGGTTTAAGTGAGTCAAAAGAAGAAGAATTTGAAATAAAATCAAGAGAAAAGTTTGAGAATTTATATATCCAAGTCTGATGATCGACCATTCCTAATTTTAATATAGTGTCACCATGTATCTCTCTAACATACATTAAATCTAGAGTGAATTCAAATTACATGCCCGAACTAAGGTGAGCGATCTAGTAAACTGTTAGGAGATTAGTTGAAAGTGAGAGAACACTTAAAACATTATTTAATGTTCCACCACTCACTTCAACATACCCTCTCTCAAGAAACCTTTTAGAAGTGTCATCACCATACTATATAGAGGACATGTCACTTGGTTCCAAGGAACTAAACTCTATCTATGAAGAGGCCATGTGATGTGAAACACCAGAGTCAATGACCTATGTAGGATTATGAGATATAATAACAACTAGGGAATTGACCTTTGCTTTCCACTTACTATTATATTTTTCATTTTATTTACCATGGTCATTTTCTTTATAGGATTCATGGGTTGATGAATTTTGAATGGTAGAATCATGGACAACAATATTGTGCTTATCGAGGAGCTTAGTCAGTTGATCAATCTAATTTTTTAAGCATTTTTTCATCATGATTTCCTGAGTAAAACCCAATTTTGATCTAATATTTATTAGGCTTAGAACTAGAATAATAAGTCTCATGGTTGGATTTATAGGTAGGAGGGTTGGCATCCATCTCTTGATACTTTTTTTTCTATTTCTTCTCTCTCTAGTTTGAAGCCTTCTCTTTATTAGCAAAGAGTGCATCATATTTTGAGGACTTTAATGTGACAATATGTATCAAATTATCTTTCTCTTGAATCAAGTCAATAATAAAGGTATCTAAAGAAGGCATATTCTATTTGGATCCAAGATCACTTTTTTTGGCATGGAAAGTGGACTTACTCTGGAACCAGTTTGGAGAGTATTGATAGAACAAGTTGTTCATCTTTCTTTTTAATTACACATTATTTAAAATGTAAAATTAGAAGTCTAAACTTGGTGAAGAAGTCCTAAAGGGTGTCAAAGTCATCTAGGCTTAGACTAATGAGCTCATTCTCTATCTCATGGCCTCTCATCATGTCTTGTTTCCCCAAGAGCATGCCCAAAATAGACCACACTTGAGTAGGTCTTTTGGAAGATTCTATGTGAAAGAGTAGACTAAGAGATATGGAAAGACACATTAGTCCAAAAACTTTATCACAATGGTTGAACCATTTGATTTTCACTTTTACTACTGTAGGCTCAATTTTAGTACCCATTATAATTTGATGGTAACTCATGGACTGCAAAATGATTTCCATTCATGCTAATTAAATAGTGTGAGTGGACTTATAGGACTTGAATCCATAATCCAAAAAATAAATTTTTACATATAGGAAAGAATAAATTTAGAAAAGAATAATACAAAACACCACACAATACCCCATTATAACTATCTGATTGAACCTTCCTTAAGTTTTAAATATAAGCACACTCGTATAGACATATAACATAATCAAGAATGCATATTGAATAATATATGCATTAGTATGAAATAACTAGAGGATATCAAAATTAGATGATAATGCATCCAAGAGTGTACAATAGTTGGTTAGAATAAAACCCAAAAATATAACCAATGCATAGAGTATGAAAAAATAAGCTCTTTTTAAGAAGATGACACTCAAATCTGAGTTATCATCAAAAGTTATAGCTATTTGAAAATTTTATATCGCATGAAAAATTTGGGTGTGAATGGGTGGAAAAATATTTTTGATCAACTTCCTCAAAAAAACTTGAGGCCCTTTGGAGTAAAAGATTTAAAATTTTTGGAAAGCAATTTTTTCAAAAAATAACTTATGCCTCCATGAAGTAAGAGTTAAGTACTTTTGGGTTCGAAGTGACCATGGAATTAATTTATATATGACCAAGAGATAAGGTCTAAGTTGGGTGATTACCTCATATGAGCACACCATAAGATTAGGGGGCTAAGGCTTCTGGGTATCCTTCCTATAGATGACATAGTTTGATATGCCTATCAACAAAAATAAGGAACCTAGAAGGGGTGCATGCATAAGGGGTGAAACCTGATGATGATGCTTATATGTTGGTCAAAACCTAAAGGGTGTGAAAGTAGGGGTTATGAGACTTGATATAGGTGTTGATAAATGTATTGAAACTTGATGAATGTATAGACAAGGGGTCAGAACCTGATGTACATACAAACAAAGGGTCTAGTACAAACAAAGGGTCTAGAACATAATGAAAGTATTGACATTGACATTAGAACCCATAGGTAATGCACATAGGAGGATCAAAATCCATGATGTTCTTGAACAAGGGTGAAAACCTTTTGATTTTTGGGTTTAGATAAGCCATAAAATTTGGAAAATTCTTAGATTTGCAATTTTGGTGTAGCCTTCACAAAATATATCAAGAACCCATTTGAGAACTCAAAAAACCCCAAAAAACCTAGAAATATGTTTCTGATTTAAGACACATGTGATAAGTGTATGATTTTGTATTTTATATAAATTTTGTATGTATTTAGCATTATAACTTTAATCGGGTAATATAAGAATGCAAAAAGTCTTTCCTTTAATATCTTGAAAGGTTGGAATGTGAAGAGACAATAGGTTTGTAAAAGACTATATATAACACTTTAATGTAATATAATATAATTTGATGTGTTGATAAATATTAATATAATCATTTTTTTATGGTTTTCATTATCTTATTTGATGTATGGTTTATGCATAGTGAGTACTCTGTTTTACATTAATCTCTTATCTGATGTGATACTAGTTATGGTTCAACTTCTATGTATATCTGTTTCATCTTTCTCTTCAATCTATTATTATACATTGTACATAAATTATAACATTACATCTCTTTTATTCATGTTGGTATTCTCCACTGCACAAGCTATCCCTATAATTAGCATGTTCTAGAGTATTTCAAAGAACCTCTACTAATAATGGTGTGAAAAGTGTGGAACCTATTTGGATAAAATATGCTTAGATGGTTTCCAGGGTAGAGAGACATATAAAGATGGATATATGAGAGAATCATGAAATTTATAGAGGAAGAAGAACAAAGAGTTGGAAAAATTATAGAGGAGATTATCCAAGAGCACCTATGAAATTTTTTAGTGTGAATTGCTTGGATTGTTAGCTATATGGCTAACCAGATTAGAATACTATTGATTTAGTCTAAGAAGAATAAAATTTATAGTCTATACTAAGGAAAAACTATAAAAATTGCACAACCTAGATATCTATTGGTCCCAAGCAGTGGACTACTGGATGGCGACTATGATCAACGATTATATCACATAGTTTGCATTACAAAGATATGTAGGTTTTGAGACTATACAAGATTGATTTATCTAAGGAATTAGAGGGAAATTTTTATAGTGCCTACCTTTATTGATTAAGTGTTGGTTTTGGAAAAGGCCACGGTGCCTACTCTAACCAACATGGAGTAGTCACTTTTAGGCACCATGGGGATACATGCAAAAGAAATTAGATGTCAAAGAGCTAAGTAAAATGAACTTGAACCTAATCCCATAAAATGGAAGATGAAAAGACTCAGAGCGAGATCAAAAAATTTGGGACTCAAAAGGGAACTACAATAATAAATAAGGTGGAATAAGACAAATGACCTTGAAGTAATTGTGAGTAGGACTAAGAGTAGAAAATAAATTTATAGAGCTAGAGACATACAAGAAAAAGATTCTAGAGAAAAGTGGTTTATGAGAGAAGATATGGAAAATAATGAAAGAGAAGGGTATGCAAAATATGAGAAAGGGACCAATGAGAAAATAGATGATGGAAGCAATGATGCCAAGGTAGATCAACTAGGAAGTAGAGGTAGATCGTAATTAAGGGAGGGGTTTTTAGCTAGAACCAGGAAGTTCTTGGGAAAATGTTAAAATTTAAGGTATTAATATTTTAGGTTTAATTTTGAAGATAAAATAAGTTATAAATAAATTTCATTCATTTCAAGGGTACGTATCCCCCAAGCCCACTTTATTTGTAGAAGGTAGAAAAAGTATAGAGAGAAAATTGATTCAGGTTGGTTTGATTCCTTTACCAATAAGTGTGGAAGGCTCAGTGGAGAAACCAAATTAGAAACATAAAAAATAAGTTATAGGAAGCAATATTTATTATTACTCTTGAAAAGAGTAGTGCAAAGAAGCCCATAGTCACAGTAAATACTACGTAGTTGATTAATAGTACAACCAGTGCATAGTCACCACCAATCATAGTCACTAGCATTTAGACATCTATAGTAAAAACTACCAACCTACTAACCATGGCACTTAATGTATGTATTTTTTTACCTTTAATTCCATATGATGGGTTTTTGGACCCTAAACAATACTTGGTAATCTAGGAAATAAAATGGGCCATAAAAGGGGTAACATCAGATGATGTGAAGAAATGTGAAATCATAGGGGATTTGGGAGGACATGTTTTGGAGTTCATTTGAAAAAGAAATGTAAATTCCCTTGATTTCACAAAAGTTAAATATTTTATAGTATCATAATTCAAGGTAACAAATGTTCAAGTCAAGTGATTCAAGATCTAAAGGAAATTCATCAAAAATCAAGAAAAATAGTTCTAAAATATGATTGCAGGTTCTCCATTGTGATGAATAAAACTGATTTTATTTCATAAGATAAAGATAAGACTACTTGGTTCATAGAGGGCTTATGAACAAGAATACATTTGCTATTACACAAGCCCAATTCTCCACCAAGGCTGATGCTCGATCTACTGCTATACGAGTTAAACAGATAGAAGATTATGTAGATCCTCCATCAATGGGATCAAAATTAGAAACTAGGTTAGATAATTTTATGAGGAATATGAATGAGATGCATGAAAATAATAAGTCTAAATTAGGATTATGGTGCATAGAGTGTGGCCATGAGGGACATCATAAAAATCATTGTCCAATAATAAAAATTAAATTTTGTGAAATTTGTAGGGTAGTTGGACATCCTACGTCCAAGTTATATATTCTCCATCAATATATCCAAATGTCACACAATATGTACTACAATTTTTAAAAAATTAAAAATCATGATAAGACAAATTGTCAAGCCTTGTAGGAGTTAAAAATCATGATATAACAAAGAATGTCTTCAAAGTTGTGACCCAACAAATACCTACTACGAAGAAAGCAATTCTAAGACTAGATGTGGAGATGATAAATATGACTCAAGGTAATCCAGGATGGGTGAATTCATCATTGTAATAATAGATGATTTCATCATTGCAGTACCAACCATAGGGCCTAACAAGATGGAATCATACATCATCTCCCTCATACCAATATTTTGGTCAATATGCACAACCCTTGAAGAACATAAATCTTCAAAAACAATAGGAAAACTAGACTCCAAATTCCCTTCAACATCATTATAAGGGATATGACACATAGATGAATCAATAAGTAGGATATAGTGGACAACCCCTAGGATGGGGATATTAATATAATAAAAGAGGATATAGAGGGGGATATATGGGAGGATATCATGATGGATATTAAGGAGGTTGAAATAATGGTAATCAAGAAATTCAACCCCTATTCAATATTACCTATGCAGATCATATAATAATAATGAGAGGAACTATCCCACCAATCCTCAAAGATAAGTTTATTATGTATACTATAGGTTCGAAGGTTAACATCAAATAAAAAATTTCTTTGTTTTGGAAAAACAAAGAAAAGAGAAGCCAATGCGTAATGTAAACATGATCAATGCATAACCAAAGGAAAATGCATTTATGCAAGCTATCACAAGGCAAAAGAGAGATGAACAAGGCTCACCTCATTTATAAATTCTATAAGATCATGGTATTATAAAATTTTAGTAGGATAAATATCTTGATACTGCAATAGAAAAGAATTTAATGTATCAAGTTGCATAGGTATTATATAAAATGCAATAGAAACTAGTCTCTAATGATGATAACACAACTATTGATGCTCAAATGTATGGAAAAATTGTTAGGATAATGTGGCAAGAGGGAGTTGTGATGAATTTAAAAGATATGATTAAACTAGTTAGAAAACTATGCAATGAGGATATATCTCCGAATATCACTAACCTCCTACATAATCTCCTAGAGTGTGTGCAGTGAGGATAAACAAGGGCCAACAAAGTAGTTTGGTATGTTAACATCAAAAAGCTTGGGATGTGGATTTATGAATGGATATTGAGTTGGATGGATGTGAAATCCTAAATTTAGTATTTGAATTTAGAAGTACTATCAATATTATTCCTCGCTCAACATGGTAAGCCATTGGTCAACCAACTCTGAGCTACGATCTAGTAACATTGAGCTTAGCGAATTATGGTAGAGTTGAACCCATTGACCAGTTAAAATATTTTTAAATTAAAGTGATTGAGCTTAGATTTTGAGGGGATTTTGAATTCATAAACATAAAGATAATAGATATCCATTACCTTGCCTTAATTGATAAGAAATGGGCCTATGATGGCCAAATGACTTAACACTATGTGTAATCAGTTAAAAGTGCATCATAAATATAAAATAGTGGTCATACCTTTAAATAAATATAAACAAAACCCATATTTCATTCCTCAAGAGCCAAATTCTCCTTATGCTTATAGGGACAATAGTTGGTTTAAAGTGGTGGTAAATGAAAGACAAAATGGGGTACAATCTGTAGAATGTCAAAAGAAAAAACCAATTATTGCAAAACAAGAACAACAATTGGTAGTAAAACCTACTATAACAAATTCTCTAATCAGGAAAGTTCACATTGAAGATTGTTTTTCTCCTTCAGTGTGTTTGCTAACAATATCTGAAGTATAATTTTTTGTATAATAATAGTGCAACTATGATGGAATATACTGAGCCAACCCTAGAAGGTATTCTACCTTGGGATACTATATCATCCATAAGTGGTGACTCAGATGTTCACATTTTGAATTGATTTCATAGATATCATGAGTTTAACCTCTATGCTTTGTGTTCAATTTAGAATGCCAAATACCTTAATATTTTATGATAGAGGATCTTTATCCAATCATATTGAGGCTTAAACACCATGTACTAGAGGTGGATCACGGAGTTAGTGCATTGAAAGGAACTAATGTTAGAGGTACAATTACTAAGGGGGGTGAATCAGCGAGCATAATTAATCTAACTTAAATTCTGATATTTTCAAACACTTAATTAGTTACCAAAAGCATTTATGAAGCATACACAACATTCACATCAATGAGTAAGAGAGACAATGCAAGATCAATCACATAACACATGACATACATGGGAAACCCTCTTGGGGGAGAAAATCCACTGAAACCTGAAATTGGACTACTATCCTATAATAATAAGATCCAATTTAGAACATCTACAAATGATCAAGGAACTAAAATCCCTATTTAGTGAGACTACAATCCTACAAGGTGATGCCACACCTATCTAGCTAAGAAGCAATAACAACCAGACCTTTTAACATGTTATACCTTAAAAAGAGGCTACAACCACCTTAGATGCTGAGATACCATAATAACACCTATGAACACATCCACCTCTAAACTGATGTCAACAACACTTGATGATGGTCCTCTGCTTATCACACTTCACCTTCACTCATACTTAAACAACCAACATACTTATTCTACCAATATAATTATGACCAACATGTCATACAAATAGTCCTCAATCTATTCTAGTCTTCAACTCATACTTAGGGCATTCTACCCCTCATTTGATCCATTAAACACACACATAAGTCTCTCTCTAATCACTTCAAGTCTCTCACTACAAGTCTATAAATCACCACATTTGATTTCACTATTTATAGAGCAATCTTGATAATCAATACCTTGGTCAGCCATTAAGAATGAATTAACCTTTAAAGCATCTCATACACAAAGACAAATCTCAAACAAATCTCCATAGGTCAACCATAACATCTATGGGTCACCCTTAAGGAAATATACCTTTTAATAAGGCCCTTATAGGTCTCGTGTGAACCCATTCCCTCCTTTATCACATCATCAAAAAAATAAATAACACATGACCACTTTCAACTACGTGGGTCCACTCCTTATGTCCCCTTTGACATCCTCAAATGATCATAGTCATCTTAGCTCACCTCTGTGTAATGTCAAACAACTCAAATAGAGACCTTATACATAGGTAAACCATTACCAAACATATAATCAACTTATTAAACATTATTCATACTTAAGATAAATTGAACATGCTCTCAAATACTCACATAACATCCTCATGGAGTCTATAACATGCTGCAATAGCTAATTCATCATGAACCATCAAAACAATATTAACACAAGCTCAAAAATCCTTCTCAGGTTACTTGTAGAATAAGCATGAACACACAGTCAAATTTGAACATTAATATCTTTGAATGTACACACTTTCAGATATTCAAATCAATATTTTTAGATGCACCTTAGAGTCTTCTATCAATTTTCTTTTTACTCTATGATCAAATTTGTCTTGGATCAAAAGTTATATCCCAAAAACCAAAAACTAGTTTTTCCTTTGCAAATTCAAATATTCAAATACAAATAATCACAGTTAACCTTCAAACACAATGCTTGCATCTCGTGTCCTCTCATCTCATATTGAATACACACAATTGATCTTCTTCGATCTTTAACACATATTCTGCCAATGACAGATGTTAAACCTCAGTCACTTTGACATCATCTCATGTAATCTTGAAATGTTGACTCAATGCACTCCATTGATCTCTGTGGATCAACCAAATATTTAATGAATAATTCTCACTAATTGATCAATTTCTATAAATGCCCACTCATTGTTGGATCCTTATCTTGTACCTTTTCTTAGTTGTTGAACATCGTGAACTTATCCTCATCTCACTACTTCTTGAATCCTTAGATTAACATGCTCTATCGATCTTACTCGAGCTTTAAATCTTTAAAAAATGACTATGGAGACCATTTTAATATTCCTAAGTATCCATTTTTGATCCTAAATAACTTCTTCTGTGCTTTGATGCAAGATTTAAAATTTGGACCAGATGATGTCCTCATATAGGATAATCCAACCATGTAACATATTGCTCCTAAAACCTTCATATGAGTGAGATATATCACCATTAAAATGCCTTATAAAAATATTCTATCATAGAGCCAACTATGCTTAAAATTTGTCTAAGAGACCAACTTTGCTCCTACATAATTATTTTACTTTAGCGCATGATCTCAAATTTAGTAAAAATCATCTATGATCAAAATTGAACAAACCCATATGATTAGTTTTTATTGACACCTTCACATGTGCAAGATATAACACCATCAAAATGCTCATTTGGCTCTTCTTGCCATATTGCAAAATTGGCTAAGTATGGGAAAACACAGCCATACTGCCTGGAAGCCCAACTTTGCATATTTATATTTTTTTATGCACTATATCACATTATTTAAAAAATAGCATAAATAAACTAGGCATAAAAATGAACAAACCCATATGATCATTTTGTCCTAACACCTCCACGCATGCAAATGATGACTTCATAAACATGCTTACTCATCCCTTTTTGGCCACATTGTAAATTTGGCTATGGGAAAACAATAAATTCTAATTGAGAAGCTAATTTTTCACCCTCATAGATTTAACCATGCTTCAATGCATGAATTGATATTTGGAATATAACAACTAGAGACTAATGTGATCACAACCATATGACCAAATCCCCTTGACTCATTTCCACATGGAAATGGTGATGTCATCAAACTGCCTACTCAAATTTTTTGCCATTGGATCCAAAGTGTTTAAATGAAAAATATGGATAGACAAATGCATTCCACTTATGCAAAAAAGCACTAAAAACATAGAAAGAATCTTATGGACCATTTTGATATCCTCATACTCCATACTCATCCTTGAACAACTCTAACCATGCCAAAATAGAAGATCAACCAATCCAACTTCAAGCACACTAGGGCAGGCACATTGCATACTTTATCATTGTTACTTAAGCTATCAAATCACTTCATCCACTCACCAAGACACATCCATGACATCACCATGAAATCATTTATAACTTTACAATAATCTCCCCCTTTCTCATTGATGTCAACAACCATAATATATAGTAATATACATCTCACCTTCTCTCTCTTCAAGCACTCCTAAATCAAGAACTTTCTCCCCCTTTGACCCAATTAAAAAGTGGGCACCAACTGAGCTTGAGGACCTAAAAGGAACATCAAATAGGAAAGGACCATCCTAGAAAATATGATACAAACTCCCCCTTGTATTGACAACTTCCTCTTGATCCATGCCAACACTTTTCTTCAACGAAGCATTGCAACCAATGAAGAAAGAATACCCAAAACCATAAAAATATGATAGATCATACCAATAAACATTTGAGAGGGACTCCCCCTAATATCTATGAGAAATTGCACCTTCTGAGCATCTTCAGATCTCCACACATCATGAAGAACCATCACACATGTTAATTAGCCTCCTCTCTCAAGCTATTATAAGGACCACCAATAGAAATTCATGCCACTCACCAAATATGAAACATACACTAAACCAACTTGAGAACTCACCCTGAAACACATATATATTTCTCTTTTGGAAAAACTGATCAAAAATCACTATTCTTCAAACTAGGCTTGTCTAGCCTCCTTATAGCCCTAGCTAGAACTTGTAGATCCCATAAATTTTTGTATACATAACCATACTTGAAACTTCATATCTAGAGCACTATCATATGCCCCATTGAGTATACAAATTTTCAATAACAAGATCATTATCTATAACATACTTCCTTCATAAACCTACTACCCAATTATGCCTCCAACTTGACAAAAACTTAAATAACTTGAGAATCACAAACCTTCAAATATCTGTGAAGCTTTATTTGACAACCCATTTGTTCCATTCAACATATTAAGAAGCCTTAGACCTTAAATCATAAGGAAAACCACTTTTATAGTAGATCCTAAAACCCTAGAATCTTAAAGCAAACAAAATCAACATAGTACCTTTAGACCACAAAAATACCTAGAGCACATATCAAAGAAATGCATAGACCTCTATGAGTACCCAACACTTTTTGACATTGTATAAAACTCATTATATCATCTGGATATATCCATTTTGACCCTGCATAATAGCTCCTTCACAAATCTCTAGAATAGACTCATGAACTTATTGCTCCCCCTTAACTAAAGACCTTCTTTGATTGGCATTATCATCTTGAGCATACAAACTTACTTCTCCACAAAAAGAGTCTCTTAAGAAGCATAGACAAACACCTCCTCTACACCACAATGCTCTACCATGGTGTGAAACCAAGAGTTGCCCACAACTCCTCATATTCCTTCTCCTCCTTGGTCATCTGATACTTATAGTTCTTCTTCTTCTTCTTCTTCTTCTTCTTCTTCTTCTTTGTCTTAATAAAAACAACTTCCTCAACCACTACAACATTATCTTTTTATTCTAGAATTGGATTGATAATAAATGGAGACAACACATATTAATGACATACCTTTCATCTAAAAGATCCACCTTGAAGTTTCAAACCTCATCATTAGGCACAAATAATTGATGTTCTTTACATGATTCATGATTAACAACAACATGATGTTCACTTGGATCCATACATACCTCAAAATTAGCTTCAACCAATAATTTGGTCTTCTCTTTGAGCTTAGTCTCTTCACTCATAACATGAGTAAATAGTGAGAGCCCTTGGCACTCTTTAACTTTTGAAGTATTCTCCACCATAACAAAAAGATTACTTAGACTTGCAGTCTCATCATGACTCACACTTTTCACCTTTGACTTCCATGTGTTAACATGCCTTCTTTATTTCACTCTAGGATCCTGATTAAACCTATTATAACTTATATACCTTCACTTGTAGAACCTATAAATGTGACCTCTTTGTTCACAATTGTAGAACACCAAACTCCTTAATGGAAACATAGTTTGTATTACCGTGTTTAGATAGAAACTTGTAATATGTCCTTTGTCATGACAAACAAAATAAGCTTCCCCTTTTGAAGAGGATTAACGTTGTCTAATCTTATGTGGACAATGGTTTGCAAAGTGTCCCACATCAAGATAGTTAAATCACTTAACTCTACCATACCTTTTTAATGATGACCCCATCATAGTTTCATGCAAACTCATTTCTAACAAGTCTCTTGTAATATTTAGCCATATGAGCAAATTGATTAAATATGAAATAATAACCATTGAAACTTTGACATTTAGTTGTTTGATCTGATTTGTCTTCATTCTACCAGCACCTTCAGTCCTTATTTGATGATTTTTCTTCAAATTATGGTTGTCTTGGTTCACATTAGTCTTCATCTTATCTTGAGTAACATTATTTTGTTCTTCATATCCAAGACCAGTTCTATCACTAGCATGCTTTTAACCACTCAGAATGTTCTCTATATCACATGAGCTCTTTTAAAATCTCACAAATGTCTTCACCTTACTATCATATTTCTCTAGCTCATCTTTTAAAGACACAATCTTAGATGCATACCTTGAGCATTCTTGTTCTTTGGCTCTTAGAATTTTGGACATAGATTTCAACTTAGAATTCAAAAACATGATAACACCTTCATGTCCCCTAGAGTCTTCAATTAATCTTGACTCAAATATACTAAATTTATCATCATATTACTTGAGCTTAGATTTCATATTCTTATTGATCTTCTCAATCTTCAGTTCTTTAAGAGCATTCATCAATATAATCTCACAGTCCACCTCATCTTCATCATTATCTGAATCATTCCAAGTAGACACCTTCTAATGTGAGAAATTTACTTCCTCAAATATGAATAGAGATTCATCTTTAGTATGACCATCATCTTCATGATCATATTCTGAGTCACTGTCTTCATTCTCATTTGATGAGCTATAATCTTCTTTGGTGTAGAGACTCTTCTTGTTTTTGAAGAACTTCTTGTTAAAAATTTTGAATCCTTTCTTCCTATATGTCTAATTGTCTTCATCTTGGACTTCACCATGATATTCATCATCATTATTCTCATGCTTATAAGGGCACTTCTAATCAAAATGTCCTATCTCTCCATAGTTGAAACATTTGAAGGGTAGTTTACCCTTATACTTCCCTAAGCCAGTGTTTAATTTCTTAATAATCAAAACAATTAGTTCATCCTCATCAATATCAAATATGTCATCCTCTTTGGATTTATTACCTTGAAACTTATTCTTAGGATTAATATCTATCTTGAATGCATCTTCCTTCTTTGGTGGTATATCATCATTTATTCTCATCTCATATGCAATAAGGGTGCCATGCGATTGATCCATCTTTAACTGAGTAGGATCATGACTCTCTTCTATATTAGATACTTTTAGATCAAATTTAAAAGATAGAGACCTCAATATATTTTGGACTATAGTTGCCTCTTCAATATTCTCTCCAAGACCTTTGATGATGTTTACAGTCTCATCAACTCTCTGTAGAAAGGATGCCACAAAATCATCCTCCTTCATCTTGAGACTTTAAAATTACCTTCTATGAGATTGCATATTAGCAAGCTTGACCTTTAAATATCCTTCAAAAATGATCTTCATTTTTCACCATATCTCTTTAGCACAATTACAATGGATTACCTTGGTGTATTTAGTCTCTAAAAGACCACAAGTGATAACATTCATCACCTTGGAATTATTCTCAAATAACTTCTTGTTTGCAACACTAGATTGAGGAATAATAAGAGCAACATAACCATCCATAATAGATTTGCATACATAAAAACCTAGAGAAATAATATATGTCCTCATCTTTACACTCTAAAAAGCATAATTAGATCCATTGAACATCAGTGCTTGCTTAATAGAGAAACCTCCTTGATGACTACCCATATTATACCTTGGATCACCTTCAAGCTATCAAGCCTTCAACAAAGGAATTGCTCTGATACCAATTGTTAGAGGTACAACCACTAAGGGGGGGTGAATTAGTGAACCCAAATAATCTAACTTAAATTTTGATCTTTGCAAACACTTAATTAATTACCACAAGCACTCATGAAGCATACACAATAGTCACATCAATGAGCAAGAGAGACAATGCAAGATCAATCACATAACACATGATATACATGAAAAACCCTCTTATGGGAGAAAAGCCACTAGAAACTACAATTGGAATACTATCCTATAATAATAGGATCCAATTTAGACCATCTACAAATGATCAAGGAACTACAATCCCTATTTAGTGAGACTATAATCCTATAAGGTTCTGCCACACATGTTTAGTTGAGCTGAAACAACAACCAGACCTTTTATCAAGTTATACCTTGTAAGGAAGATACAACTACCTTAGATATTGAGCTTTCAAAAAAACACATATGAACACATCCACCTCTGAACTATTGTCAAAAACACCTGATGATGGTCCTATGTTTATCACACTTTACCTTTGCTCACACTCCAACATCAAGTGCACTTATTCTGCCAATAAAATTATGACCAATAGGTCATACAAATAGTCCTCAATATATTATACTCTTAAACTCATCCTCAAGGCACTCTACCCCTCCTTCACTCCATATAACACACACAAGCTTCTCTCCAATCGCTTCAAGTATCTCTCTATAGGTCTAGAAATCACCATCTTTGATTTCATTATTTATAGAGAAATCTTGATAATCAACACCTTGGTCAGCCATTAGGCATGCCTTATCCCTTAATTCATCTCACACATGAAGACACGACTCAAAATAATCTTCATAGGTTAGCCATAGAATCTATGGGTTACCTGTAAGGAACTAGACCTTTTAATAAGGCCCTTGCAACCCTTATAGATCTCATGCGAACCCATTCCCTTCTTTAGCACATCATCAAACAAAAAAATAACACATGAATAATTTAAACTACATGGGTCCACTCCTTAATCCAATCCAACATCCTCAAATGATCACATTCATCTTATCTCACCTCTGCATGTGCTCAAACAAATCAAATAGAGACTTAATACATGAACACCATTACCGAACATACAATCAACTTCTTAAGCACTATTCATACTCAAAATAGATTGATCATGCCTCTAAAATACTCACAGAGCATCTTCATGGAGTTAAAACATTATCTAATAACTAATTCATCATGAGACATCAAAAAAATATTAACACAAGCTTGAAAATCCTTCTCGAGTTACTTGCAGAATAAGCACAAATAAATAATCAACTTTGAATATTAATATCTTTGAGTATACACACTTCCAAATATTCAAATTAATATTACCAAATGTGCCTTGTAGTCCTATACCAATTTGATTTTTACTACATGAGCAAATTTATCTTGGATCAAAATTTATAGCCCAAAAACTAAACACTAGTTTTTCCTTTAAAAATTCAAAAATTCAAATATAAATGGTCATAGTAACCTTCAAACATAATGCTCGTATCTCATGTCCTCTCAGCTTAAATCAAATATGCACCATCGATCTTATTCAATCTTTAACACATACTCCACCAATTCTAGATTTTAAACCTCAATCACTTTGACCTCATCTCATGCAATCTCAAAATGTTAACTCAATGCACTCCATCCATCTCTATGGATCAACTAGGTATTTAATGATCAATGATCACCATTTGATTAGTATATAAAAATGCCTGCTCATCATTGGATCCTTATATTGTACCTTTAATCATTCATTAAACATCATGAACATGTCCTCATCTCATTATTTCTTGATTCCTTGGATCAATGTACACTATCGATCTTGCTTGAGATTTAACTCTTTCAAAATTGACTAAGTATGGAGACCCTTTCAATATCCCTGAGTAACCATTTTTTATCCTAAATAAATTCTTTTGTGCTTTGACATAAGATCTAAAATTTGGACCAAATGATCTCCTCATAGAGGAGAATTCAATCATGTGACACACTACTCCTAAAACCTTCATATGAATGAGATATATCACCATTAAAATGCCTTCTCAAAATCATCTATCACAAAGCCAACTATACTTAGAATTTGTTTGGGAGACCAAATTTTCTCTTGCATAACTTTTACCGCACTTCAACACATGATCTCAAATTTAGCATAAATCATCTATGATCAAAACTAAACAAACCCATATGATTAGTTTTTATTGACACCCTCACATGTACAAGATATAATCAACTCTTCTTGCCAAATTTCAAAATTGGCAAAGTATGGGAAAACACAGTCATACTGCCTGAGAGCCTAACTTTGCATATGCATATATTTTGACGTGTTATATTATATGATATACAAAATATCACGAATAAACTAGGCACAAAAATGAACAAATCTATATGATTATTTTATCCTGACACCTCCACATGTGTGAATGTTGATCTCATAAACATGCTTACTCAGCTGTTTCTGACCACATTACGAATTTGGCTATGGAAACACAATGAATTCTGACTAAGAAGCCAAATTTTCACCCTCATATATTTAACCATGATTCGATGCATGAATTGAGATTTAGTGCATAACAACTAGGGACTAATTTTATCACAACCATATGACCAACTCCCCTTGAATCATTTTCACATGGTAATGGTGATGTCATCAAATTGCCTACTCCATACTCATCCCTGAATAATTCTAACCATGCCAAAATAGAAGATCAACCAAGCCAACTTCAAGCACTCTAGGATAAAAACATCACACACTTTGTCATTATTACTTAGGCTATAAAATCACTTCATCTACTCATTAGGACACCTCCATGACATCACTATTACATCATTGATAACTCTCCAACAACTAGTACGACATGGTGGGCCATACATAGAAACTTAGAAATAC
Organism: Torreya grandis; assembly: GCA_037957365.1. NCBI lineage: Eukaryota > Viridiplantae > Streptophyta > Pinopsida > Cupressales > Taxaceae > Torreya > Torreya grandis. The sequence continues at coordinate 2,126,645 of JARHVA010002322.1, forward strand.
ATTGAGAGGATACCTATGAAATATTGCATGCAAGGTTTTAGCTACAAGCTAGTGTTAAATTAATATGGCCTTAATTTCAAGAGGGTCAATATCTAGAATTGTATATCCATTAATGTGTATATATATAGACCACACAAGGAATAGAACCATAATATTAGGTGTACATATTTATTCATACCCTTGCACCTCTTCCAATAGCTTGGTATATGCATCAAGAGCATAGAATATAAACTAAACATTGGGTAAAACTTTATTAGGATTTCATTTAAACTTTTGTGTTTGAAGATGATAACCCACTAGTACATAATGCTTTGTAGAGAGAATTAATTTTTTTTGTATGTCATGGATGTGCAAAAGATTTAAAAAATATTACTAAATCATCCTCTCATTAGGAAGCTACACACAACTAGGATCTCACACTATGAAATTATAAATCCATCAAAAAATAACAACTTTTGGTTCAACCATATAATAGAATATATAATGATCTGATATAATACAGTGATAATGATAGTGATGAAGCTATTGATTTAGAAGGGTTTTTGAGCCATTGCATGAAGATGGGCCTAAACTAGTGCAAAGCGTAGAGAAAATAAAAGAGGATCTATGCAATATTATAATTCCATAAAATGAAGGCAAATGCATTCTACAAGATACTATGCCTAGTGAACCAAACAAGATATATCAGGAACTATTGTGAAAGATTCAAAGAAATATTATGTAACAACCCCACTGGGTTTGACTTAGAATAATGTGAATTTTTAAAGATTAATTAGCATATTCTTTTATTAGATTCCATAAGAATCTAATTAGTTATCTATATAAAACATTATAAGTATACCAACTATAAAATAAGTATGTGACATCTATCTAACATTGATCACTATCATCATATGAAATGCATCATAATTGAATACAGAAAGTAATTACATATATCCAACCATGACTAGTAAAAACATGCAACCACTACTATCATGGTACAATAAGTAAATAATTACATCTCATTAGAATAATATCTCAATAATTATAAATACATTATAATGTACAAGATACAAGGCTCTATGGAGCATGAGTTCTCCAAACTCTAGTATCTATGGAAATCTCAAGTGTCAACTCAAAAAAATTAATTCTACAGAGAGGGAGAGCATTATCCAAGTGCTTTTTCACACCAATCACAAACTATCAATCCCCCGCACAATTCCTCATTAGGAAATAACGGTCCCTTAATGGATGAGTAGATAGTGATGGTGTGGGAATCTAGAGAGACAAACTAATACCCATATACTGTATGATTTCTAAGAACATGTAGTGTACCATAAATGAATTCATTCTAACATGATATCAAAAAAACACATAAATCATTCGCATGAAATGATAATATTTAACTAAATATTATTTTGGCCAAAGATTTCAATAGTATTTAATCTATAGGCTCAGTAAAATTCATACACACCACTTGATTGGATTACCTTCATCTAGTAATAGTGATGCTAACAAGCTAGTGAAGTCCATCTCACTACTTACTCAGTACTGGCCATGCGAGATTTGGTTAACATAAATATAATCAATAGATTCATATAAATTATTTCCTACCAGTAAGCATAAAACATGATAAACATAAAAATAATCAAAATACATACATTTAGTCTATCAAATATGTGAATGAATCTCGATAATATTAGTTATTACATTAATAATAAGCAAATAAATACAATTTATACCAACTGGGTATAATCTATGTTTAGACTACATAATCTAATATTCATAAGTAGATTTAAATATATATTATAAGCAATAGTAACACAATCCACCATTTTTATGTACACATAAATTATTTTTAAACAACCAGTCATAGTATTTACAGAGAATCAGATAACTCATAAACCAGTTATAACATAATCTTTCATTTAAACAACTTATTCCATTTCTAGGAAACTATTTTCAAATGATTATAGTTTATAGTCACTCATAAAATTATGACTTATTTTAACCATCCATTTAGCTATAAGTATATGCATATGACCCAATACACCTATATATGTAATATTTTCATATGGCTACTTAAGTCCATATATAAATATGTTTCCTATATATGAATAATTATACAACATAATATGTACCGTATATAAGCAAACAAATGATATATAAATACTATATCAACGGTTATTTATATTTCTTAATCAAAAACTCCATATGATTTCAAAAATAATTATAATTTTTCTATTCATAAAATATATTAATGATCTTTATAAGATTAGGGATTCAACAATGTAATTCTCCTTCATAGTTTTTATCCCTAACTAAATAGATTTTTATCTTGATGTAATCAAAGCATATATAACTCCAAACACAAGTTCTCAAGAAAACATTGTCTTTCATATTGTGGTTCGCATATAAGTATTTGGCAATACACAAATTGCTCTTACATTATACACTAAAGTTTCATCAAATATATAATTATATAAATCACTATAACCATGATAATATACCAATCAAAATCTATGCTTATAGGTACACATCCCAATGTGTGTGTATATATATATATATATGTGTGTGTGTGTGTGTGTGTGTGTGTGTATAAAAGTACCTATGTTCTAAGATATCTATAATTCATATATTTATGCACCTTAAAATAATATATGCTACATAATACACATGTTTTAATACACAATTACTGTTATGCCATACTAGCAATATTCTTCATTTTTCTAAAAGAAAACATATGAATTTCTAACAACTATTTAAATTTTTTCATGAAAAAGACATCAATTCTATATGGGTTTTTTTGCATTTACAAAAACCTTATTTTGACTTACTTAATCCTACATAAAGGATATAATTCAACTATGATCAAATTCACTCAAATTCAATTTCCCTCTTTTTCCCAATTTTATGTCCTTAGACTGTATTTTATTATCCCAAATTCTTGAAAATAGAGTGTAATGAGAAAATGTCCATACATACCTAACTCTACCTTTATTTTGTCAATTGGAGGTTTATACTTTTTCAAGTTTGACACAATCAACTTCTTACATAGAACTTTGTAACATCCAAAATAACGTCTAGAATATCAAAATTCTAGTTACGACTATCCTCCACTTAATAATGAGATTGTATATAATTCCCATTGGAAAGTGTGTGGATCACCCTTATACACAAATTTACCATATACTATATAGTTATCGATTCTAATGATCCTAATACACAAGATATAACCCTTAGGAATATCTTATTCAGTTCATTATATTCCACATGTAACATAGCAAAATATAATTATATGTGGTAATATACTTAATACAGTAATATCTTATATAGTTTGCTATGCTATATCATGTTAGAACAATTTGCTGTGTTATATCATATAGTGACAGATCATACATAATCTTATATAGTGATATAACATCCCCACTGGGCACATGATAATATCATATGATATAACAATTATATGATATGATATTGTATAAGATAATCATATTAAATATAACTCATATGATATTATATAACATATAGAGATCTTATGATAATCATATAAGTAACATCTAATATGTTTCTATATAGTGATCTTATAATTATTATTATGATAACAATTAAATTATACCAGTTGATTAAGTGTTATAATATCTGATACCGATATAGACTAGATTGTATATTTATAATAATACTAGATCTAATTAAGATTATATCAGCCATGAGATCTTTGATACAACATCATAACAACCCTTGATTAAGATTACATCAATTATCAGAATTTAACTCGAATATAATGTTGACAATTTTGACCTCACAAGTCAAAGTGTCACCCCTACCATTCAAAAGTTTGCATATCATGATAGTTTATCTTTTAGGTCAGTATTTTAGTCTTGAAAGGTCCTTAAATTTATCATTAGAAACCATATTATCAGGTCTTAAGGTTTATTAGGTGAGTTAAGGTCTTGACCTTCATTTGCCTTATGCTTGTGTAGTCATTTATAGGCCTTTCTAAGCCATTTTTAGTGGTGAGAAGAGTCTAGAGTGTATTTATGAGTTTCATATCATGTGTAAAGGTAATTTAATTCCTAAATATGAATAATTATGTTGATCACATTTTGGATGAACTTCATGACTTGTTTCTATGTATTTATGGCCATTTTATGCTCACTAGAGAAGGTTTTAATGGTATCTAATCAAGAAAAAGATTAATTACACATTTATTTACCTTATCATACATTTGAAATACTCAAGAACACATTCTATAACATTTAAATCAGAGGTCCTTAGTGAATTTGGCCTTTTCAATGCAAAAATGAGCCTTTTTGAGGCATTCATTTTGGTCTTCAGAGGTTTTTTGTGATAAAAGAATATTATAGGATTTACTGGGTCCTCACAGGGTCATTTCAATGGTTTAGAGGGTTTTTTAGGTGAAAAAATGGCAAAAACCAACTTTGTTCCTATATTGACCTTCTTGACAGCTCTAGAAGGGCAGTTTTCAAATGTTGGATATGAAAAGAGGAGAGAGATTTATGATTTAGAATTTTGGAAATTATTAAGGGTATGATTAATATTATAATTATTGGTATTTTTTCATGTATTTATGGCCTCATATTTATGAATAATTACTAAGAGTAACAATGGGTCAGTATAGCCTATGCATCCAAGAGGGGTCTATTCTTGGACCTATTTCTCAAACTCAAAAACTGATGGAGAGGAATGATTTTTAGGTATGATTTTAGGGGTAATTAGTCTTATTTTTATCTTTGTTTCATTTGATGACTCCTCCAAAGAAGGTATTTATAAAATAAAACCATTTTTCCTTCACTATCTATGATCATAATCTTTTGGGCCAATTTTAGAGAAAAAACTGAGTTGTTCAATAGATGTTTTCATATTAATTATTTATCAATGGATTATATAATTCATTACACACCTTGTTCATGCAAGTAAGGGTTTATAAATTTTCATTCTGAGTGTATCTCCTTTGAGAGAGTTTAAGCTAAGTGTATCTCTTCAACAAGGTACAAATGCATTTATTGATCTTGATTTCAATGTTCATGAATTCAAGGTGATGAAAAGATTACATTAATATAAGGATATCAATATTATGGTCTAAATACTCCATGAAAGAGAGAGGTTGACCCTCTATGGTTTGATAAGCATGTTCATAAGTTGTCTCAGAGATGTGGAGGATTGACTATAGGGTATGTACATTTTGAGGAGTTTCATAGTGCATATAACATATGGGTGTTACTATAATACATTTGGTTTGAGTGATTCAAGATCATTCTTGAGGACTTACACCCTTATGCACTTCATTGTAACCAATGGTTTTGATGTTGGAGAAGATGACTACTGGTTTGTTCATAGGTAGAGCTTTGAGATAGAGATGGAGGCACCTTTTAAGGGATTAAAATCCATGTAAAGAGATTTTATTTGGTTTAAAAGTGTGAAAAAGGTCTTGGTATTAGTCATGACCCATATACCTCTCAAAGAAGCCTATATATATCATGCAATTATTCATGTCTTAACTTCACTATTTGGTTTGTAACATTAAGGCATACCTATAGGGATATAAAGGGATAACCGCATTAGAAGAGAGCATTGTGACTAGTTTGAACTCAATCAAGGTGGACATGATCCTTTTAGAGAAGTTGATAGATCCCAAGATTGATTATAAGATCATTCATTATGCATATATCTATATTTCCTTAACACTGCCCTATATCACACCTTCATGTGCTTTCATAAGTCTCCTAAAAGGTCTGTAGGGTTTAAATATTAGTATTGAAACTAGTATGATTGATCCATAATGTTATAAACATGGTAAACATCACACAATCATGGTGGAAACCTAAGATTGGTCCTAATTTATCATGTTCATTGTCTCTACTATGTTCTCCATGACCCAGTGACCTACACATACACCTACAAGTGTCTTAACAAGGAGATAAAAAATTGATATGAGGTATATATATAAGTTGTGGAGCTTCCTTAAGGTCTTGGGTAGTTATAAATGCCTTAACAATCAGTAAAGAGATTATGGAGTGAAAGACAGACTTGAGAGTTGTATGCATTTGTTGAAAACAGAATTCAGGAATAAGTTACCTTAATCCCTCTAAACAATGACCTAGTTCTTATTTGATATTTTTTCATGATGAAAATATTTGAGGTGTTAATTAGTCTAAGGTTTCCTTTATGCAATATAGGTGCAAAGACAATGCTTTGTCTTAATAAAAGGTTATTTGGTTCAAGTGGTATGATGATATGTGACTCTCATTCTATGTATTCTTACATTATTTTATGAAAGTATTCACTGTTGTAGTCATAGAAAATGTCCAAATTGGTAATTTAAGTGTGGCTTATGACACCGAATCCATTAGTCCTTATTTCATGCTCTTATGACCCTTCGACACACCTTTTCACTCATTGTCAGTCATATGTAGCTTTCCAAACGGTCATTCCACCTTAGCCAGGCTATATTTGCCAGGCCAATTCTGATCCCCTGATCCAAGGCCTATAAGATAGGAGCACCATATTTAGACTATAACATTGGGCCTTAGGGTGTCCCATTTTTGGTGCTTCTATCGATTTGCATTTTGAAATCAAATCACTATTTTTATCTGATTCTTATCCTTCATTTTGTTAATCTAGCACAAACACATCTAACCCATGACCAATAGTTCCCTATAAAAGCCCATCCAAAGGTAATTTATAAAGGGAAAGGACAAATATTACAAATCAAGCAAGAATACAAGCAAAATACTAAGGTAAAATTTCTTATTCTCTGCATATAGTCACCTGACATGGTTACAAACACATTCAAACTATCGTACCAATCCCTAACCACCTCAAGCACTCTCAATTTTGCATTTTTGCATTCACATTACACTATTGCACAAAACACCTTAGGTGGGAGAACTACATATGGATTGATCCCTCTTCGAAGTATTAGCATGTAGGCAACGTTCCCACACAAGGGGTGTGGATTACACATTCAGTACATCTTACACACACTAACCCCCCCTTTTTCTAGTGATTCAAATCTCATTTATCAAATGTGATGAAGGGTTAGGGTTTGAAAATTAAATCATCTCTATAATGAGCTTCATCTACATTCAACACTCAATATTTCATAAGCAAGATCATACCAGTATAGTGTAAAAACCCAATAAGTTTTAGGTCTTTATGACTAGTTTGAACAATAATAGTAGGAGTGGACTACAACGCCAAACCCTAAAGTGTCTTATTTTTGGTGCTCCTAACCTTTCACTGAATGAAATCCAAATTCAGATTCATGACACTATCTTAGTCCTGTACAACTAGTTTCATCCTCTATCTCAGTCATCTCAGTCCAATTTCAAACTAAGTTATATTTCTCCTTATTTATTGCTACTTTTAGATAGGTTTAAAAGACAAATAAATTATATAAATCAAGATTGTAGTTATTGAAATATTATTTACTAATTTATTAATTCAGACCCTTAACTAAAATAAGATTAAAAATCCATTATTATCAAAAAAGTTAAATCATTTGGTGAACCCAATTTACTTTATTTGCGCATAAAAACCCTAGAAACCCTAGGGAAAATTCCTTGCTGATTTTTCTTTTTTTTAATAAATTTTTCCTTAATATTTAAATCAGAATTTTACATTAAATTTTTAAAATTCACCATAGTAAATTTAAAGATTATTTATTTCAAACCCTAGTTGAATATACTAAGTCCCTTTTTTTTTCTAAAGGTATCACCTTACATCTAAATCAGATTTCACATAAAAATTAAAAAATGGATCTCACTTATTTCAAAACATTTCTTGAAAATAATAAGGAGTCCATACTTAGTCCTATCATGTATATGAATGATGAAGTTTAGTATATGTTAATGAAAAGATTCATTCTCTCCCTTTCATGCTTAATTTTTATAATATGGGATGATTTAAAGAAATTCATTACTAAACATGTTCAGATACATCTGGCCTCACCTCCCTTAGAGCTTTTATCCCATGCTGAGTTATGTTGAATGGTCCATTTTTCTCTCCCCTAGGTCACTACCCATTTCCAGAGAGCCAAATTGACACCCATTATCCCTCCACCACCTCAACTCATCAATTATATTCACTCTCCTCCCATAGCTACTATTAGACCTATACAATTAGTAGATAATGTGGTCAAAGATATTACTCGACGTGCCACCATACCTCCCCCACCTAGTCAGGAACCCCACCAACCTCCTATTCCTTCTCATCCTAGGCCTAACCCACCTACACAGATAGATCCACACAAGGCATATGATATTGTTGATCGATTGAGAAATACACCAACTAAGATTTCCATGTTAGAACTACTCTAGAAAGCAAATGTGTTTAAAGACATTCTTTATCAAGCACTCGCTCAGACTTTTATGTCTATCGATTCAGAGCCTTCTTATTTTACATCAATGGTCAACACATTAAAAAATATAGAAGATGTTATTTATTTTGATCATGAGGACATGCCTTCTTAGACAATTATTGATCAAAATTTACCATTATTCATACAAGCTCAAGTTAAAACTAGTACAGTTAAGAGAGTTCTAGTTGAGTGGTTCTAGACTTAATACATGTAATATCACATTTTTATAGACCATGGGTGTAGATATGGCATCCATGGAAAATTAATATAATTAAATTAGAGGGTTTGGTGATATACCATGATAAACATTAGGCACAATTGCTTTGGATATCATGGTAGGGCCCAAACCCTCTCTACATAGTTCTAGGTCATGCCAAGTCCTCTTCATTATAACCTTTTACTTGAGTGACCTTGGATACACACTATGGGGGTAGTTACCTCTATTATTCATCAATGTTTTAAGTTTTTCCATGAAATATACCTATACACATGCCTAATAGATAACCAACCATTCATTTATTATAGAGTTACAGAGTCATCTCTGACTATTTTTCCAGATGAGACACCTCATATAACATTTCAAGCACCACCTCATTGCATTTCTCTTGATGAGATACATACATATGAGGTAGGAAAGATTAACACATCTCACACTCTTCCACTTACATTTATTTCCTTAGCTTTAGATACTCAGCTAGTTATAACATCTTTAGCCATTCCAACTACTCTAGTAGTCACAATTCCTATACCTATTATAATTATGCAATCATCGATAATAGTTATAATAGTCCCAACTGATTCTATAGATACACTCATAGTTGTTCCATTAGTTACAAATAATCTCACAACACTTTCATCTTCTATTACTATAGTTGATGAGACTCCCATATCATAGCTATCACTTGTGGTAAATTTTGAGTTACCATATGTGCATGATGTTGATATAGATTCCCAAGCTACTTCAGATGATGATACAACACCCACACTCACAGATGACTATTTGTGTGGATTGAGATTTACATTAGTTGGCCCAAGAGAGTACTAAGATGACTCTAGAGCCTTCATCACACATCCTACATCGCTCTTAGCATCTCATACTACACTCTCAGGATATACTACACATTCGTGGCCATGGAAAGATCACTTGGTACATACAGTTCACATGGTTACCTCTATGGATATAGAGCCAGTCATTCATATTGAGGTAGGTAACACACAACATCAACCATAGATTATGCTACAAATGTTACTTGATCATGGATTTATCACATTAACTATAGTACAACATATATCTATTATCAAGTTATCATGGTAAGATGGTCACCCATTTTGTCTCTTTCACAGAATCATATGCCATAACACAAACTCATGTACAACTTTATAACAGAGATTGGATAAACTAAAATTTCCAGTTATTATTTAGATTATATAACCATTATCACTAGCTCCACCACTTCCATCAAAGTCAGCTACTACTAGAGCTAAACATCCCAGAGGAGAACCAACATCTTTACCACTAGAGCCACCCTAAATTTGCCTTTGATAGGATGACACCACTACAAGTGGTAGATCTTTGACTATACAAAGATCACAGATTTCATCGACCCCTAAGGAGATAGCCACCATGCATATAAAGTATATGGTATACAATGATACTTATGATGATGATCTTGATGAATTTGATGATGGTCATGATCCCTCCTTCCATATTCATCCCCAATAGGATCCATCCTTAAACCTTTTACCCCCTCCAACTCATTGTGTACATATTATGTTACTCATCTTATTATACATAGTTTGTTTCAACTTACTTGTACATAATTTCTCAACTTGACTATATATAGTGTCTTTTTGCTTTCTTATACATAGTATCTTTGACTTGGTTGTACATAGCTTATTTTAAAAATACCAAAAAAAATATAACATGTCAAAATAAAAAAAACATTCAAATAACTCAAAACACCAAAAACATTTCAACTGTATGCATTATCCATGCTTTATATTTTTACTACCATGTTAGACTTACTTTTTGTTGTTCTATGTTATTGTTGTCCATTTATCTACATTACCATGCTTCAATTTATATTATTTGAGTGTGTACAATGACATCCAAATTCTTGATTTCTTTACTCTACCCATTGATTGGGCATCTTGATTCTACATTTGAGATATACATCGATATATCTACCCACCAGGGGCATCTTCTACATGACTACACCATCCAGGTTATGTCATTCCTACACCACACACTCTAGTTATCATGTTGATGTACATTAATTACTAGCTTACACAGACTATTCTATCAACACTCACTATTATAAAACACTTTTGTATGTCTTAGCATCTACCTAGTCTTGTACTACATGTTTTGCATAATTTCACTTCTTGCTTTGATTAGTTAGATGTGACTGTATTTATAAAATTTACATGCCTTCTTTTCTTTCTTTGCATATCTATATGTGATTGCATTTCTCAGTTCTTGTTTTGTTACTTGTGTGTGCCTTAAGACATTTGTCAATATCCTTTGCTTGTACTCTTCTATGTTCTTGTGGCCCTCGTTCCAACCTTGCTTGTTTTCAATTATATGTGTATGTAGCATTTTAACATGTCTTGTATGCTTTCTTCCCAGTTTGAGTGACATGTGTGAACATAGGATTGTACTAAGAGGAGATTAGTATTGTGTTAGTGAATGAAATCAAAATAAAAAAAATACTTAAATGCTAACACCTTAAGCCTATCTCAAAGGGGGAGCTTAGTAAAGGAAGAAAAAATGAACAAAGCACAAATAAAATGCAAGAAACACACATTCCTTACCTTCCTTGATGCTTTAAGAGTGTTCTTCGATTGGCTTGCTCAGTTTGTGCTTCAAAAAGTCTATTGAAATGGAGCTTGACTATCCTCCAACTCCTCTTGGTACCTTTGGCTTTGGCTTGGCTCAACAATTTGACATTATAACACTAATTTCAATGGCTTTTGGAATCATTTGTGCATTATAAATTTGCATTATCTAAGATATTTAAATTCATGTGGCAAGACCTCCTATTTATAATTTTTGTAAATGGGTAGAATCAACATGAACCATCCATCTTAGGATTGAGATTTGTGGCTAAGGATTAATCCAATTTTAAAATTTAAATTCATAAATAGGCTCATCAATATTTGGGATTGAGGGGCATTGAATAGGCATGGGAGGCATGAATCCTGATATTTGTGATATTTATGGCCTAAGGATGTCTTCCCAAGAAATGAGGTCACCTGATGATGAAGATATTAAATATTCATCTATAAAAACAAATATTCAATAATTTTCAATAGAATTCTTAATTAGGCTCTAACTTGGTTTAATTAGCTCTTAAGAATGATTAAGTACTTTGTGCACCAATTACTCAAATGGATCAAAATGTCTTGTTATTGGTCTAAAATTTGATTGGATTAGAATTGGAAGTCAATGTCAGATGCATTGGATCTGTTATCCCATTTAGGATGTTTCCAACACTAAATAACAAAGGCATGTGTCTCATGTAAGAGATTGGACAGAAAAGAGCAATCCAGAGCACCCAAATGCAAAATTAGCATTTTGATTCAGAATGATCTGATCAAAGTTGGCTAGCCCATAAATTGCACTACCCCATTTAGGGATACCCTTTCCAAAATTATTAATTGACTATATTAGGTTCAAACCTTTTAATGTGCATTAGTGTTTTTAGGCTAAATTGTGTATTTTGGTGGAAATTGGTCAAAACCCTAGTTGAAGGTTATCGATGGTCAGATTTAGGTGTCTATAGTTTGCCCCTATTTGGGAAGATGTTGCAAACCATAGGCAAAGCAATGTCTTCTCAAATAATGAGAAAAGGCCTATATGTCAAAAATAAGATGATGGTTGAAGAACAAAGCTCCAAATGGTGTTTGGGAAGCCTAGGATGATGCCCCCTTAAGGGAGTGGCTATCACATTTGTTGATGGGTGGTACCTCAAAAATAAATAAGAAGAAAGGTGAAATTAACCCATGGTTAATATTAATCCAAATGAGAAAATGCTTGCATGCATTGATTGAAAAAGTATTGATTTACCCAAAGGCAGTTATAATCAAGAATAGAAGTCAAAAATAATGATTTGTTTATAGGTGGTTCTAATCATTAAGATGACCTAGATTATTTAAAGAGGATGGTTCCCCAATTAGGGGTGATTATCAAGCATAACTCAAGGATATAACTTAGAATATAGATTAAAGATGAGCAAGTGAAAATGTAGATGTGATGGTCTTAATAACTAAAGAAGCCATAAACAACCAAGTATATGAGGATGCACAAGTGATGAAAGAGATGGATAGAGGAATGAGATTGATCAATAAAAAATATTTAGTTGTACCTATCGATGAGGAGATGCTCATCCTTATTAGTAATAATATAACTAGAATGGTCAATGGGTTGATTTGATCAAGGGTGGGATGGAAGGATTTGATAAGGTGACAAGGAAAAAATGTCTACGACTCGATTAATTGTAGACCTTCTTGAAGCTGATTTTTGTTGTAGCATGTGATGGTAGGCATCATGATATAACACCATGAAGACTTGGATAAATTATGCATAAGGACTGACTCTTGATCCAATAAACACTCAAAATCAAAATACCAATGATAAAAACCATGATGAGAATATTGACGTATGAAATATGGATAGACTCAATAATTATGTGTGCAAGGAATCACCTAATGCATACATATAGACCAAGTCAAGGAAAAAATATTGGAAGCAAACAAATAGGCAAGTGAGTGAACAAACAAACAAATAAATAGAAAAACAAACAAACAACCTAAAATAAATAAACAAATAAAAACCCTGAAAACAAAAGCAAAAGAAAGCATCTTAACAATACCATGCCCTAGTAAGGTGGATCGAGGATAACTGACTAGGCTTAAATAGGACAAATGTTTTTAAATTTGAAATATTTAAATGTTTTGAAAAAAATTTATGTATCTTAACTTGATCGAGAATGACAAGATGCCTACTCATAAAATGGTGAGAGCATTTGTCTTAGGTTGCTCTTAAAACGGTGAGAGCATATGAAAAGGGGGATTGAGGTGACCTCAATATGAATTGAGTATGACCTACATGTTCCCAAAATGACCTCAAGTCATAGTAATGATGGCCACACAAAAGGTAGGGAAAAACCAACTAGGTCCCAACAAGTTCTCAAATCTAGCAAATGGCTAGTCAAATGAAAACAGTGATGGCAAGGTGATGCAACAATGCATGATAAACACGTGTTACCCCTAGTTTTCCCATAGACAATTATAACTAGGAGATGATGGAATAGGTGAATGATAATAATTTTATCATAGGTGGTTATAATTAGTAACAAGATTGGTGAGACATTGATTTGCCCATGGGCAGTTATAATTAGGCTCGCATAAACTAACTTTGATATAGGATAAAAAATATCTTGCTAGATCAACTGTCACACTACCGTCATAGATTGTCATTGTAAACATGGATTGGATTGATTATTGAAAATTTATTGGAATCCTCTCACAAAAGGTGTGAGAAGAACCAAATGAACCAAGATCAAAATAGGATTGGGTAGGATGACTAAAAATAGGCTTTGGTCTAGATAGGAATGGAACGATAGGATGGATAAAATGGTAAGAGGGTTACTCCCAAATGATGGGGTGAATGGAAGGATCAACAATAATTACAAATAAGCATATGCAACAATGGTAATGGCATGGTAATGAAATTGTATGGTATATGTTTTTGGCCTCGGTGTGATAAATGGTATATGATTCTATTTTTCTTGTTGAGATGGAGATGCACATCCTAATCAGCAAATGATACAAACATAATACTTGATCATGTTAATTTCTATCCCTCACCTCATCTGAATAGTTGCTATGTCAATAACTGCCTATAGATTTGGATTCTAGGAATGTTGTTGTGATCTTCATTGGTCATTGATTCTGATTGTTTCAAGCATTGAGACAAAGTATCTTTGTAGCTTCTACAAAGGAAATTGTAGCCATGGATGGTAAATAAGGACAAATAATGAATGGGAGGATTGATTGTGAAGTGGAATGGTTGATGATAATGGAATGTATAATGGTGGGGAAATAAATGAAGATGAGGACTTTTAGTCACATATAATGTTGTTGATGTCATATTTGACATAGTTTTGGTTATGGTGGGGTTGAAGACTTGTTCTCTTAAAAGGACCATCATATTTTTATATTGTTTGGGCTTGAGAGTAGATACCATATAATTAGATTATAGATAGGAAGCTATTCTGATTTGATCTTTGATTTTGTCTTCATTAAGCAGTGAAGAACTTTTGTGCTCAGCTATCGGTGCCTCAATGAGGTTTTCACCAATGAAGTTGTCTTGATTGTATCATAGCACCTTCGAGAAGGTTTCACTAATAAACATTAGCTTTTAACTTTGATTGTCTTTTAGTGATTCCAAAAAAATTTCACTAGAAGATGTTGAGTTGTAATTTTGATTGTATCCTAGTGCTTCTAAAAAGGTTTCATTAAGAGAGTGTTCTTCTGCTACATGAATGTGGTCTTGGCCTCCTTACTCTTATTCAATTGCTATGTCTCCACGGATGCAGTTCAACAAAGTGTGATTCTATTGATCCTAATTGACACTTATGGGAGATGGAATGTAAATAATGTGGATATGTTGGTTGATGGTAATGGTATGGGATGAGGTAGCACAATCCTCATAGAAGATACTAGGATAAATTATGTTGGTGCTGAAGTAATCATCCTCAAAAATTGTAAAAGGATCACAAATGTATTAAAATTGATCTAAAAGGCATGCATTACCAATGTTGTAACATCCATGAACATATTTTTCTTTTGAATCTAATTTTAACTCAATAAACTCTGAATCTGATGTTAAGACTAATATTGATTCTAATTTTGATGTTAAATCCAATGTCAATTCAAGAATAAAACCTGAATCTAATTTTGATTCTTCATCTGATGGGTAATTTTTTACAATGATTTCTTGTTGAATGTCTGGTATTGGATAAGTAATAGCCTATGATGGCATAATGGGCTCCACAAAGACTAGTTTGTCAAAGTAAGACTCCTCTAAGATGGGAAAAAGGTTAAGAGACAACTCTTTAGAGACTAGCTTGTCAATAGGAGGATCTTAAAAAATAGGCATATGGTTGAGATAATAATTTTCCTAAAGGTGATTATAATCATTAAGAAGTGACTCAACAAATACTGGCTCATCAGAGTGAGACTCCTTCAAAACTGGTATAGGATTAATAGGTGATTGATCACATGTTGACTTATCACAAGTAATTGCTTCAACAAAAATATCTTGCATTGATTGGTTATTTTGGCCTTGGTTTCCAATGAGTTAGAAAATACCAGTTTTGAACACAGCTTGGTCTTTAAATGATTGTATTGGTTGAGGTTTGGATGGGATTAGTAATGGAGGAGGAATGTCTTATAGTTGGATAATGGTAGGGCATTGGGGAGCGTGATTACTCACATGAACCAAAGGAAAAAGTCCTAAAATGGTAACAATAGGGTGGTATGGGGCTTAGTTATTCATAAAAGCCAAATGATGAGGTCTTAGAAGAACACATTTGGGGCATGGTAGAGTAAATTTGCTTGCACAAGCCAAAAGATGAGGTGTTGGTATAGGAATGGTGTAACATTGTGGTCCTAGAATAGAAATGGTATGATGTAGTGGAGCCTAATTACTCACATAAACTAAAACATCCAAGTATTCCTCATAAACCATATCATCCCAATCATGAGATGGCTCATAAACTAGTTTTTAACTGTGTTCTATGTACTGATTATTGAAAAGAGGGTATGGATCTATATCCCAAACAATATTATCTATATTTGGGTCTTCAAAGTCCTCCTCACAAGCCTCTTCATGCCAATCAAGGTCTCGATTTGGATTTTTTGGATTTTGACTATGGTCCCCATATGGAGTATCATAGGGAGAATAATAGAACTCCTTAGAAAATCTTTCTCTATAGGGGTTCCTAGTGGGATTTTTTGTAGCCATTATATCATAAGTTGGATTGTACGTGAATCCACCATAAGTGTAGTTAGACATATCTGCGTAAATGATGAAATCTCCAAAATAAAAAGGCTTAGAGTTCTACAAACTTTGAAAAACTATCCAAAAGACAAATGGTTCAAGCTTGATCTAACTTGGTCGAAGGGGTGGACTTGTATCTCCAATGTGGTTTGAAAGTGGAGCTATATCTCCAAATTGATTTTTTCTAAGACTTGGCATAAAATAGTCTAACGTCAAATGTCATACACATAAAAGGTCAAGCATCCAAATAAAAATTAGCATGCCAAAGGTATAGGTCAAAGTGTTCCAAACAAGGTCTAAACTAGGAAAGGGAAAAGAGTCGCTAGGTCTTTTGTCCATATGTGGAGTCAAACGCTAGGCTCAAATAAGATATACGAGGACTTTTGGCCCAATGGAATCAAAAGATAGACTTAAAACAAAGGCATGATGTGATTTGATTTAATCTAAAAAGTTTGGAAACAACTTTGACATAAACCCAACATACATAACCAAACATAAACATGATCAGTTGGCATTAGGCATAAGATAAAAGGATCTTTGAAGAAAGGTTGTGTTTTCCCAAATAAAGGCACAAAAAATGATGAGGATAGGTTTTGAATAAATAAATCATCAATAGTTTTCAAATTTGTGTAATCGATTAATCAAAGTTATGTAACCCAAAAGAGAAAGATTTATGTATCAACCCCATGAATTGAGGTCTAAATAGAAATCAATCAATGTTTGAATCCAAAATTGATAAGGTTAATTGAAAAATCAATGTCAAAAATTAAGAATTGACCAAACAAGCTAGACAAGATTGGAGAACATGATGACACATGACAAAATTCTAAATGGTATACATGACATGGTTTGAAACAAATAGTTTTTGATACAATGGTAAATAAGTCTTGAAACAAATTTAGCAGCTTAACAGTGTAAGCATGCTTGAATGATGTGATCAATGTTATGTTTAAAAATACTCGAAGGCAAAAAAGATTTGACATGATTTTAATGCTATCCTCTACAATTCAAATTGACACACACAAACAAGTTTAGCAAAACATTTCAAGGCATAACTGTGGTGTAAAATAACCAGCATAACATCTCTTTAGACAAAAGAGTGAAATATAGACAAATTGGTTTTGACATGTCCTTATGAACAAACAAACAAGTTTTAGTCTCAAAAATACCAAGCAAAAATGACCAAAATACACTAAGTATAATCATCCAAATCCTAGCAAGGGTATGGTAATGTGAGGTTAACTAAACTATCAAGTTTTCAAACATTTCTAAGGGAATAAATTTTACAATGACTTTCACATCAAATAATTTACAAGAAAATCATGGATTTTGGGTCCGTATCACTTGGCTTATTGCAAAAAAGTCTAGTTCTTTTTTCAACCACTACATCTTGTTATTCTCTCAGTGTAGTGTGATGTCCAAACTGCCACTACATCCCATGTGCAACTCTAATATAGATCCAAATGAAGTCAGTGTCAGGAGGTGAAACCCTAGGTCAAAGCTTCCCTAAAGAACTTGCAAGAGGTAATGGCATCCCCATCGCAATCCAAGATGTAATGAAATGAAAAACATAAAAATAAAGACTTTAAGGTCATTTTTCAAGGTCACCCAAACTATGATGAGTTTTTAGGGAGTGCTTTAGATGTCATTCTTTCTATGCCTTAGACTAGGCAATTTTGAAAATAAGGAAAGCGCTTTTGATTCCAAGGGTTCCTTAAAGGGGACAAATAGAAGAGCATATAGACAACATCCTTGTATTTTGTGAAAACAAAATGCTAATTGAAACAAGTAGTGAACACAAAAGCTTTTAAAGATGATTTCATTTTTAAGCCCCAAATCAAAAGGTGTGGTGGAGTTCTTTTGGCCCCTTGGTCTTAAGATTATAAACTTTGAAAACTAATGCTAAAAAAAATACTTAAGCACCTAAATGTTACATTAAGCACCAAAATAATGCTCCTAGTTCATTTTAAAGCATGCAAAGGATGATCTAAACATGTTTTAG
The DNA here is from genome assembly GCA_037957365.1 of Torreya grandis. Taxonomy (NCBI): domain Eukaryota; kingdom Viridiplantae; phylum Streptophyta; class Pinopsida; order Cupressales; family Taxaceae; genus Torreya; species Torreya grandis. The sequence continues at coordinate 2,145,077 of JARHVA010002322.1, forward strand.
TAATTTTTAAAGTAGTCCTACAACAAAAAAGTCAGTATGTCTTTTACCTTTGAAGCTACTTTCAGTTTGAAACAATGAACTTTAAAAAATGAAGTCTTGAATTTTTTGCATAGTGCAATCTTGCTACTCCACAGAACAATACCGTGAGTTGCAATACAATCCCACAAATTTAAAAGTTGTAATATTATAACTTAACTATAGGTGGTTTAGTCAAAATACCATGACTCTACTTGACAATCCCATAGCTTTAAGAGTTGTGGTATTACAAACAATAATCCCACTACTTAAGGTCACAATCCCGCTACTCATGGTAAAATGAGGTTTTGTGAAAAAAGTATACAACTTCAGGCTAAACTAATGACATATTATGAAAATTCAAAAAAAAAAGTTTAAAAAAAAATCATCAAAAACAGAGTCTGATTGACCCCAAATGAAGCTTAAAAAAATGGCGTATTTTACACACTACAATACCGTGACTCACAGTGACAATCTCATGAGTTGCAGGACAATCCTACCACTTTAAAAGTAGTGGTATTGTCGCTTAACCTACTAGTGGTTAGAAAATACAGTGACTTGGTTTGGTAACCCCATGAGTTGTAGAACAATCCCACTACTAAGATAGTAGTGTTATTGTCAAACCTACATAGAAACATAAAGTTAGTCTGATATAAAAACAACTTAGCACAATACCGTGAGTTGTAAGAAAATCCCGTGACTCAAAGCAACAATAATGAGACTATTTTAGAATGAACCTATGACTCTTAGAAAAATGTGTTTTTACTCAAATTTTCACTCTTTTTGTCTTCTTACTTGAAGATTTTTCAAGGAAATAATTAGTAGGTTGCTTGAAAAAGATTTGTGATAATTTTTGTGAAGTTATTCAGTCCCATTGGGCATGCCATTTATGAACATAGGATTGCAATAAGAGGAGATTAGTATTGTGTTAGTGAATGAAATAAAAATCAAACAAAACACACTAAATGCTAACACCTTAATCCTATCTCAAAGGGGGAGCTTAGTGAAGAAAAACAAATGAACAAAGCACAACTAAAATGCAAGAAACACACATTCCTTACCTTCCTTGATGCTCCAAGAGTGTTCTTCGATTGGCTTGCTCAGTTTGTGCTTCAAAATTTTTGTTGTAATAGAGCTTGACTATCCTCCACCTCCTCTTGGCACCTTTGGCTTTGTCTTGGCTCAAAAATTTTGCATTATAACACTAATTACAATGGATTTTGGAATCATTTGTGCATTATAAATTTTCATTAGACAAGCTTTTTAAATTCATGTGGCAAGGCCTCCTATTTATAGATTTTTTTAAATGGGTAGAATCAACCTAAACCATCCATCTCAGGATTGAGATGTGTGGCTAAGGATTAATCCAATTTTGCAATTCAAATTCATAAATAGGCTCATCAATATTTGGAATAGAGGGGCATTGAATAGACATGGAAGGGCTTTGATGAGGCATGGGAGGCATGAATCTTGATATTTGTGGCATTTATGGATTAGGGATTTCTTCCTAAGAAATGAGGTCACTTGATGATGTAGATATTTAATATTCATTTCTAAAAAAAAGTATTCAACAAGTTTCCATGGAATTCTTAATTAGGCTCTAACTTGGTTTAACTAGCTCTTAAGCATGATTAAGCACTTTGTGCACAAATTACTCAAATTGATCAAAATGCCTTATTATTAGTCCAAAATTTGAATAGATTAGAATTATAAGTCAATGTCAGATGTGTTGGATCTGTTATCCCATTTAGGATATTGCCAACACCAAATAATAAAGGCACATGTCTCATGTAAGAGATTTAACAGAAAATAGCAATCCAGAGCACCTAGGTGCAAAATTTGCATTTTGATTCAGAATGATCTGATCAAATTTAGCTGGCCTATAAATTTCACTACCCCATTTAGGGATACCCTAACCAAAATCAACACTTGAATATATTAGGTTCAAAGCTTTTAATGTACTTTAGTGTTTTTAGGCCAAATTGTATATTTTGGTGAAAATTGGTCAAAAGCCTAGTTGGAGGTTATTGGTGGCTAGATTTAGGTGTCTACAACATGTGCCCATGTCTCTTGTTTGATTGGCCCCTTGGCCACTTTTGTATGCTTCTTGCTTCTTACTTTATGTACTTGTTTGCTTCTCAATTATCTATAATGTCATGATCCACATCATACATTATCTTGCTTTCTTGGATGCCATGATGGACATCATGCTCCATCCCTCCTTGAAAAATAACACCTAAAATTTAACATTTCTAGTTTAAGTTTAGTATATTGTACATGCTATTTCATTTTTATATCTATTTAGGCATACCCTTGTTGATCTAACAATCTCCAATACAAAATTTGCTATATCTTGAGACATCTTTTAGATTATCATTTTTATATGATGTATTTCATAGTATAACACAATTTTAGGGATCTTTCTTCTAAGGGAAGTAATTTTAGGGTCTTCATTCCTACCCTTAACAAAGGGGGTAACAAATAGGTGTTTCTATCACAGAGATTAGAGCCCTCTACTGGTAAAAAAAATCAGTTTTTATAACACATAGAACAACATTCAGAATCCCAAATAGGTAGAACAGACCAAAAAGATAGTGATGAATATACAATAGTGATAAAAAACAATAAAGGACAAGAGCACCATATTTGGACTACAATATTAGACAATAAAGTGTCATGTTTTTGGTGCTCTTATATAAACATCACAAAAATCAGATTTTCTAGAAACAAATAGAAAGGTAAGTTCAGTTACAATTTTTTTAGCTATAATTTAGTTCAAATTGGGTGGTTTTAGTACAATTTTATTTAGAGAATCTAGATATAGGGGGCATCATGCATGTCATGATGGCTCTCACTTCCAGTTTTAGATTGGGTAGTTGGTATAACTTCTAGATCAAAATCCATGTTACAAACATCAGTGATTAGGGGTAATGCGCATGACACATTTGCCTTCTTTTATTTCCAGTTCCTTTGCATTACCCAGGTATTCTTAGTATTTATGTGCCTTATTCCATCTTCAAGTGGTTGGCATGATTTCAGAGTGGCTTTTATAGAAGCCTAGATCCTAGTTTTGGAGTGGATTTCATACAAGCCTAATCTCCACCTTTTAGAGTGGCCAAGATACACATTTGGCTATCCATGCCACATTGTCAGATTACAAAGCATTAATAGGCTTTAAGATCCATTTCATACAACACACATTCATACTAATATCAGTTCATAGCTTCACACTTCAGGGCAATGATGTAGCCAAAGGACTAGATAGCCTTTATATTCTTGAGCCATCTACTCATAGGGATTGGACACACAGTCCAAATATTGATTAAGGCACACATGATCACATAGCTTCACTTAGTGGGAGATGATGGAGCCAAAGAGACAATATTTTTATTCTTGAGCCACTCTTAAGGAATTGAGAACTTAGTTCCATTTGTGATATTACTTTTGGTACAACACATACCTAGCATACCGAACATCACTTAGCATCACTAACCATCACTCAAAATCACACATCTTCATGGGATTCACCCTTACAGATACATTCAGGTATGATTTCTACTTTTCCTTTGTCTTATTATTTCACTTTGTTGCATCACTAGAATAAAGTGAAGGCAAATGTATTCATATAAAATGTTCAAATTAGTATTTTGAGTGTGGCTTGTGACACCCAACCATTGGTTCTCCTTGGATGATCTTGTAATCCTTCGAAATACCTTTTCACTCATTTCTAGTCATCCATAGCTTTCTAAATGGTCATTCTAACTTAGCCAAGTTGTATTTCCTAGGCCAATTCTGATCCCCCAAATCCTAATCTTATAGGATAGGAGCGTTATATTTAGACTATAGTCCAAGGCCCTAGGGTGTCCCATTTTTAGTGCTCCTATCCATCTAAATTTTGAGCCCAAATGATTATTTTCATCTGATTCATATCTTTTATTATGTCATCCTAGTGTGAATACATCTAACCCATGACCAATAGTTCCCTATAAAATCCCATCCAAAGGTCATTTACAAAGCGAGAGGACAAATATTACAAATCAAGCAAGAATACAAGCAAGCTACTAAGGCAAACTTTCTTATTCTCTGCATGCATTCACCTAACACAGTTACAAACACATTCAAACCATCATACAATTCCATAACCACCTCAAGCACTCTCAATTTAGCATTTTTGCATTCACATTACACTATTACATAAAACACATATGGTGGGAGAACTACATATGGCTTGATCCCTCTTCGAAGTATTAGCATGTAGGAAACATTCCCACATAAGGGGTGTGGATTACACATTCAGTGCATCTTACACACACTAACCCCCCCTTTTTCAAGTGATTCAAATATAATTTATCAAAGATGATGAAGGGTTAGGGTTTGAAGATTAAATCATCTCTACAATGAGCTCCATCTACATTCAACACTCAATATTTCATAAACAGGATCATACCAGTATAGTGTAAAAACCTAGTAAGTTTTATGTCTATATGACTAGTTTGAAAAATAATAGTAGGAGTGGACTACAATGCCAAACCCTAAAATTTCTTATTTTTGGTGCTCCTATCTTTTTTCCAAATGAAATATAGATTTAGATTCATGACATTGTCCATGTACAACACAACTAATGTCAGCCTCTATCTCAGTCATCTCAATCTAGTTTCAAGCTAAGTTATATTTTTCTTATTTATTGATATTTTTAGAAAGGTTTAAAAGACACATAAATCATAAAAATTAGGACTATAATTATTGTAATATTATTTACTAATTTATTAATCCAAATCCTTAACTAAAATAGGAATAAAACTCCATTATTCCCAAAAAAATTAAATCAACTATAGTGTTGTGAGTCCAAGTAACTCTTTAATGAATATAGATGCAATGAAGACCTGCAGTAAGATGAAGGAATCCCTTTGAAAATAGTTGGAATTATTGATCCCTATGGGACAATCAAAAGGATTGAGATTCAATAATTTATGTAAAATTCCACCTATAAGTTTCCCCTTGATCACAATAATGAACACCTACAAGTTGGTTGTAGGATGGCAATATAGGTTGAATACAACATTAATTATATTGGTCTAGCTCCAAACCTGACATGAATTTTTTAATCATTAAATAAAACCAAGAGTTTTCAAGGGAGTTTAGACATGAAAATACTATGCATTGAAACCTACATGTTTACTTTTACCTTCAAAGAGTCACCTATAGTCCGTACAATGATACATTCATATTCTCACAATCAAGTTATAAAGAGTGTACTAAAGTGGCTATGCAAGGGGGTGGATAAAGGTCAAAATGGCATGATGAATTTGATGAATAAATTGGAAAGAGGGTTGATCCCTAAATATTAATTCATCAACACTCCACAAAACTCTCATAACATAGTTTAGAAAACACCTACAGTCAACATACCTAAAGCAAAGAAGGAATGATCTTCCATTAGTAAGAGTTGGAGATCACTATTGAAGCAATGGTAGAAAGGTGAGTGAATACCAATGTAGGAGTTGGATTTTATTATCTATTTAATATCACATCATTCACCTCATACCTCATTTTTATCCATATATAGGTCTTAAGCTATAATCCTAGGTTGGTCTACACATGGTTTGTGAAGTTGAGCAAAGAGTTTTATTTCATCAGACTATGGAATCCCCTATGGGAGTCATGAGTAATGATTATGAAAAAGAACCTATCACATAAAAATATGAGACCACTTAATACTTCAATAAGTCCTAATAGCATAATCTTAACCTATAGGCCCCTTTAGGCCAAAAAAGTATAGCTACAAGTTTCAAAAAAGGGTGACATGTTAAGACCTAACAATGAATACTAGTTTAAATTTATAGGCATGATATGAGTATGTTTCACTAATAAAACAATCCTAATATACCTAAAGAGAGTCCTATATCATTAAATTAGGGATAATAGAAAACAAAAACACCTACAATTAAGTGAATTAATAGGCAAGTTTTGAATTCACTAGGTAAGTTACTAGCTAGTATGGGTGTTGTTGTCCCCAAAAAATGTCACTCATTTTTGGGACAACTTATGAACTATTTTGGGCCCTGAAAGACCAAAATTGTCTCTTCCCTTTTTGAAATTTTTCTTGAGCATTCAAATTCCTCATTTTTCAAGCTTCTCAGTATTCTACAGACTCTGCAGGCGGGATTCTACGGACTCAGTTTCTACAGACTTTGTAGGAAGAAATCTATAGGCTCAACATGATTGAAATTAATAGGTTCAAAGGGTTCAATGGCTTTAATAGGTAAATTCCTTTGAAGGAGCAAGTTTTTAGCACTTAGGAAATTTTTGGATTGGTTCAGTGAATTAACGGGTTCAACAGTTCCAAGGTTCAACGCACGGGTTTTTCATTTTGTGTGCATTTTCTAGTAAGTCTCAAAGTCGAGTGAAAGCTGCCAAGTGTCATCTAACGAGACACTTTATAGTTTATTTTCAAGAAGTAGCAAAATTTGCCATTTGTCCCTTGAAAAGCTCAGTGGAAGCTGCCAAGTGTCAATGGCCACTATGTCTTCCTTTGGTTTCAACTTTTAGTAAAGATTGTGGTGGGCCCTAAGTGAGATACTAAAAATCAAGTGGAACGCAACAAGTGTCATCATCCACATGAATCCAAGTGAGTCCTGAATGTTTCTACAGTGTTTCTAGGAGATCGGTGGAAGTTGCCACATGTCATCTTCTGCAAGACTCTCAAAAGGTATCTAGAGCTTTGCGGAACATGCCATGTGTCCTGTTAAAACTCAATGGAGCACGACACGTGTCTGCATCCACATTTCAAGCTTCAAAGCTTCTTTCAATAAGTCTCTCTTAGAGTCCCATGGAGGGTGACAAGTGGCAACTGTGGAAGGTTTCAATATGTTTTTCCAAGAGCAACGGAGCATGTCATGTGTTCCTTGCAAAGCATTGCGGAAGTCAGCAAGTGTCAACATCCATAACTTCGTCCTTTTGTGATGTAAGGACTATAGTGGGATCTAGGTGAGTTACTATAAGTCAAGTGGAAGCTGTTAGGTGTCATCTACTGAGAAACATTATGATTTGTTCCTTAAAGAAGTGGAACTTGCCATGTGTCCCCTATAAACTAAGCAGATCACACCAAGTGTCAACATCCACATGAATCCAAGTGAGTCATAATGTTTCTATATTATTTCTAAAAAGTTAGCAGAAGCCGCTAGGTGTCATCTTTTTTAGGACTCTCATAGGGTGTCTAAAGTTGCTATAAGTTAAGCAGATGTTGCCACATGTCCTCACCTATTTCATAGTAGAACACACCACGTGTCACTTGTTGAGATCAACGAAAAGTAGCTAGAGCAAGCAGGAAAGACATGAAGGAATTGCTAAAGAGGATGATAGGCCCACATATGTCAAATTTAAGATGACCAACTAGTCATTAGCTTTTAAATGACGATGAATCCATAGACGTCAAATTTGTGGCAATAAAGTGTCTATTGATCTTTACAAGCTTAAACACATACCCTAATGCATTCAAAGGCCTTAAGGTCAAGGCCAAGAGGAAGAACTAAAGGGACCAAAAAGGGGAAAATATAGCTCAAGGGCTCAAATTGTAGTAGGAAAGGGAGAAGACTAGAAGTATCTACATAGTAGTTATTTCAGTAGGTGGAACAGTCTACAAGGTGGATTCTTGAGCCCTTAAACATTGAAGACATGACCTGTTTGTCCCCCTGGGAGTAAAGGCAAAGTGGACAGCTGCACAGATATTAGGTGATAGACTAGATGATAGGCCCAAGAGAAGACATTTGAGATGAATCAACACACCACAATTAAGGTGGCCACCTTGCTCCAACATGGTCCTCTTTGAAAAAATTGGAAATGCATTCAAGGCATTGAATGCAGCGTGGGCTACTCCATGGAACAAAGCACCAAGCCTTTCTTGGCTGATATATATTGTATTCTCTTATGTCATTTTAAGGGAGATCTCTTTATTATTAGAAGAAAAACTCTACCCAAATTGAAAGGCATTACTGAGACTTTGAGCTTAGATTGTTCATCATATTTATTTGTCTAAATCAGAAAGCAAGTTACTTTCAGACTTTGTGCTATTATAGCTTGTATCATTCTAGGAGATTGTTCTTATGTCTATTTTTTGAGTGTATTCTTGTTTATTAAAATAAACAAGTAGATCTAGTGGAAGTGATAAGGAAGATGTTCTGAAGCCAGTTCCTTTCAGACTTCGTGCTGTCATAGTTGTCTTCAGTGTGTGTTTTCTTTCTACTCTTGTGTAAAGGATCTTGGGATGAATTTGTACCCTCATTATCCTTCATATTCTATTCTTGTGTAAAGGACCTTGGGATGACTTTGTGCCCCCATTGTCCTTTGTATCTCACTCTTGGGCAGTTGGGGTGGAGACTTTTTGCTACATCTCAGTCTGTTGGTTACTACACCCTTGGTTACCACTCACCACCTGAAAGAACTCCTGCTATTTCCTACAAGATCACTTCTGAAAGAAGAGAAGTGCCTTTAGTGTCTTCACCAAGATTTTCTCCTCTATTTGTGGTCATCATCTCTGAAAAAAGAGAAATGGATGGTGTTGTCCTACCCCTGAGTCTTATTTTTTGATTATATATATATAGTATATAGTGCATCATATTTATAGGGAACCTCCCCTTGATGAGAGGAGAGATTTGTCCCCTATTGATGTAGTAAACTTGCACACATGGCTAACCAATCTCCCTATGCTGTGGTTGAAGAGACTTATTTTACTCACTAGTTAGCTAGTCGACAAAATATTCACCCATCAATTTGTGGCGACTCGGGTGGGGATGAACATGCAGTTTGAAACCTCAAGTTTTAGATTGAAGCAGTCTTATCCTTATCCATTAATTATTCTAGCAACTCCATTCTATGTCTTACCCATTATCATTATAGCCTTACCATCTTCCTCCATATCCATTATATAATCTAGTTTGCAAACCAGATCTGCTGAGGAAGAACAACAGTTTGAAGCCTCAAGCTTCAACCTAAAGTAGGACTAGTTCTTTCTCATTTTTATCCTACAATCTAGTAGCTCCATGCTATACAAAAAGCCAAAAATCTCAAGGTGTTTTTGACCCTGCTTTTGAGTTGTTGCAATAGAGTAATTTTGATTTGTTTCCTCCACAACCTCACCTTCAATGAACTAGGAGTCTTCCTCCTACCCCTACCAGGTCACCAATACAAGGTAGAGATTCTTTTTCTACTATTAACAAAGCTTTACCTATCTGTACTCCACCCAGATTTTTGATCCCACTTCTGCATAATCAAATCATGGCTCAAAGCCCCTAGGGTAACTCTTTTGGTTTGCTAAATTTGACCCCACCTCTACATGAGCTTCCACACAGTTCAAAGAAGAATTTTCCCAAGTTTTTTAGTGATGGGAAAGTTCACCCTAATGAACATATTACTACCTTCAACATAGCCTGTGGTGTAATAGGTGTGGAGTATGAAGACATAGAAGTTAGGCTATTCATAGAGACACTATAAGGTGCTGTTACAGACTAGTTCTACCATCTACAAGCTCGGTTAGTGACTGATTGGGACACTCTTAAAGATAAATTTGAAGCTAGGTTCAAGCCTAAAAATGATGCACATGCCTTATTGGCCTAGCTCACACAGATGATGAAGGAGCCCCATGATCCTATGAGGGACTTCATTTCCAAGTTTGACAAGCTGACGCACAGGATTCCCATGATCGCCCAGTCGACACCTCAAAATCTCAAGTGTTTCTTCATCAACTCACAACTAGCTAAAGTGAGTTTTTTGCTGAGATGGGCTAGACACATAGACCTGGCTATTGCTCAAGACTTGGCTACTAAGGTTAAAGATGACCTTATCTTGGCTGGAAAGACAAGGAGAGACCCAAACAGAGGTAAACCCTCTTCATCTTCTAAATACTCACCTACAGTCACCACTAACCCAATGGTGCAAAAGCTAGCAAATGAAGTGCTAGCTCTCAAAAATCAAATGGTGCAAGGGATGTCATCTGCTCATGAATACAGAGATATGCCAAGGAGGACATTTCAAAATCAGGCATATCAAGGCAATGCTGCCAAGAATCAAGGATAACTAAATCACCTTCCTCCTCCATAGAGGAACCTCGCCCTTGAAGCACCTCTAACCAAATTAGCAGTTGTATATCTTAAAGCTAAATCAGATTTCTCATTCCATCCTGAGCTAAATCCTTAGTATGATGCTAATCTCTTTGCTAAAGATGAAGAAGAATTAGCTAGTGACTCCAACATTGGTTTCTTGAACTACCAAGATGAACCCATAAGTGAAGGCAATGCAGTTGAGGGATCATATGTTGTAGTCACCTAGTCCAAGAATCAATCAACTCAACTCGTTGATAAGGAGAAAGCAGAGGAGTGACCTCAACCAACAATTTCAATTGTTAAGTGGGGGTCCACTCTTCCTTTCTAGCCAAAGGACCTGGTGATTTCAAGAAAGGTAAGTACCTCAAATACCCCTATGTCTTCTACTTCAAATTCGTAGTCCAGTCCTCCCCCTCCTAAAAATCAAAAAGATGAACTCCCGTCCTTTGCTCCTACCTCATTCCAGACATTTGACATAATTGACCACATAAAGAAAACAAAAATTCAAATGTCTGAATTTGAGTTCCTTCGGTCCAATCCTGAGCAGTTGGACAGGTTTGTAGAATGTGTGAAGAATAAAACCATCCTTGCAGGACAAGAAGATAAGAAGGTAACTTATGATTCCCCAAGGAACATGCCCATCCTAAACAACCTTTTCATTACTCCTCCTGCTACCTCTTGGAAAATAGAGCCTTTCTATGTTTCCTTGTTGATAAATGGTCACAAGTTGAGCAACTGCATCATTCATTCCAGTGCTTCAGACAATGTCATGCCTACCAAAGTGGTAGAATCTCTTAGTCTCACACTGACCAAAACATTTGGCAGATGCTTCTCCATGGAGAAAAAATAAGTACCACTACTGGGACAAATCAAGGATACCCAATTTGCATTTGTGGCATTCTTAGACAAGAGAATCAAGATGACAGTTCTGGTAGCTGATGTCCCAACATCCTATGGCATTTTGCTTAGACAATTTTTTTGTAAGGATGTGGGAGGAGAACTAAGCATGGACCTATCTGAGGCAAGGATCCCTGTCAAAGGCATAATGAAGAGGCTGCTCCCTGAAAAGGAAGTAAAATATGTTGTCACTTAGACATCAGCACTCGAATCTTAGATTCTATTTGAGTCTTTAGGCAGAGGTAATTATTTTTTGTCCACAGAGGATGTTCATGTTTTTGTAGATGAAAGTCCTATAGGTGGAAATCTAAAAATCAATTCAAACAAGACATCAGAAGAATTGGTAGGGCATAGTACAGATGAAAAAGCATCTTCCACTTCCAATGAAGAGAAATTTGATAGAAGATCAGTTTTGATGATGTTTGGATCTTGGAATCTGATGGTAGCAATTCTTCTACCAATGTTGAAGTCAGGATTATGTTGATATCTCCTCAAGGAGATGTTTTTCCTTCTTCATGCAAGTTGCAGTTCAATAACACCAACAACACTACTGAGTATGAATCCCTACTACTCAGATTGAAGGCTACTCAGGATGAAGATATCAAACTCCTTCATGCTAAAGGAGATGTTAAACTAATGGTTTGTCAGGAGTTTGATGCTGACAATCAAAACATGTGCTAGACTGAACCAACAAAAGAACAAGCTATGGTAGTGGACCATACTATTGTACTCCAAAGTTAGCAAAAGGAACTCTTCACCAAAAGAGCTAGGAGTTATAGTTTTCAGATTGAAGACCACGTCTTGCCATGGAGTAAGAAGAGAGAGCCAAAAGGAGTGCACAAAAAATGTGATTCCTGGTGGAGAGTTCCATTTGCCCATCATCAATTCTAGGGACAAAATGGTTTCTTACTGATTTATCAAGATGAAATGTCATCTTCATTATTTCACAATGGGTAGCGTCTGAATCACTTCAATTCTTGAATTATCAGATGAGTTCACCTATACATATGTATATTTGTATAGTCTTTGGTTCTATTTTGTGATTTTCATTTTCATTTTTGGTACCTTTCTTTTTGGTAGCATGACTCCATAGCCTAATGGCATACTTCAAGGCACTGGAGATTTTGGTTTCTACTCCCCTCAGCTGTTCCAAGTTTTCAATTGAAGGAAGTTCCCCAATTGGAGCCAACTATTGTCCCCAAAAAATGTCACTCATTTTTGAGACAACCTATGAACTATTTTCGGCCCTGTAAGACCAAAATTGTCTCTTCCCTTTTCAAAATTTTTCTTGAGCATTCAAATTCCTCATTTTTCAAGCTTCTCAAAATTCTACGAACTCTACAGGCAGGATTCTATGGACTCAATTTCTACGGACTTCACAAGAAGAAATATATGAGCTCAACATGCTTTAAATTAATAGGTTCAAAGGATTCAATGGCTTTAATAGGTAAATTTTTTTGAAGGAGCAAGTTTCTAGCACTTAGGCAATTTCTAGATCAGTTCAGTGAATTAATGAGTTCAACAGTTCTAAGGTTCAACGCACAGGTTTTTCATTTTGTGTGCATCTTCTAGTAAGTCTCAAAGTTGAGTGGAAGATTCCAAGTGTCATCTACTGGGACACCGTATAGTTTATTTTCAAGAAGTAGCAGAAGTTTCCATGTGTCCCTTGAAAATCTCAGTGGAAGTTGCCAAGTGTCAATGGCTGTTGTGTCTTCCTTTGGTTTCAACTTTGAGTAAGGATTATGGTGGGCCCCGATTTAGCTGCTAAAAATCAAGTAGAACATGACAAGTGTCATCGTCTACATGATTCCAAGTGAGTCTCGAATATTTCTAAAGTGTTTCTAGGAGCTCAACAAAAGCCACCACGTGTCATCTTCCATAGGGCTCTCAAAAGGTATCTAGAGCTTTGTGGAACATGCCACGTGTCCCATTAAAACTCAAGGAGCACGACACATGTCTACATCCGCATTTAAATCTTCAAAGTTTCTTTCAATAAGTCTCTCTCAGAGTCCCACAGAGGGTGACAAGAGGCAACTGTGGAAGGTTTTAATATATTTTTCCAAGAGCAGTAGAGCGTGCCACATGTCCCTTGCAAAGCTCTGCAGAAGCTGACAAGTGTCAACATCCATAACTTCTTCCTTTTGTGACATAAGGACTATAGTGGGCTTTAGGTGAGTTTCTATAAGTCAAGCGGAAGCTACCAGGTGTCATCTACCGAGACACATTATGATTTGTTTTTCAAAGAAGCAAAACTTGCCATGTGTCCCCTGTAAACTAATGGATCGTGCCAAGTGTCAACATCTGCATGAATCCAAGAGAGTCTTAATGTTTTTATATTATTTCTAAATGCTCAACAGAAGCTGCCAGGTGTCATATTTCGTAGGACTCTCACAGGGTGTCTAAAATTTCTATAAGTTAACCGGATGCTACCACGTGTCCTCACCTATTTCACAATGGAACAAGCCACATGTCACTTGTTGAGATCAGTGAAAAATGGCTAGAGCAAGTAGGAAAGATGTGAAGGATTTACTAAGGAGGATGATAGGCCCACATATGTCAAATTTAAGATGACCAACTAGTTGTTAGCTTTCAAACAATGATGGACCCACAGACGTCTAATTTGCAGCAATAAAGTGTCTATTGATCTTTGCAAGATTAAATGCAGACCCTAATGCATTCAAAGGCCTTAAGGCCAAGGCCAAGAGGAAGAAATAAAGGAACCAAAAAGGGGAAAAGATATCTTGAGGGCTCAAATTGTAGTAAGAAAGGGGGAAGACTAGAAATATCTATGCAATAGTTATTTCAATAGGTGGAACAGTCTGCAAGGTAGATTCTTGAGCCCTTAAACATTGAAGACACAGCCTATTTGTCCCCCTGAGAGTAAAGGTGAAGTGGATAGTTGCACAAATATTAGGTGATAAACTAAATGACTTAGGCCCAAGAGAAGACATTTGAGATGAATCAACATGCCACAGTTAAGGTGGCCGCCCTGCTCCAGCATTGCCCTCTTTGACAAAATTGGAAATGCATTCAAGGCATTAAATGTAGCATGGGCTACTCCATGGAACAACGTGCCAAGCCTTTCTTGGCTGTTATATATTGTATTCTCTTATGTCATTTTAAGGGAGATCTCTTTATTATTAGAAGAAAAACTTTGCCCAAATTGAAAGGCATTACTGAGACTTTGAGCTCAAATTGTTCATCATATTGCTTTGGTTGAATCAAAAAGCAAGTTACTTTCAGACTTTGTGTTGTTATAGCTTGTATCATTCTAGGAGATTGTTTTTATGTCTATTTCTTGAGTGTATTCTTGTTTATTTAAATTAACAAGTAGAGCTAGTGGAAGTGATAAGGAAGATGTCCTGAAGCCAGTTACTTTCAGACTTTGTGCTATCATAGTTATCTTCAGTGTGTGTTTTCTTTCTATTCTTGTGTAAAGGATCTTGGGATGAATTTGTGACCTCATTATCCTTCGTATTATGTTCCTATGTAAAGGACCTTGGGATGACTTTGTGCCCCCATTGTCCTTTGTATCTCACTCTTGGGCAGTCAAGGTGGAGACTTTGTGCTACATCTCAGCCTGCTAGTTACTACGCCCTTGGTTACCAGTCACTACCTAAAATAACTCCTGATATTTCTTGCAATATCACTTCTAAAAGAAGAGAAGTGCCTTTAGTTTCTTCACCAGGATTTTCTCCTCTGTTTGTGAACATCATCTCTAAAAAAAGAGAGATGAATGGTGTTGTCCTACCCCTGAGTGTTATTTTCTACTTATATATATAGTATATAACACATCATATTTATAGGGAACCTCCCCTTGATGAGAGGAGAGATTTTACCCTTGTTGATGTAGTAAACCTGCACACCTGGCCGACCAATCTCCCTATGTTGTGGTTAAAGAGACCTATTTTGCTCACCAGTTAGTTAGTTGACAAAATATTCACCCAACAGGTGTAAAGGCAGGATTGGAGAACCTTCATAGAAAATGATCTCATTGAGTTAAGAAAAACACTATAATAGTTTAAATAGAATTTATAAGGGATGTTACAAGGTCTAATCATGCATCATCACCTAAAAATATCACTTTCTTGACAAAGATACATAGTCTTAGTTCACTGATAGTTGAACCTACAAATTGAAGTTTTGTATTGAAATTTGGAAAATGTCATGATGAAAATGTTTGGAGGAGACTAAAAATTTATACTAACCATCTAAATATACTCACATAACAATGAAATAGGGTATTATTTAGTCATATAATACAACATACAGTAAATTTACAAAACCCTGCACATAGTGAGGTTTTCTACAAGACAATATTGCGTTTTTTGATGTTTGAAGGTGCTAAAAGGATTATCTAGACCTGAAATTTTTTAAAGAGGGTCTTAATGACCCAAATAATACCCTAATTCAATTTTTTTTCATGATTCAATAATGGAGTTCCCTTTGTTTTATCTCAGATAGAGGGCACTCCTAAATGTCTAAAACCCTATAGTCTTAGTAGAATTTGGAAAGAAGATGACTTGGATAGTATTGAAGCCTATAAAAGAGGTTTATGAAATATTTTATACATTATAAATAATTAAAATAGTCTCACATAGGTTATAAACAAGACAAGGTGGCCCAAACCTATAAGTTTATAATCAAAGCCCACTAGGCCTGGTGCTTAAAAGGGGTTCAATTTAATTTCTAGTAATAGATGACCCTTTAAATTCATGGGAACATGAAAATGGGAATAAATTAGGTGTTTTATATCATTTTTTGAATATATTAATTCATGAATAATCTATTTATTAGGTCAGGAAGTCAATAAAGTGCACAAAATGTAGGAATCAACTTGAGAGGCCAAGTTTGGATACTCACACCAGCATGGAGGTTCATCTTGGGAAATCAAGGAGTTAGGGGATGTTATAGGGGGTATTTAAATTTAATTTTGTGGATTTTTATCATAGGTTGTATGTCAAAAAATTATGAATCAATCCTTAAGGGTGAAAACTACTAAAGACCCTCCTAAAACCCCAGTTTGGACCAGTTTGTAGAGATAGAGTTAAAAACCCCATAAAATTCCATATTTTATTCCTAAAAAATATCATGGGTTATATTATAATCTCATAGGGTCATCCAAATTCAATTTTGTTTTACCTTCATTTGTATGGAATAATATAAAAATGGTATTTTTTCTTGTTTTTGAGCTAAAATGGAGGTTCTGAGGAGTGTATAAGGATGACAATCAATGGGGAAGATATATTGAGAATTTTTTTACATTTATAAGCTTAAAAATATATAATAAATCATCTATAAATTCCCAAACCATTCAATCCTTTTGGGCCAATTAGAAAATGCCTAAAAAAGGCAAGCCTTCCAATGGCCATTTCATGGTTCTAGTACCTCCACTGTGTTACGGACCACCAAAATTGACATGGATCTTGATGGAAGAATGAAAAAATTAATTCAAATATTTTTGGTGATTTTAATACACTTTAGTGGTCTCATTATCAAGTTTTAAATCTTCTAGGCATAGGAGGGCTAATTAGGCCTAATTTGGCTGAAAGAAAGTGCTAGAAAACATATATACACGTGGAGTTTGGACACCAAAATTGGTGAGTAACTATAATGGGATATATGGTGTCTGAAAATGTTCTCAAATTCTCATTTACATCTCTATTTTATCCAAGACAAAGATATTTACATAAAAAAGGCTACAAATAATTCCAAGGAAATGCATGGTTTTGGTGTAGAACTATTTTTGTTTGAGTGTTTTATGGACCAAGTTTCCTTGTCTCAGGCCTGGTGTAATCTTTATAAGTCATCTATGGTGGATATATACAATATTGAATAAATTTAGAAGAAAATAATAACTTTGGTTTTCTACGCCTTAGTGAAAAGTGAGAAATTAAGAAGTTAAAAGACAAAATCAATGCATATGACTCCTCTTAAAGACTTAACAAGTTAATACATGATATTATACGCCACATTAAATCTTGGAATAATTCATGAAGTGGTTTTTAATAAATATAAAGAAGTTAGAAAGGGTCTCGAAGTTGGAAAAGGTCTCTCCTTCCTTCATACGCTCCATTTGAAGACAAAGTCAAAAGAAGGTTGAGGAAGTCTCTCAACAAATTGTGCCAAGTGTTCAAGCATCATTCATGATGATTAGGAATTGTTATAATGAATAATTTAATGGAATTTAAGGACTATATGGAGGGATACTCATTATCAAGAAGTCATGAAGGCTAAAATCTAGGGGTTGAAGTAAGAATCTAGGCACTCTCCAAGTGGTCTAGGCTTGACTAGACATTATGACAAGTTTTAAAGGTCCCCATAACATTAAAAAATATCTATTCCATTTCACTATATATTAAATTAATATTTTAAAGGTTGAGAAATGCTACATAACACTAAAGGAGGAGTTTAGACCAAGTTTGAAGTTCTCTATTATGGGGCTGCTTTGTCTATAAGAACTCATTTTGCTATATGAATTCATTTTTATAGAATGTAACATCAATATTTGATTTTGGATTGTGCCTAAAGGCTTCCAAAATTTGTATTCTCCTTTTGAGAGAAATAAGAAGCTAAGTTCCTCCATTTTCAAGCTTTTTGAGAGAAATGTATGTGTTTGCCATTGATATAGCCAAGTGAAATGCTTGTTTTCCTATGTCATTTTCTAGTTATTATACCTTGATGAGAGATTTTTGATGTTATATATTTCATTTTAAGTGTATAAACAAGCTTAAGTTTATGTATTGGATGTGAGTTCAGTCCTTCCTTGCATAAATTGAGTTTGGCCAAGTCCTTATTGTGAAACACTTTTGTAAAAATATTTCTTGAGTGAAGTGAATATGTGAAAGTTTTTTCCCTCTCAAAAGAGTGGTATTTAAAGCATAAGTGGCCACAAAAAAATTGGTGAATCACATTCATTTTATTTTATCTTTCAATTCCATTATAAATAGTAACTTTTGCACCCTTTCCATTGTCAGAATTAATAGATAGTAAGTTAAGAGTAGGTTTTAGTGAGAACAAGGAAACCAGCCCTATCTGATATTATCTCCATTTTTAAGTCACCCATACTTTGGAGAGATTCCATGTTCAAATAGAAATGAGGAATAACACACTTTCTCACAAGGGCATACTCCTACTTGACAATAATTTTAGGCACGCTCAGTAGGACTCATTCCCCTTGGCATAGCTAAAGTTTGGAGCTGAAGAGAAGTACTTGTAGTATCAGAGAACATCCATTATCATCATAATCTAAATATTTATTCAAGTTGCAAATTTCATAGTAACATTCAAGCAACACTTTTATGCCAAAGGTGACCATAAGGTCAGTCAGTAAAAGTATTCCTCTTGAGTTCATTAAGTTATCTTTTAATTAATACAAAAGAGCAAGATTTATTTGAATAAATACAAATATTAAAAATTAATATCTATCTCTTGGTAATCCTATTATCCTAACTAGTGCAATCCCCACTATCTAGATGGCCATAAAAAACCAAGTGTTTATTCCATTTAATAGAGGTAGTCCACTGAATTTATCCCAATTTGATGACATTCCTATATAATATTTTAAGATTATCCCATTATTCTTAGGAGAATATCAAAAAACTCCTATTGAGCACATAAAAAATGTTGCTAACCTTTGTTCAATCCATAATGTTGTTCAGGAGAACATGGCTATTAGACTGCTTATTACTTCCTTTAAAGTAAAAGCACTGTGGTGGTATAAAAACCTCCCACTAAACTCCATTACTTCTTGGGATGACTTAGGATTAGCCTTAATCAAAAAAATTGAGGATAAATTTGATCACTTATCTTTAGTTGAACCTCATATTCATGACTGGCTTCAACCTCATATTCCAAAAGATATGAACTAGGATATTTGTGTTGATTAGGCCATCCCCATAATATTCCTTCTTATACTATCTAAGAGACCTCAAATCTAACATCAGTGTTATGATACAGTCAATGGGTGGTAATACTTTACTAGATGCTTATGAGGTTACAATAAGAGTAGAGAACAGTTTGATACAAACTGGTATGCTTTCTCCTAGGTTTCCAATGCCTATCTTCCTAGAATTATAGTCTATACCAGCCCCTCAAGCTCTTCAAATTCCATCATTATCTCCTATTCCACCTCTTCAAGCCCGAGTTGCAGCCCCTTCTAGTCAATCCAGTGAGCTTGGAAAGCTGAAGGTTTGTTATAGCCTTTTGGAAATAAAATAGTACAATTGAAAAGGCAAAAATATTAGGAAAATAGGCCTTATCAACAACCAAATCAGCCCACTTATCATCCCTTCAAAGATCAAAGTCCTCCTTATCAAGGATTTAGAGAGAATAGACCATCCTACCAATCTCATGGAGCCATAACTCAAGTTAAACCATGTGTATATCTTGATCCTAATGTAACTTCTAATTTAAAGGCTATTATTACTACTCCACTTCAAAACAATTTGATGCAAGACTCAAGTTGACAGCCCTCTAATCTCAATGATGTCCAAAACCAAGCCTTGGTATCACAAAATATGACTATGCTACAAATGACATAATAAGAGTTTTCTCTGCAAGGAGGTCAATACCAAGAAATAGGTTTTTTACCACAAGGAGAGGCTCAACAATTTCAATGGAAACCTGATGCCATTAGTGTGAATTAGCAAATGGATGATCATGTTGCTTTCAATCAGGGTGGTGAGACTAGCAGTCTAGGTGGCCAAGTTGTAGCTATTACTAGAGCTAAAAGAAGATCCATTGATGAGTCTCAATATGTGAGTAATGATTTGGGTACTACTAATATTATTTCCAAAGGTACAAAAGAACAACTTGATGCCCTTACAACACAAAAAAATTAGAATATAGAAACTAGAAAGGTTAATCAAGTATATTTAGTTCATGAACAACTAGTGGTTCAAAAGTGCAGATAAAGGTTAGTGAGACTCAATTCAGTATAGTTGATCAAATGAATAATTATAACCTTAGCATAAGCATGTGGTATTCCCTATCTATTCTAGGATAAAAATACATAATCATGCAAGATATTTTAGCTCTCAAATTATCTCCAAAACTAGTTGAGAAAGAAGGTGTTGTCTTGACTAATTCAGAACAACCAATGAAGCAAAATGTATAGTAGGTACATAATATGGTAAATATGGATAAAAATAAGGTAAATTCAAATAAAAATCTTCCTTTATACCTCTCTTTGATATTTGGTGACACTTTAGTTCATAGTTGCATGGTGGATAGTGGAGCTAGTAGCACAGTTATGCCCAAACAAATTAGCGATAAGCTTGGTCTAGTTTATGAACCAAATAATAAAGGATTATTAAAACTAGATGGGTCACCACAAAATATAATAGGAATCATTAAATATATGAATTTGATACTACATGCTTGTCCAAATGTTACCATTCAATAGGATGTAGTTGTGGTGGTCTTGCCTCTTTACTTTGCCATGTGTCTTTCAAGATACTTCACCTCAAATATTGAGAGATAATTATAAAATGATTAATATATATTTGATTTTCATAACTAGGTATGATATGAAGGTAACAATTGATTCAGAACCCATTACACATTTCCATTTGGAGCCATATATGCCAAGTGTTGTAAACACAAAACTATGTCATCTTGGATGAGGTGCTAGAAACTAGTGGAGTGGAAACTAATTCACCTTTAGATGGAGTTATAAATTTTTTCCTTGATAAATGGGCCTCTAAATTTCATGATAATGATACTTATAATATCCTTGAGGAGAAGGGCTTGGTCTTTATTGTCTCCATAAGAATGATGCATCGATTCCAGCCATGGTGAAAGATGATGAATCTAGTGAAGGTCTATGGAAATTATAGTTCAATGTATCAAGGAATAATCATAATAATAAGGCTGAAATTTTGTTTATTTCTCCAAAAAATCAAATTTATTTCTCTTACATTAAGTTTCAATTTGGTTATTCAAAAATGTTGTAGAGTATGAGGCATTAGTTCACAGTTTACAATGGCATAGGAAGATGAAAACCAACACCTTACAAGTTTTTGGTGATAATAAAATTATAGTTCAAGTAAGAGGTACTAATGTATGAAAAAACTTATTTCTTATATCTTATAAGCATAAGGTCTGATACTTACTTGAGTATTTTAAAGCTTTTAACATTTAGGCAATACTAAGAGATGATAACAAACATGTAGATAGGTTGGTTGCCATAGGATCTCAATTTAATATCCCATTTGATATTAAAAATGAGAAAATTAAGTCACAAATTAAGGTGATTTTGAGGCATTATATTATGGATAACCATAATAATTGTCAAGTTTTTGAAGATGACAATCAGATTATCAGGTTCTTGTAAGAAGAGGTTGAGTTTTCCTCAAGAAATCAGTGAAAGTACTTACAACAATATGGTGATCAGATTGTGAAACTAAAAACTAATAAGTTTCCTAAAGGATTAGTCAAAATTGAGAAAATATTCAATGGTGATGATGAATTAAGGAAGGAGAATTCATCTTTGTCAACAAAAAAAGAATTGTATGCCAATGTAGAGATTGCAACTGGTAAAACTTGAAATTGGGTAAGGTATACACTCCTTTACAAAAAGAAGATTTCATTAAATTATGTACAAGTTTTGTTGATGTGTTTACATGTAAATATAGTAATCTCAAAGGATTTGAACCAAGACTATGTTAATGGGAAAGTATGCACATGGGGTGCTATTATAGCATAAAGATATGTCAACAGTCTACCAGGTCATACACGAGAGGATTAGTCATCAATCATATTATTTTTTGAATAGATTGCATGGATTCGGATCTCTCTAACTTGGGAAGCCTACAATGAGGTTATAATTATTGAAGATTCTAAATGCAGTCTATTGTAACCAGGTGCCTAAGATAGAGATAGTGAATTATGTATATATGTAAGCTAAAAAGAGTTGAGAGAGGTTAGACATTGAAGAACTAGATACTGGATCCATAAAATAGAGGCATCTTGTAAAAGCACAGTGTAATAGGTTGATCCATGTTTAGAAATGATAAATTTATATGGTGTTGTAATTGAATGTCTGTTGTAACATCATCTTAGACTTTATGTATTATATATGATAATGTTTTCAATATATATAAGGTTTTTGTAGCAATTGGCTATTCTATATTATGTAATTAATGTTGAATCTATATTGTTATCTGGATGAACTTTAGATGAGAATTACACTCACCTGAACATCTAGGTATTTTTGTATTTCTCCGTTATGTCTTTAGGAATCTATGTTTTTTCAAGTTAGGGGCCTGTTACCTCTCCCACAATTGTCCTCATAATTATTAAGTTTTGAGAAATCAAGAACCTCTACTAAAAATGGTGCAGTGAGCATAGAACTATTGTGGATTGCTAAAGAAAGGACATGATTCGATGGTTACCAAGCTAGAGGGATTTGGAATAATGGTGTGATCAAAAAATATCTAAGTTCACACAAAAAGAGGTGAGAAGGGTAGGGTGTACTCAAGAGGAAATCATAGAGAATCATTTGTATGGTGATGTACATGAAATCTTCTAATGTGAATTTTTTAGCTTGCTCACTACATGTCTGGCGAGATTAGAGCCTTTTTTTTCAAGATAGATCTACATCTAAAATTCAATGCACTAATGATCTAATTGAATAGTTAAAAAGCTTTGAGATTGCATGGACCTGTGCGATTGATCACTAGACACAAACTACTATAGATGGATATATAATAGAATTCATAATTCTCATTATACTACTTTCAATGCCACATAATATTTATTCATGTGGGAGACTAGAGGAAAGTTTATACAATGAATACATATTTTTATCAAGATGTTGGTCATTAAAAAAAATTTAGTGCCTTACCCATTTGTGATGGAGTAGTCTTTCAAGGCACTATGGGGATGTGTGCGGTTGGGATGTGAGATGGTGTGGAGATGATTTGAAAAGTTTACCAGTAAAAACTGGATGAGGAAATTGAATGAAAAGGACTGAAAGAATCTTGTGAATACATAGTGAGAACTATGAAAATAAAAGAGGTGGCGTATATCAAGGACTTCATGAGCAACTATAGGCAAAGAGGTAGAAAGAAGAGAATAGGTTGACTAGCGATAGGAGAATCAAAGGAGGAAGAATGAGTTGATGAAAGGGTAAGAGAGGAAAGAGTTGATGAGAGAAAAGAAGGGTTTGGGATTAGTGAGACTAAAAAATAAGTAAATAAGCAAGTAGTAGATGATGATAACAAAAAAATCATAGAGGAAAGTAGTTTTATAGTTAGTATTAGATCGTAATCGCTCAAAGAGACATCTTTCAATTTCATAGGAGAGTTACCTAATTTTAGAGGCATGATCAATTGGAGGCACAATACTGGCTCAACATTCTACATAATGAGAATCATAAAACAAGACCTTTTACTCCCTCAATGCACATCCCTTGAGCCCCTATTTTATAGAAGCACTCCTATTTATATTCAATTGTAGAGATTTATAAGTCAGAGAGAGTAGGAGATCAAGAAATCAATAAGAAGTATCAAAGAGTTATCAAACTCCAATTTTAAAAGGAAAATGCAAGGATTCATTGAATCACAAAAGAATTACTTAAGAAGTGTATCATCTAATTTGACTCACTCCTTGTTGATTATATAGGTTGTTGATTAGGTGTCACAGATCAAATTTTTTTACCGAGGAATAGAGAACAAAAACAAACACTATTACAGATATTAAAGATGAGTCAGAGACACTTTCATCATTTGAATGATCTGTATCACCTCTATGATCACATGAATATTTTCTATTTTTACAAAGTTTACCAGTGTTGATAAATACACTAGTACTTGGAGATAGTCCAACTGGGTCTACAAGACCATCACCATAGACACCACTAGTGATCACTCCTCCCCAAGTAATTGCACCATTTCAAACACCAAGAATTTCTTAGGTATCAATTCCATAATTTAAAATATCATTACCACCATTTAGAGGAGTGCAAGTAATGCTTTTTTTGTAAATGAATCTAGGTAATATTGATTCATAGCTAGGTGCCATCATCATACTGGCACCCTATGATGGAATTATGGATCTAGAGCAATAATTACTTACATGTGACATGAAATGTTTGGTGAAAGGAATTTTAGATGAAAATATTAAGAAGTATGAGCTCATTGGTGTTTTTTTTGGAAGGACATTGGAGTTCATGTTCTATAGGGACTCAGGAACAATAAATTTTGATGATGCGCAAAAATGGTTGATTGTAGAGTTCAAGGTTAAGAAAATCATAGGACAAACCATACAAGACCTAAAGGAAATCCTCCAAGGTCCAAGGGAAATTATTCATGATTATGACCATAGATTTTTTGATGTGGTCAACAACATCGAATTTTCCTTAGAATATAAAGATAAGACATCTTGGTTCATCAAAGGACTGTGACCTAAGATCCAGTTTGTGATAGTGTAAACTGAATTTACTAATAAATAAAAAACTATAACATCCAAAATAAGAGTGGAGAAAATAGAGGATTATGGTACTCGATAGAGATCAAAACATAATTAGAAAGCACATTCCAAGCTATTTTGTAGAGGTTATAAACCTTACAAAATACTACTAAGAGACCTAGAATCGATCTTTGGTATATTGACTGCGGCAAATAAGGCTACCACATGAATGAATTCTTGAAAGTATGTACAGAGTTTTGCAAAATCTACCACATAATGAGACAATCAATAGCTCACTATCACTTGTTACAATAGTATGTTAAAAATACATAAAGTACATACTATAAATTTTACAAATTTACTAATCATGAGGATAAGGATTGTAGGGTTCTACAAGAGTTGAAGGAAGACATTACTAAGAATATCTTCATAATTGCTACTAAAAAAGAACCAGTGACATCACAAGCCATTTCGAGAGCGGAAACCCCTCCCATTAGTGTAGTGTAGACTAGGTTGGCATGGGCTCATAATGCATAACCATTTCAGTCGTAAATATTAGCTAGTGGAGTTCAAGCTACAACCACTTCGATACACTTACTAATCTACCTAGAATATTGCACTTCCCCAAGCACAATAAGCTAGTTGGGCACCACATATAAATCAACCATAGTATGGTTATTTCCACACCCAATGGTACTAGGAAGGGTGCAATATGTCATAGATTATAATAAACTTTGTGTCATAGTAGGCATATGGCTGGGGATACCAAGGAACTAGAGGTGGATACCACAGAGGTGTATAGTGAGGACATGGTCCTAGGCCCTATTAGATATTACTTGTATGGGGAACCCAATTAAGTGCACTAAACTTACCCTATAAATCCATAATGGTAAGCCTAATGTGCTTAATTTCAAGTATCTAAACAATATGATACTCATGAATACCTTATTTTAGAAGCACAACATAGAGACCAAGTAGTGTAGAATGTAAATTGAGTTGGTTTTGATCCCAACCATAATGTAATTATGCAAGAAGTTATAAGAATGTAGTATACATAACATGGACTAACTCCTTTAGAGATGATAATAATTTTGTCATACGCAAAGATAAATTAGACACTTGTCTAAATCCAGTAAAGGAGAAGGGACTCATGAAAGAAGTTATGCAAAAGTATTCAATAGCAATGTTTAACTTTAGTAGATGAAGCTGCACTTGATGTGCAGACATATGAGAAAATTTTGTGAATAATGAAACAAGAGGGGGTTGTAACGACATTGATAAACTTGATGAAATTACTTAATACTCTGAGAAATGAAGATATATCATAGAATATCACTAATATCTTGCACATTATGATCGAATGTGCACATAAGGGAAAGGAAAAGCCAAAGAGTATGGTTTGTTTTGTTAAGAGAAATAAGCCATGGGATGTTGATGTTAGGTTAGATATAGAGTTAACAAGGTATGAGATATTGAATATTATGTTTGATTTTGGGAGCACAATGAATATGATCGCATGATCTACCTGAGAAGTGATTGGTAAACCTTATTTGAGTTATAGCCCTGTAACACTTAGTTTGGCAAACTATGGTATGGTAGAGCCCATAGGACATTTGGAAGATGTGGAGATTAAAATTGTAGAGATAACTCTACATGATGATTTTGAAGTAATCAATATGAAGATAGATGAAACTCACTACCTAGATTTATTGGGGTAAAATTAGGCCTATGATGGTAATATAACCATAAACACATTAATGAACCAAATAGAATCACACCAAGATGATCGTATAATCATCATCCATCTTAATAGGGACTCCAAGTCATACATAATTCCTAGGGACCCTGATTCTCCTTATGTAGCAAGAGGGAACAACTAGATGTGAATTGAGACATAGAGTGTACCTGATATATAATGCAACATGTCAATGAACCAGTACAACTCTCCTTCATAAGATCCAAAAACTACCAAATGTTGGGGTAAATGTTCTTTTAAACCTTTGAGTATTTTTGTAGATAAATAAGATGAAATGTGATCTCTACTTGTACACTCACCTACACAGTCTGATATAGAGTTATTATATTAAGTTGGTTCTACGGATCATGACTAAACTGAGCCTACTCCCAAAAGTATGCTTCCATGAGACTAAGATTCTTTTGTTAGTGGTGATTTCAATACTTATATGCTAAATTGGGCTAGAAATGATCATGAGCTTAAACTCTTATGCATGGTTTATGTGACTGATCAATAAATCCCTCAGTAATTTACCACTGAAGACATTGATTTCTTTATAGTGTGTTTCTAATTACATATACCAAGGGATAACCAAAGGGTAGGTGCCCTCAATTATGCATTAAAATGAGTTACAACTAACTGGTGGGTAGTACATCGTAGTAGTAGTAAGACATGGTTAGAAGTGTGAAAATTGGTTATCTCATGATTTAAATTACCTGAAGAAATTAATTCAAATTATTGGCCACATTTATCTATTTACACTTTAGGAGTTTTTCCTACTACTTGGTACATTCACCAAGAACACTGTAGAGAGACACAACACTAGATTCAGTTACAAAATGACTTTATTCAACCTTTCATATCTGAAAGTGAGAGTCCATTGGTTCACAGTATGTTATAAAATATGAAAACATTCTTATGCCACATATGAGTGGAATATTTTTGCAATGACCGCAATTCAAAGCTAGAGGAGATGGAGGCTCATGAACTTATCGATGATATCACCATGGAAGTCAAGCATAGTTAGCAAGATGCTCAAGACCTTATTGATGTTGCGACTATGGAGACCCAGTGCATAGGTAAAGTAAAGATCAAAATTCAGCCTTGCCATCATATTCAAGAGGACTTTGTTGATGACTCTGATTCAGTTAGTGAAGATTCATTAAAACTCATTGAGTTTTTTGAGCTTGAACTAGAATATGAAATATTACTTGAAACCATGGCTGAAGAATTTGAAGAAGACCAAATATGACAGATATAATTTATAGAGTAAGAAGGTGAGTGGGTCATTCAATAGTCCATTTTGGAAGATGAGCACAAAGTGTATTAGAAACCTCTAAAAGAACAAATTATGAACATCGGGTCAGAAGACACACCAAAATTAGTGCATGTTGGTAACTATTGGGAATAACAAGATATTTTAGAAGTATTGTAACTTCTTTGGGATTACACATATGTGTTTCCTAATACTTATTCATAAGTCAAATGGGTGGACCTTTATTTAGGGGAAATGCATATAAAATTTAAGGAAGGTACATGCCCCATCAATAAATGGCCTTACCATCTCAATCCTAATATGAAGATGAAATTCAAAGTTGAATTGAATAATATACAAGATGTAAGAATAATATTTCCTATGGAAAAAGTAGACTGGGTGAGTCCTATGGTCGTGCAGTCGAAGAAAATAAGCAAGATTCATATTTACAGAGACTACTGCATTCTAAATGATGCTTGTGTTAATGACCCCTTTCCAATACCATTTATTGATGAAGTGTTGGAAGTTGTAGCTGGATATGAGGTATAGTCCTTCACTAATAAATTGATTAGGTATCATCAAATACCCATCATAGCTAAAGACAAAACTAAGATGACATTTGATATAGAATGGGGGTCATTTTCATATAAGATAATGCCATTTGGTCTAAAAAATGCACCTATAGTTTTCTCCAGGGCCATAGCAATTACATTCAAGGACTTCATCCATGATTTTTTGGAGGTATGATTAGGAATTTTCCTCATTGTTTCAAGAACACTTATCAAAATTAATACTAATGTTGGAAAGATGCAAAGTGCTCAGGATTGCACTTAACTTAAAGAAATATTTATTTTTCACACCATTTGGTGTTCTATTAGGCCATGTAGTGTATAAAAAGGGAATTTTGGTAGATCAAGTGAAAATTATAGTGATATTGAGTATGCCACCACCAAATTCCTCCACATAATTATGATCCTTTTTAGGACACACAGGGTATTACCAAAAATTCATAAAAGGATATGAAGTTTTCTCAGCCCCACTAAAGAAATTACTACACAAAAGCATTCCCTTTGTATGGATAGAAGAGTGCCAAACAAATTTTGTGGATTTAAAATATAAATTGGTTACTAAACCAATCCTTTTTTTTACTGACTAGGGTAAACCTTTTCATGTGCATGTTTATACATCAAGTACCATAGTTGTCACAGTGCTTTCACATCCTGACAAAGGAAGATTGGACCATATAATCCATTTTTCAAGCCAAAAAATTTATGTGGCTAAAAATAATTATACCACAATTGAGAGGGATGCTCTAGAAATTGTATTTTCTCTATAAAAATTTAGAAATTATTTGTTGGCTACCCCATTTGAACTATTTACAGATCATCAAACTCTATGATATCTTATAAACAAGCTAATGTTGGGCAAACAGATATCTCGTTGGTTAATATTTTTCCAAGAACTCCACTTTTATATTAATGTTAAGCTAGGGTGGGAGAACATTGGCCCCGACTATCTCAATAGATTGCATAATGATGAGGACCCAAAGGATATTCCTGATGAGTTTCCTTATGCCCATGTGTTTAAAGTTTCTACAATTCTTGAATAATTGGCAAAAATTGCATAGTTCTTAGAGTAGGGGACATTACTCACACATTATACTAAAAGAGAAAAGAAGTAGATATTGACCAAGGTGTTTCCTTTTAGCATTATAAATGGATTTATCTATCATATGGGGAAAGATTAGGTTCTACGATGAGTAACACTAGAGTATGAATGACCGCAAGTCTCAAAAGAGGCACAATAGGGCATTATAAGTGTGCATTTTGTGGGGGAAGCTAATGCAAGGAAAATACTACAAAGTGGTATTTGTTGGCCACATAGTTTTGAGGATGTGTAGAGGGTTTCCTAATAATGTGATGTTTGCCAACATATGGGTAAACCCACTCAGAGGGATGAGATGCCTCTTCATCCCATGTTAGTGGAAAAACCATTTGAGCAATGGGGAATTAACTTTGTTGGCCCTGTTAATCTAGTAAGTAAATATAGTAATGATATATACATAATCATTGCAATATATTATTTTAGCAAATGGGTAGAGGTTATTACTACACCAAGTTGTGGAGCTAGGGACACTACTAAGTTTTTGTATGAGAACATCATACTTAGTTCAGGTACCCATTAAGATTGGTAAGCGATCGAGGTACACATTTTTTTAATAAAACCATCAAGATCCTAATGGAAGAATTTATGATTTCCCATCATAAAATCACAGTGTATCAATCATAAGCAAATGGCCAAGCAGAGGTTGTGAATAAAGGAATTAGTAAACTATTGAAAAAGGTTTGTGATGTTAAGAAAGATAGTTGGGAGGATTGAATTCTTATAGTACTCTAGGCTTATCATACTCATTTTAAGCATGTATTAGGATTTACTCCATTCCAGTTGGTTTGTGGGATGGAAGCTAGTATGCTAATGGAATATGTCAAGCCTAACTTGTGAGTTGCTAATGCAATGCATGTTGGTGATGTAAAATCACTTACAAATCAATTTTTAGACCTCAATCACATGGATAAAGATAGGCATAGAGTTGTATGGGCACATGAAGTTAAAAAAAGAAGCTAGAAGGCATGGCAAAATCACTTACAAATCAATTTTTACACCAAAGAATTTCATTGTGAGCAATTGGTTTTGTATATGACATTAGGTTTCATGCATTTCCCAATAAACTCACCATTCGATGGAATGGTCCATATGTTGTTCATGAGATTTTATAGAGTGGAACTATAGTCTTGCGGGAATTGGAAGGTAATTTTTTTATGAAAGGTTAATGCATGCAGACTTAAAGTCTACCACCATTAAGATCAAATTCATATAAAGAAAATTTGGTTTCACACTCCCCTTTTAGTTTAGGAAATTTACATTAATGTAAATTATTTGAAGTTTGGTTTGTGTTGTGTGTTCTAGTAAGTTATTGTTAGTAGAGCGCAAGATCAGCCACAACCGATAAAGATATAAGATAGGCATGGTATAGCTGGACTAGCATATGTTGGCTATATACTCAATATAGGTGGATAGGATTCCAAGTGAAATTCTTGAATAAAGATAGGTGTGGGCCACCTATTAAGTATGGGAACTGTACTTGAATAGATCTTAGGTCATGATTAAGAATAACAATTACTAAAAAAAATTTAGGGCCAAAACATGTGGGGAAGTAGTTATAACATCATTGTCATAATTTTATGTCACAATTAGGATCAACTATCTAATAAGTACGAATAACAAAAAGATGGTGTGTCCCATCAGACAATCTCTAGTAGGCAAACTAGTGCCACATTGACTGCATTGAATACCACATCTGATAATCATATTTTTTCATTACTCATAAAATAATGGGGGTTATAGATCCAATTCAAATTTGAAGATAGCTCACACAAGTGAGGGATTTCAAGATCTCACTATTAAATACGGAAGCTCAAAATGCCAAGTGAATAAAAGTTTATAAATAAGTCACTTCATGGCATTATAGACCACTTGCCTTTGCTAAAATTAATTTATCTAATTGCCATTTCATGTTTATTTTCTTAGATTTGTGAGTTTCACATTTTTTTCTTAGTAAGTAGTCATGGCCGTTCCTCTTAGTGCCATAGAGTTTGAGCATAATTTCAAAAATAGATTTGTTGATTGAAAGGAAGATTTGGGGATAGGAGTCTCACTCTAGTAGAGAAATTTTTTTGATCCTCATGGTAATGTCATGGTGCAACATGCACAAAATAGACTATTTGTGCATAATGGATTGGTAACCCATTTGGCTAGATCAGACATCGAGCAACTAATGTGGTTACCCACTTTTTGGGATTGGCCCAACATAATGCAATTGTTATTATCATGGTATAACCAACACTGTATTTATTTATCATATGATATAATGGTGTATCTATCCACTAAAGTAATGGCTTGTGCAATTAGAATGCATACCCAAGGCAAATCCCTGATGGATTACAATACTAAAGCACCACTAATCTCCACTAAAATCAAAGATACTATGATCAGAGGGAATCATGGTATTCCATTGGCATCTTTCCCTGATGAACCTATGCATTTGTTATCAGAATGTATTTCTCAGTAGTTTTGGCAGACTACCAAGGCCATAATCGAGGCTACCAAGGGTGTGGTGGTTATCTCACATTGAATGATTCAGGGTGGGGAAGAATTCAATTAGCCTAAATTCCTTCTAACAAAATTAGAGCATAACATTGCCAAGGTCTTAGGTATGTTGAAGCACATATTCTAATACCAAATTTTGGTATTTGTTCTCATATTCACTCAATAAAAATCATAGGTGGCACAAGTCCACCCAGACACCGACTATTAGCATAATGAGAAATTTTCCAATTTGTTTTTTCTTCCACAAATTGATATAAAAATTAATTTCCAATATTTGAAAATTGGGAGAAAGAGTTCATTCAGATGGTAGCTACGCATCCTCGGATCCCACC
Source organism: Torreya grandis (assembly GCA_037957365.1). Taxonomy (NCBI): domain Eukaryota; kingdom Viridiplantae; phylum Streptophyta; class Pinopsida; order Cupressales; family Taxaceae; genus Torreya; species Torreya grandis. The sequence goes on from JARHVA010002322.1 coordinate 2,176,988, forward strand.
TAATGTCATAAAATTTTGGGGACAACATGCTATGATATAATAACTTCTAGAAGGTACATCTATTCAGATCATGAGCTCCCACCAATGACAACCACTCCATTGGTTTCTTCTTAGACATGTCTACTATGTAGTGGGAGGTGGCATTGTAAAAATCTTAGGCCATATAATGGGCTACTCCTCTTTAAGTTATTCGTCCTAAAATAATAGATAGATCCATGTTCATCTACTATGTCGATGGAGATATCAAAATGTACAAAGGGCAAATGGGTAGCTAAATATAACCCACCATCACCACCATGACATAGAACAAGGAACCAAGTTTCTTGGTATGATGATCCTCGTGTCCCAAAGATCACGTCTCAATGTGACTAGCCTAGACTATAAACTGATGCAATAGAGGTATACCACCTAATGTTGAAAGACATGGTGGGTGATTTGTATGAGGATGAAAGTGAAAAAGAATTTATATTATGGAAATGTGTGCATACCATGAAGATCTACAATAATTTGCCACCAAATTTATGGATTTCCCTTCCACCTTGCCACCATCCATTACAATGGACCCCTTGGGTGAAGCAACAAAGTTTCAATAGATTCATATGGATACTACACATAGTATTTTTTTTGGAGGTGCACCTTTGCCACAACATCTAGATGTACTAATTTAAATTTCACTAGAGTCTACCCTCTAATGTATGTGGTCTATGCACAAGTTTTGTAGGGCAAAGGAGGATCTAGATGAATTAGATGTCATTGAAATAGATTCCCCAAAATTTACTACATCTATTTCCTAGCCTTTGACTTTGACTAGTACATGGATAAAAATAACATTTACATAGGTAGATGCACAGGATGTTCCCATGGGTCATTCGAAGAAGGGTTCAATTTATTGCTCGCATATTTGGATGGCCATGTGATCCTCCTCATTATCACAATCTAATGAACCACTTATAGATACTAAGAAAGTTACACTTGAGTTTTTGACTGAGGAATAAAATCAAGATGCACGTGAAGAATCTGATAGAGTTGCTACATATTGATGCTATCAAAAGGATAAGAAATGGGATAAGGCTGAAATTATACAAAAGATGCAAGAAGAGCATGCATAAGATCAAGCTCTAGCCACTCACAATGCTCAAGAGGAATAAACTATGATGTAAGCTACCATCACTATTGACCAATAAGTTATAGCTGAGGAACAACATCCATAAGCTACCACTGAGATAATATGGTAGCATAGTGTTAAGGTAGAGAAGGAAGTCCAATGCCTATAGTTGAAAGATATCACAGCTGTGTATAAGGTTACTAAAGTCATTAGTGCTATTGTCACTACTTTGTCAATGCCATAAGATTCTCAACCTTTAGTGTTGTCTATAAAGAAACCACCATTGGCCACTATTGGGATTCAAGCTTACACCATAGGAGATGTTCCTTCACCTCAATCATCCTTAGATTCTTTGACACAAAGTGTAACACAACTAGTTATGTAGCCACCACCTACTTCAACAAGCTTGTCTTTGATGTCCATGTTGGATGTGCCTTTACCTCAAGCTCAAAGGATGATGTTTTTATTTCCGCTTGTTCCTCTTCAACATGCACTGGCCACTATTTTGACCACTTCTCTAGGTAGTGAACCAATCCTATAGATATTTCCCTAGATGTTACTCAGATTTCACTGAGTAAATGAATTAAAGGTATGGATGCATTTCATGAATCTTTATCATAGTAGGCTCAGTCCTTAGACCATAAGGCTTCATAGTTAGAAGTAGAGAATATTGGGTTACAATAAGCCCTATAAAAAACATGTTATGCTATATAGACTACTTTCTCAGACCTTGTTTAATAGGTCACTATTGATCCTATCCAATCCTATGTGGATCAACTTCCCTTGCTTCTCAATTCACTTATCTAGGATTGGTAGCATAGTAAAGTGCATATCTCAAACACTTAGCAAGGCTCAGTGATTAAAGTTGAGACTCTAAAATTGTGCAAGTTGCTTCTCAAATATAAAACAAAACTCGATGTTACTACATATTAAGATAGGAAAATTACTTATATCTGTTGCATTGGTGTCAATAATTCTAAGGCATTTGGACTAGTTTTCAACCCAATTTTGCAACTGTACAAACAACCTCCACCAAATTTTTGAACCCACAAGCTACTCCACAATCCATGGATGATGTGTTGAACACCTCAATTGACACACTAGATATGGTCATAGATTAGTTTATAGGGTGGCAAACTTAGGTTAAGTGTAATGCCTTTATAGGTGTTTAAGGCATCAATATGTGGATTGCTTTATCTTAATTTTTGGTGATATTATTGCAAAGGTTGTGTCCTCAAAAGATACTATTACTACCTTTGTTGATGATGATTTACAAAACTTATTGTATGCTCAAGCTCCCCTGTGTGTGTTGGTTCATGTGATCCAAGAAGATTTTTTGGAATGGAACACATACAAGTGGAACTTAGCTATGTTGGATGCTTCCATTGCTCTTATGGTCATTATTCCTATTTTTTTTCCTCCGAGTCAACTCCTGATGATTATTTGGTAGAGGAATAAGACCGACTCTTTAGTGACACAGTCTTCCACCATTTCTCTACCACCTCCTACCAAGTCTTAGGTGTATTGTAGGTTCAATCTTTTTGGCACATATTGTTTCCTTTATTATTCTATTTTATAGAGATTTGATTAGTTTCAAACCTGAAAGGGTAGCCAATTGATCTTGTTAACCTACTAAAAACCCAAAAGGGTGGTCGTTTATCTTTTGATCTTTTGTTGAAGGTTGTGTGATTTTGAATTTTGTTACTTTCCAATTGTTTTTATTCTATGTTGTTTCAGGATGAGATAACTAATTAAGTCCAAGAAAGTGTTAGCAAGAAAGTATGCACATAGGGTGCCATCACAACATAAGGACATGTTAACAGTCTACTAGGTTAGCATACATGGGAGGATTAGTCATCAACCATATTCTCTTTTGAACATATTATGTAGATTTATGTTTGTCTAACTTGGGAAGCCTATAATGGCATAATTGTTAAAAATTCCAAACGTATTCTATTGTAACCATGTGCCTAAGATAGAGATAGTGAATTATGTATATATGTAAGCTATGAAGAGTTGAGAGAGGTTAGACATTGAAGAACTAGATACTAGATCCACAAAATAGAGGCATATTATAAAAGCACAATATAATAGGTTGATCCCTGTTTAGAAATGATAAGTTTCTATGGTGTTGTAATTGAATGTGTGTTGTAACATCACCATAGACTTTATGTATGGTATATGATAATGTTTTTAATATATCTAAGGTTTTTGGATCAATTGGATATTCTAGATTGTGTAATGAATGCTAAATATATATTTCTATCTAGATAAACTTCAGATGATAATCACACTAACTTGAACATTTGGGTCTTTTTGTATTTATATGATATGTATTTAGGAATATATGTTTCTACAAGTTAGGCACCCATTTAACTCTCCCATATTTATCCTCATAATTACCAAGTTTTGGGAAAACAAGAAAATCTACTAATAGTCTAGCTTAACATACCATTGAGCTAGAGGCTATAACTAAACTAGTGAGACAAAGATAAAGGCCTATCAATTCAAAGCTTGAGCCTTTGATGAGAGCTAAACTTTATAAGATCATAGAGTCAAATATTATATTCCTAATCAAGCACTCAACTTGGGTGGCAAACCTTATTCCAATACGTAAAAAGAATGGTGAGATTAGACTATGTGTTGACTTCAAGGATTTGAACAAGGCTTCCCTTAAAGATCACTATCCATTTCCATATATGAAATAAATTTTGTAGTTGGTTACAATTTCAGAGAGGTTTTATTTTTTGGATGGATATAGTGGCTAAAATAAGATCTTGGTTAAGGAATAAGACCAATTCAATATAACCTTCACTACAAACTGAGGGACCTTTGTATATAGAAATATGCCTTTTGGTTTATTCAATGTCGAAGTAAACTTTTATCGGGCCATGGATATGGAATTATAGGTCTTCTTAATAGGTTTGTAATTGTCTATTTGGATGACATAACCCTATTTTCAAATAATGCAAGTGAGCACATGATCCAACTCAAATAAGTGTTTAAAAGTTGTAGGCATTTTGGGGTATCTCTTAATCCCAAAAAGTGTGTCTTTTGGTTCATAAAGGTAAGATTCTTGGGCATGTGGTTTCAAATTATGTTTTAAGTATAGATTATGAAATAATAGATTCAATTCTTGCACTTTCCTTGCCTAAGCTCAAAAATTCATTGCAAAGCTTCTTAAGAAAATCAATTTTATAAGAAGATATATTTCATATTTTGCCACTTTAGCTAAGCCACTTACAACCATGCTTAAAAAGAATCAGAGTTTTAGATGGTCCAAATAAGGAATGAAGAGTTTTGAAGAGATAAATAGAGCCATATCTAGTTCTCCTACACTCATAAATCTAGATTTCACAAAGGATTTCATCTTGTATACCTATGCTAACATAGACACCATTTTAGGTATTCTTATGCAATAGAATCATGAGGCCTTAAAACAACCTATAGCCTTATTTAATCAAGGCTTAAATGAGTATGAAACAAGGTAATATTTTATTAAAAAACATATACTTTTATTAATTATTTCTCTCAATAAGTTTAGATACTTTTTATCCAATAATAAGATACACCTAATGGTTGCCCATCCAAGAATCAAAGAGTTCCTCTTGAACAAAGATATAAATGAGAAGAGGGCTAGTTGAATAATGAAGGTAATAGAGTATGATGTGGAAATCAAGGTCACAAAGCTGATTAGAGTTAAAGGACTTTGTGAGCATCTAGACAAAGACTTTCAAGAGGATAATGAAGTGGTTTTAGTGTCAAATGATGAAGAGGTTGTAGTTGATCATACCTCACCTTCTAGTTGGTTTCATGACTGGGTAAGATATTTCCAAGATGGTCTTTATCCTTCTCATATAGTGCTTCAAAAATAAGATATTTTAGATTGCAATCCATTCCATTTATTCTTGTTTATGGTGTTATTTTCAAGAAAGATATCAATGGCATGTTGCTAGGGTGTATAGAGCCAAGCCAAACATAGAGATTGCTTGAAGAGTTACATGATGGACATGGTGGAGGACATTTATTATCAAGGAATATAGCCCTTAGACTACGAGAGGTGGGTAGTATTTTCCATGCATATTTGGTGATTGTCATGCATGGGTTAGGAAATGCAAATAGTGTACTATGTTTGTAGGGAAAGTGAAACTTGCAGCCTTACCTCTCCAACAATTTATGGTGGACCAGCCCTTTGTCCAATGGGAATTGGAATTTATTAGCCTCATCAATCTTCATTCAAGCTTATGTCTTAAATAGATACTTAATTCTATGAATTACTTCACAAGATGGATAGAAGTAGTAGTATTGAAAGAAGCAAATGAATCTAATGTAGTAAATTTTTATGAAGGTTTGATTTCTAGATTTGGAGCTCCTTCAACCATCATTTCTAACAATGTTATGGCCTTTTTGGGAACTAAGATCAGCCAATGGGATGTTCAACATGGTTTTTATCTCATCACTTCATCAAACTACTATCCACAAGGCAATGGCCTTGCTAAGTCCACAAATAAGAACATGTTGAAGATCATAAGAAGGACTATTGAAGATAATCAAAGGTCATGAAATTCAAAGTTAAATTTATCTCTATAAGATGATAGGATCACATATAAAAGATTAATAACCAACTCTCCATACAAGCTGGTATATGGTAAGGAAGCAAGGTTACCCATTTCTCTTGCATTTCCTACTTTATAACTAATGCATTAGCTTGAGTTGTTGGAAAATGAACCAATAAATATTAGGTATGCTAAGATTATGGAGATAGAAGAGATTATAAATTAGTTCATGCTAGCCATGGAAATTAACCAAGCACAAGTGAAAAGAGCCTTTGACAAAGAAGCTTATTCATAAAGTTTCAAAGAAGGAGATTTGGTCTCAAGTGGCATGAGGACAAAGCTAAACTAGGAAAGCATACTAAATTTGACTAACTTTAGAGTGGCCCATACATAATCTCCAGCTACAAATCCCACAATGCCTTCTAACTTGTAAAGATGGATGGTGAGGAGCTTTCAATCCTAGTTACTGAGATACATATGAAACACTACTATGGAGAGATAAGTTACCTATACATAGTTAAATTGTTTATTTTTATTTAATTTATGTCCTAACACATTATTATTTTTTATGTTTTTATCCCAAATAGGTGTTTTATTTACACATTTGCTTTGTTAGTTAGTTTCCCTTGTTTTGTGTGTTTTTGTCCTTGTTTTATAGGAAGCAATGTTATTATTTCAATCCAAAAGGGTAATTCCAATCATGGATCAGATTTTTCACTATTTTATGAGTCTAAAAGTCATGAAAATTGTCTGGTTCTCAAGCATAGTAGGCATGCTTCCCAGTTGAGTTGTCAAAATGTTGACAATTTTGACCTCATAGGTCAAACTGTCACCCCTACCATTATAAACTTTGTATATCATGCCATATTGTATAGTGGGTCAGTATTTTATTCTTGAAATTTTATTAAATTTATCATTATAAACCATTATTAACATGTCTTAAGGTTGATTAGGTGAGTTAAGGTCTTATCCTTCATTTGTCTTGTGCTTATCTAGTTATTTCTTAGCCTTTTTGAGCCATTTTCAATGGTAAAAAGAGTATAGTATGTATTTATGAGTGTCATATAATGTTTTAATGTATTCTCATGGCCAACATATGAATAATTATGTTGTTCACATTCTGGACTAACTTCATGACTCATTTTTATGCATTTTTGGCCATTTTATGCTCTCCAGAGAAGGTTTTGATGGTATTTGATAAGGAAAAATATTAATTACATATTTATTTACCTTATAAAAAATTTTGAATACTTATTAACACATTTTAAAACATTTAAATCATAGCTCCTTAGTGAATTTGGCCTTTTCCAGTGCAAAACAAGCCATTTTGAGGCATTCAATTTGGTTTTTAGAGGGTTTTTATGAGAAACACATCTCAAAGGATTTATTTGGTCCTCATAGGGTAATATTAGTGGTTTTAAGGAATTTTTAGGTGAAAAAATGGCAAAAACCAACTTTACTCCTGTATTGACCTTCTTGGCAGCACTAGAAGGCAGTTTTCAAATGCTCGGTACGAAAAGAGGAGAGAGAATTAGGATCTAAAACTTTGTCCATTTTTATAGGCATAATTAATATTTAAATTATTGGATTTTTTTCATGGATTAATTTTATCGTCTTTATGAATAATCGTTAGGAATGACATCAGGTCACTATAGCCTATGAATTTGAGAGGGGTCTATTCTAGGACCTATTTCTTAAGTTTAAAAAACTATGGAGAGTAATGGTTTTGAGGTATTATTTTAGGGGTATTTAATCTAATTTTAATCTTTTTTCATTTTATAACTCCTCTCAAGAAATTATTTATATCATAAAACTAGTTTTCCTTCACTATTTATGAGAATGGCCTTTTGGGCCAATTTTAGAGCAAAACCTAAGCTGTTCAGTAGATGTTTTCATATTTATAGGTTATTAATTGATTATATAATTCATGAAAGACATTTTTAATCTAAGTAAGGGTTAATAAGATTCCATTATGAGTGTATCTCCTTTGAGAGAGTTTAAGCTGAGTATATCTCTTAAACAAGGTACAAATGCATTTATTGAGATTAACTTCAATGTTCATGAATTAAAGGTGATGAAAATATTAAATTGATATCATGACCTTAACAATATGGTATAATTACTCCATGAGAGAGAGAGGTTTACCCTTTATGGTTTGATAAGCATGTTCATAAGTTGTCTCAGATATGTGGAGCATTTACTACAGGGTATGTACATTTTAAGGAGTTTAATAGTGCATATAACATATGGGTGTTACTATAAAACATTTGGTTTGAGTGATTAAATATGATTATTGAGGTCTTACACCTTTATTCACTTCATTGTAACCAATGGTTCTAATGTTAGAGAAGATGGCTGATGGTTTGTTCATAAGCAGAGCTTTGAGATAGAGATGGAGATGGAGGCACTTTTTGAGGGATTAGAATCAATGTGAAGAGATTTTATTTGGTTTAAAAATGTGAAAAAGGTCTTATTAGTAGTCATGACTCATATAACTCTCAAGGAAGCCTATATATCATGCAATTTTTCATGTCTTAACTTCATTGTTAGGTCTGCAACACTAAGACATACCTACAGGTGCCTTCAAGGGATAATAACATTGGAAGAGAGCATTGTGACCATTTTGAACTCACTCAAGGTGGATAAGATCCTTTTAGAGAATTTTATAGAGTATAGTACTAATTATAATATCATTTACTATGCATATATCCATATTTCCTTAACATTGTCCTGTGTCACACTTTCATGTGCATTCATAAGTCTCCTTAGAGGTCTGTAGGGTTACAATATTAGCATTGAAAATAGTATGATAGATCCATAATGTTATAAACATGGAAAAAATCATATCATCCTAATGGAAACCTAGGATTGGTCCTAATTTACCATGTTCATTATCTCTACTATGTTTTCCATAACCCTGTGACCTGTACATACACCTACACATGTCTTAGCAAGGAGATAAATAATTGATATGAGATATCAAGATAGTTTGTGGATCTTCCTTAAGGTCTTGGGTAATTATAGATACCTTAATAATCAATAATGAGGTCATGGAGTGAAATGTAGACTTGAGAATTTTAGGCATTTGTTGAAATAAGAATTTAGGGACACGTTACCTTAATCCCTCCAAATAGTGACCTAGTTCTTATTTTGATATTTTTCATGATGAAACTCTTTGAGGTGTTAACAGGTCCAAGATTTCATTTATTTAATCCAGGTACAAGGGCAGTGTTTTTACTTAACAAAAGGTTATTTGGTTCAAGGATTATGATGATACATGACTCTCATTCCAATTATTCTCTGCAGTGTTGTGAGTCTAAGTAAATCTTCAATGAACACAGATGTAATGAAGGCCTAAAGTAGGATGGAGGACTCCATTTGAATATAGTTGGTATTATGGCTCCCTAAGGGACAATAAAAAGGATTGAGATTCAATAATTGATGTATATTTCCACCTATAAGTTTCCCCTTGATCACAACAATGAACACCAATACGCTGGTTGTAGGATGGAAATATAGGTTGAATACAACATGAAGTATATTGTTCTAGCTCCAAACATGACATGAGTGTTATTAAATCATTTAATGAGACCAAGATTTTTAAAGGGAGTTTAGACATGAAAATACTATGCATTGAAACCTACAGGTGTACTTATACCTTCAAAGAGTCACCTATAGTCTGCACAATGATGTATTCATACACTCATAATCAAGTTCTAAAGAGCATACTAAAGTGGCTAAGAAAGGGGGTGGATAAAGGTCAAAATGGCATGATGAATTTAATGGATACCTTGGCATGAGGTTTGAGGCCCTAAATCTCAATTTATCAACACTATATAAAACTCTCATAACATAGATCAAAAAAACCTACAATCAACATACCTAAAGCAAGGAAGGAATGATCTTCCATTAGTAAGAGTTGGAGATCACTATTGAAGCAATGGTATAAAGGTGAGTGAAGACTAATGTAGGAGTTTTAGTTTTTTTTATATGTAATATCATCTCCTTTACCTCATACCTCATTTCTATCTGTACAGAGGTCTTAACCTATAGTCTTGGGTTGGTTTATACATGGTTTGTGGAAGAAGTTGAGTAGAGGGTTATATTTCATGATACTGTGGAGACCCCTATGGTAGTCCTGAGTAATGATGATGCTAAAGAACCTATCACATAAAAATATGAGACCATTGACTACTTCAAGAAGGCTTGAGATCATAATCTTCACCTACAGGTCCCTTTAGGCCCAAAAAGTGTAGGTACAAGTTTCAAAAAAGGGTGACATGTTGGGACCTAACAATGAATACTAGTATCAATTTCTAGGCATGCTATGAGTATGTTTCACTAATAAAATAAGACTAGAAATCTCAATAGAGTCCTAGATAATTAAATGAGGACTGATACAAAACATAAACACCTATAGTTAAGTGAATTAGTAGGCATGTTTTAAATTCACTAGGCAAGTTACCAGCTAGTATGGGTGTAAAGGCAAGATTAGAGAACCTTCATAGCAAATGATCTCATTGAGTTAAGGAAAACAATATAGGAGTTTAAAGAGCATTAACAAGGGATGGTACTACTAGGAATTAGCTTTTACATGAATATTTACAATTTACTATTTAATGAGAGGTAAATAGCATAAGTTGAGTTATCGCAAAGTAATTAATACTTACGGTTATATTATTGTATTATTTGTGTGAGATTTATTTGTTAAATCAAAATCACATAAATAGGTTTGGTTTTACATAAGTGAGATATCAGTGGGATATTATAATCCCCAATAATAGGGAATAGTTACCTATATATATGTTTGTAATGTTCCTAAATAATTAATAAGAATAGAAGATATCAAAATATTATTGTGTGTTGAAATAATTCTCTGTATGTTCAGCTCAATTTCATAGTGCATGAGTTAATTATTTACATATAGATCTTTGAATTCACAATAGTGATATTAGAGCAGGCTTTCGATAATGATGGGAGTAACTTGAAATTGGTTTTGCTCATTCTCTGCTCATTGCTCATGATTTATTTATGTGTTAACAATGGTAGTTTATAAATTAATGTCTACATAGCTATCAAGATCAACTAAAAATGTTTTGCTTCATGTACATGTTGTTCCATAGTTGAGTGGGTAATTTTCATTGAGATACAACAATGTTCTATTCATTTTCCATTTGTTGGTCCTATATAGTTCATGCATCGGTCATTTTTTCTATATTTGTTCAAATTTAATGTGTTGTTCAAAAACCAATCAAAAAGATATCTCCTCTTAAAATAGCATGGTTGGAAGCAGAAGATATCCTCGATAAAATAAACTATACAAAACTAATCCAAATATTTTAAAGGTTCATGGTTCCATGTCTGTAGTCTATGTATTCTTTCTTTGTTGTCACTCACCAAGCTCACCATAGACTCATGATGATATATGATGCATTGGAATCATAAAGCTCCCAAAAAAAGGAGGATTTGAACCATTCTATCATGCATTTTAATGTAGACAAACCATACACATCTTCCAAAGAGAATTGTTCCATATAAAGATTCGTGTAAGTCATTTTTAGTCATTCTTAAGGAATCAGTCAATATAGTCCATTTTGTATGTCATTTAGGTTTTATCTATTAGTTTTAGTCTATTAAATATAAAAAACAAGCTGATTTTATTAAATGGAGTTGATAGGTTTGGTTTTTATATTGTTATGAGTTTAATTTGAAAATATTAATATTGTGAGTATTGTCAAGTTTAGAGTTGATATTTTAATACTGAGTCTTATTAGGTTTGGTATCCTTTTAAGTCAAAATACTAAATAGCTATAATTTTAGTCTCTTTATCTTTAGGTGTCATTAGAGCCTAATTTATGTCAATTTATTATTTTACTATAATCATTGTGTCAAAATAAAAAAGTTGTCAAAATATTTACAATGTCAAAAGTCTTTATAAATTATGTGATGAGTCATAAGTTCAAATTTGTTGCATCAATAATAAACTCATATTTTATAGTTGAGTCATTTTTAAAAATGTCGAAAGTCAAAATTATACATGGAAACATTATCGGGGTAACCGATGTCCATTTTTCAAAATATATGCCAAGAGTTTATGGGGAGAAATTCTCTTCACTAATATAGCTATTTGAGCTATATACTGGAGGCTGGAGGATACATAGAGGAAGGTTATCTTTCAATGACCTCTGATCAGTCTCCAAAGATAGGGTTGCACCAATGTTTTGGTGACATATAAGGTATGGTGTGTTTTTCATTTCCGCTATGTGTTTTTCAAAATAAGAACAAAATAATATGCCTATTCAAGATATGTAATTTATGTGAAAATTCTAAACATGATTCCCAGAGGTGAAAACATTGTGAAAGGAAAAAAAACACCAATGCAATTCAATTCATGGATCTTGAAATGGTTTGTGGTAGACATCCAAAAAACCACAAGAGGTGAATGAGGTTTTGACAATAGTTAAGACAGTAATTACTACAGAGATCCTATGAATCCCTTACTTCTTTATGAAGATAACCCTTAGTGACACATCCATTACGATCATGTAAAGTAAATAAAGAATGAATTCCTTCGCATAGTAATTGTAATGTGCATTAAGATTATGTCAGTAGTATGCAGACCTAAGAATATGTGATGGCATGTAATTTTGTTCATGCCAATTCTTAGAGGTAGATGGTGTTCTTGTTTATGTCAAGGTTTGTGGTAAACCTGTAAAATCATGGGAGGAGTGAGGCTTTCTTTATATAAAGGTAATGAACCAAATAGGGCATGCTACAATGGGTGAACATACTACATATACGAGTGTGAATGTTTTTTCACCATGTAAAAACTATGGATGGAATGTTAGGAATTAGCTTTTACATGAGTATTTATAATTTACTATTTACTGAGAGGTAAATAGCATATTGGTTGAGTTACCATAAAGTAATTAATACTTAAGGTTATACTATTGTATTATTTGTGTGAGATTTATTTGTTAAACCAAACTCATGTAAATAGGTTTGGTTTTACATATGTGAGATATTAATGGGATATTATAATCCCTAATAATATGGAATAATGCCCTATATATATGTTTGTAATGTGTCCTGAATAATTAATAAGAATAGAAGATAAAAAAATATTGTTGTGTGTTGAAATAATTATCTATGTTTGGCTCAATTTCATAGTGCATGAATTAATTATTCGCATATATCTCTTTGAATTCACAATAGGAACATGGTCTAATCATGTATAATCACCTACAAATATCACCTTCTTGGCAAAGATACACAATCATAGTTCACTGATAGTTAAGCCTACAAATTGAGGTTTTGAATTGAAATTTAGCAAAAGTCATGATGAAAATGTTTAGAGGGGACTCCATAGTGATACTAACCATATCAAGGGATTCACATAACAATCAAATAGGGCAAGATTTGGTCTTAGAAGACAACATACAGTCAATTTACAAAACCCTACACATAGTGAACTTTTCTACAAGTCTGCCTTAGTTTTTTTTATGTTTCAAGGTGATAGAAAGATTATCTAGACCTGAAATTTTGTATAGAGGATCCTCATGAACTAAATAATACCATAATTTAATTTTTTTTCATGATGAAATAAGGAGATTTCCCTTTGTTTTGTCTCAAACAGAGGGCACTCCCAAATGTACAAAATCCTACAGTCTTAGTAGGATTTGGAAACAAGATGAATTGGATAGTGTTGGAGCCTATAAAATAGGTTTTATGAGATATTTTAGACATGAGAAATCATTAAAATAGTTTCACATAGGTTTAAAACAATACAAGGTGGCCCAAAACTATAAGTTTGCAGTCAAAACCCACTAGGCCTAGTGCCCAAAAGGGTTTTAATTTCATTTATAGTAATAGAGGACCATTAAAAAAAATATAAAAATGAAAATGGTAAGAAATTAGGTGTGTTATATCCTTTTTTTATAGAGTAATTCATGAATAAACTATTTCTTAGCTAAGGAACTCAACAAGGTACACAAAATGCAGGAATCAACTCGAGAGGCCAAGTTTGGATACTCACATTAGCATGGAGGTTTAGAATGGGACCTTAAAGAGTTATGGGATGTTATATGGAGTATTAAACTTACATTTTTTGTATCTTTTTCATACTTTTGTTTTCACAACTTTATGAATCATCCTTAAGGGTGAAAACTACTAAAAACCCTCCTAAAACCCCAATTTGGACCAGTTTATAGAGATAGAGTTAAAAACCCAAAAAATGCCATATTTTATTCCTAAAACCTAACATATTTTGTATTATAATATTATAGGGTCATCCACATTCAATTTTTTTTCTACCTTAACTTCTACATAATAGTACAAAAATGGTACTTTTTCTTGTTTTTGAGCTAAAATGGGGGTTTTGAGGAGTGTAGAAGGATCCCAATCAATGGGGAAGATATATTGAGACTTGGTTTACATTTCCAAGCCCAAAAATCCAAAATAAATAATATATAGATGCCCAAACCGTTCAATACTTTTGGGTTAGTTAGAAAATGCCTAAAAAAGGCAAGCCTTCTAATGGCCATTTCATGGTTCTAGTACCTCCACAGTGTTCCAGACCATAAAAATTGACATGGAGATTTATGTAAGCATGGGAAAAGTGAATAAAATGGTTTTTGTGAGTTTTATAAAATTTAAGGATCTCATAAATAATTTTTACACCTTTCAGGCATAGGAAGGTTAATTAGGCCCAATTTGGCTGAAAGAAGGTACTAGAAAACATATCTACCCTTGGATTTTGGCCACCAAAATTGTTAATTGGAAGGGTATATAGGGTGTCTAAAAATGTGATCATATTCTCATTTCCATCTCTAGTTGTTCCCAGACAAGGAGATTTGTAGCAAAAAAGGCTACAAGAAATTCATAGGAAATGCATCGTTTTGGTGTAGAACTAGGTTTATTTGAGTGTTTGATGGAAAAAGTTGCCTTGGTATAGGTTTAGTGTTATATTGAGAAGTAATACATGGTGGATACATTTAATATTTAATAAAATACTAACTTTGTCTTTCTATGCCTTAGTGAAAAGTGAGAAATTAACGAGTTAAAAGACAAAATCAATGCATATGACTCCTCTTCAAGCCTTAACAAGTTAATACATGATATGATATGAAAAATTAAATATTTTAAAATTTCATGAAGAGGTTTTTAATGAAGATGAGGAATTTGGAAATGGTCTCCAAGTTGGAAAAGGTCTCCCCTTCTTTCCTACACCCTATTTGAAGACAAAGTCAAAAGAAGGTTGAGGAAGTATCTGAACAACTTGTGGAAAGTGTTCAAGAATAATTCATGATCATTAATAAGGGTTAAAATGAATACTTTAATGGAATTTAAGGCCTACATCCATGGATTTATATTCATTCATCAAGAATACATGAATGCTAAAATCTAGGGGTTGAAGCAAGAATCTAGGCACTCTCCAAGCGGTCTAGCCTTGACTAGCCATTATGACAAGTTTCCAAGGTCCCCAAAACATTATAAAATATCTATTATATTTCACCCTATGGAGAATTAATATTTTAAAGGTTGATAAATGTTACGTAACACTAAAGGAGGACCTTAGACCAAGTTTGAAGTTCCCTATTTTGGGGTTGCTTTGTCTCCAAACATTTTTTTTGCTATATGAATTCATTTTTCCAGAATGTAACATCACTCTTTGATTTTGGATTATTCCTAAAGGCTGATAAAATTTGTATTCACATTTTGAGAGATATAAAAAGCTAAATTCCTCCATTTTTAGGCTTTTTGAGTAAAGTGTATGTGTTTGCCATTGATATAGCCTAGTGAAATACTTGTTTTCCTATGTTATTGTCTAGTTATTATACCTTCATGAGAGATTTTTGATGTTCTAAAGGTCATTTTAAAGTGTATAAACAATCTTAAGTTCACGTATTGGATGTGAGTTCAGTCCTTCCTTGCATAAATTGAGTTTTTCAAGTCCTATTATGAAAAACTTTTATATAAATCTTTCCTGAGTGTAGTGAATGTGTGCAAGTTTTTCCCCTCTCACAATAGTGTCATTTCAAGCATAAGTGGTCATAAAATAATTGGTTCATCACCTTCATTATAATTTATTTTTCAATTCCATTGCAAATAATAACTTTTGCACCCTTTCCATTGTCAGAATCAGTAGATAGTAGGTTAAGCATAGGTTTTAGTGAGAGCACCAAGGGAACCAACCCTCTCTGGAGATTCTCTCCCTTTTGAAGTCACCCACACTTTGGATAGATTCCATGTTCCAATAGGAGTGAGGAATAACACACTTTCTCACAAGGGCACACTCCTAATAAACAACATATAATAATTAAGTGTTAACTCAAATATTATGAACTTGAATTAGATTGTATAGTTATAATATTTGATACCAATAAAAAGATTAATCATAACTATTATATAGTGATAAAATTAGAAAAATGATATTATATAGTGATCTTACCTAGATTGTACTTATACGATATTGCAATAACTATTATATGATTTATCAATAATTATTATATGATTTAGAAATAACTATTATAATGTTTGTTGCACCCTAACTTAGCTCAAAATGTATATTAAAATTATTGGATAATTGTATTTGAGTCACTTGGTTCAAGTATAAATCATTGTATAGATATTTATTCATTATAAATGAATGTAGATCGATATATCTATGCAATTTAAAATTAGAATTAGGCTATATTAAATATTCCACACATAACATATTTAAAATATACTCTATCCATGATATATCCATCCATAACATAAATTACATGCATAAATATATATAATATTAATCACTAATTATTACGTATAAATATAAATTAAATAATGATCGTTATATCCACTATTAATTATACATGTTATATTTAAAATTCTATAGAATAAATCAAATTATAACAATTTAATCTACATAGAGAATCTTAACAACACCACCTACCTATCAAAAGCATCAGAATGGCATGATCTGGGCAAAGTTATTCCCTTCACTCTGCTCTCTCTCTCTCTCTCTCTCTCTCTCTCTCTCTCTCTCTCTCTCTCTCTCTCTCTCTCTCTCTCTCTCTCTCTCTCTCTCTCTCTCTCTCTCTCTCTCTCTCTCTCTCTCTCTCTCTCTTCTCTTACTTCCTACCTCTTCCTTTTTTCCTTCTCTCTTCTATCCACCCTCTCCTATTTTGCCCCCCTTTTAATCTTTTTCTTTTCTTTGGAATAAATTATGTCTTTTTGTAAAGCTTGTCTTTCCTATCTTTTCTTGTTCTCTTTTTGTTTTATTCTTTTTCCTAAATATATAACTTCCAATTCTTTTTGGTATATATGTATTTTTTTAAGTATAAAATACAATTAATTTATTTGATTTATTTTCTTTATGAGGCTTTGCACATTTTTATTTTTCTAATTACTTAATAATATGTGTTAATAATAGATAATCAATAGTAATCATAATGACCTACTTAGAAATATGACTAACTAGAGGCCAATAATATTCTTTTATCCAAAAATGGTAAATCACATTACATAGACTATCTATGTCTTTTCAATAGTAATTGACAGTCTCGAAGTATCATAAAAATAGCTAGCTTATGTTCTAAAACATTCCAAATTCATGAGGGTCAGTTTACATACATGTTCATGCAATTTTACATTTTATAAAACATGAACACATTATCACAACATAAACACAATCACATACGATTAAATCACCTGAGCATAAATATGGACTAACATACACATATGCAATTATTTAAATGTAGATAACATAAATAATGTACTAATGCTAACCATTCAAATTATGCATATAATAAGTGTTATTTAATGTGGTGTAAGGTTTTAGACATTCCTTTGTCATCCCCCAAAAACTCGATCCACATCACCCTCTCTTATGATCCTCTCCCTCTATCATGTTCTGAGGGATGAATCTCTCCTGCATCCAACTTATGACAAGCAGGTAGTTAGTCCATACATCATTACACACACACACACACAAAAAAAAAAAATCCTAAAATAAAAAATCAACGTGATCATAATGTAAAGAATATACACTACAACTTTATATCAATGCCATCATGAAATCAAATCATCATAAAACTTTCCCATAACAACATATAACTTATATCTTAATAAAATAATAATCAAATCAAATTAACAGCTATAAAAAATCCACAGATAATCAAATAAATGTTCTTGGCAAGGAATCGAGACGTAACATATTGGGACATAATTAGCCCTTAAGCTTGCAATAGTGGGGGATTTTTGGGGATAAGAGTAGATATCTGAGGCCTTGTAACTATTAAAATATTATCAATATTTGTTTCTAAGAAAAAATTTAGACGTAAAAGGTGTAGATTCATCTCTGGGATAAATGCATATAAAATTAAAAGAATGTGTACACCCTATCAAAAAATGACCACACATGCTCAATCCTAATATGAAGACCAAAGAAAAGGCTGAACTGGACTGAATGCAAGAAGATATAATTATTTATCCAATTGAAAAGGTAGAATGGGTGAGTCCCATGGTTGTTCAACCTAAAAAAATAGGAGAAATTCAAGTGTGTGGGGATTTTTGTGCATATTGCTTGCGTTAATGATCCATTTCCTTTTCCTTTTAGAGATGAAGTACTTGAATCTATGGTTGGGCATGAGGTATATTCCTTTATGGATAGTTTTTGTGGATGCCACTAGATTTTTATTGCTAAGGAATATCAAGCCAAGACCACATTCACTACTGAATAGGGATCATTTGCATATAAGGTAATGCCATTTGGTTTAAAGAACATGCCTGTTGTATTTTATAGAGCCATGGTAAATGCATTCAAAGACTTCTTTCACGATTTCTTGGAAGTCTATTTGAATGATTGGTATGTCTTCTCTCTATTAAAAAAACACTTCTCAAAACTAAGATTGATGCCGGAGTGATGTCAGGCTTTGTGCATCGCTTTAATTTTTTTTTAAAGTCTATTCTTTACATATTTTGATGTCTTACTATGCCATGTTATGTGTAACAACAAAATTTTGGTTGACCCATCTAAAATTGTTGTTATAGTAGGAATGCCACCTCCTACCAACTCAACTAAAGTGTGTACTTTCCTTGGTTATACTATATATTAGAGGAATTTTATAAAAGGGTATGACAATATATGTGCATCCATGGAGAAGCTACTTTGCAAGGATACCAAATTTGAATGGACACCAAAATGTCAAACAACATTCATTGAGTTAAATTAAATGTTGGTAAAAATACCAATCTTAGTATTTCTTGACTGGAAGAAGCCATTCCATGTACATGTGGATGCTTTTGACACAACAGTAGGAGATGTATTAGTGCAGCTAGGCGAAGGCAAGTTAGACCACCTGATACATTTTTTTAGGAGGAAACTATCAGCTATGGAAAAGAATTATATGACCATATAGAGAAGAACTAGCCATGTCATCACATTACAAAAGTTTAACCATTACTTATTGGGTACTCCTTTTGAGTTCTTCATGGATCACTAGGCATTGTGATACCTAATTAATAAACCATTGCTAGGAGGACATATATCAAGGTGGTTAATGTTCTTTCATGAATTTTAATTATGGATTAATGATAGGTTAGGATGAGATAATGTGAGACCAGATCATATCAACTAGATTTACAATGGAGAGGAACTAGAGGAACTTTAAGATGAATCCCCTAATACACATTTATTTAGAACTTATGTAGTTCCTAATAACATGAAGAACATTACAAATTTATTGGAACAGGGAACTTTTCCTATTCACTATACTGAGTAGGATAAGAAATAGATGGTTACCCAAGCCATATCATATATCTTCATTAATGGATTCATGTATAAGCTTGACAAAGAGGATGCATTACACGTGGTAGTTCTAGAGCATGAATGGTCATATATTATTCAAGAGGCTCATTAAGGGATTTCAAGAAGTCACATCATAAGAGAAGACACTACAAGGAAAATAGTTCAGGGTGGTTTAGGGTGTTCTACATTATTTCAAGTTGTGCACATAGTTGTTAAACATTGTAATGTCCATCAAAGAATGGGCAAGCCCAATCAGTGAGATGAAATTCCTTTGATACCTATGATTGTAGAACAATATTTTGATCAATTGGGATATTTTTTGGACCATATCTCCCCCAATTAAGTGAAACCATACTAGATACATTATTACTACGATTGACTATTTCATGAAGTGGGTGGAGGCTGTTGCCACTCCAAGCTATAAAGTGAAGGATACTACCAAGTTTTTATATGAAAACATCATCATGAGATTTGAATGTCCAATTAAGTTGGTAAGTGATAGAGGTATGCACTTTTTTAATAATAATATCAAGAATCTTACTGAAGAGTTCATGATAACTCACCATAAAAGCATGACTTACCACCCACAGGTTGATGGATAGGTAGAAACATCCAATAAAGTTTTGGGGAAGATGTTAACAAAAAATTTCAATGTTTAGAGAGATGATTAGGAGGATCAAATTCCTAAAATTCTATGACCCTATAAAACACATTATGATAAAACTACCAGATTCACTCCATTCTAATTGGTATATGGCCTTGAGGCAGTAATGTCTATGGAATATATTGTGCCTAGTATGCACATTACGATAATCATGAGATTAGAAAATCAGGATCACCTAAAGGCAAGGTTGATGGATTTAAATAGGATGGAATAAAATAGATTAAGATCATAGTGGACATAATAGATCAACATACAAATTCAAAAGACATAGCATGATCACAACTTATGATCTAAGCAATTTTAACCAGACCAAACATTGTTACTTTATGAGAGTAGATGGAAATCATTACTTGTAAAGTTGTGCATAAGACGGAAAGGGCCCTATATCATTCATGAAGTATCACCATAGGGTACCATAGTGATGAAAGACTTGAAGGGAGCCATATTACCCAGATCAATAAATGGTTGTAGGCTTAAGCCATATCATCTTTAATCTCTATCATTTTGTTAAAAATTGAGTGGGTGTTGAGTAGAACCATATAGGTAGGATTTAATTCAATGTTATTATTTTCTATTTTGTTTTCTTAGGTTATAATATTTCTATAGCATGTTTGTTTATGCACAACACATGAAAACCACTAGGAAGCAGTTATCATCATAGGATGTGATCACATTCCAGAGATATTTCATCAAAGATAGTTGGCTGCAACTACATTGATCATTGGAATTAATCTTGGGAAGGTGGTGACAAGATAGGTATGGTGAGTAGAAGGCCAATGGTCAAGGTAGACCATGAATGGTATGGCATTTCAAAACCTTACATCAGTTTCAAAGTAAATTTAGTAATAAAAGGATAAGTGGATACATAAAGCAAATTGATTAATCGAAAAGACAACTACTCACCTATAATAATTGCCAAAGATGTAAATTAAATATCCTAGGCATCAAACATCCTTATAAAGGTGATTTTTAGTAACTAATATTAATTAAAAAGGGAACATTTATGTGCACACAGTCAATGCATTTAAAAGAGGTGGTGACATGAAATTTGGGCGTTAACAACGATAAAAGAGAAGGGTATGGATAATGATAAAACATTATAACCTTTAGCTCATAAGATACTTCTACAATCTGCCTTTTGAATACCTAATTTTGAATGGATTTCAAACTAGAACACCATCACTCAGAGCAATCTTTCAGCCCAAATTACTAATCAAGCCATGAACAGAGGTCATTTATTGATTCCATTATCAAATACACAAAAATAGGAAATGGGAATTGGGCTAGGTCTATGACAGACTAAATATAATTATACATAACCTTTCAACTTCATAGACATAGTATAAACTACTTTATTTACCTAAGATTCTTAGGAGGAATCACAAATAAGAGCCCTAACACTACAACATCCACTTGGAAGCTTTGACATTGAGTTATTACTTAAACTACCTATATTTGGGTAGCTAGATGAGGTTATGATGACTTTGTTTAACCATTATAATTAGGGAGCTATCCATTTAGCTCAAAATGTTACAATCTACATTTCTACGCACACCATGACACAAATAAATGGTCTACCCAATTGTGGAAAATATATCATGTCT
Organism: Torreya grandis; assembly: GCA_037957365.1. NCBI lineage: Eukaryota > Viridiplantae > Streptophyta > Pinopsida > Cupressales > Taxaceae > Torreya > Torreya grandis. Next base: position 2,198,706 of record JARHVA010002322.1, read on the forward strand.
TATAAGTCTATAGCTCCACCAATCCACTCAGATATTAGAGAAAAATATACCATTAGGGCAGGGTGAAGACCTCCTATTGTAGCATCCCACTGGGATCTAAAATAAATACTTGAATTTTTTCTATATATTAAAATATAAATACTATAATTAAACTACACTTGATGCAAGAATATGATTAGAGATCATATATAAATTACTCTAAGTGATAATTGTAAATGAAGCATAGTACATCACATATCAATTATCAATGAGAAATACATCATACTAAATACAAAAAGAATTTACAATCTTCTATCCATGGATGGTACAATCCTATAACCATGACTATCAAAGTAATATAGTTAATAATTATAGCTTAACATAATAATGATTCCAATAATAAATAATATAAAAAATACAAATATAAGATGCATGGCTCCATAGAGCATGAGTTTCCCAAAACACTAGTATCTACAGTAATCTCAAGTGTTGTCTCTAAGTAAGTGCTGCTATGGGGAGGGAAAGCATCATTCGATCACTTTTTCACACCAACCGAAAAAAATAATACCCCACACAATCTTCCATCAGGGAATGGCCCTCCCTTCATAGATGAGTAGATAGTAATGGTGTGAGAATCCAGAGAGATAAACTAGTACCCATGTGTTGTATTATTTCTAAAAACTTGTAGTGTACCATCAATAAATCTATTCTAACATGATATTGCACATGTAAACCATACACATGAAATGACAATGTCTAACTAACATTACTTTAGCCAAAGTTTTTAATAGTTAATGATCTCTAGGATCGGTCAATTTCATACACATCATTTGATTAGATTAACTTTAACTTTCATAGTGATACTAGTAATCTAGTGAAGTCCATCTCACTACTTATATAGAATCAACAATGTGAGATTGAATTATTACAAATATAACCACATATTCATATAGATTATCTCTTACCAGCATGCAATATACACGTTAAGTATCAAAGTAAGAGAAAATGCATACATTAAATCTATCAAACATATGTACAAATCTCTATAGCACACATATAACAAGAATAACATCCATAAATTATACCATTCAGGTACATTATGTGTCTTAAACTGAAATTATCTAATTGTCACAATTAATTTCCAAATAAGACCTTATATGAGACCCACAATATCATAGTTCTCAATTACTCAAATATAAACAATCAATCATAACATCAAAATACATCTACTATGAAATCCAACTATTGCGTCCTCTTTTCACTTGTATGCATTTTATTATAGTTTACAGGTTGTATACACTATACATGATTAGTTTCCTAATATTTTAAAGACTAGACTTAGTCATAATAATCACTAGTTTAATATAAACACATTTAAGAACACCAATACATATTGTATAGGTTTTTTTCAATTGTTCAAGGTAATACAGACAATACCACATAAATATAATAAATAAGGTTTCATTATCTCACTAAGAGAAACCTATTATACGTTCATGAATATCTCACAAGAAAGATTATATTTACATCTAGATTTCCACACAAACTTTGATCTCTCTTAATGTTGATAATTATCATAAATACATAACTATGTCTTCAATTACCCATAAACTTAATTGACTATGTCAATGATTTTTTTTGACATATGTTCTATTACCCAGAACATTTAAATATATAATAATAGTTCTATAATACATATTACTAATTAATACAACTAACATCAAGTATATTATAAAACCTTGCCCTAAATATAATATAGTGTTCCATATATAAAGTTGTATTGTATAAACCTATTTAAAGGCATCCTAATAAGTCATATATAATAAGAGATTAAAATACTTGTAGGGCATTGCCACTCAGATGATATTCTAATTAATAGGTTTATAGAGTTCTAGTATATTTATTTCAAACATATGCAATATAAGGTAAGTTCTTTATGATACATATATTCAATTTAGGAAACTTTAGAAGGTCTCTGTAAAACATATTCTAATTTTATCTAACCTTTTAATTACTTTGCCAAAAAGGCATCTAAGCAATATATTTTGCTAAAGTATGATGCCTAAATCTTCATAACCATTCATCAGTTAACCCATATCACCGAACTACGTCTGAAGAGATTAAAAAAATGGCATAAGAATTTACAGTGAGTTACTTATTCCAAATTCATTGTCCTTAAAGTACTAGAAAAAGTTGATTTCATTTCCCCCTACATATCTATTCATCAACACAAGTTATATATATATATATATATATATATATATATATATATATATATATATGGTTTGCCTAGTTAACTCTACCATATATAATTATGAGCAAAATCATATCTATCAAAAATAAATGGTTGCTATAATAATCTGTATTATTTTTTATCAAAGTCTTGCATAAATTTCAACAAGTCACCCAGCATTAAAAATTCCAAATTTGGGTTATCCTATCTAAAAGGAAAGGTATATTTAAGCTTTTAAATGAAAAACTCTGATCACCTAATTTTAGTCATATGGTCCAATGTAAAATAGTCATCCAGTTAGTCTACAGGTCGTTGGGTCAAGATTTGTGGTCTACTACAATTCATTGGGTTGTTTTCTAATTGAAATTTCATTTTCCTGATTATTGGGTTTAAGCGAAACATTTATGGCATAACATCTAGGTTCAAATAAAGGAAGCATCTATTTTTTGATATTCATATGGCTTGATTCTATTTTGATAGTTTTTCTTTCTCTTTTTGTTTTCCAAATCGTTACCTATAAAATTTATTCACTATTCTAATTTGGTTGAGTGTAATGTTTCACCTAAAACATTATTTAATAGGTCAAATTATTTGCATAATTCTCTATTCTCATATAGTCAATTCGTTTTTAAGAATATAACCTAGTTTAATGTATGCAAAAATTTAGAATATAACCTACTTTAATGTCCTAATAATGTGGTGTGTGCAGGGTAATAGCTAATTTCTTTATCTTCTCCCAACATCACTATCTATGTCACCCTCTCCAATGATGATTTCCCTCTATCATGCTCTAAGGGATGAGTTATCCTATGTCAACCTCACAACAAGTAGGTAATTAGACCAAAAAATCATGATATTCATATATCATAAAATATAACAATAATAATAAATCAACATGATCATAATGTAAAAATGCACTACAGCTAGGTCATAGCAATATAACCAAAGAAACAATAAATTACCCCATAGTAGTATATATCCCAAAGCATAGTTAAAAATAACCAAATCACATATGTCAACAATAAATATCTATGGATAATCAATTAGTTTTGCTTGGTGAGGAATTATGATGTAATATAGATTGATTCTATTGAAGATGTTTCACTACGCATGATGGTGCAATGTATCACCAAAATATTCTAGAAAACCACAAAACAAGCAAGATAAGCGATAAGAGGCATCATTGACATTGCCTATCAAATGATGAAGTTGTGAGAATATTTTAACTAGATTGAGTTTTTGGATACTAATCTTACCGTGAATATAAATAAGGTACTTATGGAAAGCACATAAACATTTCAATACCAGGTTTTGGTCCTTTTACCACGTATCATGCAGTGGAAGTCACCACTAGGGCTTGTTAATGTAACTCTAGATTTTTGGCCTAGTAATATCTTCATAAGTATTGTATGGACTAAAATAGGCCAATATTATGAGTAGTTAGGATGATACAACACATGTTGGTTGGAATCCCTAGCCTTGATCTGATCACACCCCGAGATTCAATAAGATGTAATGCAATATCTAGGACAACATTCTTTAGTCACCAAATTGCACAATGGCATACAGATTAAGGTTCATGAGTTGGCTACCCCAACTATCACTCCAATGTAATTTTTTTATTTCGATGGTCAAAGTGAAGATTGAATTCTAAAAGCAAAAAACCCTAGCTACAAGGTCAGTGCCTCTATTATAAGTCATCCCTTCCTAGGCACAAAATCCATAAATAGAACAAGTACATTCAAAATAACCCACATGGCTATAGGCCCAACCAACATAACTAGCACATCTGTAAACTCCAACATAGAAAAAGAAAGGAAAGAGGAAAGCACTTATGTGTAGAGCCTCACCACTTCTACCAAAGAAAACAACTTGATAAATGAATTCATGTCTCAAGCATACCATGTTTTAATGAATAGCTATTGAGTGTGACCTACCTGAATTAGGTGTAAAAGAATGGGAAGTGATCCAATTGATTTTGAAAGACATTATAGTAGAGGTGTATGATGTAGAGGAGAAGAAGGAATTGTTCTTTTGAAAAGTAGTGTGCACTTGCCAAGTACAAAATCAAGTATGATAAGATTTTTGGGTTGATATTACTCAACCACCTTCCTCTATCCTTGTTGATACTATAGGACAAGAAACATCTTGGTACAAGTTGGAAGCTAAAATATTTTCAATAGAACCAACTGCAAGATCATCAACTATGTAGTTGGTTAATATATTTACAGAAGGCAACCCTACACAAATATTATTTTGGTGACCATACACACATCCATATGCTAAGCCATCAAAAATGATGTAGAAAAGGATGGTCTATTTTGGTAAACCTATATAACAAAGTAGTTTAGAATAGTCTTAGGTATCACAACAACAATCTCAACCCCATGGTGCAAAGAAATAAAAGTAGACCTTCAAGCCTCTAGCAAAATCTAGGAAAAAGATGTTGGTACAAAAAGTGTAGTTGGGTGAAGTGCAATCACCTGAGCATACTAAATATGACACTAAGCTCAAAGGGGATGAGGAACCCATAGAGACAACCATGAATGATAAAGTATATGAATAATAAACTGTGTAGGGTGCATTTGAACCTAAGGAGGTGAAGGAGTAATAAAGGACCAAGAAAACATAAGAATAAGTAGTAATACCACAAGAAACACAACAAGAAGCTGCATAGAGTCAATAATAGAAGTATTAAGTTATAGACATTGAATAACAAAATAAATTTGAGGAAGAAAAGGCTACAAGGAAGCAAGATGAATAAGTTGTATCCATAAATAAGAAAGCCAAGGAATCAAAAGTCATGCATAATTAGGTTGAAGAAGTGGAAGCAAATAAAAAATAGCAAGAGGAAGTCCAATGATAATAAGAGGTAAAAAAAATGTGCAAAAAAATAGAGGGAACAAGAAGCTCAAGTTAAGGTTGAAGCTAAAGTTGAGGAAAATTCTAAAGCCAAAACCAAAGGTGATGCTCAGGCTAAGGCCGAAGACGAATCTAAATCATAAGCTATAGTTGACATTAAGGCCAAGGAAAAAGCAACAACCCATGCTAAAGAGATCAAAGATGTATAAGCACATGCATAGGTAGTAACCATAACTCACACTAAAAGAACCAAATAAGTAGTAAAGATATCTAGACAATGGCTATGGGATGTCCCTACTACATCAACATGGTGGAGTACTTTTTTGCCTTCACTAGCTTAATTCACACCTAATCCTGCAACATTTATGACCACATCCATGGAATTTTCCACCACTGTAATGGAAACATCATTAGATGTGACCTAGTTGTCACTCTCTAAATAGATTGAAGGAATAGTTACCTTTCAGGAATCCATTATGTAGAAGGCCTTAGATTTGAATAAGGAAGTCCTAAGGTTACAGGATGAAAGGATGAAGTAGAAGAGAAGTTGGCCAATGTGAATAAATTGATCAATGATGCTTGTCTCACCTTAATTATGAAATTGTTAGGTTATCAAGTCATGTTAGATGACAAATAATTCACTGATCTATTGACATAACTCACAAAGTGTTAAGGAACTACACAAAAAGTTTTGACATTGTGAACACAAAGACAAGATCTTAGGATAAAAATAGAGTTGATATGTAGACCCCTAGATGAGTATGAGCAGGTCCTAAACACCAATGTGAAGTATTCCAATAAGATAACCCAATATATTATAAATTAAAGATAGTACTTGAATCAATCCTTGGATACTATGAAGCTTGAATTTGCCACTACCAAAAAATATAAATCCATATTAGAGGATCAAATGACAACTATGGAGAAAATGAGTGGCTCACTCAAATAATTGATAGATTCTAAGGATGTTGCTATAAAAAAGCTATAATAATGGCATAGTGAAATAATTCACAATACTTTTATAACCATCCAAGCCCAAAGGATAGTTGACAGATTGAATGAGCTCATCTTCGATACTCAGCATAAATAATCTAATGCCAAGGCATTGCTTACAATTGTAGATGACGAATATCTAAAAATAATGATGTTGATCTAGGTACCAGTGCATGTTGATTGCCATGATACGTAAACTACTCATCGACTCAAAAATGCTCAAGTAGGATCTCTCTCAAGATAATCTATCTGTTACTTAGATATTAGAGGATCCTTAGTTCATTCTTCCACAACTACTTTAACAAATCATACATGCAAGAAAGATACATGTAAAGCCATCGTATTCATAACTACCTTTGGATAGGGATGCATCAGAATCCATTGTGTCAACAACTGCCCAACCTTAAAAACCTCCCTAACCATGCAGCCACACACCCCCTTAGCTATAGAAATAAGGTTTGTGCACTTCATTTTTGTAACTTACAACATATTATAATTTTTTTAAGATAGTCTAAACATTAAGAGCAGGGTCAAAATGGTTGAAAACCCATGAAAAATGGCCACCTGGTTATGTTAGTATATTAAAAACCCAAAGGGTCATAAGCTAATATGCTACTTAGTTAAAAACCTGAAAAGGTGACTAAGTAGTGTGCAAAAGGTGAAAACCAATAAAAAACACCTAGAGCGATAGCTGTGACTTTTATTTATAACTTATCTTTTTAGCTTAGTTCAAATTAGATTGTGACGTTGTCTCAAGATGAGACAAATATTTAAATCTAGGAAAGTGTTGGATGAAGAATGGAGCTTGGTAAAACCACAAACTATATGAGATGGATACATGTGAAAATTGTATGATTTTTATTTTTGTATAAATTTTGTATATATTCAGCCTTGTAAGCCTAATCAGGTAATAAATAATGTGAAGAGTCTCTTCTTTTGTATCTTGAAAGGCTATAATTTAAAGCGACAAAAAGATTGTAAAAGACTATATATAACACTTTTATGTGATAGAATCTAGTTCGATGTGTTGATATAGATTAATAGAATCATTATGTTATGGTTTTCCTTATCTTATTTTATGTATGGTTTATGTGTAGTGAGTACTCTATTTTTATTTAAACTATTATTTGATGTGATACTACTTATGGTTTAACTTCTATTTGTATCTATTTCATCTTGCTCTTTGGTCTATTCATGTAGATCGTAGATGGATTATAACATTTTCATCTCTTATATGCCTATTAGTATTCTCCACTATGCAATATATCCCTATAATTAACATGTGCTGTATTATTTCCAATAACCTTTGCTAACAACCCCTATAGTACAAACATGCGTATAATGTCAAAAAATGCCTCGAAACCCTCTATAAATAGTTGAAAATGACTATCACGGATGTAAGTAAAGTGTACAGTTGATCTTAGGATTTTGATGCCTTATGGATCTGATGGCACTATCTATTTTTTGATAGGAGACTATAGATATATAGTTTACATAGATTTACATGAAATCCCACCAAACCTATGAAAACCAAAAAATCAAGAAACTACCAGGAATGCATCCATGTAAAATATCTGACCAAGGATTCTGAAATGGTAAAATGGCCATCAGATTAGAGCTTTGATACCATTTTATATTCCTCCAAGATCTCTAAAAATCATATATCACATGAAAACCCTAAGATAGGTGAGAGAAAGAATGCATAGCAAAATTGATCTTCATTAATATTCATTAGGCATTTATTGGTCAAAAAGTACAAAGGAGGTACATTATATAGTGAGATATTAGGTTATCATAAAAGTAACAAGTAAACTCATAATTAAAAAACACATTGTGTGTTTCCTTAATGAACCAAACAACCCTAAGCAATCTAACTAACAACTATGTAGGTAAAACTAAAAGTGAGAAAATACCTACACTAACAAGGTGAATGTCCTCACAAGAGATGCATGGTGGAAGATGGGAAGCCCTGTATATTATCCCTCACCCCACATTTTTTTCATGGTAAATAAAACCAAAGAGTAACCCATAGGGTTCTATATGATGCTGACATCAAGATTATGGATGTCATTATTTTTGTCAATTTTGAGGTGATTGAGCTTGCTAAGGAAGACAACTACCATGCATTGTTGGGAAGGCAATGGTGTTATGCTAATAATGTAGACATGAAATTTAAAAATTATTACAAGAGCTTCTATAATGGAAGTTATCACATGGTGATACCACTAATTATAAACCAAGGTACCACATACATTAAACATGTGGAGCCTAATGACTCATTCAAAAATGTCTGCAACATCACCATTCAGAGTAAGGAAAGTGTAGGGCCAAGTTAGGAAAGCACCCTGTGATAGGAGGATGTAAAAGATGACTCAGAGACCATGGGAATTATTGAAAATCAATGGGTTTAGTATAAATATGAGGCCATTAGGAAAAGGTATGATGTAATACACTTGAAACACTTATTTTAACCTAAGTTTGAGGGGATGCGTTCTAAGAGCACAATGTCCTATAAAATGGGTGGCCAAAGATGTGGAATGATACCATCACAACCTCGATCCCTGAATGCAAACAAAGGCATGCATATCAAATTTAGTCCTTACACTAAGAAAAAAATTGAAGGCTACGTACCACATCAAGATAAGGGTCCCAAAAAGTATTCATTCTATTGGTATATATTACACATGTTGGTTGAAGAACTCTAGAGAAGATAAGAACAGGACAACCTTCAACTATAACCAATGATTAGGTTTGCATCACTTGTAACCTATAAAGGAAGGAAGCTAACCTATATTATCAAGGAAATACCTCATTCACATGCCAAATAAGAAGCTACCATATGCTCCATGATAAAAATAAATAGTTGGTGCATAGGACTATTGGGCTATGGATTATGGACTCGTAATGATGAGATGCCCTAGGGGCATTTCATCAGTTATCAGCTTAGAATGGCTATGTAATAAGGCATTTGTTCCAAGTTTTAATAATTATTTCTAAGCCATTTTATTTTATTTGTTTGTTTTTTTAGAGTAGAGTAAATCCTACATGCAATAGTGGTGCACAAGTTGTAAAAATTTTATACTCTACTTAATATCTAATTAGGTGAGTTGAGCAGGGGCTTTCTCTCAAGGTTTTAACCACTAGATGTCTAAGTATTTATAGAGATGATCACTTCACTTTAAAATTTAAAAGGTGTTTTGTGCTACCTATTGGCATGAAAATTTGTAGAGTGGACAAATAGGCATTTCTTGTCAACAACTAGGGGGACAAAGTCTCTCTCCTATTAGCAAACAGAGCTACCTTTATAGAAAAATAAAAAATAAAGTATGGTAAAGGAAAGTAGTTATAGAAAAAATAAGTTTCATGAGAGTAGTCATTTTAACCAAAAAATTTAAAAGGTTATAGATAAGAAAATATGAAATAAAATAAGAAGAGTAAGGAAAATATTTAGAAAAGTGAAACGATTGACATATCCAATGAGCTAAACTCAGATACTTATCACAAATGTCAAATAAATATATAATTCCTCTTAATAGGCAACCTCGATCATTCAATGCATATGAAATATAATATATATGTTCATATAAATGTAAAACATACACCAAAACAACTATATATAATTGGTAACAGAAAATAATAATCACTTTGTATTTCCTTGCAGAAAGTAAAGAATTACTTTCTAACTCCATCGAGGTTTTACCAAAATGGAAATAACAAATGTCGATTAAAAAGGAAATAATACAATGAAATTTATCAATTTTGACTAGTTTATAACAACTGTGATAACATTTTGAAATAAAATAATTAAACATATGCAAATAGTAAACATATACATAATATGCAAAGAAATATTGAATGCAAAGTTTGAAAAATCTCCTTGTATTGATCATTATTAGGTTGAAAATACAATCTACTCTTTCAACAGTTTTTTAAGAAGTTTATTTGTTAAACCCCCTACAAATGGGACCCTAACTCATATTTATAGGTTGAAATGGGTGGTTATGGGGCGTAACCACCTTTTTTGCCTTTTTGAGAGCATGTAAAAGTAAATTAGCTGATTTTCACAACTTGAACATTGTAAAAATGCATTAAGCAATTTGTACAACTTACAAAAATGTGTTCTTGTTTTTGCATGACTTGTAAAAGTACAATGACAAATTTACATAACTTAAAAAAATTTGTTGGCAAATTTACACAATTCAAAATTCTAAAAAGGACCTAGTATAATTGCATAATTTCATAATGTGAAAATTAAATAAATAAGTACAATTATAATTATGAAAAAGACAAGACCAAAATTTGGTAAAGAATCATTCTTTATCATCCTCACTGATGATGATCTGTACTTCTTCTTTCTTAGGATGTGACTTCATCTGATATTTTTTGAATCTTTACATGACTTCAAACATTTTATCTTCATCTGGTCTATATGAGTATGTATAAGCTATTTCTGTATCACAATATAGATCAACCATCTTTTGAGATGTTCCTTGTAATTTCTTCAAAATTGTATCAAGTTTTTCCAAATTTATCTGATATTTGATTAATGTCTGAATTAAATCATAATTGAATGTAGAAATTGAAGTTATAATTTTTTTAAAACCTTTCTTAAAATGATCAACAATGACCTCTTCAGTTAGCAACTTCTCTTTTTCATCAGTGAGTTTTCATTTTAATTTGCTTACCTCTCCCAATTTCTCAAGAATAGTATCTCCTCATATTGATTTAGAATATTCAAATTTATCAACAAGTTATTTGACATTGCAAACTCTAAATTTTACAGCTCCTAAAAACTTGATGAGATATACAATTTCTTCCTTTTGGATGACCTTTTCTTAAATTAGGTCATCTGGGTAGGCAAAAGAAAATTCTTCTAATGTAGGGATCAACTCATTCCATTTTTGTACTTCTTTCTCATATTTTATTTGAGATTTATTTGCTTGATCATATTCATATTTAACTTCTAAACAAATAACCAATGTTGTCTGAAGAATAATGATACCTTGTTGTAAAATTTTCTCAACCTATTCTTTTGTTACTTTGTCGATGTGACAAATTTATTATGAAATATGAAGTGTTTATGTATCAAAAATTTGATCAATAACGGAATGTGAAGATTGAATTGGTTTCACCAAAATTTGAACCACAATTGTTAGTTGTTCAACTTTTTCTTTGAGTTAATCTTTGGTGACTTTATCATGATCCATTTTCTCAAATAACATGCCAATTATAGATTAGACATTTTATTTCATGAATTTTCTTGTGTCCTTTTCTAGATGAAATTTGGTGATCTGATAATCATATGGACTGACATTATCATTTTCTCTTTATGTTGGAGGAACAACTACTTTTGCATATCTTTTTCCCTTTTGATCTGTGATCATTTTTTAGATTATCATGGTATTATTCAATTCTCCGGAATGAGTAGTAGCCAAGATGCTAAAATCAATCTCTTGAGGCTATTCAATCTTCTTCCTTTTATTCACAACTACATTTATCCAATGAGGAACCTCTACATTAGGAACTTGTTTCACAAGGGAAATATTTGGTTCTTTTTGAGCTTTAGAAGAAGGAAGAGGGTATGAAAAAATTGAGATTTTTCAAGAACAATTTTACCTTCTTATTTTTATATTATACCAATTGGAGTATTTGGAGAATGTTCGATAGGCAATTCAACATTAAAGATGAATCAAAAGCCATAAATTAATATGTAGTATTAATTACCAGGGGTTTAGGTTGCATAAAGCTATCAAAAGTCATAACTTACTACGTAGTATTAATTACCAGGGGTTTAGGTTGCACAAAGCTATCAAAAGGGGATTCCTCTGAAATGGAAAGATTTGGATTACCTAGAATATTTTGACCCAATATCCTTATCTTTAACTTGATTAGCTTCTTCATTGGAACAATTTATGTGATAGCTTTAATTTCTATCTCAAACTTAGTTTCTTATAGATCTTTGTTGGTTCCTACTACTGACAATGTTCTTGCTTCTACTTGACTTTTTTGATGATAAATCCCTAATTCAAATTCTTTTTTAGGAGGTGGAAATATTTCTTTATCAACATTGATGCCCTTGATCTTCAATGACTTGAGATTTTTATTCAATACACCATGAGTCATGTAAATGAGAGGTGTAGATTCTTTCTTGTGTCAATCAACTCTTGGAAGAGGTTTTGATTCAATTTTATATTTTTCATAGATGGGATATAATGGATCTTAATCATTTTCTATATTCTTTTTTATCTTAACTATATCGAATACAATTACCTAATCCAGAGTGAATCATCAATAATATCAAATTCTCACACTTTTTTGTCATCACGGTCCATCTAGTAGTCCTCAAAGTGATGCACATGTTGGTGTGAGGAACCAAGAATATTATGAATCATGCCTCTGACATCAATTTAAGGTCAAATTTTAGATGATTAGAGAGTTACTCGAGTTATTTCCTCATACATGAATTTTTATTTGGCCAAAGAAGAACCAGTTTATTAACCAATTAAAATAGGAAATTTTATCCTAGACTTGTTTTTATAAGATAACAACTTTTACGTTCCAGTCACTTGTCTCACTAGTTACATCAAATCCCATTTATCATCCACATATCTTAGAATCATATATGGGGCAAATTCATGATCATAAATTCTTAAGTAGGTGAACATTGGGAATTGTATAAACCATGTCCCCCACCTAGAAATCTCTATAAAAGCCTAAATTAATAGCCTCAAATTATATGGTTCTGGTTTGAACATATGAATTATATATTGTAAGAATGTATCATTTACCTTGCATAAATGACATGAAATTTATTTCAAAGAGATTTGAGGATATAAATCATATATGTTTGCAGTCTACATATCACCTACTATATTCAAACCATCATAGATCCTCTTTTTGACAATAACACAAATAAGGTAGGAAGTGTATACACATAATATTTTCACACTTTTATCAATTACTAAAACTTTACATCTTGTAAGAACCCATCATGACTCAATCTCTCTAAGTACATACCTTAAGGAGTGCACTAAGAAAGGGGTGGGTAGACCTTTGGTGCTTCACAGGATTGTTGTCCCTTATTTCCATATTATTCCCTATCCATTCAGCTCCTAAAACCTTTCCCTAAGCTATCTCTCCTTCCTTGCACATTCCTTTAGTATTGTCCTCTTTCTATCTTGGTTTTCATTAATTCTTAGCCTTTTTACCTATTCATTAATCTAGGTTGACCTAGTTGACCTAGCATAGTCTGGGGTCACTTTAGCTCTTTAGGCCTACTTTCCATCTTGCTGACCTAGCAAAAACTTTAGGCATTAGCCCAATAATGTGCTAGGTCAACCTGACCAACCTATAATATCCAACATGTTTGAGTGATTTTTGGGTTAGATACTCCTATATATACAAGGTCATTTTGGTCATTTCTATATGAATGCAATCAGAATTTATTACTCGCTCACACTTCTTCACAATATGCTCTTCCACGATTCTACTTGAGGAGTCCTAGCTTAGGTTTCTTATTTGGATAACCTTAGTCTTGTGGATAGGTTTTGGATGCTTTGGCCTAACAAAGTGATCCTTATGAACCAAAACAATCTCTTACAAAGCCCCATTGGCCAAGGGAGAGATTGAGTCATGATGGGTTTAGATTTAGGTAAGTATATTCTAACTTTGTTTTCCTCTCTTTTAGTAGATAGAAGTAGCATAAATGTTGGCTCTAATAATATTACTCCTCATATTCCATGTATTAGGGTGTTACTCATACTTACTTTATCTAAAGTTCCCTATACATGTATTTGATTGCTTTGCATCTAACCCCTTACTTTGTGCCACAACCTTTGGTGGGCACTAGATTAGTTTACTTTTATTGTTATTAGATTAGTTTACTTTCTTGTTTATTATCATAAGTGAATATAAAAATCATAAGAATATTTTAGGGTTATTGTGTGATTGTGTTAGACTGTAGGCTTTAGAACCTTACCTATCATGATGTGTTGTGATATATGATCCAAGTGATCCCCTAATTGGGTCTAGCGGATCCTCATATTGGTCATGCTCCCACTTAACAAGTGTATGCCCTAATTGGAAGTGTATGTGTGATCTATCTTATCTGATTCGAGATTGATTCATGCATATCATGTAATTCTGATTGCATATATTTTGGTGAACCCAATTTAAATTAAACCCTTATAGGGTTTCTTTCACTTATTCATTTTGCCATATTTTTTGGTGGATCCTCATATTGGTCATGCTCCCACTTAACAAGTGTATGCCCCAATTGGAAGTGTATGTGTGATATATCTTATCTGATCCAGGATTGATTCATGCATATCATGCAATTTTGATTGCATATATTTTGGTGAACCCAATGTAAATCAAACCCTTATAGGGTTTCTTTCACTTATTAATTTTGTCATCTTTTCTATCATAAGTTTTGACTTGATGGCTCGATTCTATCAACCCAACTATTTTTATCTGTGTAAAAATAGGCAATTAGATCGATCAACTCAACCCAACATAGATTTCCAATACTTTTTAGTTTTTTTGTTTAGCATACTAGGTTGATTGGGTCAACCTAGCACATTTTTAGCCACTTTGTAGTAAGTTCCCATTCAGGATTCACAGTGCAGGTTCCAGATTCCAAACTTTTAGATTTGTAGTCTGGTCAACTAGGTCGACCAGCCTGACTTAGCACATTTCCAAACATCTCATTTAGTCTACTAGGTTGACCAAGTTGACTTAGTACACTTTTTCAACTTTTACAGTAGGTTCCTATCTCAATTGGTTGACCAGCTTGACCCAACTTTGCATATTGTAGTAGTTCTCTCCAAGGTTACAGGTCAATTATCTATTCTATTTTCATCTCCAAAACACCAAGGTTAGTTCTTATTTCTCTATTTTCACTTTGCTCTATCCTTTTATTTCATAATTGCAATCTATTTATATATACCAATTGGATTGGCTAGCATCAATTTAATTGACTGTGTATTTAATTTTAGTATCTACTTTTCTAGAATAGCTACATGCATACCTTATTTCATTTCTCATCTTATTAGCAATCCTTTCCCTTTCCTTATCTATTGTACTACATCGACCATCTCAAATCTATACTACCCAAAACTATTTTTTTTACTTTTGTTCACTGCACTAGATTGACCTGGTCAACCTAGCACAATTTGTAGGTCCATTTTTCCCACTAGGTCGATCTGGTTAACCTAGATTTATTTTCTACTACCCCTACTTTGTAGCTTTGTTCTTCACCCTTTACGATCTGCATCCTATTCATTTATGTTTGATCAAAATGAGGTCCCCTATTAGAATATTTTTGGATAGTCTTAATCTATTTATATCCTTTATGGGGTGTTCATTTCTCCCTTTATTTACATCCTAAGATCACCATCACTCTTGGGGCACCTCTTCTCCTCCTTCATCTACAAATTTCAACATGGTTCAAATAACACCTCAAGATGAGGTTGATGGGTCCAATCCTTTTTACACCTACCAAGAACCTTCTCAAAATCTTTAAACTAATGTGTGAGTGATTGACTCAAATTTATTTAATAATACCACTAATAACTCTTCTTTTAATATTCCCTCCAACACCAATGTGGGAAATGTTCCTTCCAACACCAACCTGCCACCTGATATAACTCAATTATTATCCCAAGTGATTCAACAAATGAACATTATGAAAAACTCTAATACCAATCAAATGATGCAACTTCAACAACATTTGATCAATGTGGCTAATCATCCTCCAATAATGAATCCTCAAGTTAATCCTAATTATATTCCTCCACCTCTTGGAGATGCCTCGGGGAACATTATTCCTCAACTAATAATGAATAACAAAATGCTTCAAACTACCCAAAATGAGCCTTTATCTCCCTTCATTGTTTCTATTGACATTGTAACATATCACCAGCTATTATAATATGATGGGACTAAAGACCCCACCTCATTTCTTAAAGCCTTTGGTAATCTGTATAAAGAGTGGATCCAAACTAATACATTTTCCACTACTAAACTCTTAGTCAAAACCTTCATTGGTGATGTATTAGAATGTATAATCAATTACCTCAACATTTTATTTGACAACTTAAATATTTGGTCAATCCTTTAGTTTAAGAGTTTCAACATAATGATCTTCCTAAAAACTGTCTTAACCATTTCATAAATGCTAAATAATATCCTAATGAATCAGCTCATGACTTTATTAAAATATGGAAATCTTTAGCTCATAAATCCAATCATAATATGTTTGATGATAACGTATTCAAACTATTTATCGTAGCTTGAACCCCTACTCTTTAATATAAGGTTCAAACCTTTGCTCCTCAAACCTTTAATTGAAGCTCTTGACTGAGCTAAATAGAAATTTTTTCTTATGAAGTAATTCAAACCTAATTCTAAAATCCTTAAATGATCTTTCCAAACATAAAATGCTATCACTAGTAACACTTCTCAAACTAAACTTGGTATTGCCAAAAATGATGTTCCTTCATTGTCTGACGTGCCTCTTTCGGTTCATCAAATGAGACAATTTTTACCTCTTTCTAAACCTTTCATATATCCTAATGTTCCTCCTAAATGGTATGATCCCAATCTCTTTTGTTGGTTTCATGTTGATGTTGGACATTCTCATGAGTCTTGTAGAGGGCTTACTAAATGTGCTATTTCATACATGATCAGTGATTCATTTGACCATGAAACCATGATTAAGCACCATCATCTAGAATACACTAATGCTTTTCAAAAATGACAACCCTCTAAAGCCTCTACATCTAATAATAATAAAAATCTTCTTTCCATGACCAATCAACATCTAAGGATGTTTGTACAATTGGTGATGATTATGATCAATAACTTAACAAATCTCAATATGTCAATATGGCTAACATTAATTATCTTAGGAAGCCAGCACATAAAGATCATGTGACCAAGCCTAAGAAACCTTCTTTGGAAGAATAATTGCTTAAAGATACTACCACTATCAATATTGATTCAAAAGCACTTGAGCAACAACTTTCTCTTTCTAATCCTCTAATCACATCTATTTCTCTAAAGTCTAATTTGCCTTCTTCTAAACCTCATGGCTCCTCTTCTAAATCTCATTGGAATTTCCTAGAAGAACTTAACTCTATGCCATGTAAAATTCATCTCATGGAGTTGGTTCACATTTCACCTTATCATCATAAATTCTTTATGCAAAAACTCTAAGAGATTGAAGATCCATCTTCTTTATATGAAGAACCACCTTCTATTGATTCTCAACCAACAAACATTAATACCATTGAATCTATGTGTCCTTCTTCCAAACCTTCCATTAAATTCTTTGAAGAGGACATGATTAATGATGAAATCCTCTTTTGTGCCAATGATCCACCTCTTTTCATAGAAATAACCATCAATACCACCCTTATTCAAAAATTTCTAGTTGATGAAGGTTCTGGTATTAATGTGACTTCTTTATGGCTTTTACAACAACTTAGTTATAACAAAATTCATCTTAAACAAACCCATCTTACTTGCCATGGTTTTGATAAGACTAATCAAAATCCACTTGGTTATATATGGATTCCCTTAACCATTAGTCCTAAGACCATGAGAACCAAACTCATGGTTCTTGATCTTCCTTTATCCTATAACATACTCCTCGACCATCCATAGACTCATCGAATGAGGGCCATTGCTTATTATGGTAGTCAATGCATTAAATTTATACACAATGGAAAACATTATAAGCATGAAGTTGATCCCAACTCATGGAGTATCTAATTACCTAATCCTAAATCACAATATCATGTTCTCACAATTCCTAAAATTAATAGTACTCATATGCCTGAGTTCATCAATATGAATCTTGATTTACAAGTTACTCGTACGGATTCTAATGATGATGAACCCAATGAATTACAACACACTTGCAATAATAATAAATTGCCTCAATATATTTCAAAATGGCTTCCACCTTCCCTATTACCCAGAGATTGTACCATTCCTCTCATGGATGAGATTACAATTTCCCCCTTCTATGCAATGCTCAAAACCCAGCTTTAATTGAAGATGCTTTTTCTTGCAATGAATTTGGAGTGGCTAAGCTATTTCAAGATCCTCTCATCATAACTGTTAGAAAATTCAATAATCTTGGGATTTCATAATCTGAAGATCCTCTTAAATCCCAAGCATGCACAATTTCTCCCATGTATGATGATACTTATATCATAGTCGAAGCTCAATCTAGAGACTTGGATGTCTTACATTATCAAAAGACCTTAGTTCAAATTCATGCTTTTAACTAGGATGTACATACCATTTCCATAGGTCATAACTTAGAATCTGAGGGTTATGTGCCTCCTATCAATACTCCTCTTATTGATTCTCTTTGGGTGGTATAGCAAAGCATGCTTTCTGAACCTCTAAAAATGCTTTCATCTTATTTACCTCCTTTAGATTCTCCAGATGAATCTAATTCTTCTCCCATCATCTCTCCATCAAACTCTTCTACTCAATTTATTTCTTCGACTCTTAAAATCACACTTGATGGCAAGGCAACTAATGTCTTTCAAATACATTATAAATATGATCGACATGGCAATCAAATTTTATATCTAGAAATAGATGTGGAATATTATGGCCCTCTTCCTACCTTGCCTAGTGATGAAGCTATTTTGGAGTTACCTTATGCTCGAGAAACACAACTCCCATGGCAACACCATAAACTTGGAAATTTTAAAAATAAAACTCCTCGCTTCAATGACTTTATTACTAGCATTGATCCTAAATCTAATCCAATTTCATCTTTAACCAATGCACCATACCACTTTCAAGATGGTAATGTCATGCTTATTGAAGAAACAAATCATATCGACTATGGTACTCCATCTTGTCCACAACCAATCATAGTTTACAAAAAACTTTCACCTTCTAAACAAGATAATTTCAGCCTATTTTTGGATAAGTATCAAGAGGCATTCACATGGTCTTACCAAGATATTCTTGGCATTGACCCTATCATAGTGGTTCATAACATCATTACCTATCCTAATGACAAACTTTTGTATCAGAAGTAATACAAGTTTCCTCTCGAAGTTATGAAATTATGCCATAAAGAAATCATCAAACTTCTCAATGCAAAATTTATTAAACTTGTGGATTATTTTGAATTGGTTTCTAATATTGTTCCTATACAGAAGAAGGTAACCATGGTCATTTGTATTTGCATTGATTTCTACAATCTTAATCTTGCTTGTCCTAAAGATAACTTTACTTTACCATCAATAGATGCCATTCTCGATTCCACAATTGGATATGAAATGCTTGGATATGAAATGTTATTTCTTATGGATGGATTTTTAGGATATAATCATATTCATATAGCTCCCAAGGACCAACATAAGACTACTTTCACCATGGAATGGGGCACCTATTGTTATGTTAAAATGCCCTTCGGTCTCAAAAACACTAGAGCTAATTACTAGTGTGTTATGATTCATATCTTTCATGATTTCATCCATAAAATTATTGAAACATATGTGGATGATATTATTGTTAAATCCAAGCATCGCATAAATCATCTTTCTGATTTTGCCATAATCTTTGATCGTCTCATCAAATATAAAGTTAGACTTAATCGTTTCAAATGTGTTTTTGGAGTTACATCTATAAAATTGTTAGGATTTTTAGTCTCTCTCTATGGCATTGATGTTGATCGATCCAAGATTAATGTTATTATCAACATGCCTATCCCTCATTCTATTCCTGACATTCATACCTATTTAAGCAAGCTTGGGGCAATTAGATGATTTATTCCTAAGATGGCTTATCGAATTCACTTTGTTAACTTCCTTCTCAAGAAAGGTACAAGTTTAGAATGGATGGATCCATGTCAAAAAACATTTGACAACATGAAAGAGTCATTACTTCATCTACCTACACTTTGTCCTCCTTGTAATGATCAACCCTTGATTCTTTATACTTCTTCCACACCTATTTCAATTGGATCAATGCTTGCCCAACAAGATGATACAAGTAAAGAGTATGCCATCTATTACATTAGTTGAGGCCTCATCGATTATGAAACACATTATAGCAAATTTGAGTGTGATTGCCTTGCCATCTATTTTATAGATGAAAAGCTTCATCACTACATGCTTTGCCAAACCACCTATGTCATTATTCATTCTAACCCCCTTCATCACTTCTTCTCCAAAGCATTTATTTCAAGAGATAGAATTGGCAAGTGGATGGTTTTACTTACAGTATTGGATTTTTGCATCATCACAAAAAAAGTTGGCAAAGGGTAAGTCATAGATAACCAACTTACCATGGTTCTCATTCCAGCCACTTCTTTACTTCAAGATAACCTTCTCGGTGAAAATATTATTTACATTTATGGTCTTAATCAATTAATTTCTCTTAAAGATTATTTTCATATTTTTACTACCGATCTTGAAGCTAACTAATCTAATGAACCTTCCAGTCCCTCCGATACTACTAAACCAAAATTAGTTATCAAAGAGCTCTCTAAAATCAATATTGACTTGCATGAGGATACTTGGACCCTTAATTTTGATGGTGTTAAATGCCTTCAAGGAGTCAGGGGTTTCCTTCTCACTAGTCCTCTTGGTAAAATAATTCCTTTAGCTTTCTCTTTTACATTTGATGTCACCAATAATATGGCCAAGTACGAAGCTCTTATCTTAAGTATGAGAGCTACTCTTGATCTAGACATACAATATATTCATGCTTTGGGTGACTCTCAACTCATTTGTCATCAGGTTAGTGGTGCCTATCAATGTAAAAGTGAAAATATTATTACCTATCATCAAATTATAACCACTCTTACCAAGGATTTTGCCTCTTTTACAATTGAACCTATTCCTAGAGACCAAAATTCCATTGATGATTCTCTTGCCTCTTCAGTTTCTCTCTTTCATCCATATGAAGTTCTTTCTAATCCTTATTTTATCATATAAATAATAAAATATCCATCCTCTACTCAACCTCCAGATTTTCTTATCTACCACATCAAGGCTATCACCATCTGATTATGCATGTGGTATCAAGACATCATCCAATTCTTAGAACATCAAACTTATCCTCCTAACTTGAATTCCCATGAAAAAATGTGTCTTTACAAACAAGATTTCAAGTATGTATTTAGACATAACATCCTTTATTATCTCAATGTCAAAGGTACTTTGCTCTATTGTGTCATGCCAGATGAGGTTCCTCCTCTACTTAAGAAAGCACATGGGGGTATTTGCAATGGTCACTATAATGAATATGTTATAGCCTAAAAATGCCTATGTATGGGTTACTATTGGCCTACTCTAAAAAAGGATCCTATTGAATATGCTAAGAAATTTAGTCCTTATCAGCTTCATGATGACCTCATTCATTCACCACTAGCTAAAATTCAAGTTATCAAATCTCCTTAGCCATTTTCCACATGGGGATTTGATCTCATTGGTAAGCTTCCTCATTCTCAAGATGGGCATGTCTTCATCATCACTGCCACCAAGTACTTTACCAAGTGGGTTAAATCTATGCCCCTTGCTAATGTTACTAGTCTTACTATATCTAAATTCATTCTCAACCAAATTATTTACCTCTTTGGTGTTCCTCACACCATCATTTCTGATAATGGTGGAAATTTCAAAAATAAACATGTTAAACAACTTTACACCAAATTCAAAATCAATCACAAGTTTTCCACTCCTTATCATCCATAATGTAATGGTCAATCTGAGGCCACCAACTAATTCTCAATAAAATTATTCAAAAGACAATTTGTGAACCCTGTTTGGATTGGCATCTTTATCTCTATCATGTACTTTGGGCCTATTAGACTAGTATTCATACTACCACTAGGGCAACTCCATTCTCTCTAGTCTATGGTTTCGAGTTGGTTCTTCTTCTTGAAGTTGAGTTTCCTTCTATTCACATATCTCTTTATGGAATCATTATTGAAGAAAGAATTGTGTGAGGTTCACCTTCATGCCCATGATCTGCTTGATGAATATCATCTTTTTGCCTTGTATCAGAATTGCCAATACAAGGCTCGTATCACCAGACAACATAACAAACATGTTAAAAACCACACATTTAATTTTGGTGATCTTATCCTTAAATTAGATTACACTTATGAAAAATAAGGTAAGTACACCCAAAAATAATGGGGCCCTTACTTATTTAAGATGTTCTTGGTTCAAGTACTTATCACCTTCAAACCAATGAAGGCAATGTTTTCAAAGAGCCCACCAATGTTCAATTCCTTAAAAAATACTTTGCTTAATCATTTCCCTTCTTTTCATGACTTCTCTATATATCTATCTTACATCTTTTTGAAGGTTACTTTAGCATGGGTCTCTCCCTATGTAGTAGTTTCCTTTCTTTTCAAACCTTTAATCCTCCATTTTGGTCTTTTGGTTTCTTGATGTACCATAGTCTTCATCACTTATCTTTTCATTCTCCTTTTGCTTGACAATGGTGTTTTGGCATCCTCTTGGGATTTTATTTTATGATTTTTTTGGTAAGACCATGGATAAAACCTAACCCTCCTCATAAAATGACCATTCTTTTTATTTCTCATTTATTCCTTTTCATTCTTTTGTTGTTTGCCAATGTTATTTTGGCATCCTTTGGGTCTTTCTTTGTGAGGTGTTTTATACAAAAGCTCCCTCACATTTTGATTATTGACACCCCTTGGGTTTTCCTTTTTTAAGTTGCTTGGTAAGACCATGGATAAAACCCAGCCCTCCTCATAAAATTACATTTCTTTTCATGTTTTTTGTGATCTTTGTTATTTAGACATTAGCTTTTGCTTCTTTTGCTAGATAGAATCTGTAAACAATCTATGTTAGCATGTTTTCCTTCACTTCCCACAGTCTTATGATAAGGAATCACACCTTTGTAATTTTTTACAATTTGAAGAAATTCCAATTTATTACGTGTCATTTTCCTCTTGATTTCCCCCTTTGTTTCACCTCCACAATTTGATAAAATAAGATCAATGTCAAGATAGCACTTTTATTTCACCTGGATTTACGAAACTCTTAGACCCCATGCTCTTTGATTTTCTCTCTCTTAGTAACCTTGTCCCAAAGTTTTCAAGTGAAAGTCATCTTTAGAACCCATATTTGGTCTTCCAAATTTGCATGGAGAAGGAAGTTTAAAAAAAAGAAGTTAAAAGCTAATTATTTGAAAATAAAAGGCAATGATATCTAAAAGTTAACATACAAATCTTAAAAGTCTAATCACACCAAAAGATATAATTACAAGCACATCTCTTATCTCCAATCGAACCTCAAACTCCATAATTGGCTTCACATAGAGCCGAATTCCTTTGGGGTATGGTAGGCCAGTAGATTGGAATAGGGGATTTCAAAATAATATATAGTGATACTTTCTCATGCAAGTACCCAATATTCATAGTAGACCTACAGCTCTGTACGGGATCCTGAAGAGTGGAGAACACTCCATGGGAATGTAGGTCCATTTTAATTTTCATGCATATAGTCTTCATGGGATGATTTATATACTCCATTTGTTGACCTAAGACTTATTTAGCTAAGAGAAGTTATTTAGAGTCCTTAAGGTTGATAGTCTTCTTGTTTTGACAAACCAAATTTGAGTGTCTTGACTTTGATAAAGAGTTCCTCTACCTTGGTTTTTATTTCATTCTCCCCTCTGCCCCATTTCATTTCCCCCCTTGATAGACAAATTGTGATTCCAAATCTATTTTCCCTCTTCTTTAAATTCTTTTTTCTTAATTTCTTAAAAACATGCTAACACTACTTTGTTTCATTTTTATCTATCTTTAGATGCAAAATAACATGTTTGAGAAACTATGGATCATTTTCATCATGTTCTATATATTTACTAAAACTATTTTTCTTTCATTTTCCCATTTATCTTGATTTTATTGTTCACCTATTGTGGACACCTAAGTTTGCACCCAATTTCCATTATTGCATGAGATGTGGATTGTTACTACTCACCCAACCATGTTGTTTTCCCTTTTATGCATCCCCTTTTCCATTAATGATTGATATGTGGATTGTTATTGCTCACTCATCAATGTTGTTTTACCATTTTTATTTTTGAATCCTCTTTTTACCATCTTGTTTGACATGTATCCTTAATTTGATTTGTGGAGTTTGCCTTTTCTTACTTGAGGTTTACTTGTTTGATTTTTTCAGTCTTTAGTAGCCTTAGCTTTTCAATTACCCAATTTATTCTTGTTTGACTTGGTCATTTGGTCTAATATAGTACTTTTCACCTAACTTTTCAAATTCCCAAGTACGTCCCATCTACATAGCACTAGTTATCTTAGATTTTCTTGAATTTGTTTGTTTTTGCTCCTTAGTTTTGTATTTTTGGGTTTGTCCAAAGTAGTCTCTATGCCCTCCACAATCAAAACTAAAACATAACTAATAAACATCCCATGATAAAGGTAAGTCAAGGTATGCATCATTTACTTTTTAGTTAGTTTCCTTTTCTGTCATTTACTTTGAGTTATTTTATGCTTTTTTAAATACTACAATTTTTTTTAGCATCATTGTTGTGTGCATCCTTATGTTCTTTCTCAAAACACCATTTCCTATTACACCTTAGTGACACGTGATGAGATTTGAGTGGGGCATATGTATACACATAATACTTTCACACTTTTATTGATTACTGATGATTTACATCTCATAGGAACTCATTACAACTCAATCCCTCTAAGTGCATGCCTTAAGGGGTGCATCGAGAAAGGGGTGGGTAGACCTTTGGTGCTTCATCAGATTGTTGTCCCTTATTGCCATATTATTCCCTATCTATTCAGATCCTAAAACCTTTCCCTAAGTTATCTCTCTTTCCTTGCATATTCCTCTAGTATTTTCCTCTTTTTATCCTTATTTCCCTTACTTAGTACCCTTTTTACCTATTTAGTAAGGTAGGTTGACCTGGTTTACCTAGCACAATCTAGGGTCACTTTAGCTCTTTAGGCCTAGTTTCCATCCGACTGACCTAGCATAAACTTTAAGCATTAGCTTGATAATGTGCTAGGTCGATCGACCCAATTGACCTAGCACAACCGTAATGTCTGAGTGGTTTTCAGGTCAGATACTCCTATATTTACAAGGTCATTTCAGTCATTTCCATATGAATGCAATCAAGAGTTATTATTCACTTTCACTTCTTCACAAACTTCTCTTCCACCATTCTAATTGAGGATTCTTAGCTTAGGTTTCTTATTTGGAAAATCTTAGTCTTGTGTATAGGTCTTGGATGATTTGGCCTAACAAAGTAATCCTTATGAACCACAAAAACCTCTTGTGAAGAACCATTGGCCAAGGGAGAGATTGAGTCACGATGGGTTCATTTTTAGGTAAGTATATTCTAACTTTGTTTTCCTCTCTTTTAGTAGATAGAAGTAGCATAAGTGTTGGCTCGAATAGTATTACTCCTCATATTCCATGTATTAGGGTGTTACTCATACTTACTTTATTTGAAGTTCCCTATACATGTATTTGATTGCTTTACATCTAACCCCTTACTTTGTTCCAAAAGCTTTGGTGGGCACTGGATTAGTTTACTTTTTTTTTCATTAGACTAGTTTACTTTCTTATTTATTATCATAAGTGAATATAGAAACCATAGGACTCTTTTAGGGTTGTTGTGCGATTATGTTAGATTGTAGGCTTTGTAACCCTACCTAGCATGATGTGTTATGATAGGTGACATAAGTGGTCCCCTAATCGAGTCTAGTGGATCCTCATATTGGTCATGCTCCCACTTAAAAAGTGTATGCCCCAATTGGAAGTGTAGGTGTGATCTATCTTATTCGATCTAGGATTGATTCATGCAAACTACTATAAACTACTTATGAATTGAATAACTAATTAATTGTCCCTAGTCAATATATTATTTGATATGGTGGATGATCCATATCTATAAATTCATGTCTATACATCCATGTCTATAAATTCTTAACAACTAGATTTCTTACTACTCTATATAGAAGAGTAATCATGTCATTGACCTCATTCATGAATTTAAATCTAGAAATATTCTTAGGTAACCTTGTTGTTGTATGTTTATTCTTTGTTAACCATTACTTATTGACCCACTTTGAACATGAGATTATATTAGAGTCCCATAATTATTGAACAGATGATGGAGTCAAGTTAAGAAATGATTCCTAGTCAGGCAACTATAGTAGATGATCAATGTGTTCTAGATCTAGGCATAAGATAACCTCTCTACTAGGATTTTCAACTTCCCTTTTTTTGGTATCATAGTACTAGGCCATTGTCAACACTAGTTATAGACATTGAACTAAAGTTGGGAATGATATTCACTATGGTAGTACACTATTGTGGATGTTTTATCTATATTTTATTTTATGTACACCACTTATTCTATTCCAAAAATATTCCATATCAATATGACCTAAGTCAGTTTCAGTTATCTCCTCAATAGTAGAGTCCAAGTGTGAAGGTATAAACACTCCTTAAAATTAATACCTCATATATGTGTCCTCTTCCAATTATAATTTCTTATTGGTATGATTCTTTTTTAGAGTAATTTCTTAGGAGTTATTATTATTAGAGTGTTGAATGTTGACATATGATGAGTTTACTTGTTTGTGATATCAAAACAAATCCCTAAATTTCCTTGTGAGAAGAAGGGACTCTAAACATGCTTTAGTAAGAATCAAAAATCAAGATGTGTAAACACATCTATCAGAGTTTGATAGTGTGGTTTTCAAAGTATCAAACTCTGATAGAATGTTTGACAAGTAATAGGAACCTGATAGAGTGTTAGATAGATAGTTGGAACTTGATAATGTGTTAAATAAGATGTCAGAGTCTAACAAGTGCACTGACAAGATTCAGATTCTGATGGAGAAATTTATAGAGAATTAGAGTCTGAGCTATGAATAGATAAGTATTGGGTTCTAATAAATGTTTGATAAGTTTTGAGAACCCGATGATGTTTATATTAGGTGAAAACTCTAACAAGTCATCCTGCTTAATGAGATTTAGAACTTACAAACCCTAGTTCTTCCTCTATCTGTAGTTTTGAAAATGATCTGGATTGAAAATAACTAAAATGGTCAAAACCTACAAAGTTAAGGACCATAAAAAAATCCAAGTTTACAAAGGAAAAAATGAAGGTTTAAAGATGCTAGAAGATTGAGAATAAATGAACAAGGATGAGTCGATTGAGAAGGGTTTGAAGGATATATTATAGGGCACAAAGATTTCACATGTGTGATGAGTAATGGTAGAAGGTTCATGCTTGCATGGGAATATGTTGGAGTCTAACAGGGATTTGAACAAGTGTTAGGTTTTTAATAGTGCTTTTACACTAATCAAGACCCAATAAGTGATTTTACAATGTTTGGGTTTCATTAGTAATTAAATAATTGATCGAGATCTGATAGGTGTTCAAACACCTATTGAGATTCAATGTATGTTAAAATAATTATTGGGATCCAAGTTTTGTTTAAACAGCCATCAAACTCTGATAACTTGCTAAACAACTATCAAAAGTTTGATAGTTGTTTAACAAGCTTAAAAAACCTGACACACTTAAAGACTTAGGGAAAAAATGGGTTTTCTCATTTGACTTCAATATTTGACCAAGTATTGATCTTAGATCAATTTTGGCCCATTTTGATTGAATTTGATGATTTGTGGTTAAAAATATTTGAACTTATTAGTTTATTTGACTTTTATTAAAAAACTAAGATAACACCACCCAAAAATAGTAATGCTTATGCAATCTCAAAACCAGATGAATAGGCTAAGAGTTTGTTGCACTAGAGGACTAGGAACATGATTTAATGTGGGGTAGGTGGTGCTGAAGAGATATATATAAAATGGCATGTAAGAGAGATCCATGGAAAATGGACATGTAGAATAAGGATAGAATTCATAGGACATGAAAGGAAAGAGGACATCACAAGGGAAGAGTTAAAGTGTAGGGAAAGCTAGGATACAACACGAAGTGAGAAGTTTAGATCCTAAAGATAGAAAGTGACAAATGACCAATTGGATAACTAGATTAAATGACATCTGATAATGTTTGGACTGAGGATAGGGAAGGATGATATATCTAAAAGGCCAATTCAAATTAATTAATGTTAGAATTGAGTGACTCAATAAATAACTCAACGTCAAAAGGACATGAGTCAAAAATCCCAAGGTGTGACTCAGTATAGCAACTAAGTATGACTCAACTATCATAGCATAGGTGGCTTGATAGACAACTACCCAAAAATAATACAATTGTCAACCTTTAGACTAGACCAACTAGTGACCTACTCCCTTCATAGTTATAAATACATACATTAGGCCCATGACATAGGTTGTCAAATAGAGTTGTTGTTAAATTAGATTGAGGTTATGATGAAGAAGGACTATTGGATAGATAACAAAATAATATGAGAGTCTTAGACTTGTGTGAAGAAGTTGAGAGGCTCAAAGGGAGGATGAGGTTAAAGTCCTAAGGGCTAATATATTTAGATTGTAAGAGCTCTGAGGAATATGCATAGGAAGGCTTAGGGTTGTGGAAAAAGCCAAATAAGACATCATACATTGGAAAGGTTGAAAAGCTATAGGCTCCACACATTTTATTCTTCTATGTGGTTAAAATAAAATAATGACGTTGCGATGCTTTGAATCCCACTCCTTTGGGACATCGTACGAATATCAAGGTCCTATAAGCAACATGGAAAAGGCTAAAAAGACCACTGACCAAGTGGAACAATCATTTGGGAGATGACTCAGGAAGGACTCAATGCCCTACATTAAGTGTGGATGGGTAGAGGGTGGGGAGAATAGGATAAAATACAAGTATATCAAGGAAGACCCATGCATGAATAAATTTTAGAGGAGGAGAGGAACTAGATTAGAATCGGTGAGTGTAGTTCTATGCTAGAGAAAATTTATAGCATTACAGGGGGAGAAAATGGGTGGTGGAGTTGTTCACTTGGAATATGGTAGGACTTCTAAGATAAAACTAAATAAAAAGGTAAAGAGAAGAGACAACAAGTCTACATATTTCTATCCACAATAGTGTTTTCTTAGACTCGTCAGAAGGTGAGAGGAAGATCTTATAGGCAGTCTAGATCAAAAGAAGGTAAGAAGCCACCCTAAGTTAGGATACCTCTATTTTGAGGTTAACCCAGTGTACCTTCCAATAAAGAAACACATTAGCAATAAAAAAATGGTTGGGTGAACTCCACACACCTAGACCTAAGATACCTTGCCTCTAAAGGCATGAAGAAGTTGTTGGGTTGCAAAATCTCTTGCATGAGATGCCTCATGTGCCAAGGTGGAGGAGAAGAGAAGGGCACAAGGGTTAGAAAATAAATGTGAAATAGGTAAATGATAAGATAGTAGGGATGGCCATCAGGAAGTAGAGGGTAAAGATGCACGCTATTTAAATGGATAGAGTCATCTTGGAGACTCAACAAGGAATCAAAGAGGGTAGCATGTGGGGGAATCCTACTACAATAAAGAAGGGATTGAGATGATATAAAATACACCATATTTATCTATAAAGAGATTGAAAAGAGAGATAATAGATTAGGGGAAAGGTAGGCAATAATCATGCAAGTTTTTACTAATTGCATGAATAATTTCTTATGGTACAGATTTGTAAATAGATAGATTAAACAAGAAAAGTAAGAAAGAGATGGTTGATTGTCTAGGGACGTAAACTAGTTTATTGTGGGGTGATGTTGACCTTATAAAATTGTCTAATTGTCTAAAGACTAAAGTGCATAAATGCACTACAAGTGAAGAGAAATCAACACCAATAGCCGAAGATGGCACACACCATATGAACTAATAACTTGCATGTGCACCCAAGAAAAATTATTAGCATGATAGACATAAAGTGGTAGAAACCATATCCACATGCATTAAATGAAAAAACATCATAATCCAAACATGCAACCATCTCAACCTAAGAATTATAATGAAGATCATAGGGGATAAATAATGGGAATTAAGTCTGACAATAGATCCTAATAGACAATTGTGAAGTGGTGATGATAGATGGTGGTAGGTGGGATCAAGTATCACATGCATTAACTTTCAAGAGGGTAAAATAATGTAATAACTATAAGGAGGTTGCAGTTAGTGTTATAAAAGGATCTTAAGAGCCTATAAAATCTATATGTCAAGAAGAAGAATGGGTTGTTATTGTCTATCTAGAAAATTTAGCTAGTTGTAAAAAGACTCTATCAGATTGTATAGAACTTGAGAAATAACTTAGAATAGAGATATGATTGATAATAGTAGTAGTTATGGGATTGTGACCACCATGAGTGTCTTGTAAAGCATAAACAAAAATGATTATTTGAGGTACATGATAATAAAAATGCATTATTGATTGTATGATGGTTGATTGTGTTTTTAAATGAATGGCATTGTTGCCTTACTTAGGATTGCTTGTTATATATTGAATATTGTGTTGATGATCATTAATGGAAGTACTATGATGTATAAATGTGTAAGTTAATATTAAAAGTGAGGTAGTGACTTGTGTGTGTCCATGAAAACATGTGAGTCCATGCTCTCACTTGCTTCTATTGCATGGAACTAACCCTAACCTACCTTGTTTTCCCTTCTTTGTGCCTCAAGTGAGCGCACAAGGTCCCTTTGTGTGATATTTTGATGCGAGAGTTGATTCATCAAATGTTGATGAGTGTGGTTGGACTAATGCACTCATGGTGGATAATTTAGACTAGATCATAGCACCAACTTGGAGTTTTTTATAAACTTTTCTATAGTAAAGATTTTACCAAAAAATTCATTAAAAATATCCACATTCAAACTCCACTTTAAAAAATTATTTTATTAAATTTATTACTTCTTTACTATTTATCACCCACATCTTATTTTTAGAAAAAAATATTTTGGATTTGTTGGTTAACTAAAGTATAAGTGAATGCTTAATTTTTAATAAAATGATAAATTATTAGATTCTAAAATAAAAATATAAAATCATATGCAATGCATTTAAAACTATTGTTCCCTTTTATGCATTATGCATATTTTATTATGACGTGAGTGTAATGACGTGAGTTGTTCACTTTTATTTTTGTTAAGCTGACATAATAATAAAATAAAAAATAGCCGACCCAAAAACATGTAATTAATGAATACATTATTTGAATATTTATATGAAAATATTTAAAAAATATATAAATACAAATAACAAAACATAAAATAAAAAATAACAATCGAAAATCTTATCCTCCTCCAAGTTATATTGTTGTGCCACCATTCCTGTGTGCCCTGGTATTTCTATGTGTCGTGATATAATAAAAAAAAAATTGCTTTTTTTGATTCAATTTTAGGGTTTTTTCTTTTGTTTTATTAAGTCCATAATTTTATGATTTATTATAGACTTCTAAATTCATAATTTTATGTTTTATTTTCAAAGTCCATAATAAATATGTTGATATCCGTAATTATTTTTATATTTGTATAAATTCATAATATATGATTTAGATTTAAATATTTTTTAATATTTGATATCAGTAATTATTTTTATGTATATGTAAATTTATAATATATAGTTTAAATTTAAATATTTTTTAATATTGATCAATTTTATTTAAAATTAAAATTGAGCTATATATTCATTATATAATTATTAATATTTTATATAAGTTTATTAAAATCTATGGATAAATTATTTTTATTAATTAATAATTAAATAAATTTATTGTATTTTAAAATTGTTAGATAAAAGTTTGAATGCTTTATATATAGATGTACTTAAGATAATATATATAATATATCTAGGTTGGATAATTATACATACATAAATGATTCAAAATACATTTTAAATAGTGAATTGGTGAGTTACTTTCCTTGAATAGTTTTATTTTAAATAATTATAAATAGTTAATTGATTAGTTATATTAAAATTATATATAATTATTTAAGATAGATATATATCTTATATTTATATACATCAGATTATATATATATAATATCTAGATTGGATAATTATACATACATAAATGAATCAAAATACATCTTATATAGTTAATTGGTTAGTTACATTCCTTAAATAGTTAATTGATTAGTTGCATTCCTTAAATAGTTATATCTTAAATAATTATTAATAATTAATTGGTTAGTTATGTTATTTATTTATGTTTATATTTTTTTTTATCCACTCATTGAACATTTTTTTAAGGGTGACAGTTATATTAATAAATGATTGTATAATAATAATAATAATAATAATAATAATAATAATAATAATAATAATAATAATAATAATAATAATAATAATAATAATAATAATAATAACTACTTTCTTTTTTTTTTAAATTAATTGTTGTAAATTTTGAAGGACACTTTGGAATAGATAATTATTATTTTATAAAAAATTAAAAATTAAAATTAAAATTAAATTTTATTGGTAATAAGTTATAAGAGATGGAGATATCCAAAGACTATATTTTTTACATGGATAAATATATAAATGGTTGTTAAATTTAAATAATGAAGGACCCTTTCCCTGGTTGTAAAAAGACTCACCTGATAAATTTAGAATAGTGTTTCATTCAAAAACAAGTTATCACTGATATACCTTTTAAGTATGCTATAATAAAATTTAATTTTTATTTTCATAGTCCACCTTATAAATATAATTAATAAAATTCATTAAGTGAAGTGTTCAAACCAATGACACATACTAAAGAACCAGAAAATGATAAACCTTTAAAAGTTTTCATTGATGGATACATGAACAGACCTTATGAAATGGAAAGTTTTCCACTTATAGAGATAGCTAGATCGTGATCATATAATCCCAAGTGAAGGCGAGATAATAAATGGGAGATCAAGAGTGTGACAGCTATTGTGAGACCAAGGTTTACTACAGTATTAGTGCAAAAATCAAAAAAATGCATTGATTTATGTTGGTCAGAGTTATTGCTTTACAAGCCATTTTATAATATAAAAATAGATATTGAACTTGATGATGATATAATAACATCAAACTGGGAATCATTGAATTACAATCCTTGGCATGTGGAGCAGAGGACTATGTCATATGACCATAAAAATCAAAGAGATGTTGAATGTGATGATGTTCAATCCATTCATCAAAATATAATGGAACATGAGTGAGAAATCATATCAAGGCTACATCGTGGCCTAATTATGGAAGTATCAAAATTAGATATGTTGGGAAGAAGAGATCTTGATAGACAAGCACCATAGAATCATGAATATAAAGGAGAAGAATACAAAACTTCAACTATAAATTTCATAAGCATAATGAAATACAATGGGTTACTCATACCAAATGATATAACAAGTAATATTTCATATGGAACCTTAGGTGCCAAACAAAAAAAGGTACTTCATATAATCATGAGACATTTTTTTTAGACTCATAATATCGCACCACTATGCATGATAATTCAAGGAATAGTAGGAATAGGAAAATCACATCTAATTAGTGTCATTGGTGAAGCTTTTGAAAATGAATCATCTACTATGCAACTTTCTCCACTTCTATTACTTGCACCAACTAGAGTTGCAACATTTAATATTGGTGCTTTGACAATCCACTCAACACTATGAATCCTGATTGAGCCTTTTTAGAATTAGAAGGAACAAGATTCACAAGTTTTCAAGAATAAATGCAGCATATAAAATACATATTGAATGATGAAATGAGTTTCATTAGGG